>CM053572.1:129119421-129298581 GCA_028646485.1 Cryptoprocta ferox
GGAGGGGAAGGAGAAAAAAGAGTTAGGGAGAGGGAGGGAGACAAAACACGAGAGACTCTTGAATCCTGAAAACAAACTGAGGGGGGAAGGGGAAAAGGTAAAGCGGGGTGATGGTCTTGGTGGAGGTCACTTGTGGGGAAGAGCACTGGGTGTTATATGGAAACTAACCTGACAATAAACTATAAAGTTAAAAAAAAAATAAATAAAAATAAAAAAAAAAAACAAAACAAAAATGAAGGAAAATTAAGACCGTCTCACATAAACGAATGTTTGAGGGAGTCCTTTACCATTTGACCTACCCTTCAAGAAATGCAAAAGGGGGTCCTACAGATCTTAAGGAAAGAATACTGGACAACTAAATAGCTGTATAAAGAAAGAACTCAAAGGTATATATGAAAACAATTATAAAAGCTACTGTATCAACAGTTTTATAATTCCTCTTTATATTATTTAAGAGTTAATACATTAAGAAATGCAAAAGCTAGGATTAAAAATTTGGTATGTAACTTCATTTTCTTTTCTACTGAATTTAAATGACTAAGTCATTTAATGTTTTTAAAAAAATTTTTTAACATTTACTTATTTTGAGAGAGAGGCAGATCATGAGCAGGGGAGGGGCAGAGAGAGAGGGACACACAGAATCAGAAGCAGGCTCCAGGCTCTGATCTGCCAGCACAGAGCTCAACACAGTTCTTGAACCCACAAACTGTGAGATCATGACCTTAGCTGAAGTCTGACGCTCAACCGACTGAGCCACCTAGGCGCCCCTCATACAATGTTTTTAAACACACATCACCTAGAAGTGTTGGGAATGGGACATAAAGGAACTGTGTTTTTGTAGGTTGTTGAAGTTAAACTGGTATAAATTGAAACTAGAATATAAGAATGTAGGATGTTAAGTGTAATCCCCATGGTAAACACAAAGAAAATGGCTATGGAATATACAGAAAAGAAAATGCAAAAGGGATTAACATGTTTCACACACAATACAAAAGAAGTTATTAAGGCAGGAAATTAGGGACAAAATGCCGTAAGACATGGAAAACAAATAGCAACGTGACAAAAATCTCTTTACCTTCACAATTATTTTAAATGTAAATGGGATAAAATCTGTGGTCAAAAGATTTTGGCAGAAATGATTTACAAACCCATAAACTAACTACATGCTATCAAGAACAAGAGTCATGTTAGATTCAGTGACACAAATAAATTGGAGGTGAAAGGATGGAAAAACAATATTTTCATGTAAAAAATGAAAATTGGAGTGACTATACTAACATCAGAAAAAATAGAATTTAAATCAAATGATTGAGAAAGTCCTATAAATGTTGAATACAGCAAAAAAGTTATAAATTTATATATACCTAATAAATCATCAAAACTTATGAATCAAAAAACATGATTGAAAAAAAATAGTGTTCTACAACAACAGTTGGAGGCTTCAATATCCCATCGTCAACATCGTGTAGAACAAGCAGACAGAAGATAAGAAAGGATATAAAGGACTTGAACAGCAGAGTAAGCCAAATGGATATGATAGACATAGAGCACTTTACCCAGCAAGAATATTGTGTACATACTTCTTTTTTTTAATTTTTTAAATGTTTATTTATTTTGAGAGAGAGAGAGAGAGAGAGAGAGAGAGAGAGCGAGCAAGCAGGGAAGGGGCAGGGAAAGAGGGAGACCCAGAATCCGAAACAGGCTCCAGGCTCTGAGCTGTCAGCCCAGAGCTCGATGCAGGGCTCGATCTGATGAACCGTGAGATCATGACCTGAGCTGAAGTCAGACGCTCTACCGACTGAGCCACCCAGGCGCCCTTTGTATACATACTTCTTACATGCACATGGATTATTTTCCAAGGTCAACCATATGTTTAGCCACCAATTAAGCTTCAATATGTTTAAAACATAAGTATCATACAAAGTATCTTCTTTAACCACAATGATCTGAAGTTAGAAATTAATGTAGGTAAGAAAACTAGAAAACCTACAAATTTGTAGAGAATTAAATAATATACTTTTAATAACCCACATATATAAATATATATATAAATAAGGGATATTGAATAATATACTTTTAATTATATATATAATATATAATATATGCTTTTAATTATATAAAATATAAAATATAGTATTTAATTATATAATTAAAAGTATATTATTTAATTTATATAATGTAATTAAATATATATAATATATACTTAATTTATATATTATCAGGGAAATTTATATATAAAATCATGGAAATAACATATGTGTATGTGTATATATATATATATATATAAATCAGGGAAATACTGAGAATGAATGAAAATGAAAACACAACAAGCTAGGGACAATGAAAGAAGTGCTAAGTAAGAAATTTATAACTATAAATATTTACATTGAAAAACAAGAAAGATCTCAAACCAGAAACCTAGTTTTAAAACTTAACTAGAAACAGAAACCTATAAAAAGAACAAACTAAACTCAAAGCTAGCAAAAGGCAAAAAGTGATAAAGAGCTTTATCTTTAAAATAAAATATCTATTTAAAATAAAATAGAAAACAAAAAACAAACAGAATATCAATGAAACCAAACGCTGATTCTTTGAAAAGTTCAACAAAATTGATAAACCTTTAGCTGGATGGACTAAGGAAAAAGAGGAGACCCAAATTACTAAAATCAGTAATGTAAGTGAGGGCATTACTACCAATTCTGCAGAAATAAAAGGAATTATAAGACAAGTAGTAATAATTGCACACCAACAAATTCACCTAGACAAAATGGAGAAATTTCTAGAAGCACAGAACATACCAAGACTAAATCACGAATAAATAGAAAATCTGAATAGATCTATAACCAGTAAGAGGATTGAATAATCAGCAATAAAAAAATCTCTTAGACAGTGGAAAGCTCTGGACCTGATGGCTTCACTGGTAAAATCTACCAAATATTTAAAGAACACAAATACTTCTCAAATGATTCCAAACAATTGAAAAGGGAATAATTTTTAACTCCTTTGAGCAAGATTTACCCTGATACCAAAGTCAGACAGAGACACTGAAAGAAACATACCAACATCCCTTTAGAACATTGCTGGGAACAATTTTTTAACAAAGTACTAGCGAACCAAATTCAACAATATATTAGGGTCCTACACCATAACCAAATGCTTACCCCTGGAATGTAAGGATAATTCAACAAATGAAAATCAGTTTATATAATACATCACATTAACAGAATGAAGAATGAAAAAAAAAATGTACCATGTTGCTGGTGCAGGGGAAAAAAAAAAAACATTTGACAAAACCCAAAACCCTTTCATGATAAAAATACTTGAAGCTAGCAATAGAAGAAAACTACCACAATATAATAAAAACTATGTATGAAAATCTTACCAAAAATAATAAATCATGGTGAATGACCAGAAACTCTTCCTGTAAGACCAGGAGCAAGACAAAGATTCCTGCATTCACTGTTTCTATTCGATATCATAGCAGAAGTTCTACCAGGCCAATTAGGCAAGAAAAAAATAAAAGGCATTGAAATTGGAAAGGAAGGCATAAAATTATGTTTGTAGGTTGCATAAATTTTTAATTTTTATTTCAACATTTTAATTTGAGAAAATTATAGATTCACAATAGTTTAGAAATATTACAGAGAGGTCCTGTGTACCAAAAATCCAGATTTCCTAAATGGATATCCCCAAACTGTAGTATATTATCAAAGCCAGGAAAGCAGCATTGTGTATTTTATAAGTTGTGAATAAAAAACTCAGTTTTACTGAGAAATAAACATGGCATGATACAGAACGTCTAGCTGGTGCTGGCAGAGCTAGTGCTTAACTTCTATCTCTCATTTTGCCTCTGCGTTTCTATTTTCCTTTTTAAGTCAGTGAGATCTAATTAACAAAGCTATCAGATATTTAAACTATACAATGTGATCATTTGATATACATATGTTGTAAAATGATTTCCCTCACTAGGTTAATTAATATGCCTATCACCTTATACCTTTACCTTTTTGATTTTTGGTGACAACACCTAGGTTCTACGCCTAGTAAATTTCAACTATGCAATATAGGGTTATCAATTATAGTCACTGTTATATGTTAGATTCTCAAAACTTATCTTACTCCTGAAACTTTGTGCCCTTTGTAACAATCTCTATTTCCCCCCAGCCTCTAGCCCCTGGCAACTATCTTTCTACTGTTTCTATGACTTTTTTTTTTTTTTTAAAGATTTCACATGTAATTAGTACCGTGCAATATTTTTTTCTCTCTCCATCTGGCTTATTTCACTTAGCATAATGCCCTCCAGTTTCTTCTATGTTATTGCAAATGATAGGATTTTCTTCATTTTTAAGGCAGACTATTTCTCTCTCTCTCTCTCTCTCTCTCTCTCTCTCTCTCTGTCTCTCTGTGTGTGTGTGTGATGTATTTTTTATCCATTCATCCGTCAGTGGACACTTTGGTTGTTTTCAAATCACAGCTGTTATGAACAATGCCGCAGTGAACCTGAGAGTACAGATATCTCTTTGAGGTATAGTTTCATTCCCTTTGGATATATACCCTGAAGTTGGATTGCTGGATCATATGGTGGTTCTACTTTCAAATTCGTGAGGAACATCCATACTATTCTTCATAGTGGATGCAACAATTTACATTCCCATCAATAAGGATTCTATTTTCTCCACATCCTTGCCAGCATGTATTTTCTGTTTTCTTTTTCTTTTGTTTTAATAGTAGCCGTCCTAATGGATATGAGTGGTAGCTCGTTGTTTTTGTGTTTTTTGTTTTTTGTTTTTTTTTTGTTTTTTGCCTTTCCCTGATGATGAGTGATGTTGAATGCCTTTTTGTGTAACTGTATATGTATGTATTTTGGGGGGGAAAATGTCAATTCAGGCCTTTGCTCATTTTTAATTAGGTTATGTCTTGATAGAATATTATTCAGCCTTAGGAAGGAAATTGAGACATATATTGGCACATTATGCTGAGGATATTATAAGGACGTTATGCTGAGTGAAATAAACCAGTTGCTGAAAGATAAACACAGTTTGACTCTACTTATATAAGTTACTTAGAGTAGTCAAAATCATAGGAATAGTACAATGGTGGCTGCCAGGAGTGGAAGAAAAGGAAGCAATGGGAAGTTATTTGTTAATGGGTATACAGTTTCAGGTTTACAAAATGAAAAGCATTCTGATGATGGATGGTGGTGATGGTAGCACATCATGAATAGACTTCATGCCACTGAACTGGACATTTAAAAGGGGTTAAGATGGTGATTATGTGTATTTTACCTGAATAAAAATAATGGGAAAAGAAAACATTACTTTCATGGCATGACAGCTTTTCTTGTTTATTTTAACCAATAGTTGTTTTTTGTTTTTTAATTTGTTTTTAATTTTATTTTGAGAGAAAGAGAGAACGAGAGAGCACAAGTGAAGTAAGGACAGAGAGAGGAGGGTGGAGAGAAAATCCCAAGCGGGGTCTGCACTGCCAATGCAAAGCCCGATACGGGGCTCAAACTCATGAACCATGAGATCAAGACCCCAGCCAAAACCAAGAGTGGGACACCCAACCAGTGGAGCCCCCGGCTCCCCAGTTAATAGTTTTATCAAGGGCGCCTGGATGGCTCAGTCATTTGAGCACCCGACTTCAGCTCAGGTCATGATCTCACAGTCTGTGGGTTCGAGCCCCACATCGGGCTCTGTGCTGACAGCTCAGAGCCTGGAGCCTGCTTCAGGTTCTGTGTCTCCCTCTCTCTCTGCCCCTCCCCCACTCACTCTGTCTCTCTCAAAGTAAAATAAAGACATAAAAAATTTAAAAAATAGCTTGAATGTAAGCAAGAACTTAGCTTGGAGTCTACTTTGAAAGTTTGCATAGGGTAGGGATTTACATTGTGATAGATGGCTGTCAAAGCAGAAAAAAGGAGAGAGACAAGTGTCCCATTTGGTTAGGATCACAATGCAGCCACACAACCCACAAGTCAATTTCTTTGTTTTCAAATACTGCCCCAAAGCAGAAGAAAATATAAGAGAAAGGTGAAAAAATAATGAAAAACCTTGCCCAAAGAATGTTTAGCATCTTTAGTTCATTTCTTACAAGGACTAAATACATAACATAGATATATATCTATATGGTGTGTGTGTGTGTGTATATATATATATATATATATATATATTGGTAAAATATAGGAATATTCAGAATGAGCAAACTTTAATTTATAGTTGGACTAAAAATTAATTAGCTCTTGATCACTGGAAGAAGACTTCCATTAAATAAAATCAGCTAATGGTCTGAGCAGCTATGCTATAGTACACTGTGAGTCTGCATCCATAATTAGTTGGATATTGAGAATAAGTAGATAGTAGTAATACATTAGCAAGCTGGTGTAGGTGAGGGTTATCAGTGATTAGCTGAGTCTTTATATAACGGCCTCAGATAAGTATGTTCAATATATCCCACGTGGATATTGCTAGAAAATTGTTTTTGATGGTGAGATTTTTCCTTTATATTGTTTTTAATAATGCCTCCAAGCCTACCAAATCAATACATGAAGGAAAAGTATAAATATTAGGGGAATTCTAAATTGCCTGAGAGCTCCTAATATTCAGATATTTAGTAGATATCACATTGTTGCTTTGTGTGTAAGGAATTAAAAATAATGTTCACAATATACTGATATGTCATTGTAACTAGGAATACCTTTGAGTATATTAGTACACAATTACATGAAAATACCCCATTTTTTCTGATGGCCAATGTTGGTGTAACCTGCTGTTAAAAAGTCCAATTTATTTTGGTAATGTCCAAATTCATAGTTGTGTTTCATATTTCGGTATTATTACATGTGATACTTTCCGCTTCCAGTAAAATCATAAACCTTCATTCATATTCATTTTAAATAGCATCTTTTGCCCCCCATTTGCCATATTTATTTACTTATATTTTGTTGCTGTGGCTTTTAATTTTTTTAATTTTTTAATATTTGTTTATTTTTGAGGGAGAGAAAGAGCGCAAGCTGGGGAGGCACTGAGAGAGACAGACAGAATCTGAAGCAGGCTCTAGGGTCTGAGATGTCGGCACAAAACTCTCATGCAGGGCTTGAACTCAGGAACTATGAGATCAAGTCAGACATTTAACTGAGCCACTCGGGCGCCCCTCTGTAGCTTTTAAATAAAAGGATGTATAGAAAATTTACTTTCACATTTTGGTTACGGAGGATATTGCTGGAAAAAGGAAACAAAATTTGATCTTTTAGATCTTACAGTAGTTCCTGGTATTCTGTGGAGTCAAAATAACCCTGTCTGGGTGGATACATTTAGTGAAGGTTTGTCTCACCTCCCTTCCCTAACAGGAGCTGTAATCCTGAGGCATAAGTCAACATTGTACAAAATAACAAAATGAAACTTTCACATCAGGAATATTTTACTGAAATAAGTAAATAATTCTAAAGTTGAATATTTTCCCTGGTGTCTAGATCAGTAGTTCTCAAATGAGACACTACATCAGAATCATCAGTAATAAGAAAGAGGGAAACCAAGAGATCCACAAAGCCTTTGTTCCAAACCTGTGACCTGAGAAAGCAGGGATTTCAAGGTTCAGCATTTCCAAAAATGCATTTGTGTATTCATGTGTTTCAGTCAATGAGGCCAAGAGAAAGTTACACTGACTCAGGACTCAAGCAAATTTATAATTAATGTTCTAGTTGGATCTTTTAGAATTTATTCTCAGTTGATGCTTTTTTTTTTTTTTTTTTTAACAAATCTATCCTGGCCAGATTTGTAATAATCATAATTTTTGCACATCTTATAAAATACATAAACCTTTAAAACTACAGTCAGTAAAAAAGCTCCATTTTAAAGTTACCTCTAGTAAATTCCATGAAGTTATTTGAATATATTTTGAAAAATAAATAAATTCATGTTAAGCCCCATGAAATTGGCTTTATGATATTAAATATACTCTTTTTAAAGTCTCAACAATATTATAATGTAATCCCAATATCTTTTATCATATAATAAAAGTATAAGTGTCTAAAGTACTGTGAAATGTATTTTGTTTAGTATGTTTATTTTAAGAAAATACCAGGAAACAATTTTTCAACTAGAGTTAAATTATTTATAATATTATCTTTAATTTTTTCTTTAAATTTCTAGGCCAAATCAATTGTATCAATTTAACATAAACCCTTGGAATGAGAGACCTCACATATGATATCATTATTTCTTTATTTCTTTAATGGGCAAAGATGTTGAAGAAAATGTTTTTAAACTCTTTTTAAAATTAGTAGAAAAACTAATGTGAAATCAACACAAAAATTAAAGAGGAGAAGTTTCTTCAGTATTCTGACAAAAACTTGGAAATCCTGTCTGCAGGAAGAGAGCATCACAGATGTAGTTAGGAGTATAAAGTGATTTAAATCATTTTTATCATTGTATAATTGTCAGTTATTTTCTTGATAATGTAAGGGTATTGATGCAAGGCATTGTGATTTTGACGTAATCACACTGCAGCGGCATGGATTCAACATGTAGATAGGTTTCAAGATTAATCAGGGGGGCCTATATTTCAATGTTGTAGAGTAAAATTTAATCAGAAGGACTGACAAATCCACAACTATTACATGAAAAAATCATTGACAGTCATAAAGTTAATGAATATCAAAAATTAGTTCTGCAAACCTAGAAATGTTTCATATGAAGCAATGAAATCTATTATATATTATTGTACCATTTATATGTAGAAGATAATTCCTGTGAAAGCCTCTTTGTAAATTATCTTAGTTGGTCCTCACAACAGCCCAGTGCATTAAACTGAGCACATCCAATGTCTTTATTCTATAGAATTTTTGCCAAAAACTGAGGTAAAGAGTTTAGTTTGGTTATTGTCACATGCCTGTGGGAGTTCTGGTCAGCAAAAGAATTAAGGTCTTCAGTTAAGTGCTTTTGCATACATGGTTCTGAAAAGCCAACAATAGAACTGATTTCATACAAACAACAACAACAACAAAAAATGAACAAACATTCATCCACACATACAGGAAAATGTCTGTAAACAAAAAATCATAGAGATATTAAAAAGATGAGATTTATGTCTGGATCATAACAAATGAAATTGTTGTTGACACACATCATTCCATAAAGAAGCAAAGGCTTAGCTTCCAAAATAACAGCTCCCGATTAAGAGCAAAAGACACCAGAACCAAGATAAATTGCAGTGACGAGACATTTTATTTGCCAATTTTTCTTGATAAAGTCAATTCTTCTTTTACTCTTCAGTTTGTCTATATATGAAATGGGAAAAAATGTCATCAGGCTTTTGGGTTACATTCTAAATCAAATAGCTCACTTTCAACCATGGTGTTTTCAATTTGTGAAGTCCACAGATTATTTGTCACTGCCACCTTTGTGCAGTGTGGATTCTTAAACTACAGAGAAAGTTTTAACAGATGGCAAACAGTATGTGTTTTCACAATAACCTGTTAAAGCAATGTGTAAATTGTAAATATATTATTCTAGATTATTCTTATGTTGTGTAAAATATAATACTTTATAATACAACATAAGAACCAACCCAAGCAAATTACATGCATGCTTAAAATGTGTTTTTAGTTAACTGTAAATATTTCTTTACTTTGTATCTGTGCTGGACACTGAACTTTATGCTATATTATAGTCCAAACCACGAGGAGCACAACGTCTAGTTGGGGAGGCAGACAAATGTCCAGACAATATTTATTTCTTCAGTGCTGACTCAGGTCAAGCTCCATGCTTGTAGTAGGATACATAGGGAGACAATATGTGGTACATTCATAACTAAAGATATTTAGGAGGCAGAATGTGTAGGTGTAGCGTCTAAATCTCTATAAAGGGAGATTGAGTATCTTGTTTTAGTGTGTGACACCAGCACAGTGTCTAGTACTCAGAATTAACTCATGCAATTGTATTATTTGAAAGACCTCTAAAACAATGCCCCAATGACTTTTCAGCTAGGTATTACATTAGACTAGTTGTTGAAATTCTGAGATTAGATTCCTCACTAACAAAATGAGGTATTCATCAAAGCCCACTGTGCCTCAATCAAAAATTGTCCTTTGTGGCTCCAGTTACAATTTTGGTTCACTGAAATTACTTTAATTTTATAATAAGTTAATGAAGATGAAGAGAATAAGTGCTTACTCCATGAAAGACTGCTCCAGTTTGTCAGGATTGTAACTAATTCTTGAGATGTGAAGCATATAAAGTTAATTATTGATAAAACAAGGTAGTTTTGAATCATGTAAAAATGTGAATAACATTATGAAACAGTAAAATATTATGGCTTCTGGTTTTATTTTTATTAGTGCCATGGCACTGAGAATAATATTTCTTTTTGATATAATTATATAAACATTTTATGAAAAATTGATCCACAGTATTGATAAGCTGATTCAATGATGCATTAGTAAAATAATACATAAATATTTCTCAGTAGAACTATTTTTATTAAGTGTTAAAGAAAACATTCAAAGGTTGAAAACTGATCAAAGGCAAGTTTTTATTTCTATGAAAAGCACATTAGGTAAAACTTATTGTGCATTACAATACATAAATATAAATTTAGGATGACATTCAAATAAAGAATAATTTAGAACAATAAACTGAGAACATTGACCAATTGTGCATCCCACAAAATGTGCTTAGCTATTAGTTTATTATTTGGACAGTTTGACCTGTGTATTCTGACCTGACTTCAATCTATTTGAAGGTATTTTGAATATAGCTATGTAAGATACAATTGATCCTTTAGCAACATGAAGTGAGAGGTATCAACCCACAGCACAGTCAAAAATCCACAAATAATGTTTGACTTTTCCAGAACTTATCTACTAATAACCTACTGTTGACCAGTAGTCTTAGTAATGACATAAACAGGTAATACTTTGTAGTTATCCTTATTATATACTGTATTTTTACAATAAAGTAAGCTAGAGAAAACACAATGTTATTAGGAAACTCATAGGTGAAAATTTATATTACCATATTATATTGAAAAAAAAGTCTGAGTATGAGTGAACACATGAAGTTCAAACCCATATTCAAGGGTCAAATGTATTTTTTTCTGTGATAATTTTTTCAACTTCAATTTCTACTTTTAGTTGAAATATAGTTGACATAAATTTGCATTAGTTTCAGTTGTACAATGTAATGTAGTGATTTGAAAATGGCAGACAATATGAAATGCTTGCCATGATACAGGTAGTTACCATCTGTATCCATACAACAGTTATTACAATCTTATTAACTATATTTTCTATGCTGTACATTTTCTCCCCATGACTTATTTTACATCTAGAAGTGTTTACCTCTTACTCTCCTTTACCTATTCCTCCTCATCCTCATCGCCCTCTCCACTGACAAACACCATTTTGTTGTCTGGTTTCGCATCTGTTTTTTGTGGGTTTTTGTCTTTTAGATTTTACATATAAGTAAACTCATTGTATTTGTCTTTCTCTGACTTATTTCACTTAGCATAATACCCTCTAGATGTATTCATGTTGTCACAAATGGCCAAGATTTAATTCTTTGGTTATAGCTGAGTATTATTCCATTGTGTAAATATACACAATGGAAAAATTCTTATCCATTCATCTGCTCATGGACACTTAAGTTGCTTTCACATTTAGGCTATTGTGAATACTACAGGTAATAAACATAGGGGTGCATATATCTTTTTCCAATTAGTGTTTCGTTTTCTTCAGGTAAATACCTACGAGTGAAATTACTGGCTTGAGTGGTATTTCTACTTTTAATTTTTTGAGGAAACCCCATATTGTTTTCTATAGTGTTTGCACCAGTTTATATTCCTACTAACAGAGCATGAAGGTTATTGTTTCTTCATATTTTTGCCACCCCGTATTTCTTGTCTTTTTGATGTTAGCTCTTCTGACTGGTGTAAGGTAATATCTCTTTGTGGTTTCGATTTGCATTTCCCTGTTGATTAGTAATGTGGAACGTTTTTCACATATCTGTTGGCCATCTGTATATCTTCTTTGTAAACATTTGTATTCAGGATTTCTGCCCATCTTTTAATCAGAGTATTTATTTTTGTTGTTTTTGTTGAGTGGTAGGAGTTATTTGTATATTTTGGAATTTAAACCCTTGTCAGATATATCATTTGTAAATATCTTCTCTCATTAAGGATGTAGCCTGTTTGTAGATGGTTTCTGTCACTGTACAAAAGCATTGTAGTTTAATGTATTCTCAATTGTTTATTCCCTATTTTGTTTCCCTTGCCCAGGAAGACGTATTCAGAATAATACTGCTGAGGTTAATGTCCAGGAAATAACTGCCCATGATTTCTTTTGGAGATTTGATAGTTCCAGGTCTTAGATGTGGGTCTTTAATTCATTTGTTTAAAGTTTATTTATTTATTTATTTTTGGAGGGGGGGTGCAGAGAGAGAGGGAGAGAGAATCCCAAGAAGGATCTGCACTGACATCATAGGGCTCTGTCTCAAGGTTCATGAGATCATGACCTGAGTCAAAATCAAGAGCCAAAATCATGACTGAGGCACCCAGGTGCCCTTTATTGAGTTTATTTTTGTGTATAGTGTATGAAAGTGGTACAGTTTCATTCCTTTGCATGTTAAACTGTACAGATTTGCCAAAACCATTTATTCAAGAGACTGTCTTTTCCTCACTGTATATTCTTGGCTCCTGTGTGCTAATTGACCATGTAAGTATAGGTTTATTTTTTGTCTCTCTATCCTGTTCTATTGATCTATGTGTCTTTTTTTGTGTATATTTTGATTACTTATAACTTTGTAGTATAGTTTAACATAGGGAATTGTGATGCCTCCACCTCTGTTCTTTCTCAGTGAGTGTTTTGGCTATTTGGGGTATTTTATGGTTTCATAGAATTTTAGGGTTTTTTAAAATTCTATTTCTATGAAAAATGCTATTGGCATTTATTAAACAGATATTGCAGTGAATTTGTAGATTACTTTGGGTTGTGTGGACATTTAAAAATATTCTTTCATTCCATGATGATATCTTTCCATTAGTTTGTTTTCAACTTCTTTCATTAATGTCTTATAATTATCAGAGTACAGGTGTTTCACCTCTTTGGTTAAATTTATTGCTAGATGTTTTGTTCTTTATATTGCAGTTGTAAGTGGGATTGTTCTCTTCATTTCTGTTTCTACTAGTTATTAGCGTGTGGAAATAAAACAGGTCTCTCCATGTTGACTCTGTGTTCTGCAACTATAGTGAATTCATTTATTCTAATAGTTTTTGGTGGTGTCTTTAGGGTTTTCTATATGTAGGATCATGCTGTCTGCAAATAGTGATGGTTTTACTTCTCCCTTATGAAGTTGGATACTTTTCCTTTTTCCTAATTACTGTTGCTAGAATTTCCAGTATTATGTACAATAAAAGTGATAAGAATTGGCATCTTGTATTTTGTTCCTGATGTTAAAGGAAACACTTTCAGCCTTTCACCATTATGTTAGCTATGGCTGTGTCGTATATGGTCTTTATTGTTTTGAGTTGTTTCCCTCTATAGCCACTTTGTTGAAAGATTTTATCATAAATGGATGTTAAAGTTTGTCAAATGTTTTTTTTTTCTGCGTATATTGAGATAATCATATGATTTTTTTATTATTTGTTTTGTTAATGTGGTATGTCCCATTAATTGATGTGCAAATTCCTGGAATAAATCCCACTGGATTATAGTGAATAATTCTTTTTTTTCCTTTGCTTTGGTTTTGCTAATATTTTATTGAGAATTTTTGCACGTATGTTCATTAGGGATGTTGGTATGTAGTGTTTTTTTTTTTTTTGCAATGTTTTTTTTTAACTGGTTTTGGTATCAGGGTAATGCTAGATTTGTAGAATGAATTTGGAATTATTCCTTCCTCTTTTGTATTTTGGAATAGTTGGAGAAGGATAGATATTAACTTTTCTTTTTCAATATTTCGTAAAATTCATTTGTGAAGTCATGTCATGCTGGACTTTGGTTCTTGGAGAGTTTTTTTTTTGGTTTGTTTTTGGGTTTTGTTATTGTTGCTATTTATCATTTCAATCTCATTATTAGTAATAGGTCTATTCAGATTTTTTATTTCTTCATGATTTAGTCTTAAATGATTGTATGTTTTTGGAAGTTTACCCATTTTTTTCTATGTTGTCTAATTTGTTGACATAAAATTTTTATAGTGGTATCTTATAATCCTTTTGTATTTCTGTGGTGTAAGTTTAATTTCTTTCCTTTATGATTTTGAGCCCTCTGTTTCTCAATGTCTCACCAAGGTTTATCAATTTTGTCTGTCTTCTGATAAAAATAGCTGTTAGTTTCCTTGATCTTTTTCTTTTTTATGTCTGTATTTTGTTTAGTTCCACTCTGATCTTTATTTATTTCCTTCTACTAACATTGAGTTTTGTTCTACTTTTTCTAGTTTCTTTAGGTGTAATGTGAGATTTTTTTTTTTGAATTTTGTTTCTTGAGACATACCTGTATCACCACAAACTTCCCTATTTCTAGGGAAGTAGGGAAGTTTGTTTTCTCGAACTGCTTTTGCTGCATCAAAGATTTCGAACCATTGTTTTTCCATTTTTATTTGTCTCCATATACATATATGTATATATTTTTTTTAATTTCTTCTTTGATTTCTTAAGTGACCCATTGGTTGTTTGTTAGGATGTTGTTTAGCCTCCACATGTTTATGGTTTTCAGTTTTTCTCTTACAGCTTTCTAGTCATGCTGTTGTGGTAAAAAAAAAAAAAAAAAAAGTGCTTGATAGGTTTTCAATCTTAAATTAAAAACTTAAAGACTTGTATTGTGGCCTACCATGTGACCTCTGGCACATGTCCGATTCTGGAGAATGTTTCATGTGCACTTGAAAAGAATGCCTATTTTGCCAATCTTGGAGAATATTTTGTTATATTTGTTAATGTATGATGGTCTAATGTCTGGTCTAAGGTCTTGTTCATGGTCACAGTTTCTTTATTGACTTCCCATTTGGATGATCTATCCATTGATGTAATTGAGATGTTAGAGTTCCCTACTAGAACTGCATTCCTGTCAGTTTCATACATTTTCTCCGTTAATGTTTGCTACATACATGTGAGAGCTCCCACGTTGGGTGCATATTTACAATTATTATATCTTCTTGTTGGTTTGGTCCTTTTATCATTATGTAATACCCTTGTCCTTTGTTACAGTCTTTTTTTTTCAAGTCTATTTTGTGTGATACAAGTATTGCAGCCCCAGTTTGCCCCCCCCCCTTCATTGGCCTGGAATTTTTTTCCATCATTTCACTTTTAGTTGGTGTCTTTGGTCTGAAGTATTTTGTAGGCAACACATAAATGGGTCCATTTTCTTTTAATTCACTAAGTCACCTTAAGGTTTCTTTCTTTCTTTCTTTCTTTCTTTCTTTCTTCCTTCCTTCCTTCCTTCCTTCCTTCCTTCCTCCCTCCCTCCCTCCCTTCCTCCCTACTCTTCTCTTCTCTTCTCTTTTTTTCTTTATTTTTTTCTTTTCCCCTGGAGGAAGATTCTTTAACATTTATTTTAAGGGCAGTATAGTGGTGATGAACTCTTTTAGCTTTTGTTTGGGAAAATATTTATATCTCCTTCAATTCTGGTTGATAACCTTGAGAGTAAAATATTCTTGGTTGCAATTTTTCCCCTTTTGGCACTTAGCAGGACCAGAAGGAAGTAGCATGATATATTCAAAGTTTCTGCTGAAAAATAGGCTCATAGCCTTATGGGTTTCCTTGGAAAATTATGGTTTGTTTTGCTCTTGTTCCTTTTAAGATTATATTTTAAAAATTTAAGTTTATTTTGAGACAGAGCAAGAGAGGGAGCAATGGAGGGGGAGGACCCTGATTCAGGGCTCAACCCCACGAACAATGACATCATGACCTGAACCAAAATTAAGAGTCGGATGCTTACCCTACTGAGTCACCCAGGTGCCTTCATATTTTTAATTTTTATCATTCTAATTAGCATGTGTTGTTGTGTGGGCCTCCTTGGGTTCATCTTATTTAGGACTCTCTCTGATGCCTGGATCTGAATAGCTTTTCCTTTCTCAGGTTAGGAAAGCTTTCAGCTATTATTTCTTCAGTTAATTTCCTCCCCCTACTCTTTCTCTTTTATTTCTGGGATTCCTATAATGTTACTATGCCTGATGTTGTCACAGAGAGCCTTTTATCCTATCCTAATTTTTATTTTATTTTTTCTTTTTGTTATTCTTGGTTGTTTCCACTACCCTGTCTTTCACATTGCAGGTCCATCCTTTTGTATCCTCTGATCTGCTATTGGTTCCCTTAGTGTATTTTTCCTTTTTAGTTATTGAATTCATAAGCTTTGACTGTTTTTTTCCTGTTTTCTGTCTCTCCATCACAGTTCTGAGTATTCACCCACTCTTCTCACATGTTCAGTGAATAACTTGATGATCATTACTTTGAACTCTTTATCAGATAGATTGCTTACCTCTGTTTCATTTAGTGCTCACGCTCTTTCTCTCTCTCTTTCCGGTTTGGTCTTAATCTTTCACTTGGATCATGTTTCCATGTTTTCTAATTTTGTCTGGATCTCTCTGTTACGATGTTTTAGGTTGTTCAGCTACATGGTTGCATCCTGAAAGTACTGGCTTTATGTAGAAGACATCCTGTGGCACCCAGTAGTATATAAGCCCCTAGGGTCACCAGAAAGAGGTGCTCCAGGATGCTTTTTGTATATAGGCTGTGTGAGCTCTCTTGTTGCAGCTGGTCTACCATGGCTGTGGATGTGATGATGCACAGGGCTTCCCCTCAGCCCAGCTATCAGCAATGACTGGCCATGGTGATCGTGGGTATGCTGGTGGGCACACCTTGATGGGGATGGCTGAGAGGGATGTCTATAGGTACTCTGGATATACTTATGGGTGGCACCATCTCTTCTTGCAGCAGAGTGAGAAGTCTAGCTGTAGATACTTTAGGCATTCTGATGGATGAGGCTCCTTACCTCCCTGGGGCAGGATTCACTCTGGAGCAGGTTAGTCCCAGCTACGGCCACTTGCTGGGCATGATCAGGTGATAGTCATACTGGGAAGACATCAATCTAGACTCAGGTAGTCACTGAGTGTCACAGAGCAGGAGCTAATTTGGAGGTGTACCTGCCAGGGCAGGTGAGTTGGGTAGGGCAGGTCTGTAGGGAAACAGGTAGATGGGGCAAGTGGTGCTAGCAAGGTCAATGGAATGTGTCAGAATGACTCTTCAAGTGACCTGCCAGCTGACTAAAGTAGGGCAAGTAAAATGGCACCCACCAGGACTTCTGTTTCCAGGAAAAGTTCATGCCATTCTTATCCTCTGGCACATGTCCTAAAATTATTCAATAAATCCCCTTCATGTTTATTTACCCCAAGTCCTTTTTAAACTGCTACTTCTGGAGAGCCTGGGTGGCTCAGTTGGTTAAGCATTGGACTTCAGCTCAGGTCATGATCTCACAGTTCATGAGTTCAAGCCCCACATAGGGCTCTCTACTATCAGCGTGGAGCCCACTTCGAATCCTCTGTCTCCTTCATTTTCCAGGCTTCCACTGCTCATTCTCTCTCTTTCCTCCCTCCCCCATATTTCTCAAAAATAAATAAACATTAAAAGAAAAAAAAAAAAAACCAATGCTTCTGTTTTGGGTCTCAGACCAACTGATAGAGTTTCCTGGGCCTTTAAGAGTGGCGGCTTGGTTTTCTGTAGCTCTTCAGCTCTCCTGGAGTTAAGCCCTGCTGATTTTCAAAGATGCTGGAGCTGAGCCTCACCAATTTTCAAAGCAAGATGTTATGCAGTGTTGTGCTCTCATTACAGGTCCCCAGGGCCAGGGGTGCCTTGTGTATGGTTTGATCCTTTTACTCTTCCATGCCTATGGCATACCTCCTGCTTGTGGGTTGCCTAACTGGGAGTTTGATTCCTGACCACACCTCCACCCTTTCTATTTTTCCTGATGTGACCTTCTTTCAGTGAAAGATCATTTCTGCCACTCTTTTAGAGTCAGCTCCTTATATGTACTTGTTGCCGTGGTGCCTCCCTGGAAGATGAGCCCAGGGTCCTCCTACTCTGCCATTCCCTCCCCATCCCTCTCCCATATTTATAGCTTTAATCATGACATCTGCCTGTCAGCTTCATCCTCTATATTAAACTTGTTAAAAAAAAAACCCACAGTGTTAACTTTCTATCTCCCTTTTGATAATTGCTCCCATGTAAATAAAGCCTAGTTTGATTACATCTAGAAACAAATCAGTGCTGTCTCCATCAGGTTACAAACCAGGAAGGTAAAGACATTTTCTCATATATTTAACATACATAATCAAATACCTTCATAACCACCCTGTTCATGTTGTTGACGGTTAATACTGCGCCATCACATTTGATGTCTTATAAGGCAACATGTAGACTGCTGCTATATTTATGTTGGCTGGTAATTAAGAACTCGTTTTAAATCACATTTCTGAGTTCAGATGTTGATTCCGCCTCTTTCCAGTTGCATGATCTGGAGCTTGCCTGGCCCCTCTGTATCTGTTGTCTCATGTGTAGAAAGGAGGGTAAGCTTACCTTCATTGTTGGGTTTCATGTGGAATAAATCTTTGAATCTAATGGATTTAGGAGAGTCTTGGGCATGTTGATTGCCATAGGAGTGATGCTTAACTGTAGTTTCCTGACCACTTAAAGATATAAATCAAGAAATAACCTCTCAGATGCAGATTTTTCTATAGTATACATCAAATTTAAATTAAATAGCATATTAATTTTTAAGGAAATATTTTGTTTAGCAGCTAAATGAGGATTTACTAAAGCAATGCTAATTTACCCCTTTTATTAAACGGATGTGAATAAATCTTTTCACCATCATAATTGCATGCTGATACTTTTACTATTGTCCTCATTATTTGGTTTTAAATATAAATTTCCACGTATGCCTTTTAACAATTTTCAATAAATAGAGAATCAAATAATTCTACCATTCCCACTCACCAAGTATGAAGACTGGTAATATTTGGCAAATATATTTCAAAAATATTTTGTTGTATGTACGTCCAAATCTATACATGAGTTCATTTAAGATAGGCCATACTTATATTTAATTTTAGTTAATAACTTATACAATTTAAGTAAGTTAATATTTGTTATTAACTATAATTATTCTTAAATCTAAACTAAAATAATCATGCTCTCATCAAACCAATTTTAGACGGAAGGTCAAGTTGTTACTCTGATGCTTAGTTTTGTCAATATCTGTTCAATGAACATTTTATAAGTTGAAGGTAATCCTATTGTTTTTAAATTATTTTTTTCATTTTTCAAAAAGGTTTTGATATTTTCATTATATGGGCTTTTTCAGCTTTACTGACCTTTGGTTGTCATAGCATTGTGTACGTTTAAGGTGTACAATGTGTTAATTTGATACAGTTTTTATTTTTTTATTTTAGAGAGCATGAGCAGGGGAGAGGGGCAGAGGGAGGGAGGGAGGGAGGGGGAGAGAGAGACCTAAGCAAGCTCCACACTGAACCCCCCCCCCAAAAGCAGGGCTTGATCCCACAATCCTGGGATCATGACCTGAGCCAAAATCAAGAGTCAGAAGCGCAACCAACTGAACTAGCCAGGTGCCCCTGTTTGATACATTTATATGTTGCAAAATGATTACCACAATAGCCTTCCCTGATGTGTGTGTGTGTGTGTGTGTGTGTGTTGAGAACATATAAGATTTTATCTTTTAGGAATTTTCAAATATAGAATTCAGTGGAATCTCCAGAAACTATTCATCTTACAGTTGGAAGTTTGTGATCTTTGATCAACATTTCTGCTCTTCCCCTACCTGATAGTTCCAGGTAGCCATCATTCTACCTCTGTTTCTAGAGGTTTGGCTTATATAGCTTCCACAGAGAAATTATATCATGGAGTATATTTCTGTCTGACATATTTCACTTAGGACGAATCCTCAAGGCCAATTTATACTTTTACAAATGGAAGGATGTGTTTTCTCATAGCTGAACAGAATTTCATAATGTGCACATGCACACAAATACACACACACACACACATACACACACACACACACACACACACCTTCTTTATCCATTTATCTTTTGGCAAACACTTAGGTTCTTTTCACATCTTGCCTATTGTGAATGATGCTGCAATAAATATGGGAGTACAGATATCTATTCCAGATCATGTTATTTCCTTTGGATATATATCCAGAAGTGGGATTGCTTAAATATATTATAGTTTCATTTCTAATATTTTGAAGAACCTCTGTACTGATTTCAGTAGTGGCCAAACTGATTTACATTGTTGTCCGTAGTACAAAATGCTTCCATTTTTTCCTACATCATCACCAACGCTTAAGTCTTCTTCAGCATAGCCATTCTAACAGGTGTGAAGGGATAACTCATTGTGGTTTTGATTTCCATTTCCCTGATGATCAATGATGTTGAATATCTTTCCATGTACCTGACAGCCATTGTATGCTGTCTTTGGAAACATCTCTATTCAGGTCCTTTGCCAATTTTGTAATCAAAATATGTGTTTTCCATGGAGTTGTAGAAGTATATTATATATATTGGATATTAACTTTTAAAAATCTTTAAAATTTTATTCATTTTTGAGAGAGACAGAGAGAGAGTGAGAGAGAGAGCGCGCGTGCAAGAGTGAGGAAGGGGCAGAGAGAGAGAAGACACAGAATCCAGAGTAGCCTCCAGGCTCTGAGCTGTCCGTACAGAACCCGACTCAGGGCTCCAACACACAGACTGCGAGATCCTGACCTGAGCCAAAGTTGGATGCTCAACCGACTGAGCCACCCAGGTGCCCCTAGATATTAACATTTTATCAGATATTTGCTCTGCAAATATTTTCTCCTGTTTCATGAGTTGCCTTTTCATTTTTGTTGATGGTTTCCTTTGCTTTGTGAAGGCCTTTAAATTTGATGTGGTCCCACTAGTTTATTTTTACTTTGGTTGCCTTTGTTTTTGGTGTCCAATTCAAAGTATCATCAACAAGGCCTACATCAAGGAGCATACTCCCTGCTTTTTTCCAGAACTTTTATGGTTTAGGTCTTACATTCAAGTCTTTAATCCATTTTCATTCAGTTTAGTTCCATGTATGGTGTAAGATAGGAGTCCAATCATTCATTTGCGTGTGGCAGTTTAGTTTATTTAATACCATTTATTGAAGAGACTACAATTGTATATTCTACATTGTTTCTACATTGTATATTCTTGGCTCCATTGCTGTAAAGTATTGACCCTGTAGGCATGGTTTTATTTCTAGAGTCTCTGTTCTTTTCCATTGATCTATGTTAATTTTTATGCCAACATCATACTGTTTTTGTTTGTTGTAGCTTTGTAATATAGTTTGAAAACAGGGAGTGTGATGTAGCCAGTTTTGTTCTTCTTTCTCAATTGCTTTGAGTATTTGGGGTTTTTGTGGTTCTACATAAACGTATAGAATGTTTCTTCTATTTCTGTGACAAATGCCATTGGAATTTTAATAAGGATTACATTGGATCTGAAAATGGATTTGGGTAGTATTTATAATCACCTTATTCTTAAAAATTAACATGAAATATCTTTCCATCTATTTATCTTCCATTTCTATTATCAATAAATTATTTTCACTGTGTAGATAATTTACTTCCTTGATTAAAATTGTTCATAAGCATTTTATTCTTTTGATAGCATTGCAAATGGAATTAAAAATATGTTTCTGATGGCTTATTAATATATAGAAACACAGCTTATTTTTACATGTTTTATATCCTGCAACTTTACTGAATTTGTTTAATATTTTTTGATGGAATCTTTAGGGTTTTCTATATATAATATCATATATGCAAATGTAGACATTGTACTTTTTCCTTTCTGATTTGGATGCCATTTTTTTATGCATGCTGCCTAATGTCTCTGGCTAGGTCTTCCAGTATGAAACTGAATAAAAATGTCAAGAGTGGGCACTCCTGCCTTTTTACTGATCTTGAGTTTAATGTTAGCTATGGGCTCTTCTGTATAGCTTTTATTTAGTGTTGAGAAATATACCCTTCATACTCAGTTTGTTGAGACTTTTTGTCACGAAAGGATGTTGAATTTTGTCAGATGCTTTTTCTGCATCTATTGAGATGATCACATGATTTTTATCCATCATTTTATTAATATGGTGTATCACAATGACTTATTGGCAAATGTTGAGCCATCCTTGCATTCCTGGAATGAATTCCATTTGATCATGGTATATGATCATATTAATATATTGAAATCACTTTTCTAATATTTTGTTGAGGATTTCTCCATTTATTTGCATCAGGGATATTATTAGCCTGCAATTTCCATTTCCTATGGTGTCTGTCTGGCTTTGGTGTCAGGGTGTTTGAAAAGGATTGGTATTCTTTAGGTATTTGATAAAATACCAGTGAGGCCATCTGGTCCTGGGCTTTTGTTTGGGAAGGTTTTGATTGCTGATTCAATCTCCTTACTAGTAATAAGTCTGTTCAGATTTTTCTAGTTCTTCATGTCTCAGTCTTAGTACATTGTATGTTTCTAGGTATTTCTCCATTTCTTCTAGGTTGCTCTATTTTTTTGTGTGCATAATTATTCAGTGTACTCTATTTTGATCCTTTGCACTTGTGTGGAATCAGTTGCAATATTTGTCTTTATGTTTTACTTCTTTGAATATTCTCTTTGTTTCTAGAGTAATCTAGGCAAATATTTCTCTTTTCAAAAACACAGCTCTAAGATTTTTCTCTTTTATTATCTTTTTAGTCCATATTTCATTTATTTCAGTCAGATTTTTATTTCCTTTCTTCTCCTAATGGTGGCCTTAGTTCTTATTTTTCTTTGAGTTGTAAGCAAGATTGTTCTATATCTTTCCTTTTTTCTTAATATTGGTATTTATCACTATAAACTTTCCTTTTTGAGCTGCTTTTACTCAATCCTATAAGTTTTGGTATGTTTTCTTTCCATTTTCATTTGTGTCAAGATATTTTTCTCATTTGATTTCTTCTTGACCCATTAGTCACTTCTAAGTGTATTGATGAATATTTATGTATTTGTGAATTCTTGAGTTCTTCTTGTAATTGATTTCTAGTTTAATTCATTTGTTGTCAGAAAAGATGCTGGACATTATTTAAATATTTTTAAAAGTAAGACTTATTTTGTGGCCTAATATATGACCAGACATTGAGAATGGTCCGTGCATACTTAAGAAGAGTGTATATTCTTCTGTGGTTGGATGGAATGTCCTGCAAATTTCTGTTCAGTCTATTTGGTCTAAGATATCATATAAGTCCAATGTTTCCTTCCAATTTTCTCTCTGGATGATCTCTTCATGGTTGAAAATATGATATTGAAGTCCCCTACTTTAATTGTAATGCTGTGTATTTCTTCCTTCTGTTCTGCTAATATTTGCTTTATATATCTAAATGTTTCAAAGTTGGGCATTATTTTTTTTATCAAATTTTGATATTAGGTATATTTTCTTGAAATCTTCTAGTTTTTTTAATGCCTCATTATAAAACTACTTCACTGCTACTTAAGCCAAGTAATTGAAGGAGACTTACAGGTAAATCTTTCCTGAAAGTTCTAATAGTAAATGATCTACCACATTTAATGAAAACAGTGCAATACTAAATTCAACCAATGGGATATATTATATTTGCTAGAACTCTGAGCATGTGTACAAAAGCCTAGGATATCTTTCATAACTATTGAATCTATGAGAAATGTGAGTTAAATTTCTATGTTGAAATATCCTTATTTTTTCCTGTGCTTTATTACTAGGACAAAATTAATCTTATGGGAAAAGTTATTTCTTCCAATCGCATTATAAAGCATAGTCCTTTAATGTGTTTTTTAATTTTCTTTCAAAGCTATTATATATTTTAGTGTGGCATTAAGTTGGCTTCACTTGTAAAATTTAGCCCAGAGAGTAGAACCTAATTCCTTATTAAATAATGTAAGTTTAATTTAAGTAGATTACTACAGTCTTTTACTTCATATTAAAAAGTATATTGAGGGGCACCTGAGTGGCTCTGTTGTTTGGGCATCTGACTTCAGCTCAGGTCATGATCTTGCAGTCTGTGAGTTCAAGCCCCACATCAAGCTCTGTGCTGACAGCTCAGAGCCTGGAGCCTGCTTTGGATTCTATGTCTCCCTCTCTCTCTCTGCCCTTCCCCTACTTGTTCTCTGTCTCTTTGTCTCTGTAAAATATAAATAAACATTAAAAAATTTTAAAAAGTATATTTTAAAAAAGTATAGTAGGGGCACATGTCTGGGTCAATTGATCTAGTGTTGGATTCTTGATTTTGGCTCAGGTCATAATCTCACGGTTCATGGGATAGACCCATGCGTTAAGCTCTGCACTGACAGTGTGTAGCCTGCTTGCAATTCTCTCTTCCAACCCTCCCATCCCTCTGCTCCCCCCAAATAAATATTTTTAAAATATAGTAATTGTAAAAGTAATATTTCATGCGGTACCTGGGTGGCTCAGTTGGTTGAGTGTCTGACTTCAGCTCAGGTCATGATCTCATGATTTGTGAGTTCGAGCCCTACGTCAGGCTCTGTGCTGACAGCTCAGAGCCTGGAGCCTATTTCAGATTCTGTGTCTCCCTTTCTATGCCCCTCCCCAGTTTGTACTCTGTCTCTCAAAAATAAATAAATGTAATAAAGTTTTTTAAATAACATTTTGTGTTTTAAAACTAAAGCATCTAGCTAAATAATACATGGTTGCCTACACTGAGTTCATATATTTATCATGTGCCTTTGACATTTTTTCAATATTTCAGTTATTGAGCAGAATTTTATGGCAAGCACTGGTAAATATGTGTAACTATTAGTTAAAGATGCTAACTTCTGTCTTTATTCATGTTATTTTTAAAATCCTTTTAATGTTTATTTATTGTTGAGAAAGAGAGACAGACACAGAGCACCAGTGGAGGAAAGGGAGGAGACAGAGGGAGACACATAATCCAAAGCAGCCTCCAGGCTCTTAGCTGTCAGCAGAGACTGACACAGGGCTTGAACTCAAAAACTGTGAGATGATGATCTGAGCTAAAGTTAAACGCTTAACCGACTGAGCCACCCAGGCAGGGGTCCCTATTCGTGTTATTTTAATTGTCATTTTCAGGTTGTTGATAGGAGTCATAATAACTTACTAAGTTCCAACTTGGCCAGCTTAATAATAGTTAAAACTGCAATAGCATTTTGAGAGTATATTAGTTGATGATGTTGTAAACCTGAGATTGATGTGCCGTATTATATATATATATATATATATATAATGTTGATATACTCATAAACTTGCAAGACAGATTCAAATCCTGAATAGAGTACTTATTTTTCTAAGATCTGCTTTCCATGCCCTTGTAGTCTATTCTCTATAACCATATTTTGATTTAATTTTATAAGGATGTTGGTTTTGTGCTGTGATTCTTGGTTAGGGTAGGAAACTTGAATGTACTACTATAAAATGTTATTACAATAGGGGAAAATATTTAATCTCTGTGCTTCGTTGGTGGGGCCTAAGTCATAAATTGCATCAAGTAAGTTTCATTAATTTTTCCTGAGAAGATACTAAACATTTTTGCTTCAATATAGTGCCCTACCCTGATGTGATCTAAAATTTAAAGAGCGCTTTTTTTTCCCCCCACAACGGTGCTCATGAAATAACTTACACCACTTAATGCTGAAGGTTAACTATTCTTAACTGTAAATTTAGGAAAAATAAACAATGGTTGTAAGATATGCCTTTTAAGAATAGTGCAAACACAACTGTGATTTTGTTTTTGTTTTTTGGCATATGTGTTTATTCACTTCCTTGTTTATGAGAAAAAATAGGTGTAATACAATCTAGAATACTGTTCAGTGTCTATATGTATTTTGGGACAGACGAGTATCAATATCAATCTCTGCTAAGGTGGGTGTATTATAATTTAAGAGAAATTACCATTATGGTTAAGAGCTTTTTGATTTAGGTAAGGTTTTATTAAAAATACATATTTGTTATCTTAATAAAGTTTAATCCAGATGTATAATAATTTCTCAATATTTTTCTCATGTATGACCTTCAATGAAGATCCTATTTATTTGAAGAAAAAGCTAATCCCTATAAATGGCCTTGTATAAACCACTGAACTTTATTTGTTTTAATTATATTTTCCTGGTGTGTGTGTGTGTGTGTGTGTGTGTTAATGTTTATTTTTGAGAGGGAGAGACACAACATGAGGGGGGGAGGGGCGGAGAGAGAGGGGACACAGAATCTGAACCAGGATCCAGGCTAAGAGCTGTCAGCACAGAGCCCAACACAGGGCTTGAACTCATGAATGGTGATATCATGACCTGTGACCAGATCGAACACTTAACCAATTGAACCACACAGCAGCCCATCTTGGTATACGTTTTTGAAATATATTCTTCTATAAGCGTTACTTTAATGTAATTATGCTATGATGACTGTCATAAGCATAGTTCAAAAACTTCTTTTGAATTCAATGTTCACTTTAACAATATACTGATTTGAGAAAGGATTTCTTCCTATTGGTGAGATGATATCCTTTTATTTACTTATTTATTTTTTGTTTGTTTATTTTGAGAGAGGGAGAAAGAGCAAAATCATGGGAGAGCCCAAGTCAGGAGCCCTGGCATCCTGAGAACATTTCATTTTTACACAATGTTGGGAGTGTCTTTAGCAACTGAAGGTAATTATGATTAATTAAATTAAAATGATTAAGGATATTGAAAATATTTCATATATATTTTGTGTAAGTAAATGTGGTTTCAACATACCACATTCTTAACACATATCAAGTCTTTATTTATCAATAAAGGAAGGTGAGGAAAGAATATTCTCATCCCAGAGATATAGAGTTGAGTTACATATTCTCAAATAATTCAGGAGTAAAATTGACCTCTGTGTTTCTTTATGTAGACCGAAGATGCCATCCACACATAATAGTCAACCACATTATGGAAAAATGTGACAGTATCATTTTTTAAATGATAGTGAAGGGGCACCTGGGTGGCTTGGTCAGTTGAGCGTCTGACTCTTGATTTCCGCGCAGGTTATGTTCTCGCAGTTCGTGAGACTGAGCTCCATGTAGGGAAGTGCAGAGCCTGCTTGGGATTCTTTCTCTCTCTCTCTCTCCCTCTCTCTCTCTGCCCCTTCTCTCTCTCATTCTCTCAAAAATAAATAAATAAGCTTAAAATAATAAACAAACCGATAGGTAATACATGCAAAATTTCATGAAAGCAGGCTTTGTTCAAGGCTTTGTAACCTCAGTGCTTAGATGAGTGTCTGGCCCAGTATCTGGAATGTATCCGACAGACCAAAGATAGGTTAAGTGAATTAATAATGAATTAATTAGTACATTAAATTACTAATTACTAATTAATGTACTAGTCAATTAGTAGTAATTAGTAGTAATTAATTAGTAAGTTAATAAATGGTGTATAATACATATATTGATTTTAGAACAATAGAATAAAACATGTTTAAATTATAGAACAGATTTTTTAAATAAATTATTCCTTATAGATAATTTAAAAGTATTCAGAAGAAAAATATTTAGAATCTTTACAATAGTTGGAATAAATTCATAATCTTCCTTTTTTGAGTTTTTTAGATTTTATGTGGACCTGGTTGTTATGAGAGAAATTTATAGAAGGTGTAGTCATAAGTAATCATTTAATTCACATGCCAAATGAATATTTTTGTTGCTTTTACTGTCTAATGGACACTATGCTTACCACTGGGTGGGAATACTGCAGTTAACAAGACAAGTGGTCTTTTGCCTCATGAAGTGGAAGTTTTAATCCAATGACTGCCATTTACTTATGGATGACATCTCAAGTCTACACAAAGGAGCAAGTCAACTGTGTACTTACTACTTTATTGATTGCTAGTATGAAAATCAACTATTCTGTTTATTTTCCTAACTTGTCTCAGCAATTTTGGGTAAAGCATAGTCTTTTCTTAGCTTTCTTCGAAAGAGAAATAAAGACATTTGATATACGGGTTTAGAACCCGAGACCACTTTTCGGCAGGATGAAACCAACAAACAACCTCCACCCCAAAAAAACTCACCAAAAAACAAAACAAAACAAAAAATTAAAAAAGTGAACACCTCTCTCAAGGTCAAAGAAGATTTATTTCTTAAAAAGTGTCTCATCCATTCCTGCATATTCAAGTGTGTATTTGTAAATTTAGAACATACATTCAGATACCTTTTGGATTCTAAATTTAGTAATAAAATGAAGCCTTCAGTGTGCCAGCCCTATTTAATGTTGGCAAAGAGCCAATTCCTTTCTTCCAGGGACAGCAGCAGCTATTGCTTATAATGACAGGCGCTTATGCGTTCCTGTCATTAGAATAAAGGACCTTCTATTTCAGGTCAGGTGATAAAAATGAAAGTCTAAATGTCGACTCCGATACCACCAGATTCCTTCAAGAGAGAACCTGTATGTTAACTCAGTGTGGGATGAGTCCACAAAGTTCTCGAAGTTCACTTTATTCATATCTTCCAGTCATGAGGCTGTATTTCTGAAACACAAATAGCTGAAATAAACCTAGCTTTCCTGAGAGCCAACTGTTGGGCTAGTTTATTTACTCATTTTATAAATGCACACCTAGCCTGACTCTCCAAGCAAGGGGGCAGAATACAAATTATTAGAGAAAGTAAAATATAACACGTGCTTTCCTGCTGTTCCCAAGCATCTTCACAGAACATATCTCACTTGCCTGTTGACAAAAATCCTTTCTAGAAAGCCTCTCTATATGGTTTATGATGATAAGCTGATCTCTCTCTCTCTCTCTCTCTCTCTCTCTCTTTCTCTCTCTCTCTCTTTCAATCTGTCTCTCTCTCTTCCCTCTCCCCCCACCCACCACAAAACTCAACTTAAAGAATAGGTGTTTTGGAATCCAAATTTGAGACTTTAGAACTTAGTTTGTATGGCTGCTAAAATTGAACATGAGGATATTTCACAAGTGAGGAATATCTTAGGCTTGAGTTCATGTGCCAAGAGCCTTGAACATATATCATAAAGGATTTTATATTTCCCATTGATAATAAGTCAGACATAGGTGTTACATGTGCCTAACAATAATTTCCTTATACATAAGAGTTGGCTATATAAAATAAAACCGTGATTTTATTAGATTAAAGGGGACAATAAACATATTTTCTTATGCTACTTATCTTTCACAGAAGCATACATAAAGGTGTTGTATTTCAGGGTCCTTTGAGACCAAGATATGATCACACATACCCATTTCTCAGGCTGCTATACCTGCAAACCCTTCACAGACACCCTGTCTTTTCCTGTGTTTTGACATCAGGGCACAGCCTTACACAGTCAAGTCTGACTGTGGCCACAGGTGATTGCATTCAACTATATACCTGACTCAAGCATTTAATTCATTCAATGATTGATAAAATATGGAAAAGCTAAAAATGAATATACATTTTTCCTAGAAGTCTGAGTGAGGAATTTAGAGATAATCTGGTAATGACAAGCTGGTTATTATAGTCAGTGCTGTATCAGAGAGGATGTACATGGGCAGAGATAGGTCATGAAAGATGATGAGCAAGCTAGCCTATGAATATGCCTGAGTTAGAGCTCTCATATGTGACAACCAATTATTGAGCATCTACCATGTGTCTGATATTTGGGGATGAAATAGCCCATCCTTAGGTAGCAGATATTTTTTTTTAATTTTTGATATATAGAGAGACAGAGCATGAGCAGGGGAGGGGCAGAGAGAGAGAGGGAGACACAGAATCTGAAGGAGGCCCCAGGCTGCAAGCTGTCGACACAGAGCCCAAGGTGGGGCTCGAAATCACAGACTATGAGATCATGACCTGAGCCAAAATCAGACGTTTAACTGACTGAGCCACCCAGGTGCCCCTTTAGGTAGCAGATATGGAGGGGAGAGTGATACACAATAAATAATACCATATTAAACACACATTATGTATCTATATAATATATATATTATATATTATATATTATATATATAGAATAGATTCAGTTCTCTGGGGAATAGCCTTTAGTGCAGAAAATCATCTGCAGAATGTTTATGTAGGCATTCTCTCGGTATCAACACCCATGGGGGGAAGGAACAAGCACTGTTCAAAGAAAGGAGTTGAATGGCGACATATAGGCATAACATAGGGTCTTCCATGAGCTTTGAGGTCAGAATGCCTCCTGAACATTATTCTACCTTAAAACAGTGTGCAAGCTTTTATTTCCTCCCTCTGTTCTTGATCAACCAGAGAATGTGGGCTGCCTGCAGAGAGGAAGAATGAATCTTGGCAAATCAGTCTATGTGTGATACATCACATCAATACAGAAAGTATAAAAACCACATGGTCATTTCAATAGACTCATAAAAAGAATTTGACAAAGTGCAATATCCATTCATGATAAAAGCTCTCAACAAGGTAGGTTTAGAAAGAGCACACTTCACCATAATAAAGGCCATGCATGAAAAACCCACAGCAACCAGCATACTCAGTGGGGAAAAACCGAAGGCTTTCCCCCTAAGGTCAGGAACTAAACAAGGATGTCTACTTACCACTTTTATTCAATATTGTATTGGAAGGCCTAGCTATAGCAATCAGACAACAAAAAGAAATAAAAAGCATATTGGCAAGGAAGAACTAAAACTTTCAGTATTCGTAGATGAGAACTGATAACCCAGTTCAGTAAAATTGTAGGATACAAAATCAGTGTACACAAATCTGTGGAATTTCTATATACCAATAATAAAGTGGGAGGAAGAGAAATTAAGGAACCAATTCCATTTACAATTGGACCAAAAATAGTAAGATACCTAAGAACAAACCTAACCAAAGAGGCATAAGACCTACATTCTGAAAACTATAAAATACAAATGAAAGAAATTGAAGATGACACAAGGAAATGGAATTACATTCCATGCTCATGTATTAGAAGGACAAATATTGTTAAAATACCTATACTACCGAGAGCAATTTATACATTTGATGCAATCCCTATTGAAATACCAACACCATTTGTCACAGAACTAGAACAACCATAAAATTTGTGTGGAGCCGCAAAAGAGCCCAAATAGCCAAAGCAGTCTTGAAAAAGCTGGAGGCATCACAATTCAAGATTTCAAGTTATATTACAAAGCTGTAATAATAAAAATAGTAGGTACTGGCACAAAAATAGACACATAGATCAATAGAATAGAAAACCCATAAATGAACCCACAACTATATGGTCTATTAGTCTTTGACAAAGCAGGAAAGAATATACAATGGGAAAAAGACCATCCCTTTAACAAGCGGTGTTGGGAAAGCTGGACAGCTATGTGCAAAAGATTGAAACTGGACCACTTTCTTACACCATAAGTAAAAAATTTTCAAAATGAATTAAAAACCTAAATGTAAGAGCTGAAACCATAAAAATTCTAGAAGAGAATTCAGGAAGTAACCTCTTTGACATTGGCCTTAGCAACTTCTTTCTAGATAAGTCTCTGGAGGCAAGGGAAGCAAAAGCAGAAACAAACTATTGGGATTACATCAAAATCAGAAGCCCCTGCACAACAAAGAAAACAATCAACAAAGATAGAAGACAGTCTACTGAGTGGGAGAAGGTATTTGCAAATGACAACTAATAAAGGGTTAGTGTCCAAAATATATAAAGAAGTTATAAAGCTCAACACCCCCCCAAATAAAACAATCCAAATAAAAATGGGCAGAAGACATGAATAGAAATTTCTTCAAAGAAAATACAGATAGCCAATAGACACTTGAAAGGATGCTCATAATCACCATCAGGGAAATACAAATCAAAACTACAAGATATCACCTCACACCTATCAGAAAGACTAAAATCGACAACACAAACATTAGGTGTTGGCAAGGCTGTAGAAAAAAAGGAACCCTCTTCACTGTTGGTAGACATGCAATCTCGTGCAGCCACTGTAGAAAACAGTATGGAGTTTCCCCAGAAAGTTAAAAATACCACTGTCCTATGATCCAGTGATTGCATTACTGGGTGTTAACCCCCCCCCCCAAAAAAAAACAAAAACACTAATTCACGAGAACACATACACTTCTATGTTTATAGCAGCATTTACAATATTCAAAATATGGAGGAAGACCAAGTGCCCATTTTATCAATTGTTTGATGAATGGATAAGGAAGATGTGCTCTAGATATCTATATCTATTTTTCTATCTATCATCTACATATATCTATATTTCTCTATTTCTCCATCTCTATATCTACATTTGGCCATAAAAAAAAAAGAAGGAAATCGTGTTGTTGGCAAAGACATGGATGTGGCTAGAAAATCAATGCTAACCAAAATAAGTCAGTCAGAGAAAGACAATTACCATGTGATTTCACTCATGTGGAATTTAAGAAAACAAACAAGGGAAGGGAGAAAAGGGAGAGAGAGAAAAACAGACTCTTAATTATAGAGAACCGGGTCGCCTGGGTGGCTCAGTTGGTTCAGCATCGGACTCTTGGTTTTGGCTCAGGTCATGATCTCACAATTCATAGGATAGAACCCTGAATTGGGCTTTGTGCTGGCAGCCTGTAACCTGCTTGGGATTCTCTTTTGTCTGTCAGTCTGTCTGTCTGTCTCTCTCTCTCTCTGCACCTCCCTCACTCATGTGTGAACTCTCCCTCTTTTTCCCTCGAAATAAAATAAACTTAAAAAAAATTAGAACAAACTGATGGTTACCAGAGGGAAAGTGGATGAAGGGATGGCTTAAATCGGTGGTGGGGATTAAGGAGTGCACTTGTTGTGATAAGCACCAGGTGATGTGTGGAATTGTTGAATTACTATATTGTACACCTAAAACTAATAATATACTGTATGTTAAAAAAAAACCTGAATTTTAGCAATAACATCATTTACCCTGGGATAAGTATGTCATGTCTCATCTGTTCTAGAGTCTTGAGATACCATTTTTTCTAGCGTTCCAGGTGAATCTTTGAAGTCTCTGTAGTCAGACAAGTATGTCTTCATTTTTTAATCCCTGTAGAACTCAGTCACTACTAAAAATGCTAGCCCATGAAGCTTCTCTGACTTTCAGACTTTCTCAGAATGGGGCCTGGTGTTCGGGAGAAAATTCCTTCAGAACTTAATCCATCTTGACCTGTGGGACTAGTATTTATCTGTACACTAGACAGAAACATATCTATTGTTAATGACTTATCTGATTATCTGTGAGTTAGACCTGATTCCGGCCATCATGTATGACCCCAAATAATGATACCCAGAATCTGTCAACAGCCCATTTACTTGAGCTTTCCTCTGCACTGAGGTGATATTTCTCACCTTACACGTTCCCTACCAGAAATGCCAATCATGTCCATCATTTCTACTCTTGTGATAAAGGAATTGTTTCCAAATCTGTTGATTATCTCTGAATCTATTTCTACAGCCCTAATTCTTCTTCTTTTTTTTCTTAATTTTTTAAAGTTCTTTTTTTCTTAATTTTTTAAAGTTTATTTATTTTGAGAGAGAGAGAGGGAGAGAGAGAGAGAGAGAGAGAGAGAGAGAGAGAGAGAGAGAGAGAGAATGAACAAGTAAGTGTGGAAGGGCCAGAGAGAGACACAGAGAATCCCAAACAGGCTCTGCACTGACAGTGTGGTTCCCCATGTGGGCCTCGAACCCATGAATCATGAGATCATGACCTGAGCCGAAACCAAGAGTCAGACTCAACTGACTGAACCACCCAGGTGTCCCTCCATGTGTTTTTGAATATGCCCCCATCTGCATGTCTCATCATCTTTTCATTCCTAATCTCCCCATAACTGGTCTCTAAATATTTGGGTGACTTGTAGAACTACACAATCGTTTGTTTGGGTCACAAACTTGTTAAAATACTATCTTTTTGCTAAAATACTAAAATAGTAACTTAAGAAATGTATAATTATATAGAAATGTTACAATGCTAGAGATGTTATAGAACTATCCCAAAAACTGACTTTAGTGTCATCACAATTACATTGAAAAATATCTGCATAACAGTAGGCTGTTTAACATTATTGCAGAAAAATTAGTAAGGATGTATTTCAGATTTGTAATTTTCAGCACTCCATACAGCCTGTATTATTAAAAGACTAAGTTATGCCTTGGGCAAATGCCAGAAAGTAGGAAAAGAGTTTTATTCCCTATTATATGAAAAAAATTTTTTTCTCTTCCTGCCAATTTTAATCACACTTGCCACAATTAAGAAACTATGTGTAATATATTTTGATCATGTCTTTTGTTTTTTCTAGATCATAAGTACTGTAAAAAGTGCCTTTTTATTACAAAACTCTGTTACCTTTTTCTGACTCCAGTTCCTTTTGTAAAATATAGATGACTATAGAGAAGGAAAGCCTTGCCCATGATAGTTCAACCAAAAAAAGACAAGGCATGGATTCCAAAGAACTAAATGCCAGACTATGTCCTGACAGTCATAGGTTAAAAATAAGACTTCTTGGTTAGAATCTGTAGTTATTTTGTGTTATTTTGGTTGGTCAGGGACTGTCATTATTCTGCTTAACTGGCATTTCATCTGTACTCTACTTGAACTGACTATGGCTAAGCATTAACCTTCTTACTGACCTTAAGACAAAAATATAATCTGTAGCATCATGCAGTGTCTTAATATATCTGTGGGAAAAAAAAGAAAAACTCTCAGAATGAAACAATATTTTGGATTATAAGATATTTAGCTCATAAAAGTATATGAATGCGTATTTAATGATTCATGTGAAGCACTAAATGTCTCCATTTACATTTCAAAAATAAAAATGTGAATTAAAACATCTGTAAACCACTGAGTTCTTATCCTCTCCTAACACATGATTATGTTGTCTGTTCAGAAGCTCAGGGCATATGTATAGTTAGGAGAAACTACCACTAATACTCTGCCTTTTTGCTGTACATCCATATTTTTCAAGTTGAGAGGGCTCTAAGACTGATAGCTGTTTGGCTTCAGCATGATGAAACCAAAGAAAGCCCCACAAAAGGATCACCATTTAGAATTTAAAAAATAAAAGTAATAAATATTAAAGAAAAGAGCAATAAAAAGCCATTTAAGGAAAAAAATCCCCAAGCTCCAATTCGCCAAGGCCAACCTCTAATATTTTCTCGAGCTTAAAGGTGGGTTACAGTCAAGTCCATAAAAAGAGGTTATATACCACTATTTTTTCATTAATCAACTTTATCATTTACTCATTCCTGTCTTAACAGAAGAATAGACTCCTTTCCACACTCACTTTTCCTCCCTTTCATGGTTTTAATCATTGTCACTATTTTTTCTTAGTTGTATTTTCAACTTTAATTCATGTTGTTAAATTTGTTTTTCTTATTTCTTGTGTTATATTAGTATCTCTTCTCTCAACGTCTTGTAAATTGAGCATGTCTGTGCTCCTGACTTTGTGTCCAGTTCTGATCTCTTCCCTGCTGTTAGTAGAATTGCAAACCAAAGATTTCCTATAAGAATAAAAAGGTTAGTAATATTTCCATTCTTTCCTGAATTAAGTTTCCCACATGGTTTTATGTGTGTAGTAAAAATCCACTGAGATTCATTAGTAGGACTACACAAATATTACCATAGAGCCCCAGAGGAGACAGGTGCTGTTCAAAGCAGACTCTTCTCAGGGCAACATCGAATATGTGGTTTAGTTCTTCTGGTTTTCAATTCATTCCAAAGTTTGTTGTATTTTAGCATTTCTTGTATTTGAACCATTTATTTATTTATTTTAATTTATTTTAACATTCAGTTTTGAGAAATAGAGCATGAGGAGGGGAGGGGCAGAGAGAGAGAGAGAGGGAGACACAGAATCTGAAGTAGGTTCTAGGCTCTGAGTTGTCAGCACAGACCTCGATGCAGGGCTTGACCTCACAAACTGTGAGGTCATGACCTGAACCAAAGTCAGCTGCTTAACCGTTTGAGCCACCCAGCCTCCCCAAAATCCTTTATTTTTTGTAAAGCTTTCTGGTAGTTCTTGAAGATCTTATGACTTTACTGTCTTGTTGAAACTCTATGTCAACTTTTATGGTCATGATAGCTCTGATACCCTAAGTTCTAGCATACTCTTTGAGAACTCTCCACCCCATGGAATTTCGTGACTGCCATTTAGCTATACATCTATGATTTAATTGTACATTGTCACTGTTTTTACCTTGTAAAATTGCCACTTAGTCATTACTACATATATTTGCTATCAGCTTAGAGTACAGCTATAATGATATAAGAAATAGTATATGCAGAGATGCTTTGAGTACATCACACTTTATTAGCAAATAAACTATTTGAGTTATATTCTCTTTAAACCAATATATATAGTTTTCATTGAAAACTGCAGGAAGGCATTGTAGGAAATATTTTATTTTGACATCAGTTCTGCTTTGAAATTGTATCCTATTAATATCCATGTTGTTTTAAAAGGAGCTGGTAAAAAAAGAAAACAAATAATATGCAACGAAACAACCACCACCACAAAAACGTTTCAGACTACAAGCATGTCAACATTCACGTAGAGGAAGTTGCTAAGTATTTTGATAATAAATCAGAAGGTTTACATAACTTCTGTAGATCAGATCAACACTAAGGACTAGAAATGTGTGCTTCTGGATATTCCTTATCAACTAATCACCTACTAGGGGAATCTTTATAGAATAAAGAGCCAACAAAAATTCAAAATCTTGCTTAGTCATTTAATTACTGATGGGATTTCTTGCCAAGTTTCTTAAATTCTGATACCCCAGTCCCACATCAGAAAAAATGGGTATAACAATTCCTATGCTTTTAGCTTACACTGAAATCCCAATGTAATAAAAATTATAAATGATCTCATAAAAGGATAGGTACATAGTATGAACTTGACATTTATATCAAATATTATTATTACTTAAAGATCTCATAAAAAGGTAAGCACATAGTATGAACTCAACATTTATATCAAACATTATTATTACTTAAAGATCTCATAAAAGGGTAGGTACATAGTGTGAACTCAACATTTATATCAAATATTATTATTACTAAAGAGGGTACTGTCTATTATCATACCAAACATTTTTTCAAAATCTATGCATTTTATGAGGCTCCATTCCTCAACCTGGTGTTATGACACACTAAATCACATGCAAGCACTTTGAGTGGATCAGAAAAATATTAATTCAAAATAAAAGAAAAAAAAGGAAAAATGTTAATTCATTTTAGTTGTTATTCCTTTGGCAACTGTTGCACTTAAAATATAGCACGATTCATAATGCTAGAAAGAATATAGATTTGTACCCTATTTATTTTTATCACATCCAATAATTTCTGAAACTAATCTTTTTAAGAAAAAGCTTTAAGTTTTTTTTTTAAGTTTAGTTATTTATTGAGAGAGAGCACGTGGGAGTTGGTGAGGGATAGAGAGAGGCAGAGAGAGAATCCCAAGCAGGCTCCATTCTGTCAGCTCAACTTAGGAACTATGAGATCATGTCCTGAACCAAAATCAAGTCAGTCACTTAACTGACTGAGCCACCCAGGTTCCCCTGAAGATGAAAGTTTTAATAAACATTCAGGTGAGAATTTTTTCAGTGACTAGAAAACATTAAAAATACTGGGAATTCCTTTTAATAATAACAAAAACTATCGTGTAAGCTCTGATTGACTGTGGTGTTGAAAAATGTTTCATAATTATACTTTCAAATCACTTAATACTAACAGAGGCCCTGGGACAAAATCCCAATAGACACTTTTAGTTTTAGGTAATTAATGCCCTAAACTAGATTTGATGATTTTTAAAGCTTAAGAAAATAATATGGCACTGAAATTTTTTTAAAGAGTATCAAAGACTTAGTAGAATACTTAGGAAGCTGTTGAAATCCAATTAGGACTATATGTGGAAACAGGACTTTTCACATCTGTAAGGTTGACAGTAAATATTTATTTTGTGAGTGATACTTGCTAATACTCTGCTTCCTAATTGCTTTTCTCTATTGAGTAGCAGACTCACAAACAGTTTGAAGAGATTTTGCTTTTCATACTTTAACAATAGACTATCTGAAAGCAAACATTTGGTCACTTGAGTGCTACAGTTCTAGTTTAAATTACTTTGAATTTAGGTTAATAAGACTGCAGACCTTTGTTTCCAATATGTGTTCCAGTTAGCTGTGCAATTTAAAAGCATATTTCTCCCACCTCTTTCAAGGATATCCTATCTTATAATATAGTAATTTCTATTCTTGTATTTAATAATGAAAACAGTTCTAGGGTGCTTTAAAATTCAAAAAATAATTTCACACATATTATCCATTGGCTATTTATTCTTTATAAAACACATATTTCTGGTGTATCATTTTCTCCTAAGGATTTGTAGATTCTCTTCAGATAATTTTTACCACAAATTATAACAGCGTACATGAATTCCTCTCTATGGACCCTCTGCTATTTGTTTTATTGGGTGAATGTAATCCTTTCTAATTCCAAGGTCTTCCTACTTTGGTCCCTCTTGCTTTTTAACATTACCTAGCTAGTACATTATTCTCATCAACATATAAAGATGCTAAACATATAGACATTTTAAAACATATAGACATTGTTTCCATATCCTGTTTTCTCTGTTCCATTTTCCTCCTACTCTTCCTTAAAGTAAAACACCTTGAAAAAATTGTTTTCCTTTGTTATCTATATCATCTTCCATTCCTTTCTGAACAAATACCAATAGGGTTTCTTTCCAAGGAATCTGACAGAGCTACTCTAGGAAAGCACTGAAATCCAACAGTCCATTCTTTATCACTATCTTCTTGAACCTATTCATGACTTTGGCAGGTGTGTTGATTTCTCATCTTTGGCTTTCTTTTGCTTGGACCCCAGGACATTCTTCCCCCACCTCCCTGCTAATTCTGTGTCTCCTTGATATATCTTTTGTGAAATCCTGTCTTATAAATGTTTTGTTTCCAAATACATGGTGATATTTATCTCTGAACCAGACAACCCCCTTAAGTTACAGGGTCGTGCTCCAATCATCTTAGATATCTCCCCTAAGAGGTCATAATTAATACATCTAAAACTTAATTCTTTCTCACACCCATGCTTGACACCTTCCTCCCTAAGTGTTCCCCATCTCAGTAGTTGCAGTAGATTTATAACAATATAGATTTTGAAAAATATTCAAGTATGATGTGAAGAAACATTATAGCAGCGAGTGGGTAATTCTGATAGAGAAAAATCCCATTCTTTTCAGTTACTAAAGCCAGAAAACAAGATGTTGTAATGAACTCTTGTGTTTCTTTCAACCCCCGCATTAATCTGTCAACAAATTCCATGGGCTCTTTCTTCAAAATATTTTCAGATTATTGCTGCTGCTTACTCTTGCCACAACTATCCACTAAGTTTAAGTTACTATAATTTTCCCCTTGGACCCTCGAAATAGCATCCTAGCCTTTTGACCTCTAGTAAATGGTCTATTATTCACATAAGAACTAGGGTGATGTTTTTGAAGTTTAATTAAAATCATATTTTTTGAATATCACCAAAATCCTTCACATACCAAATTGTAAACATAGCAAATCCAATGCCCTTAAAAGGCCTACAATGGCCCACACCTACCTTCTCTCTTACACTCTTGTTGCTCAGCAAAACTTCCTCCAGCCACTTGGGCCTCCTTTTTCTTGAAGATGTTAAGGATGTCTCCACCCTAGAGCCTCATGTGTTTTGTTCATTCTTGCTTAATTGTTTTTTCCCCGTATGGTTAGCTTCTCTTTTTACAGGTCTCTGTTCAAATGTTTTCTCCTGAGGTGAGGTTATCTTGACAACATTATCTAAAAAGCATCAACCCCAGCTAGCTGTCTCACTACCTCCTTATTTTTTATTTTCCTCATGATATTGATGGTGTTACGTTTCTTCATAGCATATGAAATATTTATCTCTCCACACTAAAAGTGAGCTTTCTGGTATTAGAGACTGTCTCACTAATTATCTGTTAATTAATTAAAAAGTAGTAATGTTTAGTAGTGATTTCTTCTAGAGAGAAATTAGAAAAAGGGAGAATTGAATCACATACATCATAGAGGGTCACATGAGCTGTTTGGTAATTGCCAATATTACGAAGTATTTTTAGTTTTGAGGAAGACTCTTGGACTATGTGTGACACAATTTTTAAACATATCTCTAGGCCTTATTAGACAGAATGTAATTTAATGTCTCTTTTAAAGATACGATTTTACTAACAAGATCTACTGATACTATTAAACGGATACATTAAGAAATACCTAATACAAAATAAATCAATCATCCAGATGAGTATAAGTATACTGAAGTCTGGATCTTAAGTAATCTGTGGTTCTAAATGCTTTGCATTTCCTATTTTTACATGACCTTAACTCCTTTCAAATATGAAGTGATTATAACTTGGGCAAAGGGACTGTCTCTTGACCTACAACACAGTCTTGTCTTCATCACTGTTGTACACTTAAAACTGGAATTTATAGTCATAAAAGATAATTCATCATCTGCCCTGGGAATCTCTGCTGTTAGTTTTCTCATGTTTGCTATTTGTGGTGAAAGCACTATGTGGCACAGCGGCAGACATTGATGTGGCATAATGAGCTCAGAAAAGCTCACTAACCAAAAACAATTGCTCCATCAACCGCTGGATATGGTGCCTTGAACTGTCAGTTTCAGGGAGGGCAGAGTGAGAAAGAGACGGAGGTGAAGGGAAGTGACCCGGAAGGTAGCAAGATAAGATGGAGTGTGGAATCAGATGATCTAACTTGAAATCTGGTTTCCCATGTTAACTGCTATTATGAATCTAGCTAAGTGACTTACCTTTCCTAAAACTCAGTTTCCTTTTCTGTTAAGTGGTATTGTAATATTTCCCCTTCCTAAGTGGCTGCAATATGGGTAAATGATCTAAAACATGAATGATGTAAAGAACGTCATTGGTGTTGGCTGGTACAGAGAAAGGAATTTAAGGAGGATTCAGTGAATTTGAGGTATTTTCCTTATAATTATGTCAGCTTACTCAAAACCTTTTCATTTGCTTTGTCTCTACAAGGAGTATTATTCTATCTATGTTGAAGAATTTCAGCCTACTAGAACTGTCTTGCCTGAAACAAAAGTTTGACAGTTAATATTTACTGTTAATATTTAGGCTTTGTGAAACTATTGCATTCACGAGTGTTCCATTAGCATTTTTGGACAAATCACCTGGGTCAATGAGCAAAAGTATGCATGTGGCATTAAAAGCTTGCTCCATGGGGCACCTGGGTAGCTCAGTGGGCTAAGCTTCAGATTCTTGAATCTGATTCCTCAGGTCATGATCTCATTTTTCCATTTATGGGATGGGGCCCCCCATAGGGCTCTGTGCTCACAGCAGGAAGCCTGCATGAGTTTCTCTCTCTCCCTTTTTTCTTTGCCCCTCCCCTACTCACTCCTGCACATGCAGAGCCTGCTCTATAACCTGTGTGCTTCTCCCAAGAGTGGAAGAAGCATTAGCCCAAAGTGGGATTATAGCATTAACCCAAAGACAATTCCTGGAATTTGAAAGGATTCTTTCCAAGATCCCTCCTTTTTTCATGAGTGACTAAACTGCCTGTGTTACAATTACATACCATTTGAAATAAGCACAAAAAGCAATGTTTAAAGATAATCTTTCTTTCAAGTAAAAATGGCACAGAATTATTCCGAATCTGGTATGGAGCTCCACGGGTGTCCTAAATCAGGTTCTCATTCCCAGGACACAGCTCTCAACCTGCCCCTAGGAATTTAGAGGTTCTAGGCTACCAGACTTTGACTGTATTCCATCCATCACTTCCCACAAGCTGAAGGGAAAGGTTCAAGGAGAGACACAACACCCCCTCATTAACAACCACTGCTACATATTATATATACTATTTAAACTTAATCTTTTTCCAGAAATGTTCACATGTGTATAGTTAGCTTTAAGAGAGGATGGAAAATATAATCTGTATTCTTAGGAGCCATGAATTTAGCTAAATAAAAATATAGACAATGGCTTAGTGGCTATCGGGAGACAATAGACAATCTGACAATCTCAATCATACATCCTCCTTTCTTATAAGAAAATAAGAACAAATTAATTTTCCTTAATATCAAAAGAAGTGTCAGGTTTTGGTGAGTTCAGCAAATTTCCTGACATTTCAAATCCTAATTATAATTTCTGCAAAATTAAAGGATAAAAATACCATAGGTAGTATTGAGTTACAGGGATGGAGACCTAACCCCAATCCAAGGCCTTCTCCTGATTCAGTTGAGTGGTTTCAAGGCAGAGATAATATAACATCTTCACCACAGTGTAACTTCAAGAAGACTTTTTGTATCTTTAGAAAGAATTAACAAGTGAATGTAATGCTTAGATGCTTCATTTTCTCTTTGGTTAAATTGATCTTAATTCTGTTTTTGCATAATTAGCATACGGGAGCTAAATATGCAGGTGAACAGTGTATAATTAGGCCAGTCACACTTACAGTGTATAGGAGGTGAAAGAGATGTGCATCACTATTCATGTCTATTACAATTATTCACAGGGCACATCATAATGAAGAACCTTCTTCTACTAAACTTATTTTATTCCTATAGTTGTTTCTATCAATCTTTCTCTAAATTTCAAACATTCCTAAAGGCAAGAATCATGTCTTGACTACCTTTGTGGTCACCATCACACCAGGTATATTGAATTACAACTTTTAGGCACTTAATCTTATTCTGCTTTTCAAAAAAAGACAATGAGAAAGGATTTGGGGTTAAAAAAAAACATCTTTTTATAAATACATGTGATTGTGAACATTTGCAGTCAACAAACATTTATTAATATGTTTATTAACTAATCTATATAGAGAATTAGGATCTATAGGTGACTCCCTTCACTGGCTAACTGACATTTCTCCAAATCTGGTGTCATTAAGAGAAGATATGTTTTCATATGTGGCAAATAAGCATAGAGTAACTAGAGGGAACTTCCATAAAAACAAATTTTAGGGAGTTGAATAAATGGCATAGATATCAAACCTAGGCCATTTTGATTTTTAGTGTCTTTTATCAAATTGGCTCAGAGGAAGGAAAATTCAGTGTTTCATCTATTTATTTAAAACTGTACTGCAAGGATTCATGTTACCAGGTCTTAAAATGAGAGATCACCATTCAGAGATTTCAACTACTTTATAAGTAAATTGACTTTTGAAGACTGGCCTGGGAACACAGCTACTCATTATTATGTTGTCACTATGGAGACATTAATTTCTAAGTTCTACACAATTAATTTACAAATGGCATGTCATAATAGTATAAACAGAGCACCAGGGACATTTGTACAGTTAGTGCTCTGCACAGTTACACCTTGTCCAATGGGGAAATGACAGTGGGAATCTAGTTTTCCTTCTCTCTTAGGGTCAGTGTCCCGATGTGGGTCCATGGTAGTAGGAAGAAGAAATACTCTTGTGTAAAACCTTCAAATAGATGTTTTTAGTAATTCCCATAAAGATAAAGATACGAGAGAATTAAATTATAATGGAGGCAAAAGGAATAGAGAGGAAGCTCAATCAGAAAGGAAAGCAAAAAGATGATCTCAGCTATCATGGGGAAGAGCAGGTAGACTACGGTGGCCCTACACCAGGGGTTTCAACCAGGGGAGGATTTCAGCCCCCGGGGGACATTTGGCAATGTCGGCAGACATTACTAATGCTCATGAATGAAGGGCTGCTACTGGTATCTGGTAAGGAAAAGCCAGATGTGCTGCTAGACATTCCAGAATACACAGGGGACACTCCCACTTCAAAGAATTAGCCAATCTGAAATGTTAATAGTGCTGCCCATACCCTAAATGAAAACATACACTATTTTATTTTTATTTTTCTAAAGAGTATTGAAACGTTAGGAAGAAATGATGGTTTGCCAAAGGGAGATTATCACTAAAATCAAATTTTGCCCGATGTATTTTTTCCTGAAAATTAAGTATTTTCTTATTGTGGTCATTGTTTCATGCTGTTAAGTAAGCTGTCGTGCCATGTTTTTATGTGAAAGAAAAAACGTCTCCTGGTTCCAAGCTTTTGCTTTCTCAAAAAGTAGCAAGTTTTATCTTATTTGAAGTATGCCATTTTCTCAGATTGCTTTACAAACAAGAAAACTAAGTCTTGGGAGAATCATCTGTTGATAAATTGATCTGTTGATCTATTATATATATCTATATATAGATACACATACATATATATATATACATATATGTGTATATATATATGAAACTCTTAACTAAATTTCAGAAGTCCCAAATAAGGAAGTCACGGGATGCTGTCCAGAGATTTTTATTATTCCCAGTGATATATATACATAAATGGTAGGATAATAATTATGTAGGAAATAATTTTAATTCAGTTTTTATTGTAAGTTTTATTTATTCACAGTAAGAGGGATACTTTTCATCCTGGATCATGAAGGAAAAAAAAGGAAATACTGGCCAGAGAAGGCATCATTTTGCTTTAGAATCAGGATAGACGAGTACTCATGAATCTTGAAGTCTGCCTGACTCTGTTCACAACTTTACTCCTATATCAATGCTGGTTATACATCCATAAATGTGTACCTCAGATATTTCTAAACATCTCTACTTGTATTTTCCATAAAGCATTGAACACTTCTTGCTGTTTAAATAGCAACTGTATATGGTATTACAGCTTTTGAATAATACCAATGATCTCTTACCAAGTATTCTATTGCTTACTTGGTTATCTTCAACAGAATTATTATTCTGTCTCTTCTCATCAGCAAAATGCTGTTTAATGTACTGGCTTTGTGCCTGCTGACTCATCAGAAAGGATATGACAGTATTATGCCAGCAGTTAAGAAAGATTTGCTGTTTAAAACAAAATAATGAGTTCCTCAAAAATTTTAAAAGTGCGTTTAGATAGTAGGAAAGTGCCAATATCATCTACAATCATTCTCACACTTTCATCTTACACCTTTCCATGTGAACATCATCTACATTGCTTTACACATAGGCCAAGCAGCTTGATTTTCTTTTTCTCAGAAAAGAGAAAGAAAGCCAATCCTGAAGTGTTCAGTCATTTCAAAAAGCAAATTTTATATGTTTGAGTCATTTGATTAGAGAAGAGAATTGCATGAGATGTTAGCTATCTGATAGACACACTCAGTCAAATAACATTCATATTAAATACTTCTAAACCCTGGGTCTGATTTTTAAATCTATTTAGTTTTAATAAAGTTGAAAAGGGTGGTAATACACCAGTAAGAACTAAACCACACTGTATCAAATATGTCTATTTTTGCCCCAATGTTGTATCATGTAAAGATGTCTCAGTAACCTAATGTAGTATCATTGTATCGTGATTCTACAAACCATGCAAGATATCTTGAGGAACATTGAAATGTTTACAGATTGTTCAGTTTAGAAAGAAAGACATGAAAAGCCCACATTTTAGAATTCTGTTGCTAGGGCTCCTCAGTGGGGAAATTGGTATTGTGATCAAGCACGTACTATTGAACTTCTCTATCCCTCACTTTCCTGAAAAGATGTTAACTTTTCCATAAGTTAAATGAGATGATGGATAAATAACATAAGCTCATAGTGCCCTACTCATAGTGCATGCCTAATGAATACTTGAAGAATCTATGAGTAACATTTAACAGAAGTATGTGGAACACTAGACACATGATTTCTTTGTGTAAAGGGTATTTAAATTATCAGCTAACCCAGTGTCCCAAAGACTACTGATTTCTCCTTTTGATTCCACCAGAAGGCAGAAGAGCAACTTCAGATCCTGTCTTAAAATAAGGAATTTGCCATGCTAGAAGGCGACATATTTCATAAGGACTATTTTCCTGCGATTCCATTAGCTCTAATATTTAAGAAATGTGCCTTTTGAATGAGCAGTAAACACTGCTTCCTAAGTTGTTCACTGAAGCTAAAAAAAAAAAAAAAAGAACTTTTTCTTCAGGATTCCTTTCTTATATTGGAAGAGCACAATCATACCCATCCTAAGATTTTCTTTATTTTGAAATAAAACATCTTTAGTTCCTTCCTGAAAAATTTCAAAATGCTACTTCAGATTCAAAGCCCTCTTCATACACAACGTGGTTTAGTAGACACAGCATTTCAGTTACTCTGATACAAGTCCAAAGTAAGTGTCTTTTATTTCCCTACCTTGGGCTCTTCAATGTTTTCTACCTGCATCTATTCTTGTTTTCTTTGGTTTTGTTAAATTTTTTAGCCACATGCCCCTTTTGATCCGTATTAACTGGAATATCTAGAGAAGTGTTTTAAGAACTTTTACATGTGCGTATGTGTGAATTGTCCAAAAATAACATGACAGATCTTTAGGGTTCTTTCAGTGAAAGCTAAAATCTTTCAGTGATGCACCCTCGAATGACTAAACCTTGTTTCCTCCTCTTCCTCATCATCCACCTGGTTCTCTTTCTCCTTTATTTCTTCATTTTAAGGTATCATTGAAAATTTATTGAGGTTGTATTTTCTGCCAGGCTGAATCATTTGCCTACATTATCCTATTTAATCTTTACAACCAACAGATGAAGTCCTTAATTTTCCATTGTGCAAAGAGGCTGATAGAGAGGTTGTCCTTAGCTCGTGCACTTTCCCAGGTGGAAGTCAGGGACCAGTAACTTTGGAACACACCCTTTGAAAACAGTTGTGCATTTAACTTATTGCACTTTTTCAGGTCTATACTTCTTTATGATATTTATTACAATTCTATTTTATTTTTTATTTCTTAAGGTTTTAAAAAACATTTTAGTGTTTATTTATTTTTGAGAGAGACAGAGAGTGATCAGGGAAGGGACAAAGAGACAGGAGACATAGAATTTTAAGCAGGCTCCCCAGGCTCTAAGCTGTCAGCACAGAGCCTGATGTGAGCTTTGAACTCACAAACAGCAAGATCATGACTGAGCTGAAGTCTGATGCTTAACTGACTGGGCCACCCAGGCTTCCCTCATTACAATTTTATGAATGACTGTCAAATGGCCTAATTACTTTCTTTTTCAGTTGGTTTTTTTTTTTTTTTTTTTTTTTTTGAGAGAGAGAGAGAGAGAACCTGCACATGCAAGTGAGGGAACAGAAGAGGGAGAGAGGGAATTCCAAGAAGGCTCCATGCCCAGCACAGTGCCCGATGTGAGGCTCAGTCTCATGACCCTGAGATCATGACCTGAGCCAAAATCAAGAGTCAGATGCTTAACCAACTGCGCCACCCAGTCGCCCCTTAATGACTTTCTAACTCACTGTCTTAAAGGTTAAAATATTAAAAGTACACTTCATCTCTCAAATCTCAATCAAAAATAACTTATGCCACAAAGCAAAACAGAGGAAAAAAGTACTCAACCATAAAACTTTATCCAGTTATATAGTGAAATCAGGAGCATTCCAAAAAATCAAAGGTTATTAGGAAAGATTAGAAAGGGCATCAGGTCAACTTGAGTTTGGTGACCAACTCTGACTGTCAGTAAGTTTCACTAAGTTCATATTTCTGAGACTGATTTTCTTAGGGGGAAAAAAAAAACCTTTACCTTCTAATACCCACAAAGTTTCTAAAAATGCCTGTTATTGTTAATAAAATAAACTATAATAAAATCCAGCATATAATAGATCACATGAGCATGCTAGGAACACAGCAGCCAGTATAGGCTACGCTATGCAATGGTTAACAATCCCCCAAATTCATTCATTCATACTATACAATTTATGTCTGACTAATGTGTTTCTATTGTGACTTGGTAGGGAGTTTTACTCATTGTAATTACTGAAGAACTGATGATGAAAGAGTTTTCTGACATGATCATCTAATTGCTGATAAGTTAAAAAAAAATAAAAGAGGGGCAGAGGGTCTGTGCTCAATTGTATGATGGACCTTAAACTTTCCACATGGAAGCAATTAGTGGATTGCATTCATTGGCAATGAAATGTATTTTATATGACTTACATGTTTTACTACAAAGTTCCTGAAAGGAGCAGTAAAGAGTAACTGTTGAACCATGTATTAGAGCTCTCCAGAGAAACAGAGCCAATAGGGTGTGCCTGTACGTGTACAGAAAGAGATTGATTATAAGAAATTGGCTCACATGATTAGAAAGGTAGAGAAGTCAAGTCCAAAGATAAAAGACAGTGTTCAAGCCTGAAGATAATTAGGCCAAGACAAATAATTCTTTATTACTCAGTCTTTTATTCTTATTCAGACCTTCCACAGATTGGATGAGGCCCACTCACTATGGGCAGAGCAATCTGTTTAATTAAATCTACCTATTCAGTTGTCAATCTCATCTGGAAATATCCCCATAGATACGTCCAGAAATAATGTTTAAGCCAATATCTGGGCACCCTGTGGCCCTGTCAAGTTGACATATACCATTAACCACCATAACAGTGACTCCAAAGCACTGTAAGTTTGGGATAGGTATGGGGGTTTGCAAAAAAAAAAAAAAAATCCATACACCGATTTTAAATAAAAAGTTTGAAAGATATTACAGTGCATTTTTATTTTTATTATTATTTTTTAGTTTTTTTAATATTTGATTTACTTTTTGAAAGAGAGAGTGAGAGACAGAGTGCAATCTGGGGAGGGGCAGAGGGAGAGGGAGACACAGAATCTGAAGCAGACTCCAAGGCTCCGAGCTGTCAGCACAGAGCCCAATGTGGGGCTCGAACTCAGGAACCATGAGGTCATGACCTAAGCTGATGTCGGACGCTGAACCAACTGAGCCACCCAGGTGCCCCCCATACAATGCGTTTTTAAAGTAAAGTTTATGTAAGGGTAACATTCCCTCTTCATTTTATGGTTAGGAAAGTACTTCTAGGTAACTGAATCCCTGGCCCTCATGTTTTAATCTCATGGTAGAAAAGCCAAAACTCCATCAATTTCTTATTTCCATGTACAGTCACATTCCTTCCACCTCCACACCCCACTCTCCCATCCACACATGTGCCTCACACGCTTCAGAAATGATACGACACAGCTGCTTCTGGAGCCATCTGTTTTATTGTAAGAACTCCTTTTCAATTTTATGTAATTTCTGAGCATTGTGTCATTCTTGTATGAGGTTCCTCTTCTTTTATATTGTGACACTGCATGATCAGAGTATTTTTAAATAAATATGCACAAAATTGTATGCTGTGCTTATGTTTATATGATCACTAGAATAACATCACCACGAGGCGCCACATAGCCAATAATTAATGTTCATTCAAAGAAAGTAGTGTCTATGAACGAAAGACAACCCATATAAGTATATTTCAATTATGTAAGCATTATTCATGTTAATGGAATAGATTAGTCTTTATGGGAACTAAAATATTCATGTACATGGTTTGCCAATGGCATAGGTGGAATGTAAAGAATCTAATTGTCAGTAGGAACGGATACATAGCAAATAAAAAATTTCTCTCCGACTTGATAGTTGAATAAATATAAAATAATTCCTTATTTTTTCCAAATATCAAATAAGGAATACTTCCAAAATGAGGAATTTAATTTTTCAAATTGGACAAGAAAAAGAGAGCATTTAACCACATTAGGCAAAAACAACTCTAGAATCTAAATGTTGAAGTCATTTCATTCTGAAGGGTGAAACATGGGGGGGGGCTCTGGATTTCAGACAGTCTTTCTTCCTGGGGAGCCATTCATTCCATCCATCTCTCGTGATTTTTCCCAAGTCTGTTTCACAGTGGCCTCCAGGTTTTGGTACAGCTAAACACAGTGTGTATGCGCCAATCTGTTTGATCATAGACACACCTGTCCTTCAGATATTTCCATATTCTCTGATAGTTCCGGTCTGCAGTGTAAAGACCTTTCAGTTGACAAAAAATGTTTCAGGGATTACCTCATTTAACCTCATCACTTTGTAGAAGAAGAAACATTTTTTAAAAGAGACAGATGCTGCTTCTTGTCACTAACAGAAGTATCATTAATCCTTTCCTCTTTCTGAACCTCTTGCTGAGCATGCATTCCATGTAAAATAAAGGTTTCTTTAGAGCTATGGAGAGGTGACGGCTTGTTCTAAGGTCTTATGCAAGGAAAATATCAAGGGAAAATGTCATTTATGTTCCCTTTTCCTCCCAACATGGTGCATTCCAGGGATCTAACTTTATTTGGTAGATTTCAGCCTACGAATACTACAAAATTCAGAGACAATTGAAGGGACCACTGCCTCCTTTACAAACTTACTACCAATGGGTTATTTGACCCTAGACAAATTAATCTAGCTTCCTTCTTCTCATCTGATAAAGGAAAAGGTGTCTCGTTCTGTTTGTTTTTTGACTTTGGAAACATGAAAATCTTTTAAGATGCTGGTGACCTGAGAGAAACATTTTTCAGAGAAAGGAACATTACCCAAGCCTTGTATATCAAATTAGATTCTCAAATTTAAGAGCATAATTCCCTCAAAGGCTACACTTAGTCTCCAACAGCAGATGAATCATATGTTGTTGGAAATTGCATAACCCCAAACAATCCAGATCATTCAAATGTATGATACAGGGCCTGGCACACGCAACTAAAGGCAGTAAGGCAGCAAAGTGATAAGATGAGAAACATGCACACCTCGATTCAAATACTGACTTTTGGAACTTTGTGGAAAATAAACTCTCCAAACCTTGACTCCTTATCTAATATTCCTACCAAACTGGGCTGGTGTGTAAGTAAGCCATTATGTATGTAACCAAATGTTACAGTACCATGCACTCAACATAAACATTGGATTTATTAACTAGGAAGGAGATTAGGACATCTATATGGACAGCAGCATTAGGGCATAGGCATCTTTGAAAAGACATCATTCTACTTATCATACTAACCATATTTTTAAAATCTCGAGTTGTTAGAATTTCTTATCCTCTCTTTAAGGCTAGCGTTAGCCCCACCTTCTCTGTAAAACATAGCTTGTCCATTCTTGCTGTACTATATCTTGCTCTCTTAAGATTTCTAATAGATCCCTTTGTCGGAGTCCTTTACTGAGATCTCTTTTTCCTCCAAACTTTGCTTTTATTGTGTATATCTAAACCCATATTGGTTTATTAGGTTTTATTAGGTAATGCATTCACAAGACTTCATCTTAAGAATCCAGCAGTTACCACCATCTTAAAAAAAAAAAAAAGAATACACTTGGGAAAATGGCTTCCATTGTGTGGTTTTATAGGTGGGCCTTGCCCTGTCTTTCTTTCTCACTATCAGTTACCCATATTATCCAGATGCCATATTTCCTCATCACAGATGCTAGACACTGTATTTGCTTTGCAGTAGAGGAACCCTACCTGTCTGGTTTATCGGTGGAAAGTGAATTCATTTCTTTTCTCTAAAAATTTGCTTCCACAACTCACCTCCAAGTGTCAATTGCTTCTGTGCAAGGATGTGTGTGTTTTGTCAAATTTGAGATATTTATATTCTGTACTAATTACCCTAATGTTATTTCTTTACAAATATCAAGTAAAGGTTAAAGATTCTCAAGAGTCATTGCTGAAGGTTTCTGTTTAGGTTTTTGGAAAAACACAGTAGTTTATGCATGAGTATCTTGGATCCCTTCCCAAACCAGTGTCACTACCTGACTTTCCAATTAAAGAAAATAGAAACTGGAGCAGAGGGATCAGCAGGGGTGAAACTGAGGTCTCACTTGATGATATGTAAGTGAGGTAGTTAGGCAACTCCCTAATGATCTCAGAAATTGCATGTGGTCACCGGGGACTTTTTATGTCTTTGTTACCTACCATTTTATATTTGCCAATTTGTTATTCCTAATACCATAACCAGAAATCTGTGACAATATCAGCCTCTTCTAAAGCTTGTTAATACACAAATGCTTTAAACCATTAAGTTCTCCAGTCCTTCTTTTCTTCCGATTATAGGTTATGGGAATCCTCGTTCTTTCCGGTCATTATCATCATAGTAAGTCAACTGTAACAACCCTTTCTTTTACAGATAAAATTTTGTCCAACATAAACCAGAATGAATAAAGATCAGAGAAGCTTACAGGATTCCAGACCTATTTTATATATAAATCTCCTTTGAAAAAACTCAGGCAATTCATGTACAGGTAGCAATAATGATATTGCTGAGGTCCCTTCATGACTCTCTTGGGCTTCTGTGAATTTTAGAGAAAGTAAAGGAAATGAACACAGACACTCATGTCCTCTGCATTAAGGAAATGGATGAACTGGGTGTCAGTTTTGAAATTTTCTATTTAAATAGTTCTTCTCACTGGAAGCAAAATTCCTTCTGATAGGGCAAGCATGATTATATTACGTCAACCCCATCATTTCACAATATTTGCACAACCTTCTTATAACTCTACTTTTCCATGTGTCTGTGCAGGTGTAGCTGGTCCATAAAGCCACATTTGTTTTAGTCCTCCTAATTCCTAGCACTATGCCAAATTCCTTGGGATAATGAATAATTTTCTCCATCTCAATTCTTCTTGGCCAATCACTTCTCAATATGTATGAATTCCTTACATCCTTAATTGATATCTATAAAGTACACATTTGTACAGCATAACTCAACATTTTTTTTAATTTGGGACTACTTCCTACTTTCCTCACAATGTAACATGACCAGTCACTGCAACTTATTCTTCGTAAATGACAAGAATGAGTTTTGGCTGATGCTAAAGCAATCATTTATTGGTGCATACTGGAAGAACTATGCAATCACATGTGTATATCTTATTATCATGTCACTGTTTTGACAGACATGTCATAACATTTTTTTTCATGTGCTGCTATGAAGATACTTCAGGGTAAGTACGATACATTGAAGTTAGATTATTTTCTTTGTAAGTATGGTACACACCGAGATGTTCTCTCAGAACTGTCGTCAGGGAGTGGGGTTACTGCCAGCTCCCAGCCATTAACAACTAAAGACTCCATTTTATCTGTTAAGCTGAAGACCTACCCTTCTCACGTGTCCCTCAGCCAATGACAGAGCAAGGTGGTGATACAAGGACCAAGATTTTTCCACCTAATATAGGACTTCATTTTTTTATCATTCATTTTTGAGAGAAAGAGAGAGAGAGAATGAGAATGAATGAGGAGGGGAGGGACAGAGACAGAGGGACAGAGAGGAGGGGAGGGACAGAGACAGAGGGACAGAATCTAATGCAGGCTCCAGGATCTGAGCTGTCAGCACAGAGCCTAATGTGGGGCTTGAACCCACAAACTGTCAGATCATGGCCTGAGCTGAAGTCAGACACTTAACTGACTGAGTCACCCAGACAGGCACCCCTCTACCCAATCCAGGACTTCTTTAATGGACCATCTTTGTCTGCAGCCCCCTGTTGGGCTGGAAAAAACTTAGACACAAAGATTCATTATGGTCCTTGTGGAGTAAGGGCTCTTTAGGTCAGGAAATAAATGCAGTTCTTAGAGGAAAACAATCATCTAAAAAAAAGTATTCTTATATCTTTATTGCCAGAATCACACATATTCTTTTTTTTTTCTTTTTTTTTTTTAAGAATCACACATACTCTTAAGGGGAAAAAATCTACCAGTATGGAAACAAATGTGTACTTTTGTGTTTCTTGATGTTATATGCTTCTTTTGTGCAGTTATTAAAAACTCAAAGGTTTAAGTAGAATATATACCTATTATCTCCTTTTAGAATTTTGGAAGAGTTCCAAAGCTGATACATTGTATGAATGATTCACTCTAGTACTTTATAGTTAAGCTGGCATTATAAAGCATCACTTTTGAGGAGCTGTGGAGTTTGAGAAGTTCTAGAAGCTCTATGATTCACCCTCAGAGGGAGCATTCAAAGATGCCCTCTAATATTTCCTTTCTTTTTTGGCACTGGTGCCTCATAATGCCTGAGTGTCAAATGATGGATTTTACTGCTGCTATGTTATAAGGCACAGTTGACCTTAAGACCAGGAAGTAATCCAGGAAGGCCTGACCTAATTACATGAATCCTTTAAAAGTAGATAATTGTCTTCAGTGCCAGAAACAAGAAGTCGTCACAGATTTGAAGCAAGGGAAGGATTCAGAGCACCACTGCTGGTTACAGCTGGACAGAGCCATGTGGCAGAAACTGTAGACAGCTTCCAGGAGCTGAGAGTGTCTCCCAGTTGACCACAGTCAAAGACAAAGAAGACCTCAATTCTATAGCTACAGGGAACTAAATATTAATAACCAAAAAGGACTAGGGAATGGATTTCCCCAGAACGGCCTCCAGATGAGAACTTAGACCAGCAGATACCTTAATTTCAGCTTGTGATACACTGAGCAGAGAACTCAATCGTGCCATGAATTTGCTTCTAACTTCCTGAATTGTGTTGTTTTCCAGCCTCGAGTTTTTGGTTTCTTGTTATATAGCAGTAGAAACTAAGTTATGTTTTTTCACGTTGTAGAAATAATGCAATTAGAAAGCATACCTTTCTTGAGCTTTCCAAATAATAAACTTTAAAATTCACTATTCTGTTTCATAGAAAAGTAATTTTAAAAATGAGCCATTCATCTTTTTTTTTTAACAAATAGCACTGATATTCTCACAACCACATGGAAACATTCTTGTTTTAAGTAAGCAGCTAAACAGAACTTCAAAAAGTTTGCTGAAAATCTTGAAATTTGAACATAACATTAAATGAAAAAGAAGCTTTGCAAGTATAGGAATTTTTCTGGGACAATGGTCAGCATTTTATATGTTCTAATGACAATGTTACAAAGGAAAGAGATTAATCAGTGGAATTCTAAAAAAAAAAAAAAAGGATAGTTATTCTATTCATAATAAGACATAGTATAACATTTCTGAGCCTCCTTCCTCAAAGGCAGACTTTATTATAGGCACTTTCCTTCTTCTGAGCATGAAGATGCTTATTTTCTTTGAGTTTTGCGAAATTCACCTCCCATAAATGGTGCTAATATGCACGGGCACATTTTTTTATATCACAGAGTTCTTTTTTGTTCTTCTTCCCTAAGATAACCTATTCTATTAGTGACAATTGTGGTATTTAAAAATTACTGATATCTGTATCTCCCTCTCTCTCCGACCCTCCCCTGCTCACACTGTCTCTGTCTCTGAAAAATAAATAAAAAAACATAAAAAATTGAAAAAATTACTGATGAGCTTGAAGTTTCAATATGTAATATAGAAACTATGTGAATAAAAGCAATGTATTTGGGGTCCAAACAATGTTTTGTTGGAAGGTTGCAATAGGAAAGTAAGAGCTTCTGCAGTTTAATTTAAACTGATAAATTTATTCCATCATGGACCAGCCAGAAGGAGCCCTTGTTCAGTAGTTTTAAGGGATTGGAGCTCTCAGCTATCAGCAAAATATCATTTGCCCTTGACTGCACATTTACAAGACCATTTGAAATCACTCAGGAAGTTGTAGTTATATGCCTCACTCTGTTAATAGTAAAACTACCATCTCAGTTACATACACAGATTCTGTTATAATAAATAACGCAACAGTGGAAAGGTTACATGAAATTTCTGTTACCTTTATTATTTTTAATATTCTTTCATCTATGTAACATTCTGTGGTATAAGTTAAATAAATTAGTCTTCTAATAGACTTGAAAGATCTATTCTCCAGAAGTAAGATACATATATAGTCCGCTTGTAACTTATTGGTAATATTTTTTAATATTAAATGATAATTTTAAGATAATTCAGAAAATATTATGTTTACTGAAGAGTTCACAGATTTTGTGTGTGTATGTGTATATAATGTGTGTGTGTGTGTGTATATATATATATGCTCTATATGTGTAAAACTAAAACTTTTGAAGAAACAAAACTATTTCTTAGAGCATCTCAGAACACTTCTAGGTAGACTAATGTTAATTATGCAAATATTTGACAATATTTAGTATACATTCCATGATAAGAGGGAACTTGGCTGATATTAATCCATCCTTCCCCAGAGGGAGAAAACAAGTTCAATTACATTATTGCCTGATGCTTACAACCTTCTCAAGTTGGACTGGTCAAACAACTCATCTTTCAAGACAATGATATGAAAATTAAATGCAATATTTTAAATCATAAATGTTAAACCAAACTGTCCCATGAGAGGGAAGTTGAATTGCATTGTAGAGCCCAGCAGCCAATATAGTTTCAACCTCAGCACTTCCCTTTATTGCTGAAGGAAACTCTGCCCAGAGCTTCCTTCACTCCTGTATAAACTGGAGGAAACACTCTCTCCCACAGTAGTGCTCAGAGATCCAATTAATTAATGTAGGTAAAGGCATCCAGCACTGTAAGTGATGTGTAATAAGTTCTTAATAATTGTTAAATCCTTCCCCCACCTTTCACATTGAAGTTTAATTCATTTTCATGACCATGTATTTTAAACAAACAACCATTACCAAAATTGAGAAAAAAATAGATTATGTACGTATGATATTTTATTCAGACATATTTATCATTGTGTATCATATTAACCAACCTAGAAGTCTATCATGCATATTATGTGGATGTTAGGGAGTTAGTCTATTTGAACATATAATTCAATAATATGTAAAAAGCATGCAGATTCATTTCTGTATAAAAGCAACTTGAGATAACTGGTATTATTTTATAAACAATTTTTTTGTTGATCCGAATATTAAGCTTCAATTTTTATTATGTAAAGCTGTTGTTTAGCTAGAATTTCTTTCTTATTTTCAATAGACAGTATTGACCTTGTTCTTAATGTTGACCTGGGATTTGCTGCTGTGAAGTGGCGTTCAACACGGCCTGTATTTTAACCTAAATATGGCTTACTTGTTTTTTTTAATTTTTATTTATTTTTTTTAGTTTTTTATGTTTTATTTATTTTTGAAACATAGAGAAACAGATCATGAGCAAGTAAGGGGCAGAGAGAGAGAGAGGGAGACACAGAATCTAAAGCAGGCTCCAGGCTCTGAGCTGTGAACACAGAGCCCGACACAGGGCTCAAACCTATGAAATGTGAGATCATGACCTCAGCCGAAGTCGGACGCTTCACCGACTGAGCCACCCAGGGGCCCCGAAATATGGCTTTCTTAGAAGAGTTTCGGGCTAAACAATGAGGCGTTTATATTTTGCTACCTGTTAAAAAAAAACTCAAATTGCTAGGCTTCAATACATGTAGAGGCAAGTAATGTATATTATTTAGATAAGTTTTATGTTAAATATTTTCTAACTACAGTTTGTAGGCTAGGTATATATATTATTTCCCAATTTCACAAAAACCCCGTGATAAAGATATTATCTATTTTGTTTGTTTGGCTTATATTTGAGGAAACTAACAACTACATAATTCACCAGGGGTCACATAACAACTTTGACCAAAGATCATGTCTGCCAGTCCACAATTCCCTCCTAATATCCCATATAACAAGCTTCTTCCTTTTGATCTTCTGTTAGAGAAAAGCAACCTGTTCTAAGAATAATCTCGGGTCAGGTTATCAACATGAAGCAAAATTAAATTACCTAAGAAGGAATGGTATACAAGTATATTTAATTTTTGTAAGAGATAGAATAGAAAAACCAGTAATGTTTTAGACTATTTTATTCTCTAAATCCCGTTTATGAGAGAAATGGTTCAAAATAAGTTTTATTTTAAATTTTTAATGATTATTGATTATTTTGAGAGAGAGAGAGAGAGCGAGCAGGGGAGGTGCAAAGAGCAAGGGAAACACAAAATCTGAAGCAGGCTCCAAACTCTGAACTGTCAGACAGAGCCTGATGCAGGGCTTGAACTCACAGACTGCGAGATCATGAAATGAGCCAAAGTCTGACACTTAACTTAAGCGAACCACCCAAATGCCCCCAAAATAAGATTTTTATCAGGTTTGGTACTTGGTGGATATTTAATAGTACATCTTTGAAAGCAGAATTTATCACTTCAGAAAAGGGACCAAGTGATAAATATATAGTCATGGAAGAGGTATATAAAGAAAAGGAGTATGTAAAACATGTATATGAAATTAAATAATAATTTGCTGAGTAGCTGCCTTAGAAAACAGAACTGAACATTATAATTTTGAATTGCTCCTAACAATGGAAAATGTCTGAAGGAAAATAAAGCTTAGGACAAGAAGACTGATTAAGAGAAAAGAATAGTAGTTAAAAATGACCCCGGCCTTCACCAAACATTAGTCTGTTGAAAGGAAATGAATAGTCCTATTTGGGAAACACAGACTGATGAGGTTTGGCCAAAGACAAAAGTAAAATGCTGATTTGCTTTTGCTAATTAACTAAATGACTGAACTGTGATCATTTTCACGCCCACTAGTTTGAAAGTATCTGAATCCATCTTACATATTTATATCAGTGTTCCCTGAATGCCAACATGACCAATTAAGTATAAAAAGAGAACGGGGCAGTTGGAAACATTACAACATATTTATTATTCTTAGGTTTTCCTATGGATCCTAGAAAACATTTGTATACCTTACATTACTTTATATCAATGTTCTACATTTCTCAGAAACCTGAAACATTCCACAAGACATAAGATAAGACAAGACATAGTCTCCATCCCTCAGCTCGTAGCCAAGTGAAAAGGTAGCCCACAAACAAATACTTGTGGTGTTATAGGTCTGTACTTTTATTTAGGAAAGAAGACAGATTTCTTCATGCAGTGAAGACGGAATGCCCATCACTGCCTTGGACGGAAGGAAGATTTACAAAGCAAAGCTCTTTTGAACTAGATCTTGTTAGGTAGAAAACCGAGCAGAAAAGAGTGACAGCCTATTCTGGGCAGAGGGAAAGAAATGTACAAAGGCATGAAACAAAAAAAAAAGGTCAGTACGGGTGATTAGATTCAGAATTACTGGAGTGAGATCAGGGAATTGTTAGTAAATAAACCACAGTATCGAAGACCATCCAAGTTAAGTCATGGTATTACTACATCCTCATTTGTTTTCAAAACATAGGCTCCCTCTAAAACTCAAAAACACTGCCTCAATCTGGATCTGACCCTGGAGTAATCACTTCTAAGTGTTCTACATGGCTTTAGTCCCGTCACTTTTCACTCTATGCCCCTTCCTACTCATAGAAATAACATTTCCATCGCTATTCATGCTCCTTCAATGACTCAGAACCACGTGTACAACACAATAAACCGTTTAGTAAAACTGATGAGAATCTTCTTCAGCTGCTTATCACCTCATTATGTTAACATATAAAGCCAACTTTTCAGTCATTCCTAATGACTTACCATTCTCTAACTTTTCCATTCTCTTATATATTACATACTCTCATATCTTTATACAAGTCTATAATTCTTCTCGCTCTTTCTTTCTCTACAGTGGGGTTACATGGTGACCAGGACAACACATTCTCATGGTTCAGAACCTTGCTGAAATACCATTTGATCTTTGAAGAGTTTCCTCACCTCTGCCTTTGTTAAGCTCATGTTATGCCTTTCAAGTTTCCAGGGACATTTTACAGAACATTATTATCTCATTCCAGCTCACTTAGCCTATTATTTACTTTATATAGCATTTAGTTTAAACACTTTGATAAGCAGGAAGGTATTTATTATTTCTTAAAATAAGAACCTAGAAGAAAACTAAGCAAAACTGGATTCCAAAGGAAATGTTTTGAGCAAATAAATGGTTATATAAAGAAAGATTAATAAACTTGGATTTCAGTCTTTAGACAATGGTTAATTTAAGATATTTGGGCAGAAGAATAGTAGTTTCCTGATGAGAGTTTTAAAATAGAATTTTGTTAAGAGTATGTGATGAGGGGTGCCTGGGTGGTTCAGTTGGTTGAACGTCCAACCTCGGTTCAGGTCATGATCTCACAGTTCGTGGGTTCGAGCCCCGTGTCAGGCTCTGTGCTGGCAGCTCAGAGCCTGGAGCCTGCTTCTGATTCTGTGTGTCCCTCTCTCTCTGCCCCTCCCCTGCTCATGATCTGTCTCTCTCTGTCTCTCAAAAATAAATAAAAATATTAAAAAAATAAAAAAAGAGTATGTGATGAATATTGTGAATCTGTGTTCAACACTCACTCCAACTAATACCTCTTCTTGTATTGTCTTCATCTGCAAACTAAAACCTGCATTTCCCAGACTTGGTTGCAACAAGAGATACAGGGGGAAGTTAAGTTGATCTTATGAGTACATTAATGGCACGATGCACAGACTTGTCTTGGTTAGAGAGAGAGAGAGAGAGAGACAGACACTGAGCGTTTCGTTGACTTTGATCACAGACAGTGTGACCCTGCAGCACTTTGCTTTCATGATCAGAGCTGGTCCTGCTTGGTGGTGGCCCAGTTTTGTGGTGTCGTTTTGGAGTTCTTCGTGGATGCTCAGACGTAAAGCACCTTTAACGATTCTGGGAGCTATTCATACCACTTATTAAATCCCTTTCTTCTTTAGCTAGATTGGGTTTATTTTTTTTTTATAACTGAGAACATCAGCCAGTGAAGAATGTAAACAAGTAAGAGTAGAAGAGAAAGGGTCCAGCAAATACAGTTATTTACCGTTGAGATATGGTAGGGGCCTTGCAAAGCAAAGCTGAGGATTATGAATATTAGACTGTGGGAACTAATGTGAGTCATCACTGAAATAAAGATATGACTAAAAATTAATTGAAAGTGGAAGGAGGACGCAAAAGATGTCAGAGCAGAATGATGTCATCAACATAGAAAGGAATTTCAAGAGGGAGCAGGTATTTGGGGCAGAGGTATTCTATTAAGTTTTGGTGTATTTTAAAGTCAAAACATGTGTAGCAATTATTCATGGTAGATTCTGTGGAAAGAAGTGGTATTTCTACAAGAGTTAAATGGATCCTTTTCCTATCTGATGTAAACTTATCAACAACAAATATTACAATGTCTGTGGAAAATGCTAGAAGGAATGATTTTATACATGAGTAGAAATACAGACATTGAAATACAGAAATACAGACATCAAGTCAATTATATATGTGTGACATGTTTGCCTTTCTGCTTTCATAATAGCCTTGCATAGAATTATCTTACATCCATAAACTATACAAAATATATGAAACCTTTGGAATCCTTTTATTTTTTAACCCTAATTTTACTCTCTAAACTTTTTTTTCTTTCAGGATTTGTTTAAATTGTCATAACTCTTTCCTAAGTGAAAATTTATTTTTAAATTATAAAATCACTTTTCAGGAAAATATTTGGAAGGCATCAGCTACCTAATTGACCCTTTATGTTAAAGGTGTGGATCACGTTAAAATGTGTAACAAATAATGGTTTCTTTGTATCTGTCCTATGCTTATTACCAAATCTTGTATGTTTATTTAAGCCTTGATTACTTTTTTAGATTATTCCTAGGGTCTCCTCAGGATCATATGGTAATATAATTCATCTAAATATTGGAGTAAAAACAGAATCAGTTTTATTAGATTTTATAGAATCAATATATTTCATAATCCTTATGTTGGAAAATTAGCTCCCAAGTCTCACCCACCATATTCTTACTAGTTTCATTGAATCATTTCACTAAAATGAGCACATGAAAAAACAAAACGTAGTGACAGAGAAACAACAGGTCTTTGCTAAATATGAATTCAGTGGAGTAGTTGATATCTAGGGTGTTTCATGGTGTTTAAGTTATAAAAATAGGTTTTCAGTGAAACACAGATTACTAGTGAGCAGTAGAGGAAGACGTGGATAATAAGAAGAGAATAATAGCTGCCTTGTGATTACTCCTTTGCAAACATAAAAAGGGAATTGGCTTGTGATATCCCTAAAGTGATTATTTTCTGGGGATAAAATCCCCTTCACCACACTGTTTTTATTAAGCAAGTATTTATCAACTGCTGCGTGTATGACTTCAGCTTATTGGAAAAAAATGTGTATTTGTTGCCAAATTCTTGTGAGTAATAGTTTGTAATTCTCTACTGTTCTCATTCAATTAAAATACTTAGAGTCATAAAAGAGCACACGATTTCTGTATTGCTGTATGTAAACTATGCATTCAGAAGTGAGCCCTCTGTCAATTTTAAGCCACCATGCCTTAACTTTAGCTACTCTGTTTTGTGCTCCAAATGGCATTATCATTCTAATTTTGTTGTCTAGATATAATCAGTGCAACATTCATTCCTTGTTTAGTGATATTTCCTTGGTGCTTATTACCATGAAAATTCCAAGGCATTGTTTAACTTCTCAAGTTTATTAGCAACGCCTTACTTAGCGGTCTTCCACTAACTTAGCGGTCTTCCATCTAACATCCTGCCCCTGTATTTTTCCCTGATCTGAATGTTCCAGAGGCTCATTTTCATTTCATGGAAGAAAACTCTTGGCTCTTCTCACTTTCATTGTTTTATTAATTGTATCTATAACCTTAAAATATTGCTTCAGGAAACCTATTCTATAAAAAAAAATTAATGTACCATAAATATCTCATCCATGTTTTATTTTCTTAAGCTCCTTCATACCCAAATATTAAAAATTCCATATAACACAAAATGTTTCACTTCATATACATGAACTTTTTAGCATATCTACTCATAAGCAAAGCTCAACAAGCAAAAAATTTCTCTAAGTGGCAGTGCTCTTAGAGCACTTTCATGTTCATTTTATTCTGAGCATCAGAACCTTGTTTCAAGCATACCATGGAGCCTAAAAGCTCTATCTATTTCTATTATATATTAGGCCTCACTTCACTTAAAATTATCCTTCTGTCTCTAGTCTTTCCTGGATCTATCTTTGTCCATATCTTTATAATATGTGCCCAACAGGAGAGGCATTAAGTACACAAGCTCTATATCTAGAACACCTGAGTTGGCCACTTGGGCCCACCTCTGTGTGACATTGGCAAGTTCCTTAACCTCCCAACACTTAGATCCAGCTATGAAAAATGGGTAACAACAATGTCTTCCTCATCTTGTTATTAGATTCAAATAGTAAATACTCTAAAGTGTTTAGTAATATTCTGACAAATACTAAGCACCTATAAGTTTTACCTGTTAAATCTCTCTGTAATCAAAAGACTTGGTTTTTCACCTGCTGTATTGAGAAAAACCCACTTCTTTTCTACTGTGTCTTTCTTTCACATGAGCATCTCCTTTACTACTCACAAAAACACTTCCCTACGGACAATTTTGGTTACCAAATGTGTGGTGGTTATTTTCCCATACCAAACAATTGTCTGCAACATCAGCTGGGTGTCCTACAACTTAACTCAGTTCTACCCAAAGTGAGTGTCAGATCTTTTGGGCTGAGCCCCAGTCCTATAAGAATGTCCTCTCCCACATACATGTCAGACACCAAACACAAGTAGTAGGTTCCCAGGTTACCCGCAACTTCTGTTCAATGTGGCTACAAATTGGAGGTTCCCACAACTTCCACCTCAGGTTTGATTAATTTACTGGAGTGGCTCATAAAACCCAGAGAAACATCTTAAGTTTCCTTTACCAGTTTATTAAAAGGTATGAAAAAGGATACAGATGAACAGCCAGCTGAAGAGATACATAGGGCAATATCTGGGGGGGCTCCCAAGTGCAGAAGCTTCTGTCCCCATGGAATTGGGATCTGTTACCCTCCGGATATGTAGATGTGATAACAAATTTGGAAGCTCTGAGTCCCATATGATCGGGATTTTTATGGAGGCTTCCTCATGCAGGCATAATCACTAACTAACTCCATGTCTAGCCCCTCTTCCCTCTCTGGGTGATGAGGGTGCTGAAAATTCCAAGCTCTTAATCTCGGCTTGGTCTTTCCAGTGACCAGCCTCCATTTAGGAGTTGGCTTAGCTGCCTCAATAAAATGAAAGGTGTTCTGCCTGAAGTCTTGTCACTTAGGAATTTATAAGGATTTTAGGAGCCCTGTGTCAGGGATGGGGTCATAGACAAATACTAGAATAATAGATGCTCCTAGTTTCCTTATCACTTAGAAAATTACAAAGGTTTAGGGACTCTGTGCCAGGAACCGGGAGGGGCAGAGATCAATATATATATTTTCTATGCACACTCTCTTTGCCTACCCTAAATCATTCTCTCTCTCTCACCTTAGATTTTCTTTTTCTTCTTTTTCTTTAGTTTTTTAATGTTTATTTTTGAGAGAGAGAGAGAGTGAGTGCGAGCAAGCTGGGGAGAGGCAGAGAGAGAGAGGGAGACTGAGAATCTGAAGCAGGCTCCATGCTTTGTACTGCCAGCATGGAGTCCAACATGGGGCTCAAACTCACAAGAGGTGAGATCACGACCTCAGCGGAAGTCAGAGGCTTAACCCACTGAGCCACCCAAGTGCCACTCACCTTAGATTGAAGCCTTGGTTCAAGATCTTGTTGAGAATGTTGAACTAATAGAATCTATTGAGACCTATGCATTCATTTACCATAGGCACTCTTATATAACCAACTCTTAAGGATAAAGCATGGAGTCCAGTTCTGGTTCACTAAGGGGAGGGATAAATCTTAACAGTGTACCTAAAAAAATAAATCTATCCACTTGTTTTCCTATTCTGTTCTGTATTTCCTTTCTTAGTTTTTAATAGTTTATTTATTTATTTTGAGAGAGAAGGTGAGCAGCGGAGGGGCAGAGAGAGAGGGAGAGAGAACCAAGAAGGCTCCATGCTGTCAGTGCAGAGCCCCATGAAGGTCTCCATCTCAGGAATCAGGAGATCATGACCTGAGCCCAAATCAAGAGTGGGACACTTAACCAACTGAGCCACCCAGGAAGCCTCTGCTCTGTTTTTCTTATTTTCATTATAAGACCTACCTAGAGGTGTCCACTTCTTGCTTTAAGGTCCAAGAAAGTAAGACTTGTTTTGTCGTTGTTGTTGTTGTTGTTGTTGTTCTTGTTTCGGGGATCTTTTGTTTGTTTTTGTTTTTGTTTTGTTTTTTGCTTATCCACTTTTCCAAACTATATTTCTTAAATATGGTGTCTTTCCCAATCTATTTGTATGGAATGAACTAGTTCTAATATGCTGCCTCAATTGCTGACCACTAATGTGATACCACAATATTCTCTTTACAGTTGCCAGATGACTAATTCAGCTACTCAAACATGTACCTGGTATGGGGAGTTTGGTGATTTTTTTAAATCTAAAGGAAATTTTAATTTTTAAATTGTGTGGGTTTTGTGAATTTTAAGTTTTTGTAACATTTTTTTCTTTTTGCAAAGGAAAATTCATCTTTTAATACTTTTAATGGTTTTGAAATTGGTTTGTTGAAACAATCATCCAATATTATTCATTAAAATAGCATTTCTTTCCTCAGTAGCCAAAGAAAAGCAAAAGAAAGGGAAACAGGATATATAAGCACAAATAGCAATTTTGAATTTTTGTGTTTTTTTTTTTTGAAATGATAAGGTCCTTAGAAATAGAATTTGGAGAGGAATTTTATTTATTTCTTAGGATGTCAATGTAAAGGCCTGAACTTAAATGATAGAAAAGAAAAGAGAAAAGAAAAAGATTACTCTTGATTAGCCAAAGCCAAGTTTCCAAGGAAAATAACTTCCTTAAGTATTTGAGTTTTTTCAGTGCATATTTAGCCCTTCAGAAGTATATTGTTTGGAATATTAGTTGATATTTTAAGTGAAGCTGTTAATTAAATAAAAGTCTACCATTGCTTTCTCTCAGGAATTTTGAAAATATGTTTTGAAATTCTTGACAGGGTGGATAGTCCTCTTTTGACATTGCCAATTACTTAAAAAAGGAACATGAGACATGAAAAGGAAAAAAAAAATCAAATGAAAGACATTACTGTTTATAAATGTACATTTATAATACTCGTAACTCTTGATGTTTTCTCTTGTCGACAATTTGAATGTGACTTGGAAACTATAAACTGGTCCCTGGGCCAGGGCATATAGAGACAAACCTGTATTCAGACATCAGTAGAGCTTATGAATTAAAGTAGAAGCCTGCAAACCATGCCCAGAAATTTAGAAAAAGTCAAAGACAAAATTAATCTCATACATTCCTCCTGGAACAGTCTAGATAATATACCATTCACTTAAAATTAGACCATGGAAATCTGTTGACATCTCTTTTCATGCCTGTTAAAACCAGCACTTAAACTGTAAATATACAGTGTTGAGTTTTGTTGATGTGAAGAATTTTTTTTTTTTTGAAGATCTCAGATGAACAAGTAATGTTCAGTACCTTCTCTTTATACTTCTACCACTGATTGTCCCTCCACATTTCTATAAAGACCCACAATCCCTTGATTTAATTGCTTCCTCTCTTAGCTTCACTTCCTATGGAGAGAAGACCTCATTTGTCTATAATTTCATTCAGTCTTGTGAATGGTAAGTCCAACTTTGCACCCTTGTCTTTATCACGTCATGCAGTCCAGACACCTACATGTTGATTAGTCAAAGTAATTACTACCATTCTGCTGGTGGACCTCAAACTCATTTTCTCCAATGCATACTGGGCAAACTCCATAATTTTTGGCAACCTTTCATGATTTCCCTATTCAGTCGTTATATCATAATTCAGTTCTCTATCCTGTTCTCTGTAAGAGAGTGGTAACTGATATGTAAGTATTCTCAGATCCAATTCAGTAGGTGCATAAAAATGAACATTCACATATTAACATTTTAGAGTGATATATTAATTTAAATGTTAATGCTCACTTTTCTTTTTCATGTGTACAAACATGGAATTAACCTTTTTATCTTGTCCTACATCCCACATTTTGATAGTTGGGCAGACTTTTGCTTTGATTCCTAGCGTGACTGTAGCTCTGAGATATAACTATTTATGCTCCTGATCCTTAGTATGTGCTGTTTTTACTACCATGTCCTTCTGATGGGTGGTCTATGTCCAATCACTCTAACTTCTGAGAGAGCTTGATTTCTCTCAGATACAGTTCAGGGTACAGAGTATATATTTGGTCACGCTTTTTGTCATTTTGGGACCTATGAGAAACTTAGAGAAGCCAGCCTATTGTCTCATGGTTAAATATGGTATATCTCCATTTCTGAGCCAGAGTTTGTAATCAACATGAAGTGCAAATCTGTAATTCACAAAGATCCTAAGAAATACCATCATAAGCCCTGGTTCTTCCTACTAATGTCCCCACCATGCTTCTTCCTGTTGATTCTTTTGATCCAGTACATTTCCTTTCCTTTCCTTTCATCTCTGACTCTGGAGAAATCCATTGCTCCTCTCTCCACTCTAGAAGGATGTGTGTGTCCTGGGTTGTTGAGGGATAATCTCTACATGAAAAGAGAATGTCAGAGGTTGGACAAATCTCTCTCCTCACCAAATGGTCAGCCATTGAACTGTTCACTGTCAGCAAACACTTTTCTGTTTGTCAAGAAAACAGACACAATGCTCACTTGTCTCCACCTGCCTCATTGGTGCTCTTTGGGAATGGTGCTTTCTGAAATGAGGCTCCCACTTTGTGGATTCACACTTCTACTCCACTTCACTGTCTACAACATTGGTAATCTTGTCTAGTGTTAGAGAAAAATTACTGTACTAAGATCGTCTTGCTTAAGATTCATGACTGTATCTTACTTTCTTAGGCTTAGCCTTTGGCTTTTTATTTTAAGCTTTGACTTTTTAACTTCATGTACAAGTAATTAATTGTATCTTTTGCTTTCTTAGGCACAACCAAAAACTTAGATCTAGTTGTTTGCTTTGGAAAGTTCTGGCTGTCTCCTACCCTCATTACATGATTACCTCTTGTCCACCCTTCAGGTATCAACACAGTACATCTTCTCTGGGGAGATTTTTTTCCATTCCTCTCAGACTGGATTAGATGCCTTTTCTGGAAGAGTTCTTATTCTGACTTTATCAGATCATAGCAAAACTTATCACATTGACAGCGTTAAACCTCTACCTTCTGTTTCTCTCTTCTCCAGTAGACCGTAAGATGGCTTGTAAGCAGAGGCTGTGGATTTTTCTTCCTTGTAAAATTATAGGCAGGCCTTAGCACAGAGCCTTCACTTATAAACATTTTGAAATGCAGTTGAATATTAACTATTGGACTTGACTGGCCTCATTGAATTTGAAAATGTGGTAGCCCTAAGCGTCCCTTGTTTTATTTGGTGAACTCCTATCTTCTCTAAGTATCAGAAAAATGCTGTGAATATTCTGTCGTTGGCGTTTTTGTACAACCACATTCTCTAGAATGACACATTAAGCAGCAGGGTATCTGTTGACTTAAATAAGTAATCTAAAAATATTTTGGATCTCACCATAAACAACTTTTCTTACTCTTCACAGCATTTGGGAAAAGCACATCAAAAATGCAGTTGGCCGCATGAAACAAAGTGACAGTCTAATTTTAGGTCTTAAAATATAGTTATAAAAGTAGTTACAAAGGAAATTTTGGGTTCCCTAAAGGTTTGGTTTGTAAAAATAGTTTGATAGGTGTAAATTTAAATGTACATGGTGTACCCTGAGGTTTGTTTGTAATATCTATGTTGAAATGTGTAAGTCTAAATTGAGGAAATGATGAAACAGAAGGCTTCGCTATTTTATATGGATGGTATCTCTAAATAAAATGCATCATGATATTAGCCAATCAATATAAATAAACAGAATCAGACATCAAGAGGCCTTCAAAATAATCTTTTTCTTCCTTATAATCATGGATAATAAAAGATTAACATACTTTCGAACTTTGTTAGTCATCAACCGAATAAGTCCTATTTTTTAAAAATATTTCTTTTTGAGAGAGAGAGAGAGAGAGAGAGAGAGAAAGAGAGAGAGAGAGACAAAGCATGAGCATGGGAGGGGCAGAGAGAGATGGAGACAGAATCCGAAGCAGGTTCCAGGCTCTGAGCTGTCAGCACAAAGCCCGACGCAGGACTCAAACCCACGATCTACGTGATCATGACCTAAGCCAAAGTCAGAGGCTTATCCGACTGAGGACCCAGGTGCCCCGAATAAGTCCTATTTTCTAGCTGTGATGGAGAACTTATCAGGGTCATAACTATCAGCCCATTTCCTTAGAATATCAGTGATGACCTGGTGGGATGGGAACCCAGTAACAGCATTCCTCGTGTGGAATATGGGATGCTAGTGACCATATTCTACAACATTTGAACTATCAACTGCTTGATTGTCTTTGCAGGAGGAGGCAGTAGTATTACTTCACACATTATAAGCAAGTTCATATGTGTATAATTGCATACTCATAATAAAGATTAATAAGTGAAAGTTGACAAATTATTTTTCCTTTTTAGATATATTTATAAAAATAATAACTGACTAGTAGCAAATACTTATAAAGTTCTAGTTTCATCCCAAAATGATTCTATTCACAAAGAATCTTTATTGGAAAAATACTAAGGGCATTGAGAATTGGTGGTCATTTTGGAGAATGAAAAAAACTTCACCTAGGCATTGATGGAGGTAGAGGGGGTGATCTATGGTGATACTTCAGTATTTATTGTTTCCCAAGAATAGCAAACCTCAACCCCAAAGCAAGCACTTCCGAAGAACAAAACTGGAGAAAGTACAACAAACAGCATATTTTTGATGAGCTCGATCACAGGTTCCTAGTTTTAAATGACATTGGTTCCAGTGAATTTATTTTAAATTTGCATTATCTCCAGACTTTTCAGGTATTCAGAATGAGTTCTAACCTTCACTATTATCTGTTTAGGGAAGACAAGTCTTAACTTCTAACAGTAAAAAGCAGAATTTGAATAATGCTGAAAGTCTCTCTCAAACTAGTTTTCTTCTTCAAATGTGGAATGTGCCTCAGACATTGTATTATCATCACATATATATGAATGTCTCAGACACACAGTCACACATTGCAGGGATTCACAATTATTTCTCTTCTAAGGCATCGCGTCACTGGCATAGAGAAGAAATCTAGAGTATAGTTTCATAGGACACACATTAGACTATAGGATATTTCCAACAACGCACAGAAATATTTGTCATTTTGACATTGTCTTAATAAAGTGTTTACTCATGTGTCTTTATCTGCTTTAATAAGTAATAGAAAGATAATTACAGATATTATTATATGACAGTACATGAATAGGAGGTTCAGGAGTGATTTTAGTCTCCCTGGGAAGCTTCTTGATATGGCCTCCAAGTAAGAGAATGAAACAAAGTCTCATTTTATTTTGCCTGTTCTTCTGGGAGCTAAATGGATGACTACAGAGGACTTTTGTTACATCATTACAAAGCAGCAAAAGGAATTTGCTTCAGGGAGAGTGCTTTAGTCCCAAGCATGGAAATGGTTATATAAGAACCCTACAAATTTGGCTCTTCTGGTCTCATGCCCACTTTTGATCCCTCCTAGTCCAAACAAAACATTCGGTGATACTTACTGTACTTTTGCTTATGTTCCCCGTTTTAGACTAAAATGACCTCTCCAACTTCTTTGCATGACAAAACTCCTTATCCTTTCTATCCCCACCTTTCTTTGAAGTCATTTTTTATTCCATTAATAAGAACTAAACACTCTGTCAGTATAGGTAGACAGAGTCACTTTTCAGAGCATATAAACTCATAAATATCTTCTTACCTCTCAATGTCCTTATACCATTTCAGATTAACACAATAATTAAATAAGTATGCTTAGTCTTGAATCTCAAAGCAAGGACTTCCCTCTTTATTTTAAAAGCCATTCAATCAGTCAAAGGGTGTTAATGAGGTAATCAATAAGCATCAGGTTTATATTTAAAATCACTCTACTGTAGCGAGTAGAATAGTTTGTATAGGAAGAACAGTTAATGTGCAGAGACCGGTTAAGAAATTATTTCTGTAATTTAGGGGAGAGATGATGAAAAATTGGACAAGAAGCATGTTGGCTGAGAAAGGCAGAGAAAGGAATTGGAATGCTATTTGTGGGGCAAAATGATAGTGTAAGTGATAACACACTAGATGTGTGTGTGGTAGGGGAAGGTGAGATGAGTTAGTAATAAAACGTGATCCATTGAGTTCCTGAAATGTGTGATTGTCTCAATTATACAGCCTCTCATTGAAATAGGAAGTTGTAAGGAGGAAATTGGGGGATGAGATTATTCTTCATTCTAGAATGCTAACTTTGTGGTGTCTTAAAAATCCAATGAAATATTGAAACAGCAGTTGCATATACAGGTCAAAGAAGTGGCATTGGCTAGAGATACATCTGGGAGAGTGATCCCCAGAAATTGGGTGAAAGCCGGTCTCTGACAAGATTGCCTAGATTTGAGTACCAAGCAAGAAACAAAGGAAATAGTCATGAGGAATTGCAACACTCACACATGGGGAAGAGCAAGGTTGCAAAGGAGTTTGAGAAGGTGCAACCAGAGAGATGGGAGTAAAAATAGAAATGTACTTTGTCTTAAAACATAAGAAAATAATGGTTTTGTGAAAGCATAGTTAGAGCTACTGAAAATTCAGATGAGGATTAAAATCCATTGGAGTGAATGATCTAGGACTCTTTGTGAAAGATTAACATAGTGGAATGAGGGCAACAGAAGCCAAAGAAAAATGATCTAAGAAGATGGTAGAAAGATTTAAAAAAACGTAACTTTTCAACATGTGTGGTTAATGGAGGAGAGAGAATATTCTATCATTTATCCTTGCAAGTTCTTTGGGGGTCAGTTGATACATCTCCCAAGAAGAGTTTATAAGTTTATACTCTGACAGTTAAAATTCATTATCAATATGATGGACCAACGTTGTAAAAAAACAAATATAAAGATATAGAATAGGTCTAATCCAGCAAAATAAAATTGCAGCCTTCCCAAATTTATTCAGTCTACAAATACTGTATTTTTGAGAATGGGGTATCATTCACCATGGAAACAAAAACAAATGAGAAGCAAATATTAGCTTTATCCATCCATGAGGGAGTTGTCTTGGCCAGGTGTTATCATATTTTGGAGAAATATGAATTATCTTAGTCTAAAGCAATTAAAAATTTGAATGATATTAACTACTTGTGCTCCCATTTTGTTCTTACAAAGCTATCTTTTCATAACAATTTGACTTGTTCTGCTTCAACAGAGTAAGAGCATTCTTGTGTGAACTTGCAGTTTTGGTCTCCTTAGCACTTGGGGTTTTGTATTTACATTAACCTATCTCCATTCTGATTTCTTATATTATTGTTGTGATCTTGGTTAATGGCAATTTTGTCTCGAGAAACAGGCCTGTTCTTGGTTGATAATGGAATCCAGATTTCTAAATATGCAGTTGTAAGGACTGATTCCAGAACCCAGCTAGTAAAGAGAGGTGTAGCCCCCCAGGAGAGCTGATGGGAAGAAACGATGACATACAGTCCTCTACACTTCATATCCCTTATTGGATATGTGGCCTCCCTTATTTCCATTTTCACATTTCCAAGTCTTCAACTGATGCATCATTTTAAGTACTTTGTGGACAGATAGCATTTATTTTCTAGAGCACCTACCAAATTGCTCTAGACATATTGCCTACTGAAAATAACATAAAAATTTTAAGTGTTTATGTAATTTTATTGATATGAATTTGAGCACAGGCAGGGCATTATTTGCTTGGCAACACACTTTGTATTTGATATGCATTATCCATTAACTTCCTGAATTCTCTTGTGCTGGAAATTAAAACCCTGAGGGGCATGACATTATTGTAAATATAATAGACTTTCAAAATCTTGGGCTTTAATGGGTAGATATTAGCTAAAAATGCAAAAGTTCTCTACTGTAGTTGGATGCTTTAGTGGAATTAACATTCATGTGAAGCATGGTTGTTATATACCCTCAAAGAACAGATTGCCCATAACATGCTCTGTTTGTGATGGGATATTAAAGACCAGCTCTCATAATTTTTCACTCCACATTTATAGATTTGTTTCTGCTGACAGAATACTGGAAATGTAATTAAATGTTTAGTTTAATTAAAATGGAAAATAAAGCCTTGTTCTCAGGAATTCATCACAGCCCCCACAAATAGCAAACATGAGTGATTATGTATCTCAAAAGCATGTACACTGATTTTCTACTTGTATATATTTTTATAATGCTCACATATAATTATACTTGGATACTGCATAATCTTCAAAGCAAACTGTGCTTTGTCATCACAAAAAAAGTATATCCAGAAGAAACAGAACATGTAGAATAATATTATGTATATGAAAATTGGTCAGGTTTTGATTATCACATTGATGGAATGTATTATTTATTGAAAAACTCACAAAAGATATATCTATAGTAGGAGTAGACCAGTGTTTGTTCTGTTTTTTGTTTTTTGTTTTTTGTTTTTTGTTTTTGTTTTTTTGTAAAGCACCACTTAGTAAATGTTTTTTGGCTTTCTGGGCCATATGGTCTCTGTCAAACTATTATATTTATGTAGCATGAAGGCAATCATAATGTAATAAAAATGGGTATGCCTATGTTCCCATAAATCTTTATTTATGGACACAGAAATTTGAATTCCATATGATCACATTTCATTAAATAGTAACCATTTAAAAAATGTAAAATAAAAAAAGCATTCTAGGATCACATTCCATACAAAAATAGGTGGCCTAATTTGTCCTCCACACCTTTGGTCTAAACACACGCAAATGCATGCACTTACACACACACACACACACACCACTGTTTACACTAAGGTGTTTCACTTCAAACTATTCATTAAACCTCTTGATTTCAGCTTCTGCTCCCCTCTGCATTACTTATTCTGGTCTATCCATTTTGCTTTTTGTTTGTTTTCCTCTCCCATGAACACTCACTTCATCATTTCCATATTTTGAGATATGCTTAAAATTTTCTCCCACATTGAAAAATTTTTAGAAACATTTAACTGTAAATTTTTCTCAGCACTTGTATGTGCTAATTTTTCATAACATCATTTACTTAACAAATAGGTCATACATCAGCTTATTACTCTGTTTTTATGGAAAGCTATCTAAATTAACACTCTGATTTTAAGTGTTTATGGAATGTATTTTCAGTATGTTTCAGATTAGAATCAGGATATGTTTTTTTTTATTGAAAATGGTTAGTTAACCTTTTATAGTTAATTAAATATTGCACCTTCCCTTTTCCAATTTTCTTTAAAAATATTGTTTGTGTTCCCACAAGCAATGCAAAAGTTTTCCTCTTTCTCCGCATCCTCGCCAACATCTGCCATTCCCTGAGTTGTTAATTTTAGCCATTCTGACTGGTGTGAGGAAGAAACTTGTTGTCTGATAAGGAGAAGATAGTTATTTTTATAGTTTTTTTTATTTTGTAAATGAATTTCTTACGAGGTCAATCACTGAAAGAAATGAAAAAAAACTGTAAAGTAGAAAAGAGACAATTTAGAAGTGGTCATCTCAGAAAATTAAAAAATACATATAGTTGGGAAATACAATACAGTTTCTAGGAAAAGCCATTTGTCCATTTGAAGTCTGTTTTAAAGACAGAACAATTTATAGAATAGTGTGTTAGTTCTCTAGTGATTTAAAACTGTAATGGAAAATGCTTATTTTAATCCTCCACCCGTGACCCTCCAACACACAGCCACATACTGATATTTATATATGTTGTAATTTTCATAAAAGTTCGCAGTTTCATATGACTTTTACAGTCTTGTGGTAGGTTTTCAACTTTCTAAACAAAGAAAAAAATTGACTTAAAAAAAGGTGTTTAACACACATTCATCTATCTTTCCACACGTACAGTTGTTCTGATTTCAGACAAAATCAGTCAAAATTTGGTAGAGGCAATACTTGTAAGGCCCTAAAATAATTGGGTACCTTCATGATAATGAATTCCAATGCCAATCTTGATGGCTTTACAGGAAACGCACCCAACAAGTGAATTACTTCTCTGTGCTTGGGTTCCTTTTCTGCCTTCCTGTCTGTTTCACTCATTGTTGTGCTCCGTAGGCTCTGTGATTGGCAAACCAATCCCCTTTATCTTTGGGTTCTGATTTTGTCCTCTGGAACTCTAAAATAGAGAAAGTCTGTATCTTCCCTGAACAGATTGTGGATAGCAGCAGATTCCTTTCTTTAGTCCTGCCTTTCACTTTTCAGAGGAGTAGGTGATCTCAACACCACTGAGTGTCAACAAATGAACCTTGTTGCTATCAGCCGAAATCATACCCCGGCTTTCCTTTGCAATGCATTCTCTTCTGTTTTGCAGTCACTTTTAACTTTGTAACATTTAGGAAGAATGCCATTTATATGCATATACCTTGGTAAAATCATAAAAGTAACTGAGAGGTTGTATCTATTTTTATAACTTTTATCTACTGGGGATATATTGCATTCCAGATCCTATAATAGGTGAATTACATAAAATATCTCCAATGTATGTAATCTCTGTGCTTTTCCTCCAGAAGATACTATTATACCATCAAAAGATGAGAAAACTGAGAGCCAGCGTCCATCAATGTCGACATACTTAATAAGAGTCAATGCCAGAATTTGACCCAAGTTGGTCTCTATCCAAAACCTAAGCATTTGTTTTCAAGTCCCTTGAGGAAAAAAAAAAATAATGGCATAAGGATTTTTCAGTACAGAATTCAATTACATAATACATTCAGTGAAGTTATAAGGGAAATTCAGAAAATGGTTGATTAAATGGGATCAAGGCTGTTTTAACACAGAAATTGTATCATTGGATTTCTGTTATGTGCAGAGTAAAATTCAAAACATTGTAGACACGTACTAGAAAGATTTAAGGGAGTTTAGGAAGGAGAAATTTTGTATTGAAAAATGTGTTAATAAAATCATCAATGTCATTAATGACTGTTTAGCAGTGATGGCCAAAACATATGGTTAGGGGCACTGGGTGTAAAATGCCAACTATAATATATGAATATTGGCAGTTTGAGAAATCTTTAGATAGACAAAGGACAATGGCAGTTCCTTTGTGGCAGTGACTTGAGGCCTACATATATGTTTCACTAAGACTGCAGTATTCTGATAATGACCTAACCCTACCTAGAATTTAATCTTGCCACTCTAAGGGCTAGACTCAGAGCAGGGCCGTAAATTTAAAGACTGAATTTTTCTCTGCTTTTCTGCCCTGTTGTGTAATCCCCAGAGTCTATGACAACCAAAAGGGGCTGGGCTTATAGTGCGAGAGTGCTATAGAGAAACTATTTTAGGGCATGACAATCGACTTGCACTTAAAAATAAAAATTAAAAAAAAAAAAGAATAAGAATATAAAGCATCCTGAGAGATAAGTGAATTAAATTCCTTTTCATCTAACCAATCTTCCTAGAGTCCCAAATTAACACTGGCAATAGGAAATTTATTTTGGACTCACTTTCTAGATAATACTTTAGAGACACTGTTCTCTTTGTAGCTTGTTCTGTTCTTTAGAGGGGTTGATGGCCTCCATAAATTTTCCTGAGTTAAAAATAATCAGGTTTTATGTGATGACCCAAGTTTTCTTTCAAGGCAGCCATATAAATAACCTTTAATATATAGCAGTTACCCTTACCATTGTGCACGCAAACACATTCAGCGTTAGGGAAGGTGATAGAGTTGACATTTCAAATTCTTGCTTTCAGTATAGTCTTTAAGTTCCATTATAAATAATTACACATGTTTACCAACCTAGAAATCCTTCTATGAAGAAATTGTGAATAAGCAAGGAAATGGGAAAATATAACTAATTACATATCTTCAAATGAAGATCAGGCTTTTCATGCATTAACATGAAAGTATGAGATCTCATTAGATGATTTTGCTTCCTGTAGAATATGTAAATCTCTATGAAGAGTTCATTTTGTCTATGTTCAGACATTTTTTTTAATAGCGACCCAACTTTTCTTTGAGTTTCTACATTTTTACATTGTCAGTCTTTGCGAATATTAGAAAAGTTCTGTTAATGAACCTGCACTATAAAGTTGTTTACTAAAATGCCATCCCTTTTGAATCATATCAACTTACGATTTAATAATGTTTCCCGATGATCTCTTCTGCCTTCTCTTTCCTTTCCTTTCTCATCCCTTCCCCCTCTCTCTGTTACATCACCTAGTATGTCATCATCATTGATCCTGTAGGAACTTTTCTCTGGTCCTATAGGGGCTTATATCATTAGTATTATTGTGTAGATGACTCAAGATTATGCCTCCCGCTTCAAAACTCTATCCCAAACTACAGTCTCATGTTACCAGGTGATTCTTGTATATTTCCTCATAATATCGAGTTAACACCTCAACATGGGCATATTCCAACTGAGATACATTTCCTAACCAGATATTACTATTTTCTTCCCTTTGATGGTGCCATTTCTTCCAAAATAATACTTAAAAATTCTGATTCATTCTTACCTCCATTTTGTTATTGATAAATCTAATTATTTCTCTAAATATCAACAGATATGTATACCATTATTTTTATATTCGTATACCAAGTTAAAGGCATTTATTGTAACCGTCTGGATTTTAACTATTAAATTTGCCACAGTGTTTTCATTCTGCAATTCAGCATGCAGAAACTCCTTCCTCACATTGGGCTCCTTTTCTGATGCCTTTGCTCCTACACTTAAAATGCAAAAACTACTAAAATTTCTCCTCCTCTTACTCCTTCACTATATAGTTTGGTAGCATCACAGTGGCATGAAATTTAAGCACTCCTGTTAACTGACAAGTCATTTTACCTACCTAATTAGCAAAACCTCCAGCAATATTTGATGGTAAAATGTGGTAGACTCTATGAAGACAGAAGAACTCAAAATAGAGCTGAGTGGATGACTTGAGGATTATTACTAAAGGGGAGATGAACCCAATGTATCGGATTGGTGATAGTAGTGAGGAGGGCTCTTCATAAGGATCCAAAAGTTCTCATATTCAGAAAGGTCCCGTGCATGAATTGACACCATCTTAATATCCTTAATTTTTGAGCAAGAGTCCCCATATTTTTATTTTTCACCCTGCATCCAAGTATGCAGCTTGTCCTGGTGGTAAAGACAAGAAAAATATCAAGGCTAATGCCAGGATTTTGTTTTACCAGAGTGTGTGCTTGTGTGTGTGTGTGTGTGTGTGTGTGTGTGTGTGTGTGTACTGACACTCTATCAACTCCATTCTCCCTGTTCATCTCAGATGAGGTGCTGTTGAGAGTAATTTATTAATTTTTCTTTTTTAATTTTTCTTTTCTTTCATTCTTTTCCTTCCTTCTTTTCTTTTCTTTTCTTGTCTTTTCTTTCTTTCTCTTTCTTTCTCTCTTTCTTTCTCTCTCTTTCTTTCTCTCTTTCTTTCCTTCTTTCTTTCTTTTTCTCTCTCTCTTTCTTTCTCTCTTTCTTTCCTTCTTTCTTTCTTTCTTCTTTCCTTCCTTCCTTCCTTTCTCTCTCTCTTTCTTTCTTTCTCTCTCTTTTCTTTCCTTTCCTTTCCTTTCCTTTCCTTTCCCTTCCTTTTCTTTTCTTTTCTTTTCTTTTCTTTTCTTTTCTTTTCTTTTTTTTCTTTTTTTCTTTTGAGTCAGGGAGAGGGACAGAAGGAGAGAGAGAGAGAGAGAATCTTAAGCAGGCACCGTCCTCAGCATAGAGCCCTACACAAAGCTCAATTGCACAACCCTGGAATCATGACCTTAGTCAAAATCAAGAGTTGGACGCTCAACCAACTAAGTCATCCAGGTGCCCTGTCAATTTCTTAATATGTGAGAAACATTGTCCTTATAAAACTTAGAGAATTTATGGTGTCATGGTGCATTTTAGTGATTTCTTTCTAGTTTTGTGGTTCTTGCTGTTTTAGCTGAAGACCAGAGAGTATCTCCCCTACTTTATATCTCTCGATGGAACCTAGATGTGTGTTTTCTATATGGAAATCTTTTATACATTTTCTGAAAAAAATCTCTTCCTGCATATATGCATACTTATATATTTACATTCACGTATATATACATATGTATATGTAAATGTATTAGATACACATTTAACGTTTGTATATAAGGTTTTAAACATATATAATGTTATAAGCTTATATATGCACATGCAACATTTTTTTACTAAATATAAGAAAGCAGTATGGGAACTTCTGTTGAACCATTTTCTAAATGTCTTCTGATTGAGCGTTAGAACAATTTATATTATAATTCTCTATTTGCAATAGCATACTAGAAGAATGGATATGGGCAGAAAATTATGAGAGAAAAAACAAGGAAGCAGTCAATACACATTCTAGTATTCACATGTAGAGAAATTAAATTAATGAACTAATTGTTTTGCTATCGAATAAGCAAATGGAAAAAGAAATATATTTTTTTATTTTTATTTATTTATTTATTTATTTATTTTGAGAGAGACAGGGTGCTAGTCGGGAAGGGGCAGAGAGAGAAAGAGAGAGTCCCAGGCAGGCTCCACTGTCAGCATGCAGCTAGATGTGGGGCTTGAACCCATGAGATTTGAGGTCATGAGCTGAGTCAAAATCAAGAGTCAGACACTTAACTGACTGAGCCATCGAGGTGCCCCGAAATGTTCTTTTTCAAGAGTAGTGAGGGACCGACTAATACTTTACTCTTCTCTAATGGTGTTGAGAATCAATAAGATAATTCATGTGTATTAAGAAATGGTCATATGCTTTACTTAGTAATTACACTGTCAGGATTCTATCCTGTATCCAGTGATCAGAAACCTAGGTAAAGATTTATAAAAAGAGATGGCCATAGAAGCATTATTTATAATATCAAAAAGTTAGGGGTGCCTGGATAGTTCAGTCGGTTAAGCATCCGACTTCAGCTCTGGTCATGATCTCACGGTTTGTGGGTTCGTGCCCTGCATTGGGCTCTGTGCTGACAGCTCAGAGCCTAGAGTCTGCTTCGGATTCTGTGTGTATGTGTATCTCTCTCTCTCTCTTCCCCTCCCCTGATCACAGTCTGTCTCTCTTTCTCTCAAAAAATAAATAAACATTTAGAAAAATGTTTTAAAAAACCCTTAATGTTCAATGGTAGGGAAAAGATTAAAATATTGGCATATATGCTAGGATTTTTTTTAAATGTTAGAGAAGTGTTTTGAATTACATAGAATACCTTATATTAAATTTTAAAATGTTATATATGTATCAGTTTTCAAAGAGTCTCATAAGATACTCCTAGGGAAAGCATTAATAACAGGAAGTTTAAAAGTTACTGTTATACCACTGTCATCTCTGGGATGGTCACAAATGTACATCAGCAAATTGAATATAGTTCTTTAAAAATGTTTTTTAATTTTTTTTTATTTATTTTTGAGAGACAGAGACAGCGCGAGCAGGGGAGGGTCAGAGAGAGAGGGAGACACAGAATCTGAAGCAGGCTCCGGGCCCTGAGCTAGCTGTCAGCACAGAGCCCAATGCGGGGCTCAAACCCACAAACCGCGAGATCATGACCTGAACCAAAGCCGGATGCTTAACCAACTGAGCCACCCAGGGGCCCCTGAATATAGTTCTCAAAATGACTTCATCAATGTTGAGTTGACTAATTAAACATTAAATAACTCTAGTTTCTATAAACTTAGGTTTATAGAGAGTGTATGCATTTCTTTCAGGTGTGCAATTTAATATTCATTTGATGGTTGAGAATTTTAGAATGCTTCAAGGTCATCAAAATGACAGTTTTCATTAGTTAGTAGCAAAAAAGGTGAATACAGATAGATCTAGGAGGCTGCACTGAATGAGTGCTATCCTCACAACAGGCCAAGGAAGCTATATCTTCAATATTGATAAGTTCCAGGTAAGAGTTTGTGATTTGCCTTTTTCTGCTACAAAATGGAGCATAGGAAGCAAATATAGTTTATTTAATGAGTTATTACTGAGAACTTACAATTTGGACTCAAGAAACCTTTATTCCAAATCTTTTATATACCAAGGACTATGCTAGTGACTTGTGTGTGTGTCAAATGCTTCAGGGACTGAGACAGCTCTGTAACAGCGTGTTTGCCCACATTACAAGTCAGATACCATGCCCAGAGAGTAAAACAACCTCATTAAGCAACTTTTCATTAAATAGAAATGGTAGACATAGAGCTTGACCCTAGGCAGGGTTATCAACATTATACCAAACTGTTTTTAGACAAACCATGTTCCTGGTGTTTATCAATAGCTTGCATTCAATTAGGAGACTGATATGCAAACAAAATGATAATGGAAACAGATTTGTATACAAGTTACTGTATGCCTAATAGTTTTCTAAGCATATTACCTATTTTGACATACTTAATCCTCCTGGAATGCATAAGAGATAGGTAATATTATATGGACATTTTTTTCTGAAGAAGAAACAAAGCACATATAATTATATAACATTCCAAGTTTGGTTCCAGAATCTGTTCTTAACTGCTGTGCCACGTTTCCTCTAACTATAACACAATTTGTTAAAGCGAGAGATTATCCGAGTTTTAAAAATATTTTATATTCTGAAAAAAATATTAGGGAATGCATTTTATGGCCTGAAAAAATGTAGGGACTGTTGGGGCAGGGGGCTTTCTCAGAAGAGATGATCTTTGTTCTGATCCCTGAAGGGTAGATAAGGTATGGGGCTATAGGGAAAGAAAGAATGGTGGTCATCACAGGGGAGAGGGTGACAGAGGTGGAGTTAGAAATGATATTAGCCTTTTCAGCTTAATAAATGTATCCTGAGGTGGCTAACAAAAATATAAATCAATTGAAGAGAAACAGAATTAGCTATAGTCTTCTGAAAATTCAATATTCCAGGTAAATTCTCAATATTTTTAGACAAGTAAAATCATTGCCATCTATTTTTTGATGCTTTACTTTTATCCAGAATGCCTGTTTACCTTTACATTTTTGATGGCCAGATCACATTATCGACTTACACCGAAACTATTGTCAGGAGAACTCTCTCAGTCTTATTTATAAGTTTTGGTCCAAAGACATGTCTTTGCTATTGTATATTTACTCTCATGTTTTTGGACCCAGCTGTAGTATGTTATTCTTTGTGAGATCTAAGGTAATACTTATGTTTCTCAAGACCCTAAAAAGATATTTCCAGTTTCCCATCCAAATACAGTGGCTTCTTGTAATGATGACTTTGGTTTACATAGAATTGATGAAAGCAATGATTAGAAAAGGATTTGTGTTGAGCTTTGCAGCTTACCAGCTCTTCCAGGCAAGCACCTCTACATTTCTAAACACGTGAGATGGATGCCTAACCAATTGCTACACCAAATAATTGTATTAAAACTTCTTCGTGTGGGCTATAATGAAATCGTGCAAGGTATAATGGTGGCAGGTAGGAAGATCATGTCATATACATCTCCCCTAATTGTAGTCTACTGTGTCTGTCACAGGAAGCAGTGGGGTTATGCTGACATGACTTTTATATGAATGTGATACAGACTAGAGTGATCCCACTATTTCCTTCTCTTACTGATCTGCTAGTCTCTTTAATGAACCACGTTATAACTCTGCCAGATTCCACCGTTAGTTCAATAATTTCTAATTTATAGACTCTATATTTAATCAAGTTATGAAAGTTGGGAAGTGTTCATCCCTAGTCTGAGTGTACTGGTTTATTCTCATCAAAACTGCAAAGTTTGCTGAGATTATTTCATATTGTTTGTTTTTTTTTTAATTCTGATGTGGGGACACCTGGGTGGCTCAGTCAGTTAAGCATCTGACTATTGGTTTCAGCTCAGGTCATGATCTCACAATTTGTGGGATTGGGCCCCATGTTGGGTTCCATGATGACAGCCGGGAGCCTACTTGGGATTCTGTCTCTCCCTCTCTCTGTGCTCCTTCCCTACTCATGCTCTCTCTCTCTCTCCCTCTCAAAAATAAAGAAATAAAAACATTTAAAAATTCTGTTACGTACTTTGTGGAATTTTTGTCCAAATATTAATCTTGTGAAACTAGGGTCCATTAGTTAATGTTCACTTATCTGGGAACCAGCGTCCTCATTCTATCATTTACAGTGCAACAATAATCTATATAAATCAAAAGTATATACAGAGAAATTGAGTGGTTTTCAGACCACTTAGTTTGTTGAGTGTCTGACTCTTGATTTCTGCTGTGGTCATCATCTCCCAGTTAGTGAGTTTGAGCCTCGCATGGGGCTCTTCGCCGACAGTGCAGAGCCTAGTTGGGATTCTCTCTCTCTCCCTCTCTCTGCCCTTAGCCTGCTCTCTCTTTCTCCTCTCTCTCTCTCTCTCTCTCTCTCTCTCTCTCTCTCTCATCAAAATAAATAAAAATTAAAAAATTGAGAGGTTTTACTTTTTCCGTTGTCAGTTATCAGTAGTGTTCTGTTCGATCCAAACAAGCTTACTGGTCGTTGATATTTTACAGGCACTGAAGAAATTTTTCTTAAAACGTGCATTCATTTATCTAACTATCATTATGAGTAAGGGAGGTGCTACTTTTTAAAATTAGTTACACATGTAGTTTGACATTTTTTTTGATAGATCACTCTTCTTCATTCTCCTGTATCAATATTTTCCCAGTACTCTTCAGTTCCCAATCTGAAATGTGATAAGAGCATGAGTAGAGGTTAAATTTATTAGGTCATCTTTAATCATACAATTAGAGGTAATAGTTTTATTATTCTGTTTTCTCCTTTTTTGAAAAAAGATATACACAATCTGTACTACCTGTTACCCAAATACATAAAAGAAAATAGCTGTCCAGGAAATTGTGTATTGATTCATGTTTTCAGCAGCTGTTTCTCTTTACATAAAAATCAGATCAGTTTTAAATGTTAGTATACTTTCAGTAATTTCAATTACATATCAACCACATAACTATAAGAGACTCTTAAATACAGAAAACAAACTGAGGGTTTCTGGAGGGAAGGTGGGTGGGGGGATGGGCTAAATGGGTGATGGGCATTAAGGAGAGCATGTGGTGGAATGAGTCCTGACTGTTTTACGTAAGAGATGAATCACTGGGTTCTACTCCTGAAACCAACACTACACTGTACATTAACTACCTTGAATTTAAATAAATAAATAAATAATAATAATAATAAAAAATAGCCACAGTAGCATGTTTGTATAGTTGACTATTCTAAATGCTGAATTATAACAAGGGCAATCCCTGCATTTCCTTTCATTCCTTCTTTCTTTAGATTTGAAAACACTGCGTAGCCTTCTGAATTTCCAGGGTAAAATTGAGCATGAGATAACATCTAAAGAGACAATTTCCTGAGTCTGTCTCTCAGAGAACGATCACAGTTTAGCATTACAATTTTTTTCTTTCCAGTTTCTGTAGTCTGACCAGCATCAATTGTGTGTCAGATGCTTCTCTGTCACCGGTGAAAATGATTCTTATAACTCTCCCAAGGTAACGACAGTGGGGACTGGGATCAGAAATGTCCATGGTTTCAGTTGCAAAGATTAGATCTGTAATAAATTCTGCTGACTGATACATTGTTCAGTTTTTTTGAAGTAATCTTTGACATAAGGAGAAAATAAACACCTGCCCACCACCTGGTTTTCCCCAAGCAGCGTGTTCCACATTGGTTTACTTACTGTATTCTTTTTAAGCTGAAAATATAAGAGAAACAGTTCGCGGCTGACAGGTTCACTTTTCTGTGGCTAGCGAAGGTTGGCATGGTTTCAGATATCAAATTTTGGAAACCATTGAAATCCAGTGTACATTACATCATTGATTTGTGGAGAATCTAGAGCCCTTAATCTGGATGCAGTCTCAGAGATACAAATCCTCCCCTGGTGACTGATTCTTTTTCTAGAAATGGATTGTATGGTTTGGTGGTGCTGACAAATCTCTCTGTATGTCATCCCACTCAGGAGCAAGTGCCTGTTGACTTCCATTATGAGTATCCACTAGATGTGCTTATTAGGGTCTTATCCACGGAAAGCCACCAAGGAAGACTAGTGAAAACATCTTATTTTCACGTGTGTCCCTAGGATGCTCATTGCTGGTGTCTCAGCTGAAGCTTCACTAGCAAGCTGGCAAACATTTCCCCCCCTCAACTAGAGGCAGTTAAACAAACAGGCTTCTCTAGAGAATGTCATAATGTGAAATTTTAAAATTACATGACCTCTTACAGACCAAAACTTCCTCTTTATATCCTCTATTATTTTTCACAATAATCCCTTTCCTTGTGCTGCCATGAGTTCGTAAACACAGGAAACCTTGAAATGGATAATTTTTCAAAACTTCCTTCAATACACACAAACAAGAACTTATGTTTGGCTACGATGCAAGGAAAATCTCATTTAAATCAGAAGCTGCATGAGAGAAGATATACAAAGCATAAAACAACGTTGGCTCATTATTCTGATGCTATTGTTTCAGTTCTACTTTTCCCTGAGTTGAGTTTTTTGCAATTGTCAAATGCCAAATGACTTCTAACATCTTACTTAGGAGTAACTTCTCAGTTAAATGCACAGTTCCTTCACAACTGGAAATTGTCCAATGCAAATGCTTTTTTCATTGTTTCTGTTAGTTTAATCATATCAAACCCCCAAACCAAATTAAATCCCTTCACATTTCACATCACTCAAGCTAAATAAAGATAGTAAAATATAACTGATTAAAAACATCTCAGCTTAGGCCCTAGACGTTTCCTGGAAATACCACCCAGCTTTTCAACCTCTTTGACCTTTCTGGAAGCAGAACAAAAGGAGACAATTAGACATGAACTAACCTTTATTAAACATTTCTCATGGATTAAACACGATTTCACAGATTTTCATTTAATATTTGCAAAGACCCTCTGAAGTGAATGAAGATCGCCTTCTAGATTTTAAAGAGAAGCATCCTAGCAGAAGTGAAACACTGAGTATGGAAGAAAGTCTGAATCAGGATTTGAATTCATGTCTCCTGGATTTAGAGGGTCTCTTCCCCCCTCCTACTGCTTCTCTCAGGTTTACATCTTTGTTCCTTTGAATATCTGAACCTTAGCATTTATAGGAAGGGAGCAAGTTACGCTGCTAAGTAGTGGCAATGACTGAGGGTCTCCTGGAATTCTTGATACATCAGCAAAGTGACCCTAGAAATAACCATTCAATTTAGATAAACTCCTACATTCCGTTGCTAACCTAGTGAAGATGCTAGATGTTCTTAAGGAGTGGGTGTGGGTGACTCTGTGCTGGGGCAAAGTGCTTGAAGGTATTTCACATCAATTTGGAACACTGCCAGTCAGGGCCGAAATCCTTGTTATCAAAAGCTATGTACATTACAGCGTGTTTTAATTTACTCCGGAGTGATAAGAGGTGAGAAGTTTATGTGTGAGAGAGCGTTTTCCTGGTGCAGGCAAAAGTGGGTAGGGGAGGCATCGGAGTTCCTGTTTATCTTTCCAAATAGAATGCTGACCTCGAAGGGAGCGCTCTATCTCCTATCAACCCTCCATGCCTCGAGTACTTTGGGGTAAGGCATTAAAGGGCATCACTCAAGCTAAATCTCACGGCTACCACTGGACTATGGATCACTGATGAATGAGCCAGCAGTTGAATGTTTAGCAGGCTGTGACGACTTTGCACGGAAATAGGAAAATTTATTAGCAGCCTGCCACAGCACTGCCTGCCCTGGCTGCCTTTCCTCCGGTTCCCTCCCGACGACTACTCCCACTCCATCTGACAGTCAAACCCCTTCTCGCCACCACCCCCCAGTCTCCCCTCTCCTCCAAGAACGGAGGGTCTAAACAGTCTCGGAATCCTGTCTTTTTTTTTTTTTTTCCCAAGAGCTGTGATGCTAGAGAGGATGCTGTTGGTCCAGGGTCTTATTTATTTATTATTATTATTTTTTTTTTAATTAAGAGCGTTGCTTTCCACCTGACCTTGCAGAGAGGGCTCTAAAGGGTGTCCGTTCTGTGTGCTACAGAATTTGTGCGGCCCCAAAGCAAGCACGATCGTGATGGGGGGGGGGGGGGATGGGGAGAAGGAGACAGAGGCAGGAGGGAAAGGCAGCGGCCAGAGAGCGGGGAGGAGAGGAAGGAGGAGAGACCGGCAGAGGAGAGGATCAGGCGGACAGGCTCCGCCAGCCAATCAGAGGCGCGCTCGGGAGCTGCCGCAGCCGGAGCCGCGGAGCCCGGGGCTCGCAGGAGCGCGGAGCCCAGGCTGGGGCTCTCGGAGGACGGCGGCGGCGGCGGCGCCCGGCGCACTGGGCAAGTCCCCTCTCTGCTTCTCATAAATTAAGTTCCTCTCTGCCAGTTAGGGCAAGTCAGCCAAGGTAAGGCTTCAAGCAATGACACTTTACTCCAATGTGACATTACTATTGTTTTTTTTTTCTTTTCTTTTTTCTCCCCCCCCCCACCCCCCCACCCCGCACAATGGGGCTGCTGACGGTTCCGAGTCAAAACTGTATTTGGTGAGATCCTCCTCCCGGATCGGCAGCCCAGGATCCGGGGTGAATGGGAAAGTTGTGGCTGATGCTTCGGAAACCTTGTGGCTAGAATACATTTTTTTTTTTTTTTTTTTTTTTTGGACATTTTCTCATCCAGGAATGTTGCCGTAGAGCCTCTGGAATGTGAGTCTGAGAAGCCGGCGGGGTGTCTGTTTATGTTTCTCTGTGTGGATGCGCTGTTCCCCGCCCAGCCCCTGCCCCCGAAGAAGTTGGAAGGATAGTCCGCAAGGCACATTTGAGTCGTGATGGCATCAAATTGAGCTGTCATGTATGTCTAACTGGGAAAGTGCGGGAGAGCATGGTCAGAATCCAAACGGGGACGTTGAAACTGAAATTTTGGTAGTGCTTTTTAATTACTGCCTTGCCAGTATCCTCTAAAATTACACGAGAGCTGGGTACTGGAAGCTGCAGGAGAGGAAGGCTCATTTTCTCTTTTCTCTCTTTCGTTCTTTTTTTTTTTTTTTTCCTGAATTGCTTCCATAAGTGCTTATTAAAGCTTAAGATGAAACTTTTACTTCTTTTAAAGGGCACTATAAACGATGCATAAAAAGGAATTAGGTAGGCTCCTGTGATCAGCACACTTTATTTAGTATATGCCCTTATGTTTGTTAACTCTGATCCGTTTCCCTTTCTTAACTTCTTGAACCTGTGGGAAAAACAATTTTTTCTATTAACAGCTGAGAATAAAAATCAGGGTACGATTGTGCCTTATGCATGTTTGTGTGTGTGTGTGAGTGTGATGTGGTGCGTGCAGATGTGGAACTGGGAAAAACCTGTCATGTAACAGGTGAAAATATACAATTTTATTGGCTGGTTGTTACAGTGTTTCCTTATATCAATCCTGTTGTACTTAATGAACTTTCAGATTAACCAACAGTAAATGCTCCTTGCTATATCCCTGCCAGATATCAAGAAATTGTGAAATAAAATTCTTAGCTAAAATGTTACAGTCTTCTGTTTGTTCAGGTGATGGCATCGCTGCTTTGAGCTGAGAGAGACAGATCAGAGAAAGATTTTATTGTGCAGCCCAAAAATAAATAATAAATAAATAAATAAATAAGCAAACAAATAAAATAAAATAACTTAAGCTCTGACAGTGTTTTGGAACCTTCGTTTTCCACTCCAAGATCACCCACAGATTTCTCAAAGCAGGGGGCTTTCCTTATGCAGTAATTGTTCTCTTTTATTTTAGTGGATTTGTCTTACCACAGGAAATATTCTAAATCAAGAGTTTGAAGTCCAGACTAGATCTCCGGTGTACCTTGTTGGATTTGGGAGGGGAACTTGGGATGGTATCCCAGTTGAGAAGTAGTTCTGTCCTCTCACACGCTGGTCCAAGCACCCATCATCATGCGGGTTTCTTTCCAGCCTCCTTTCCAGCCTCCTGTTAGGTAGTTAATTCTAGGCTTCATGATAATGAATTAACCTAGTGTAGGTCAGCCCACTCATTCTCTTAATAAGGCATTCCTTTAATGCCTGGTTGGATAAGTATTTTATAAACTGTAATACTGATGATTTTCACAGCTGTAGCTAACCTAAGAAGGGAAAAGACCAAAGGGGGAAAAAATGACGCCAATGGTCAAGTCTGATTTCCTCCCAAGAGTAGGAGGTAGACCATGAGGATTCACTCTTTTAGATGCCACAGAAATGTCCAAGTGAAGATTACCCAGTAGTAAGGGAAAATATGATAGTAGAAAGAAGGCACGAGCTGGGAAACTCTAACTGTAACTTTGTCTAGTGCAGGTTGAATATAATTGGCTATCACAGTTGCAAACGTGGTCAATAGCAACCAGTGCTTGAATAAAATCTGCACGTTGGGCAATTGGAAATTATTCCTCCTGATGCTCTATTGCAGATGGATATAATGGAATCATGAGAATGAGCCAGCCCAACTTCATAAATTCTTTAGATGAAGGGTGCTAAATATAGTAAATATATAGTACTTGTTATTGACCTATATAAATATCATTATTGTGCTTCATGTTGATTTTTGTGGTCTGATGAATACAAACCACATATCCACAAGTGTGTGTCTCCCACGTGTCCTGCATTTGCCTTGTTGTTGATTGGAAGTTTGAAGTAAACCTGAGATATTTGCAACCTGATATAATCATCCTTTAGAATCTGGACATACATATACATTTTGATAGATTTAGGATAAAACATATTGAACTTACTGATCTTAAAAGGTTTACTTATCTCAAATCCCTGCGCTTGATACAGGGTAATCAAGTGAAAAGGGAGAAGAAAAATGGTGAGATCAAAGACTGCAAGTATGTAAGATGCTGTTTTGCTTTTTTGTTTTAATAAGTGGAGGATTTCAAATTTTTTAACTTGCTTAATATATGCCTTTCATATAGTTGCATTATACATGCCTATAGAACTATATTTTAGGTAAGGTGTTCTTTTTTTGAAAATTTTTAATGTTTGTTTATTTTTGAGAGAGCACGAGTAGGGGAGGACCAGAGAGATAGGGAGACACATAATCCAAAGCAGGTTTTGGGCTCTGAGCTGTCAGCACAGAGCCTGACCTGGGGCTCGAACTCCTGAACCGTGAGATCATGACCTGAGCTGAAGTTGGAGGCTTAACCAACTGAGCCACTCAGGCACTGCTAGGTAAGGGGTTCTTAACCTTGGTGCTATTAATATGGTAGGTTGTAGAATTCTCATGGGTTAGGGAGGCTGTCCTGTGCTTTGTAGGATCCCTAGCAGCATCCCTGTTTTCTACCCACACAATGCCAGTAGCAGCATCTCCAGATCGTGACAACCAAAAATATCTGCAGGCATTGTTAACTATTTCCTTGGGGGAGGGGGAGGCAATTTGCATCCCTCTCTTGTTGAAAATCATTGCTGTAGGAAAACCTAATGATTGTGTGCAGTAAAAGGTCATGCAACACATGGTTTGAGTGGGCAACTGCCCATGTATAGTTCATTTTGGGTGCTCTGTGATAATCCCTCATTTCTTGCTTGGAATGGATTTCAACTTGTAGATGTTTCGTTAAGTCCCTAACACAAACTGTGGAAATTTGGGTTATCAGTATTGTTTTTTTTTCTGTAAACTGAGAGATTGGGCTGTATTATCGTATGCTGTCATTTGTAGGAACAAGAGGAAATACAAAATGAGAAAAAAATGCACACGTGGAGGTTGAAGACACATTTCTTTACAATTTTTTTCATATGAACCTTTAATATAAATTTTAAGCAAGTGAAAGATACTTATTCTTTCTATTCTATAATAGCTTTTGCTTTTTTTTTTTTTTTGGAGTATGTATATGTTTGGAATGTCAGGAGTGGGTGTTCCCTCTAGTAATTCCATGTGCTTAGAGTAATTTTAATGTCGAAGTCTCCAGAAGTAAAAGAAAAACATTTTGATTTTAAAAGCATAGTTCTTAATAGGTAGTGATGTATGGCGCAATAAAGAAAAAATATTGAGCTTAGTGATTTGGAGACACAGAAGAACTTGATCCTGACCTAGATTACTTGTGTTGATGTCCCTTGTATATAGGCCATTTTTCCTCATCTGCAAAAGGAGATAAGAATAGGAATGAGAACCAAATAATATGAAGTGTTAAAATAGGTTGCAGTTTATAAAGATCTACACCAACGTTGGTAAATTATCATAGATTCAATGTCTTTGATGATTTGTTTGATGAGAATTGACTCAGCATGCTAAATCTTCCAGCTATTGTGGTTAAATATTATCTATGAGAAATGGCAGTATTTTTGTTTTGTTATTGAAATTCAAGTTAGTTAACATACAGTGTAGTATTAGGTTCACGTGTACAATGAAGTGATTCTACTCTTGCATAGAACACCCTGTGCTCATTACTAGGGCCCTCCTTAATCCCCATCACCTATTTAACCCATTCCCCACCCTGCCCCTCTGGTAACCATCAGTCTGTTCTCTATAATTAAGAGTCTTTCTTGGCTCCTCTCTCTCTCTCTCTCTCTCTCTCTCTCTCTCTCTCTCTCTCTTCCCTTTGCTCATTTGTACAAATGTCAGTATACTTATTTTCTTATGGATGAAGTAAAACATCTTCATTTTGAAATGTGATTTAAGTTATAAACCTTCTTCTTCTCTCATTTCCATCTTTCCCCATATTATCTACTTTTATAATTTGTTTAAAAATACAGAATTGTGAAATCTAGAATGCATCTTGAACTTTACTCCTTAATAAAATCCATTTAACCATTATTACCAATTTGGTATGTATTTTCAAAGTGATTTGAAATATGTATTTTATAATATATGAACTATTATATCCTAATATTTTTCTCACACCGGATGGCATGTAATAGATGCAATGAATGGATTCATGTAGATATCTACATATAATTCTAAAATATAGATGTAAATTTAAAGATCCATTTACACACAGATGTATGCATTCATATAAGCATATGCATACAGATACAGTAAACACAGCTCAATATTATACCCAACTAATTTTATTGTGTGTTCACTGTTCCATGTGCGTTTATAGAGAAATCATGACTATTTAGCAAGAATCCAGCAGACCATTATGACATTTAACTCTGGTTCAATATTAGGGACACACGTTGCTGTACAGCTTTCTCTTCCTATTAGATCAGCATCATTTCACGTTGGTTGATGTCTCTGCCATAGTGAGAGTATGCATTTTGAGTATCACATATATTGTATGGATATACTATCATTTATTTAAGTAATCCTCTATTAAAATGTTTTTTTAATAGTAAAGGGAAGGCCAGAACAAATAAAATAATTTAGTATCTCTATCATTGCTCTTAGTGTTTTGACTTTTAAGCATGGCATATGTTCCTGGAAGATATGTTCAGGAAAATAAATGGGTTTCAGGGAAATGTGGGAGCAGGTTTAAGAAGAATATTCACTCTAGCATACCCTGATCTACTTGGATATTGTTTCTGTAGATCCCAGAAAATTCCGCTATGTAAACTACACTGTGTGGCTACATCAATTTAGGAAACCTCTTGGTAATCTGAGAATAAAGTGAACAAAGTTCAGTCCCTCCACGTACGTATTTGAGTGAAATATTGAATAAAGCAACTCTTTTACTTAACTGAGCTCCCTTAGACTATGCCTTACCTAATATTTTACTCACACTGAATGGCATGTAATAGATGAATTGCCAGTAAAATGAATTTGGACTTTGCACATGTCTCCACTGGGGGGGAAAAAAAGGGAATTCAACTATCCTTTCCATTTCACTTCTGTTTCTGTGATCATAAGGATCTTCAAATAGATTTCTATTGTCATTATATTTATGCCTTTGGGGCAGCACATATGACTTATATATAACTATACACAATCTGGTGTGACTAGCAATTTCACTTGATCTTATTATTTTCAATATACCTGACACCATAAGTATTTTAAATAAAAATATCTGGGTGAAACAGTTATCAATGGGATTTAAATGAAGACTGGATGCCATTTAAACATATTGTATCATCATATTACAAATAATTTTGGACACCAAGGTTGGTAAAGGTGTGATAAAACTCTTATTTATAGTTATCTCTTGTGGAAGTGAAAATTAATATACCAATTTTGAAAAGCAGTTTTCAGTCCATGGCCAGAGGTGGGAAAAGGCAGACTTCCTTACATGGAACTTGTGAAAATAAACCAATAAGAAACAATACAAAGTATCAAAATATGAAGAAATCATTCAAGAAATTAAACTTAACAGTTCAAATCAATCTAAATATGATAAATTGATGGAACCTGAATATTAAATTAATATAAAATTTATATATAATTTATTTGTTTATATTTTTATTTTTTTTAGTTTATTTATTTTGAGAGAGAGAGAATGTGAGTGGGGACTCCCATTGGCCCTCCATCTCATGAACTGTGGCATCATGAGCTCAGCCAAAATCAATAGTCAGACGCTTAACTGACAACCAAACCATTGAGTTGGATAATGTCCTGTGACAAAATGTGTATCTCCCAATTTTTCTGTACTGTTTATATATTTAAATAAGTCTAATTAGTAGTCTTAGCTTCCATGTGATACAATTTAAATGAACCATGAAAATATAAACAAATTATTTTCGTTTTATGCATTTTGTTGCTTTACAGAGAACCTGTTTATTGGCTGATTGGTTCTCTCTCTCTCTCTCTCTATATATATATATATAAATATACATATCTAGATATGTATATTTATATATGTAGATATTTATATATATAAAATCCAAAAGATTCAGTAAGATTAATATAAATATAAATAAATAAATAAATATATATATATATATAAAATCCAAAAGATTATTCAGTAAGATTTTCAATTCTGATGATTGAAATTCTACTTCTAAGACAATTTGTCATATTTTTACACCAAAAATAGTCATGTTAAATACTAAATTGTATTTTACTATATTAAATATTAAATTCATTTATGTAGGTTATATTCTATTTGAGAAGAGCAATGTTATACAAGGGGAATAATATATTACTTCTAGAAAATACCATTATTAAGAGGGAAAATAAAAGTGGGATGTGGAATAAAGATTTTGAAGAAATAAATGGTAGTTTATATTTTGGCTTTTATGGCTTGTAAGCCCTCACTAAGCCGGTGACTTTGAATAAAGCCTTGGGGGGAGTATGGTTATGGACAGCATTGATATCTGATAACACCCCAACGAGGGTGAAAAGCAAGTACTGACTAGGGGAGAAACATGCAAGGCCTATAGAAGAATAGCAGGAATACTAGAATATTTGGGATGAAGTAACAGAAATGGAACATGCCATTAAGAGACCATGGAAACTAGAGTGTGTATAGATTCTGTAGATTAGCATTTGGACGTTGTATTTTTTCCTAGGAGATTTGGGGTAGTCTTGGATATTTCTGATCAGAGGAATGACTTAATCATATCTGTTATGTTAGGTGGTAAAGGAAGATGAAGAATACAGATGGGATTAAGATGACTATCAGCTATATTTCAACAAGGAACTCTGGCCACATTCTAGCAACTGGACTGAAGGGGAGCTAGGACAGAAACAGAATTCCATTGTAGAATTATTTCAATAATTTTGAGGAGAAAAGATGGTGACTCGCAGCAGAGTGAAAGCAGTGGAGGTGGGGAAAGAGGTGTATTTTGAAATCAAAGCTGACAGGACTTGACATTGTATGTATGTAGGGCATTGGGGGACAGTGAGGGTAAAGGATATATTTTGTTTGCTAATCTCGAGCAATTAGAAGGGTGAAGTTGCTGGGGCACTTGACTGGCTCAGTTGGGAGAGCTTGTGACTCTTGGAACTCAGGGTCATGAGTTCAAGCCCCACATTGGAGCTTTAAACAATAGAGATTATTTAAGTTAGCATAAAAAAAAAGAAGAAGAAGAAGAATGTAGTTACTATATCTAAGGGAAGGAATTGAGCCATACAAAGTTTGACCCGGGAAGGAGGACAGACAGTTAGATACGAAGAACTAAATTTTGTATAGTTTTAGATTGAGATGGCTAAGTAGGGCATGGGATCAGTTGAAGACACAAGTGTGCGGTTCAGAGGAGAGCTGTCTGTAGGCTGCAGGTAGGAAATCAGGAGCCAACCTCCATAGACTGCATTTAAAATGAAGGGATTGGACGTGAATGAAAAGATGCAAAATGCAAGGCCAGAACCTGGAGCAATCGGACGCTGATAGGATGGGAAATGAAGAAACTCCAGCACACCAGGTCGAGAAGCAGACGCTGGAGAGGGAGAAGGAAACCCCACAAGCGAAGATGAATTTCAAGGAATAGACTGTCTTGAACAACCTTTGAAATCATTGAAATGGAAACTTCCAAAACCTATAAACATACACATTTTGGACATTTTCATTATAGGTATTAAGAAGTCAGTTCCTTAATTTAAAAAAATGTTCGTCTTTGAAGGACTTTGTTCATTATAGTTGCTTTTTAATTTTTTTTAGTATTTACTTATTTTTGAGACAGAGCACAAGTGGGGAAGGGGCAAAGAAGGAGGGTGACACAGGATCCAAAGCAGGCTTCAGGCTCTGAGCTGTCACCACAGAGCCTGACATGGGGCTGGAACTCACAAACCGTGAGATCATGACCTGAGCTGAAGTAGGTTGCTCAATGGGCTGAGCCACCCAGGTGCCCCTACAAGTACTGCTTTTTAGTTCTGACAAATATATAAAATATATGTAATTGACTAATGACTAAATATTTTGCTTTTCTCCAACCCAAAATTATTCCATAAATATGTATTTTTTTATTCTACAAGTATTTCAAAAAGTAGATGAAATCTCCTATAGCCAATATTCCAATTAAGGGACTGTATATTTTTACATTGCTTTCCTGCTTGTGAGTGATTTAAGCCCAGCCTTTGAAGTGCAGGCGAACTGTATAAAGAACCCAGATATGAATCTACAGTTTCAGCTGCAGGTATAAGGTGACTAGTGATATAATGAAACTTATCTTGGAGCAAATATGCAAGATTATTATAGTAGTAGATTTTTATCAATGATGCTCACAACAACTAAAGCTTTCTTTCATCAACTGTACTAAGATTCACACGTGCGCACACACACAACTAATATTCTTTTATTTTTTTAATTTTTTAATGTTTATTTTATTTTTGAGAGAGAGAGACAGAGACAGAGAGAAAGCAGGGGGAAGGCAGAGAGATAGAGGGAGACAGAATCCCAAACAGGCTCCATACTGTCAGCACAGAGCCTGATGCAGGGCTTGAACCCACGAACCGTGAAATCATGACCTGAGCCGAAACCAACAGTCAGACACTTAGCCAACTGAGCCACTCAGGTGCCCCCCTTTTTATTAATTTTTTAATGTTTATTTATTTGAGAGAGAGAGAGAGAGAGAGAGAGAGAGAGAGAGAGAGAGAGAGAGAATGAGTGGGGGAGGGGCAGAGAGAGGGACACACAGAATCTGAAGCAGGCTGCAGGCTCTGAGCTTTCACCACAGAGTCCAATGCAGGGCTTGAACTCATGAGCCGTAAGATTATTACCTGAGTCAAATTCAAATGCTTAACCAACTGAGCCACCCAGGGCAGCCACTTCTGTTTCTTAATCTAACAGAGAATCAGCTTGAATAACTAGCACTGTATCAACAAAGCTTCACTTAAAATGTTTATAATCTCAGATAGATGAAGTGCTTTAACTTTTGAAAGTCAGTTTTATGAGGGAAGTTACAATAATACCTTGAACAATTTAAAGACTTTTGTAAGTGTGTGTGGTCACATGGACGGCTAATATGTTGGCCAGAATAATGGCTCCCAAAGATGTTTAGTCCTGATTCCTGGAACCTATGAATGTGTTAGATGACAGAGGAAGATTAAGACCATAGATGGGGGCGCACCTGAGACTCAGTAGGCTAAGTGTCTGACCCTTGATTTCAGCTCAGGTCATGATCTCATGGTTCCTGGGTTCAAGTCCCAGGCTAGGCACTGCCATGCAGTGTGGAGCCTGCTTGGGATTCTCTCTCATTCTCTCCTTTTTCTGCCTCACTCCAATTTACATGTAGTACTCTCTCAAAATAACTAAAACTTTAAAATAAATGTAGATCTAAAGAATTATAATAACTTTGTAATGTTGGAGGCCACGAAAATTATGGTATTTTGTTGCAGGAGCAATGGGAATCTGATATAGCAAGCCTAAGGAGGTGTTCTACATTCTGCCTTTATAAATAAATCATGTGAATTTTCTGAGAATAAACGTATAGCATATTGTTGAATATATAATAATTATACCATTAACCTGAGATTGTTATATTGCTCGACATTATATATTGCTGAAGAAATCAAACCTGAAGGATGTTTTCTAAAGCAGAATGTAACGTATAATTATCCCTAATTAAAGAAAACAATGTATCTTACCTAATGTGTACTTTCTTGTCCCCAATAAGTACATTGTACTTCTACTTATATGAGTGTGTTGGGCTTTTGGTTCCTGTGTCCAAATATGATTTAAAGAGTGTCAAATTCTTGGGGCGCCTGGATGGTTCAGTCCGTTAGGCGTCTAACTTTGGCTCAGGTCATTATCTCACGGTTTGTGAGTTCTAGCCTCACGTCAGGTTCTGTGCCAACAGCTTGGAACCTGGAGCCTGCCTCGGATTCCATGTCTCCCTCTCTCTCTGCCTTCCTCTGCTCGCTCGCTCGCTCTTTCTCTCAAATAAACATTAAAAAATTTTGGAAAAGATTGTCAGATTCTTTTGTCAGCTCTTTTAGGTAGGTTATTCACTTATGTAACAATACAAACAGCAACTTATAAATTAGGTAAAAAATAGAATGTGTAGCAAAGTCAACAACCTTCCACTCCCCCCTTTTTTTTTTTTTACTTTTATAGTAGGAAATATTCAACTTTTGAGCAATACCATTTTATAAAAAGCAAATTTCACTATGATAAGCCATCCTTAGCTTGGAGGTTATAAAGATATAACCAGTATGATTAACAAAGATGGATTTAGAATGAGAATATGGAAATCTCTGTTTTTTACTGATCTATTTTTTTAAATTTTTATTATGTTTTTTTATTTATTTTTTGAGAGGCAGAGAGAGACAGTGCGAGCAAGGGAGGGTCAGAGAGAGAGGGAGACACAGAATCCGAAGCAGGCTCCAAGCTCTGAGCTGTCAGCACAGAGCCCGACACGGGGCTCGAACCCACGAACCGTGAGATCATGACCTGAGCCGAAGCCGGACGCTCAACTGACTGAGCCACCCAGGTGCCCCTTTACTGATCTATTTTTAAATAAGTGAATGAGATGACTCTAAAGTAAGGAAAAAGTTATTTAGCCTCCCATTCTGAATGGCTCTTCCTCATGTTTAAAGCATAACCTTCGTAAGAATGTTCACAGAAAAATGTTGAGCATAATTCGAGCATATAAAAACTAAAAGAGCGGAGTAAAGCAAATCTTCTAGTAGTATGTGGCTAATTACAGTTTTCATTCAATCTTTGAAATGTCCCGGACATATCATTTGCTGTTACCTGGTTACAAAAAGCCCTATTCAGCATGTGGGTCCAAGAGTGACAGCTGACCTGCTCAGTTACACTTGAATCACTCCAGAGCAGTAGGAAAAGCCAACTGAGTAATGCACACCAGTCTCCCCTAAGCTAGCCATCTGGTGATATTGGAGGCACTGGAAAACAGGTGTTTATCTGAGCTTCCACATTCTTGATCTGAGTTCTGTGATTTGCTCTCAAAGTCCCTGGCTGGCCAGCGAGGGGCAGAACCCACTCTGAGTTATGTGTCCATCCCTGGCACGTAATCAAGGGACGTTTCATTTTCCTCTTAAATGTTTTGCTTTTCTGATTTATATTCATTCTGTTAATTTCTTAAATGGTAGGTGCTCAGTATAAGTCAACTGATAAGATTAACAACCTACTCTTCCCCTTCTTCATCCCCTACTCAGCTGAAGTATCCCCAAATTAGAATTTTTTTATCCATCAGCCTTTCTGTATACATCTATAAGTCATGTGTGAACATATGTATGTGAATCTATATGTGGCTATAGTCATAATATGGATATAGACCTTTTTCTACTTAATGTAAATGTAGCATGTGATTTTGCTGCATAATACATTTTTACATAAAATTAGAACACTAAAATCTCTATAAATCAATAATATCAGTCTGAATCTCCCTTATCTTCATTGTCTCAGGATTAATTTGTTTTCAGCCCTGCTTCTGTCTGTATGTCCTGCCACACTGCATCTCTTTTGTCTTTTGTCCTTCTTCATACAGTCTTACCCTCCAAGTTTTTATTTGTTCCTGTGTTAGTTAGCTTGGGCAGCCTTAACAAAATCCCATGGACCGTGTGGCCTAAACAATGGGAATTTTTTTTCCTCATAGTTCTAGAAGCTGGTAAGTCCAAGATCAAAGTGCTCACCAATTCAGTTAACTGGTGAGTGCTCCCCTTGCTCTTCCTGCTTACAGATGGCCATTGCCAGGTCCTCATATGGCAGAGATCATGCACTCAGGTATCTCTCCTTATAAGGTCACTATTCTCATATGAGGTACCCACCCTCATGACTTCATCTAAATCGAATTGCCTACCCAAAGGCCCTTTTACAAATACCATCATGCCGGGGGTTAGGGTTTCCACATAGGGATTTTGGAGGTACACAGGTCAGTCCCCAGCAATGGTGCCTTCTTGTTTTCCTATTTTCAACTCTTTTTAAAATTGTTTTTATTACTATTATTACTTATAAACACCCTATTTCTTCCCTCTGCCATTCTTTATCCTTCTAATCATTCCAGTCTCCTCAATATGTTCCAGTCCTCATGTACCTCTTTCTCCAGGACCTTATGTGACTTAAGAATAGCCCTGATATTATAGACCTTTGTTGTTCTGAAACCCTTCAAAATATCAGAAACTAAGTCTACACTCCTTCCCCTAAATGTTTCAGGTGACAGTCATCAGGTCATTTTTCATGATAGTGTGCATATGTGTATACACACACACTCTCTCTCTAAATGTAAATATATGTAAATATGCAGAGAATAATATATGACATATGATACTTATATGCATGCAGATAATTATTATTATTGTTATTAATTCTTATTATTTTAGAGAAAGAGTGCCAGTGGCATGGTGGGTAGGGCTAGAGGGAGAGACCCTTAAGTAGGCATCACACCCAACACAGAGCCCCGCGTGGAGCATGGCCTTGGTCCGACACCCCCAAATCCTAGAGAGGAAATCATGACATGAGCTGAAATCTAGAGTCAGACACTCAACTGGTCTGAACCACCCATGCACCCCATGTATTATCTTTTTTTCAACTCTTTTTCCTATAATTATGTAGGATTCTCACATCTGTGACATTGTGCATTGTCAATGATATCTAAAGAATTTTTCCCCTGGATTTATTAAAAGCATGACGTAAAGTGAAATTTAAAATTATTTGTTCAGAGTTTAAAAACAGAATTTCTGGAAGTTTCATTAAGAATAATGTAGTTGCATCCATTTATTATTCACTTGAATAATAAAAGAACTCGGGAAATGGCAATCAGTAGTATGTGTATCACTGGTTGGAAACAGTCACGGCATGAATCACCCTTTCAGATGAAATGTTCTCACCGACTTTGTAGGACGCTCTCGCGTGATTCTGGAGATGTGTAGCCATAGGGAATAGCTTGTTTTTCTGAGAAAGCATCTCACTCTATTTCCAGTCCAGTGCTAAGGAGGATTTCATGTGTATGCAAAAAGGTATTTTTAACACAAATTTGGTATTAGCATCATGAAATTGCTGACTCTTCCGAGTGTAAAATTGTGGCTTTCAGAAAGAAGTAAACTGGGACACTCTGTCAGCATCCTGAAAATGATATCCAATCTTTACTAAAGGAAATGCCAAACATTTGAAATGAAAAAGGAACACATTAACTCAATGAAAAGGCTAGATTGTTCTAATCAATAAACTATACAAGAGTAGTTTATTCATAGCTAATACTTATGTCTCTAACTACACCTACAAAAAAAGTATTCTTTACAAAGTTTTGATTTTCCAAAAGACATGAAATATTTAACATAACATTTGCTTCACATCAGGTCATGTTCAATTGTTATTGATCTTCTCTAAGTAAATACTAATTCAGAGCTTATGTTACAGATGTTTATCAAAGTGCACATTTCTCCTGGACATTCCACTTTATTTTTCTGCATATTAATTTCTCTCTGAATACCAGTACCTTCTCTCCCATTTATTGCCTTTCATTAAAAAAATCACTGCTTAAGATGGGGACCCTGGCTGGCTCAGTTGGTTAAGCATCCAAATTAGGCTTAGGTCATGATCTCACGGTTCATAAGTTTGAGCCCCACATGCGGCTCTGTGCTGATAGCTCAGAGCCTGGAGCCTGCTTCAGATTCTGTGTCTCACTCTCTCCCTGCCCCTCCCCTGCTCATGCTCTGTCTCTCTCTCAAAAAGAAGCATTAAAAAATACGGCCTAAGAAAATAAGAATTTTACAAACTACAAATGTAACATGTTTTGGCAAAATATATTGCATTGGAAAAAAATATGAATTATTTTTATTGAATATAGACTTGATATACTGAAAATATTGGAGAAGCTATTTGAAGTACATATTGAAGAATATGTACTTCAAACTCAGATTTCAATTAACTTATTAATTTATATTATATAAATTCCCATTTATAATTTATTTATATGCAAATTGTTAGCGATGCTAACTGGAAGTCTTTTTTGAGACTTCTGGATGTTGGGCATATATTATCTTAATTTGCGTAAAGTCAGTTCCTACAAGTTCACAGATTTGTCCAATGGGGCACACTTCATAGTAGCTGAATCACAATGGAGCATGCCGTGTCCTCTTCCACCATTTATGCCTCATCACCACCCACACTTCAAACCTCCTTGACCCTGGATCTCAAGTTGATGGTCGTGACTCATCTAACAATTATAAACTTTCTAAAATCATGGGACAGTTACTATCTCATGTCATGTCCACCAAACCTACACATGACCTGGTACGTAAATTCTAATTCCTTTTCTCTGCTCAAATTATAGTGAAAGGGCATTCCTGCTATTATCCATACCCAGTTCTCAGTGCCCCCACCCCCACAGACCTACCCTCTCTCCTCTGAACTGGTTGTATCATCATATCATCCTTTCCTAACAGATCAAATTCTATATGTTCAGTATACCAAGTTCTATATATTGTACCTCTAAAATATATTTAAATATATTTTATATAGATACATTTCATATATTCTGGCGTCACACTAATTCAAATCACTACAACCTCTTCTGCAATGGTTTCCTCTCATTTGCTTTCATCAGCAAATGCTCTTCTTAAATTTTCTACCATATACCAGCTAGCAGTAACTTCTTAAAAATATAAATCAGTAGTTGTTGTTATCCTCTTTCAAAATCCTTCAAAGAAGCTGAATTTTACGTATAATAAAAGACTTCTTAAGTTCTTGTCAAGGCCTCGAAAGTCTTACATGACCTCACACAGTCTCCCTCTCCAACTTGATCCTCACTTACACCCACCAAATTATACTGTCATGCTTTCCCATCTTCATATATGTCAAGCCTTCCTTGGGGCATTTGAACATATTATTATTTCTTATTTTTGTCTGAAATGGCCTTTTCTCCTCTGTTTCTATGGTTCTACCTTCTTCCTTCATGTTTAATCTTTCCAATTAAAAATAATGCCCTTTTCCCTAAAGTAGCTGTCTCTTACAGTAGCCTATTTTCTCATGCTCTTCAATGCTATTTTTTAAATTAATTTACTCCTTTTTTTTTATCACCTCCAAGTAGAATGTAAACCCCACTTGAACCAAGATCTTGCTTTTCCTTCACCTTTGGATCTCCAGTGCTTAAAATATTGCCTGGCACATAGCCCAGAATATATTCCATAAAATAGAAGACAAATATATTCATAGACTGTAATTGAAATAAGTCAGGCTTTTAGAAGTAAACTTTAAAAAAATAACTGAAGTATACATGGAAGATAACTGCATAAATCATGTACCTACAGATAAATTACTGCAAATTGAACATAGTAAAATACAGAGTATTGCCTGCATTTCAGAAACCTTGGATACATTCACAGTCCCTCTCTCTTCGCCACGATGTAACCTTTTTTCCTCCTAACATCTTACAATATTGATGAGTTTTGTCTTTGTATTTTATACAATGTGAATCATACAGTTTGGTTCTGTGGTATTCAGCTTCTTAACATTACTCTTGTATATATCATTCAATTTATTGATTAAATTGGTAGGTTTTTTTAGTTTTTTAAAAATTATTATTGGAAATTATTCCATTTACATAGATATACCGTAAGTCATCCATCCTGCTGAAGGGAATTTAGCTGTTTCCAGTTACTACTAAAAATAATACAACTATGAATATTCTTGTCTTTGAAATCTGGAGGACATATGCGTGCATTTTTACTGGTGTATACTAGGAATGAAATGCTGGGTTGGAGGGTGTACTTATGTTCAACATTAGTAGGTACAGCCTAATACTTTTCTGAAGTGATTGTACTAACTTACACTCCCACATCATTGTATGAAAGTTATTCTTGTTATTGTTAATCTTGTTAGTTTTAGTCTACCAGGCAGGTACATAGAGATATTTCATTGTGTTCTTCCCTAAACTATATTTTTTAATATTTAAAACTACAGTAAAATTAAAAAAAATAATGCATTAGTATTCATGTTCCACAAGTGAATTTACCAGTTTTTATTTGTCCCTTTAACTTATTGGTAACTAGCTATTTTTATTTTTATGGCCATTTGAAAACAATTTTTAGGCATTAGATGCAGGCTTTTAATGATTAGAAATTGAAAGCCTTTCCAAATGTGTAGATTTGGCAATTTTGAAATTCTCTGAACCTATTTTTTATTTACTTTAACAGTCCTCCAAGTAAAATGGCAAAATGCAAAATAAATACAATGTAGTAAGTATACTTATTTCAGATGCCAGAGAAACAAATCATGCTTTGTAGCTTGTGAGGATAATCTATAAATGAGAAAAACAAAGGCCATGGGAAAAATAAATGAGCTCATCCATTTTGTTTATCATATTTAAAACTCGAATCAGGCTTCAAATGTCATTGCTAGATAACATCACCATTGGGACAAAAGAAGAATATCACCTTTTTTTCTATCTTTCATTAGTTAGTACAAAGAAAGTTATTGACAAAGAAAGGATGGCAGTTACCATGACAGAAAGCAAATGTTTGCATTTTTTTAACTTAAACACTTTTCTCATTTTTTTAATGCTTATTGGCATAATGGGGACAGCCATTGAGTTGCACCATGCTTGTCTTTGAAAGAAGCTCTGATGATATATTTTATATCTATTGCCATAAAATCTTTGTTAGAACGTTGGATTTTTAATCTTTCTTTAATTAGATTTATAAGAAATGTGTATCATTAAAATCTTATACCAGCTCTGGACGAATGAGAAACTACAAACCATTATTGTGAAATATTGACTTAGTAGTTATTGTTATATTAGGAAAAGTTTGTTTTTAATATATCTACTTATAAACAAGCATTTTGGATATTTGTCACATTATATATTCTCAGTATCAGAAAATTTCCTTCCTTTTGGTCTGAGAGAGTTGCATTTAATCAATAAACATGTTTTGTTTTAATTTGATTTATCTTAAAATCATCCTATTAAAATCATAATAAATATTAAAATATATATTTTAGAATAAAATCTAAAAGTAAGGAAGACATGCTCTAGCAGTCAGAGATGGAATATGAGATCTTTCCACAAACTTTAATAAGCTATTTTATTTTTCTGCAAAACAGAACCATTCAGTTTTCAATATTCTTAATTATTTGATGTTTTTTAAAAATGCCTGTTTTAACTCTATATATCAATAAGTTATCTTCACTAGAAATTCTAATTGGATTGTTTCTATTATTATTTAAAATACCAAATCGATCTTGCATGGCTGAGCAAATAATCTTTTTAATGTGCTAATACACATCTCCAGCTTAAACATGATTTTTAAAGTGTAAATAAATACATTAAAATTACTTTCTCTGCTAAGAATTTTCAAAAAAATATTGTTATGAACTGTATCCCATGAGCCTAATGAGCTCATGAGCATAGCATTTCCATTTTTATTCAGTTAGATCTTTGCAGTTGGCATCATTTTTCCACAAAACCATAGACTTTTAAAATATAAAGAAATATGGTATTAGTTTCAAATACTTGAGATAGTAAGTTAGAGGGTTTCTTGTACAATATAGCAAATAACCTGATTATATTTTAAATTTGTAATTTTCTTTTTGTATGTGATACTAAAATTTTAAAAATGCTATGCAAAAGTATAAAATACTTAACATATACCTTGGAACAAAAGGACATCCCATCTTATTGATAAATTTCAAATATCAAATTTTATATTCTAAATATTAAAACTACTGGACATGATAATATCTGTAGGTTTTAGGGGAATGTTATTTTTTATAATTTCTACTATAATTTTTATTTATTACTTATTGATTTGCCTCTTTCTCACTTTTTAGTCCCTTTCCTTCTTGCCACCTTGCATCTGTACGTGTCCCCAATGCTCTTTTAATGGCCATTTGCTCCTTTGTTCAGCTTCTCAACATTCATGGTACTTACTTGTGATTTTATGACTCTATGTATCTAGCACTGACCCTTAACTTCTGATCTGATCTTTTATTTCCAATAAGGAACAGACTTCTACCACATTATCATGTTCTTTCCCTCAAACTTATTAGGTATATGACATTATTAGATTTATAACACTAGATGTTGACTTACATTACTCTAACAAGGTGCTAATTTATAAACTATTTAGCACTGCTCTTTGTGGATCTAACAATATTGATTTTTCTGATGATTTAAATAAAAAAATATGTATTATGCCTTCTTTTACTTTTCTGAGACCAACAAGATGTAGTATAAAGAGTGTCAGGTTTCGAATCAGTCAGAAATTATTTTGCAGCTTGATTACATTAATACTTGTATCATCACAGGCACATTATTTAATTTTCTATTTATAAAATTGCACAGCACTAACTGAGAGGATTAAAATGTTATGTTTCTAGCACAGCTCCGTGTCAAGTGTAGAGAAGGCACTCAGTAAAACATGGGTCTTCATCATTTCTGTTCTAGCAGTTAATCTTCTGATTTTTTATTTATATCATTGACAGTAAGTCAGAAAGCCTAAAGTAATAGTTGGACATTCCTTCTCCAATCTGATTCCAGTTCTGTCATTAATGTGTCTCATAGATAACCAAATTTTCTGTATTCCGATGACCAGCACTGGGCATTATCCTTAATCTGGTTTATTTGGCTTACAATCGTTCTTACGGCATTTCCTCTCTTTTCCATTTATTATCATTCTTCCACTTTTTTTTCCTATTAACAAAGTGTTCTATAAACTGCTTGAGGGCAAACATCACATCATTAATTTCTCCTATATGTCATACAGGCTGGGTGATATGTTATGTGAATAATATATATTGTAATTGGTTGGTTTGGAAGTAACATCGATTATTCCATTTTGACATTTAGATCCGATGCCTACTCAGTATGATTATACTTTTTGTTATCTAGGTAGATTTTATTTTATTTTAAAAATCAACTCTCTCGAAATGTGAGAATATTCTGAAATCACTGTAAAGCAGCTCACCAGAACCATTAATTAAATGCATTGCCTTAATTTATTTATTATTGACTACATGAATAAGTATGCATATAGCTCTTGAGAATAATGACTAGCAGGTGGTTAATGGAAAGGGAAGTTTATCTAAAAATGCCAGTTTTTGGGGCGCCTGGGTGGCTCAGTCGTTTGAGCGTCTGGCTTCAGCTCAGGTCATGATCTCGCTGTTCCTGGGTTCGAGCCCCATGTCAGGCTCTGTGCTGACAGCTCAGAGCCTGGACCCTGTCTTCGGATTCTGTATCTCCCTCTCTCTGACCCTCCCCTGCTCATGCTGTCTCTCTCTCTCCTTCAAAAATAAAGAAAACATTAAAAAAAATTTAAAAATTCCAGGTTTTGAATTCATTTCAACGAGTAGAATATTCAAAAACTAGAATGTTTATTAAAAAAAGAGAAAAAGTTTTTCTTATTGAATGATGTGGCAATTCCAATTTTTTAGATATTTTTGGTTAATATATCATTTTTCATCCTTCAGATATAATATAGAGAAAATAAAAATCAATACTATCCAATTGGATATAAAATTATATGTATAGCTAATGTCATATTAAAATGTGATAAACTTTTCCTTTTCTTATCCAGATTTATGACCTATTAATCTTTTCTCAGGATTCCATATTTCTAGTTATTAAAGATTAAAAGCCCAATATCCATAAAAGTTATGCATATTTTTCTTTCTGAGCAAGAGCATTATTGGAAATATTATGTATATCACATCATAATTGAACTAAATAATCAGAATAGAACGGCTGCCCTGAAATAGCATCTACTACGTCGTAATTGACCAGTATCTTCCATTTATGATGTTAGAAGTAATCTGTTGTCTTTCTTTTCATATAGAACTCAAAATCAGGATGTAAAGTAGTCCATTCAAAATAAAAATATTTTTGCCCCCTGAAACCTTTTTTTTTTTTTTTTTTAATGAAAGCTATATAACGTCTGTTCAGTATTTACTATAGGTATTGACATTGTAGCAAAAGGAATCCAAATGTTGTGTTTCATTGTAGTGAATGCTACCTCCTCAGTCTTGCAAATGTCTTCACTGGGACAGATTTAGCCATTGATTGACTTGTCAGGGCAATACATGAAGAAATTCTGTTCTTTGTTACACTTCCCCACAACAGTGTAACAACCCTAGATTTTTCTATGCCTCTTTCCTTTTCCTTAAACCTAACCACACAAGGACATCTAGCCCACAGGACAGTGATCTGTACAGTTTTTGTCCTACCCTCACTGATCTGCAGAGTGAAAAAAATATATCTAAAAAGTCGATCCCATAATTCTAGCTTAAGTATGTACCTACTTAAGTAGGTACTTTACTAATATATAATAGTATTAATATTATTTTCACTGTGTTTCTCTATATCAGGAAAATTTGCTATTAGATTTTTAAAATATACTACATAGAAATGAAGTGTATTTGAATGCATCAACCATCTAAACACATTGTGTGTACATTGTATATACATCCATATTTAGTTTCTCAAATGTTTGGCAGGATTCACCAGTGAAGCCATCTGGTCCCAGAGTTGACACAGAGGTTTTTGGTTACTGATTCAATCCCTTTACTCACTATTGGTCAGTTCATATTTTCTATTTCTCCCTGATTCAGTCTTGGAAGGTTGTATATTTCTAGGAATTTATCCTTTTCTTCCACATTTTCCAGTTTGTTGACATGGTAGTCTCTTATGATCCCATGCATTTCTTTAAATTTAATTTAAGCTAACTTAATTTAATTTAATTTAATTTAAAATAATGTCTCCTCTTTCATTTTTAATTTTATTTGGCTCTTTTTTTTTCTTAGGCTAGCTAAAGGTTTCTCCATTTTGGTTTTTCTTTTTGAAAAACCATCTCACAGTTTTGTTGATATTTCTGTTGCTTTTCTGGTCCTTATTTCTTTTATTTCTATTCTGATTTTTAGTATTTCCTTTCTTCTCCTAATTTCAGGCTCCATTTATTCTTTTCTAGGTCCTTGGTGTATAAAATTAGATTGAGATCTTTCTAATTTCTTAATAAGATTTCTTTCTTGTCAGAAATCTATTATGTTGTTCCTCCTTTTATTCTCATGGAGATATTGTTATATTGTTAACTTATATTCAAATAGAATTTAGATTTATTGTAAATTTCCAGAGAATTGAAGTCTTCATTTAAAAACTTCAGTGTTTGTTTATTTTTGAAAGAGAGACACAGAGTGCAAGCATGGGAGAAGCAGAGAGAGAGAGAAAGAGAGAGAGAGACAGAATCCGAAGCAGGCTCCAGGCTCTGAGCTGTCAGCACAGAGTCCGACACAGGGTTCAAACGCACGAACAGTGAGATCATGACCTGAGCCAAAGTTGGACACTTAACCCATTAAGCCACCCAGGTCCCCAATTTTTTTAAATAATAGCTTATAGCTTTGCAGTGCTTGCATTGTTCATTTTTATTTAAATCTACCTAAAGTAATACTGATTTATTTTTTTAATGTCCATTTACTTACATTTTGAAAGAGAGTATGTATGGGGAAAGGGCAGAAAGAGAGCCACCTAGGCAATGCCCCTCCCCGATTTATTTTTTATGCATGTGTAGGAAATGCATAAAGTACAAAATTAAGACTAGCTACAAACCCACCACTCAAGACTAACTCTGTAAACAAAAATATTTTTCAGAGCATATATACATGGAATCACTTTCTTATGTCACGTGTTGCACATATATGGGTTTTAAAATTCTTCTGTAGCAAATGATACACCATTGGATATTCTGATAGTCATAAATATTTCAATGTAATATTGAATGAATGTATAAAAATACATATCCAGACCACCATGTTTGGCTCTTTAGTGGTTGACTGTTGCTGCTGCCATCATTGCTATGGTCATTTTTACTCATACATTTTGAATTTCTTATTGTTTTCTTAGCTTAGTTCCTATAGTAGAGTGACCCAAAATGCAATTTTTTGGGGGGATTCTAAATGTATAGTTTCATTTACAATTCAAAAATTTACTCAAGTTCTCCTCAACTTATCTGCTTGACTAACCCATTTTGTGTGCCTTCATTGACTACTCAGCTGGCTGAGTGCATTTTCTGATACAACATATGGGAATATCCTTGGTATGTCTTTTCTGTGATATTCTATTATGATCTAGTTCTAGAATTTTTCAATCAAGTGGTAGACTTTAAATATATCTGAGGGACACCTGGGTGGTTCTGTCGGTTGAGCATCTGACTCTTGATTTTGGCTCAGGTCATGATCTGAGAGTTCCTGACTTCAAGCTCTGCATCAGGCTCTGTGCTATTAGCCTGCTTGGAATCCTCTCTCTTCTCTCTCTCTGCCCCTTCCCTTCTCTCTCTCTCTCTCTCTCTCTCTCAAATAAATAAACATTAAAAATAAGTAAATAGTAATAAATAAAAACATTTGAAAATTCTGGGTATTATATTTTTTCTATTTCACTACTTTTCGACAGCATCTTTGTTTTATGTCTTTAATTGGGGTTAGATTGGAATGAAAGTTGCTTAATAATTGTCATCCTCTTGAGTATTGTTGGGAAGTTCATAAAATAATGTATGCCAACATAATGTGGAAGCACAAGAAATAAACTAGTTTGTTGTTAAAGACTTCATAAATGGGGATACTGTAAATAGATGATTTTGTGAAAAATAGTGTAATCTAAATGAGTAAACAGGGTATAGATATTGACCTCTCCATGAGGGTTTGCTTTTGATGGCTCATTTGCTGTTTATGTTGTTTTTCTTTCAGATCTCTTAATCGCAATATCTCTGGGTCAATTTTAAACTTGAGATCAAAAAATAAATTAAAAAAAATCAAATATTCAAGGAAATACAAAGAGTTCCTTTGTCATTACATAGTGTCAGTGAGTCACAAAAGAGAAATGATAATGTCAGTAATCTTTCATGCCTTGGTGAATTAGATGGGATGCCATAGAAATTTAAACAGATCATGTATAAAGAATACTTTAAATATTATTTTCAGAGACTTATGCAGTACACTGAATCTCTTTAAGATTTTCCTGGAAAACATAGGGTGATATTATCTGAGAGTTGATAGCTGACCTAAGTATGTCAAATAATCAAAAAGATAATGATATTTTTTAATTTTTTTCTTGCTCTTTCTAATTTATGGAGTCATTTAATCCATCCATTAAATATGAATTTAACACTGGGTCCATATTATCTTTTCTACTTAACTTATAAAATGTTTATAAATATTAAATATGGCTCACAAATATGTGTTTCTGTCTTTAAAAAAGAATCTGAGACGATGTAAGGCCAGAGAGACATAAAAGAGAGAAAGGGAGAGAGAGAGACAAATCATGATAAAAGAATAGTCCATAAGTAAATAATATTACATGAAAGCATTCATTATGTAATCAAGAAAACTTCACACTCAAGGTTAAAGAAGATACCTGATAGAAAGGTATGGCAATATTGGAGAAATCAACTAAAATCTTCTCAGACATGATACTAATGCACTGGGAATGAATTATAAAAAGTAAGACCTTGGAAATGTAAGACCTTAGAAAATCAGAAGGAATTATAATGAATATTTATGATAACTGTGGGAGGAAAGTTTAATGTAATCTTGCAAATTTAAAAAAAAACAAATATTGCAGAAGAAAATAGTTAGGACTAAAAAAAATGAAGTTAAAACCCACTGGACTAATACTATTTAAAAAAATAAATGGGGCTAATAAAATATTTACTGCAATCTCAATGAAAGGGCAACAATTTTATTATGTTATAATAATAAAAACTGGGAAAACATCTTGACTGTAATCATGATTATAAAGTATTGTATAAATAATGCATAGAGATAAAAATTAGAAGAATCACAGAGGATATAAGGCAGTAGACAAAGAATGTATACTATGAATTCCAGTCTTGATTGTAATTAATGATAAAAATATATGCCACAGAAATCATTTTTCCAATATTCCAGCATTGCTTGCAGCCTAACAAGTTCCTGGTGCGTGGTAGATCCTAAGGGCACAGGATAAGAGTAAAGAGCCAACCTGTGGCTTGTTCAGCTTTGAAACTTACAAACAGCAGGTCATAAGTTTTAGGTGTTAAGTGTAAGGTCTTTGTTGAACACCCAACATTGCTCCAGGTCAGTAGTTGAGGGTATCTACTCACATCATTTAGGGATTTAAGGTGCCTGAAGTTCTGCCATTATCAATGTATGGCTTTGTTCTCCCTGTAGGTCATTATCAGTCAGAAGATGAAACAGAATCATAGATGGAAAACTTAATGGTCTGGCCAGTCATCAAATGGTCATTCCTAAAAGCAAATTAATTTAGTTGTGAGCCCAGAAAGAAGTAAAAAGACATATCATAAACACTTATGTGTCTACTATATTTCATTTTAAAATGGACTCATCAATGAAATGCTTAAGCATCATAACCATTGGTAAAGTGTTTCCCTTTTTCAATTATCCAAATATCACATTTTAATAGAAAATATCTTCTTAATAAAAATACAGGTTTGATTTTTTCAGATGAGCCCTTTAACTCTGAAAACAAATAGTCCTCTCTTTGTGTAAGTTCACAATTATAATAGATGATGGAAGTAAAGAAAGAAAATACATGCAGTCATCGGATTCACAAAGCATAATACCAATATCACCTCTTAATTAAATTGTAGGCATGTTTTAACCTAAAAGTCCAATACTAGATTATTGGAATTTTGTTGACAATTCCTTCTGTGTTTAGCTAGGTTTTTATATCCATGTAACAAGTAGTAACTGAACTAGAAACACTTTGGTCATAGTTGGCTGCAATGCATGTCTTAATTTAAAACAAAAGGGTATGCAAATATTATGTAGATATTTAAAAATAAACCTTTATATGTATATAACACGTACAGCCAATAGATAAATTATTCCCTGCTTGGTAAAATACTTTTCATTTTATTTTTTATGTTTCATATTTCCAGACACACGTTTCCAAACACACACACACACACACACACACACACACACACACATTTTATATATGTATATACATTTGTTTCCAGAGGTCTTAAGTCACTAAAGTACAGAAATGATTCTCAATGTTTTTCTTGTTTATTCTTGGTCAAATTAAATACAGATTCCCTAATGCTAATATCTCCTAAAAATGGTCAATAATATTGGGAGAGATACTTAATTTCTATAGTATGAGAAACACAAAATGGGAATGCTCAACACATTACCAAACTAAAGAAGAGATTTTATTTTTCTCCAGAATATTCTAGATGTTTACCAGAATTGAAATAATATATATATTATATAACATATATAATATATAGTATGCGTATATAATATATATGCTTTTGTTTATAAATAAATCAGATTTATACCCACCTTGGCTACTTGAGATTTTACTAAGGTATTCTTAGTTCACAGTTTTCTGCTTTTGAGATTCTTATATGAATTATGTATGACAACTGAAAACAAGAAGAGTTGAAGTGTGAAAATCTCTGAGAAGGATTAACACCCATGAATAGTCTAAGGATAAAGCTGCATAAGATTCTCTACTCTACATCAATATTTATCATATTTGTTGAGGTTATGAAACTCTATGATATTTAATGACAAATGTGCTTCACTTCAAAATATAGCAAGTGTATGGAAAAATGCCCTGCTATCTTGTCAGTGCTAGTCTCTATCCCACTGGAAATGAAATACAAGGGATCCACAACCTGGCATCAAAAGTTTCAAAGGGAGACTGTAAGCTATGTGAGGCCAAGGGTTAGGTCTTTATTCTTACCCTGTTATTCTTAATGCCTAGCACATGGCAGAAACTTGATAGGCAAAAAGCCATATGTGCTGAAAGAATACATAAAATGGCAAAAAAAAAAAAAAATGTAGGAGGAAAAGGCTGTGTAAAGTGCTCCCTATATCATACTGAGAGCCTGTTAGCAGGACCCAAGGGATCCCAGGTTGCAGCTCGAAAGGAGTTTATTTAGCCAATTTTAGAAGTTTGGATAAGCTAGGATTAAAAATAAGGTATGAACTCATGTGTGCAGTTCTATTTTGCAACATATTCTGTGTATTTTTATGGGCAATGTTTAAAATTTTAAAACAGTGTGATGTAGCATCATTTGTCAAGTCACTTGTAACCGTGCCCTTGAAGAATGTTGCTGACCCTTCTGCCCTGTGTCCTGACTGCTAAAATCCACCTGTACCAAGAAATCATTTACTGTTGTTTAACTCGACAGTGTCTGCATCTGTTCTTCCTGTTATTCTGAAGCTGTTGTTGGCATTTGTTAATACGTTGGTTATGCAGGAGAAATGTGTGTGTGTGTGTGTACATAGAATATATATATTATATACATATTTTAATATCATAAATATGCCATTACTAATATATATTTATATGTTAGCTATTTCATACAGTTTGAAAGGACAATAGTTTAATACCAAATGCTTTCTTAGTATCAATAATTTGAAATTCAACCTATATTGAATATAAACTATCATGAAATATTTTAGGACACCTTTACTGGAGATCCTGTGCAGTAATTGATAGGGAGGCTAACCGTGGAAGTAAATACTCCATTTATTATTAGTAGTAGCAATACTAATACTAACTTAATACCAATTTAATACTAACTACTGTCGACTAAAATTATTATAACATTTTGAGGCCTAAGAAATGTAATGAGTGTATCTTTAGAATTCCTTAGTACTATTTAGAGAGTGGACAGATGTAAAGGATTAAAAATGAGCATATGTTTGTTTCTTTATTTGTATAAATACATTTTATTCGTAAAAGAGAGTGTGGAAAATGTTAGCTAAGGTTCACTTCAATTTGGTATCTAAATTATACATAGCATTGCTTTCCAGTTAGAAAGGAAAACGTGCATTTCAAATTATGTCTTCTTGTTTTTCCCTTGATTTCAAATGAAACATAGTTTGTGGAAGTTTTCCCTTACAAGGATGCCACAGTAATGTAAATAAGATATAGCCAATTTTCAACTAATTATGATGGAACCAGGATACTGCTCTGAAGTGGACATTTTTTTTAATTGTAAAAATACCTCTTGCTATGTTCAGAATTTGATAGAGAAAAAAATGAAACAGTGCATTCATGCTTGGATATCTGAAACTTTATATGTAAATTTTATTTTTGTGATAAAATATTTCCCCAAAAAATATTTCCCCAATATTTTTTTGGGGGAAAAAAATTTTTTCCCCCAAAAAAATATTTACAACAGGCACATTTCTCTTGGTCAGCAAGCTTACTTAATAGGTAAATAGATCCATAAAGTTGTGTATACACCCTTATGCTGTATAGCTATTAATCATGAACTTGTAGCCTCTTGTGGCTTACGATTTTTCCTGTTCATTTTTTAAAAACAGATGTTTATTTATTTACTTGAGAGAGAGAAAAAGAGAGAATACGTGAGAATGAGAATGAGAGGGAAGGGCAGAAAGAGAGGGAGTCAGAGTCCCAAGCAATCTCTGTGCTGTCGGTGAGAGCCCAACGTGGGACTCAATCTAATGAACTGTGAGATAACTACTGAGCTGTGCTTAACTGACTGAGCCACTGAGGTGCTCCCCTGTTCATTCTTAAATTCTTTCTCATTCTAATTTTTTCAACTCTGATTCTGCTATCTATACATTCCATTAAATTCTTAACGGCTGGTAATACTCATTAAGTGCCATAAAATTTAAGTGTTACCACTTCCTTGGTCCTCAGGCTTGCCTGGACACTCCATTATGTTTAAAATTAAGAGCAGTACTCTCTTAACCATCCTCTTAAAGCATTTTTTTAAAAATAGTATAAAATCAGTATAAGCACAGGTTATAAGAAATGCTTTGTACAGAGGTGGGGATCCAATTTAATATCCCATCACTTTTACTGTAATTGATGAAATTGTTAAAATTATTAAAACAGGCACAATTTTTTTTGCATTTGGTTCTTTTATTGTTACATATTCCATAATGCTACAGGTTTGATATTTCTCTTTGCCTTCTTGACACTATCATGAAATGATGAGCACTTTTGCTCACTGTTCCTGAAACTTCTCCACATTTTACAGTAATGTCCTTAATTTCCAAGAACCCCTTTTTCTGAGATTACTACTTTTCTTTATCATCTTTTAATGTTTAGTTACTTATTTTGAGAGAGAGCAAGCAGGGGAGGGGCAGACATAGAGGAAGTGAGAGAAAATCCCAAGCGGGCTGTATGCTGAGAGCAGGGATGGAACCCACAAAACACGAAATCATGATCTGAGCTGAAATCAAGAGTCAGAAGCTCAAACAACTGAACTATCCAGGCATCCCTGAGATTACGACTTTTCTTAATAGATGCTTCTTATGTTGGTTGATGTAATTTTCAAATGTGTAGTATGTTTGACAAAATAAAAAAGAAACCTGGGAAATGCATATATATTTGGAATATTTAGAGTATATATTTAGAGTAATATCTATATGTATTTAGAATATAATATCTGCCTTCTAGAAATCTGTTCAGATTTCCTTGGTTTCTTCTTTCTGCTCTGATTGATTCCAACTGAGGTGTTTTCTTTAAATGTCTACTGATTTTTGGTCGTCCAACTTATTTATGAATTTAGGACATACTTAGTATAAAACTCTGTAGGGTTTTATCTAAAGTTGTCCTGGGCCGTTTCCCAAGCACAACAACCCAATTTAGCATATTTTTCACTCTATCCAATGAGAATTTTGTAATCTTCCAAATATGGATTGATAATTCTATCCTTTCTCTCTATTTTCACATTGAATATACATTTTGAGGACTCAAATCTTGTCCCTTCTCTTCACAGCACTCATGCATATTTCTATAAAAGTAAGCAAGAAAAAAATCAGTTTAACTCATTCTAGCCTTCTTACCTTTTCTTTTCCTAAAATTAAGTATATTATATTAATAGAAATCAACCCACAGTTATTAAGTATTAGTAATAGCTTTTTGAAAAGTGACATACACTGTGAATATATGTCAGTTTGGATTCCTAAATGATACAAAAAGCTAGATTTAGATGGTATTTTTAGAGTATTTACTAAGTATAGGTAATATGATGGGGCCTGAAATGAAATGCAAAGATATGGTAGAATTAAATTCTATGAATTCATTGCTTATAGCTTCTTAAAAATGCTTTAAAATGATAACTATGATTTTACTAGCTTTCAGCTATAGCTTTAGATTTTTATAGCTATAAATATTAATCCTTTCAGCTGTTTTGTTTAAAAGATTTCCCTTTTCTGGAAATAATTAGAACTTCCATACTCTATTGATTATTTTTTTTTACATTTAACTCCGCACTCCCACTCCGCCGCCCCTAAATTCTCATAAAATGCAGACAAAAATCACAGCAATCAAACATTCCCATATTTTGACTAGACTCTAATGCTCCAATTGTGCTTTGGTGGCAAGACAGAAAGCTATATCAGGATGACAGAAAGCAATGTACTGATTTTCTGTGCTGTTTTCTAGTCTGCAAAATAATCTACAATATTAAATCTACTTCGGGAAACAAGCTATGTATCACTGTGTCAGACTAAAGATGAACAGCAAAGTGGATTCATTTTTCTGGGAGAGAAGAATATGTGTGATATTCATTAGTTATGGTGTTGTCTGTAATTGTTTTTAAACTCTAATCATTTCATATTTTATTTGAATGGAATTTTTCTGCCTACCAACAATGCCTATTGAATATAATTAACAAACCAGAGAAATTCAAAGATTGCTTATTGTTACTATCCATTGTGTTGAAGTCAAAATAACATAAACCAAGAACAAGACCATAAATGCTCTAATTAATTGATTAATAAATATTTCCTTTTGAAAGTATTAAGAACACATTTATTCCTTAGTTTTTAACATATTCATTATTAATTCTGCGCATGGACTTCATGTATTTTGTTAGGTTTAACTATATTCTTTCTAAATAATTGATGAGGTATGATGAATATGTTTTAATTATAGATATTCTGCATATTTAAGGTATAACAGATTTTATATTCTTTCAAAGTAATCTGTGAGTAGCATGCATACGCTTCTGTCCTGGAACTCTGTGATGGATATTTTGAGCATAGCTGCTTACATGAAATTCTTTGCTAGAAGATGAGTCTTTTGAAATTAACCCAAGTAATCGCTTTATTTAGTAGTACAGAAAACATGTCTTCACCAGTTTTATCTCCCTGTTCGATAAGTAAAAATGGATAAAATAGATATTTGTGGCAATTCAGGGGGTAAAGTTTCCATAGATCCATTTTTTGTTTTAGAGCTTCTAATTGCTCTAAAACATTAGGTAATGTGTTGTCAGTAATTGTTTTTAAACTCTAATCATTTCACTGTTGTGATGGATCTTCATTTCTGTCAGAATTTTTCCTCTAGATTTCTCCCATATGGGTAAATATATTGTATGGAGTTTGAATATACACGAAGTATTTAGAGGTCTGGAATAATTACAAACTTTGTTATGTTGTAGCCAGTTCAATGTATTGGAAAAATGCTGATAATCTAAAAATGTAGCGAAATACAGTTGCATTAAGTTATTTGAGAAAATTTTTTTTGTCTATTCTATGAAATAAGAGAGATTGAACTAGTGATTAATGAAGAGTCTTATAGGTAGAGCCACATAATGTACTAGATGATGTGTGTGTGCATCCTCATATGTATTTTGACTTTAGAGCATCAGCAGGAGTGTGGAGACACAAAGGGATCAGTAAGCCAGGAGAAGTCTTCAAACAATAATCTGGGAAGCAAAGTCATTAGGTTATAGTTCAGCTGCTGTTACAGTTTGAGGTGGAAACAGAATAATCAGGATGATCATACAGGAAAAGAACGAAGGCATATAGTTATATTTATATTTACACATAATATATATTTATATTTTAATTCTAGATTTTCAAATTGAGTTGAGAATTAGTCGCTTTTATGGTTAGAATGTAACAGATTTCATGATTTTGAAATGCCTCAGATTTGTAAATATGTATAACCATCTGGATGGATACCTCTGAATGGTGAGAAGTCAAAAACAAAGCAGAATAATAACAAACAGCTATTACTTTTTCTCTCACCCCCCTTTACTTCCACTACCTAATTGAAAAACAGAGAGTACACTTAAGATGCAAATGTTATTCTTCTGCAAAATGCCTTACAGTACAATAATTTCAGCACTCCTACCAGAAATATCTTAATCCAGAATTGTGGATACTATAAAATAAAAGGACTATAATTAACCCAGTTTTTACAAATTTTAATTCCAGTATAGTTAACAGTATTATATTAGTTTCAGGTATATAACATAGCAATTCAACAATTCTATGCACTAATTAATCATTGCTCATCAAAATAAATCCCCTTTCGGCACCTGGGTGGCTCAGTCGGTTAAGCGTCTGAATTCAGCTCAGGTCATGATCTCGCCGTCCGTGGGTTCAAGCCCTGCATCGGGCTCTGTGCTGACAGCTCAGAGCCTAAAGCCTGCGTCGGTCCTGGGTCTCCCTCTCTCTCTGCCCTTCCCCCACTCAAGCTCTGTCTCTCTCTGTCTCAAAAATAAAATAAACGTTAAAAAAAATTTTTTTTAAAAAAAGATAAATCCCCTTCATCTGTTTTACCCATCCCCCCCACCTCCTCTCTGGTAATCATCAATTTGTTCTCTATACCTAAGAGTATGTTTTGTTTTGTTTTGTTATTTGATAATTAACTCAGTTTTATGATATCAGATCCCTGATTAGCTCTGTTTGAGTTTCTCAGGCACAACATAAGTGGGCTCCAAATTAAATAGGCTACATCCCAACACTTTCTAAATTCCTGAGGATAAGAATAAAAGTAAAGTGTCCATTTTAGATGTGATGTCAATTAATACTATATTTTTAAAGGAAAAAAAGGAATTCTAGAGAAAATATAAAGACTGTGGAATAACAATCCTTTAAAAGACGCACTTGTTCCAGTTTTATGATCTCTACTTTAAAATAAATGAGGTTTACAATGCCACCGATATACAAACTTTCAACCTCGTTTATATTTACAGAATGTTGAGGTTTCACCCAGGGTGAAAAATCTTAGCTGGTATGCCATGACACTCTGGGTCGCAAGCACTTGGAAGACATCTCTCTCTCTCCCACTGAGCCTTGGATTTCTCCTCAAAATTGTGCTCAAGTCTCTTCAAAATTGTGTCAACTGCAGCCAGTTGAAAGGAGTGGACACTGAACTTGAAACGTATTCACCCCAGTTCTAATCAAACATAATAGGTGCCCAAGAGCATGAGTTAAACTGATACATTCTTAAAATAGGCAGTCACTGTCACTGAGCTGATCAATGAATAACCCAATCCAAATGAGGCAAAAGGATCCTGATCATTTTCTTTAGTACGTGGTGAAAAGATTTTAGTAAAAAAGTGTGGGTTTAAAAGTATTTGTCTGCTGTCTGACAAATTTTTGGTAAATAATTTTAAGCCTTATATTAATAAATAATTAATATCCATATGCAATATAAAATAACATTAAATATCAAATCTATATTTTCAATAGCTATTTGAAGTAAGGTTCTTAATTTTATGATTGAATGCACTGAATTGTTTCTTGATATCAATATCATATCTTATCTGATATCAACATCGTATCGTATCTGATAACTTAAATTTCAGACAGTAATTAGCAGAGACAGCTCGTATGGAGGAAAATTTTGGTGACAGAAAATTTTCACAATTATAGTTACTGTTTTCCACGTCATGGTAGAATTATCTTGATAGTTACTTTCTAATAAATATTATAAAATGAGGCTTTTTTTCCTTTTGCAACTGGAGGCAGTTGTGAGACCAAAATTGACCAAATAATTTGTAACCATATTTTATCTATTAAGCAAAGCTGATGTATAATTGTTTAGCCAAAAATTAGAATAACTTCCCTACTTTTCAGCAAAATTAAAACAAAGGGACTTAATTTAAAACAGAATAATGTACTTAGTTTAAACAATAAATAATGTACTTATTTTTCCCAGCTTAAATTCTGAAAAGAACAGTATGTTGACTTGCTTATATTTTCTTTTCATATCATTTAAATCGAAAACTTACACATCATTTCCAAATGCGTAAGACTGAGCTGTGAGGATGCAGGGCTAGCCTATTTAGTGGAACACTTTAAAATAGGAGCGAGATGTCACACATAGTGACTCTATGTCAAAGACTTTGTCAGGAAGCCAGGGAGAGGCTGTAACCTCTGTTCAAATACTAAGATGAGTTTCTGTTGTCAAGCATTGAAAGGAGGAAAAATGCACATACTTCAAAACCTGTTTTTCGTTTTCTAAACAGAAGACTAGGATCTAAGTACAAGACCAAGGAAAACTCATTTTAAGGTACAGTCCTTTGGGAAATATTAAGAATAGACTTAGTGTTATTCCTTTTATGCCCAGGGCAGAAACATTCTGAGAGCATATAATTTTTTGATGGCTAGTATAATATTTGATTCTGCATGTGTAGCTGCACTTGCTTTTGTTTTATAAATAGAGCTTTCTTATGAGTATGAAGAAGGTCAACCATTCAATCATGGAAAGCTTAAATCGATCCATTGGTTAGACATCGGTATGAGGGGGAAGAATAGTCTTGACCACTTTAATACAATTACTTGAGTTTTTTGTTTTGTTTTGTTTTTTTAACTTGCTTGAGTTCTTGAGGAAACTTTGGGCACATGGAATACATTTCCTTTGTACATTTATTTTAAAGTAATTCTAGATTCTCAGAAAGTTGAAAAAAGTAGAGGGAGGTCCAGTTTACTTTTCACATCTCTTCCAACATCAACATGCTGCATACATGGAATATACAGTGGCTTTCACATTTGTGAAATCCGTAAAACATATTCAGATCCTGTTATATATGCACTTATTTGTGTATGTGTACATGTATAGTTCTTTGCTATATGTAACAGCAATCAAGATGTATAATTGCTTTATCACTCAGACTCTCTAGTGCTATAACCCAAGTGCAAAGCCATTCAAATGATAACCATTAACATGTTTCTATCTCCTTAATTACTTTATTTCAAAGATGTTATACAGTCCATTGAGGTCCATCCACATTATTGAATGTGTTAATGTTTCATTCATTTTTATTGCTGAGCAGTATTCCATAACTCCCAGTTTGTTTACCATTCACACATCAAAGGGCATTTGGGTTGTTTTCATTTTTTGATTATCACGAATAAAGTTGCTATGGACATTTATGTACAAATTTTTACGTAAACAAAAGTTTTCAATACTCAAGGATAAATGCCACTTTGGATGGTAAATGTATTTATACTTTAAAAGAAATGGCTAATCTGTTTTCTTTCTTTTTTTTTTTTTTTTTTAACTTTATAGTTTATTGTCAGGTTAGTTTCCATATAACACCCAGTGCTCTTCCCCACAAGTGACCTCCACCAAGACCATCACCCCGCTTTACCTTTTCCCCTTCCCCTTCCCCCCTCAGTTTGTTTTCAGGATTCAAGAGTTTTCTTTCTTTTTTAATTCTTTTTTTTATGTTTGTTTATTTTGAGAAAGAGAGAGAAAGTGAGAGACAGACATGGGAGATGCAGAGAGAATCCCAAGCAGGCTCCATACTGCCAGCACAGAGCCTGATGTGGGTCTCAAACTCACAAACTGTGAGATCATGAACTGAGATGATACCAACAGTCTGATTCTTAACTGACTGAGCCACCCAGGTGCCCCTGCCAATCTATTTCCACGAGTGGCGGTACCATTGTACTTTCACACCAGCAGTGAATGAGTGATATAGTTTCTCCACATCCTTGTCAGCATATTTTGTTTCATGCATTCTAATAGATGTTTAGTGATCTTGCATTGGTTGTAACTTACATTTGCTTAATGGCTATCAATGCTGAACATCTTTTCAAATGCTTATATGTTATCTGTATTTCTTATCTAAAGATTTCTTCAGTGAAGTATCTGTTCACTTCTTTTGCCCATTTCCTAATTGGATTGCTTTTTTGTTTACTGTTGAGACTCTAGAGTTCTTTATATGTTTCAGACAACAAGCCATTTGTCAGATGTGTAGTTTACAAATATTTACTCTCAGTTGTATTTTGTCTTTTCAGTCTGCTAACAAAGACTATAAAGAGCAATAGTTCTTAATTTCCATGAGGTCAGATTTGTCCATTTTTTTTCTGTTGTTGATTGTGCTTTTGGGGTTAAGTTGTAGAACTCTTTATAAATATAGTTTGATAGAGAGATAAGATATGTAATATGTATTATATGTATATTATATGATACATAATATAAAAAGGAATGAGATATTATATATATTAATATATATGAGTCTCCTGAAGATTTTTTCAAGATAATTTTTCCATAAGTTTATGGTTTTATATTTACACTTAAGCCTTTGATTCATTGTGAGTTTATTTTTTTACATAAGGTAGGAAGTTTAAGTCATTTTCAGTATGTATATCTTAATTTACTTTCTTCTCTTAATGCCCTGGCTGGAACATCCAGGAGTATGATGAATAAGAGTAGGTAGAACAAACACTCTTGCCCTGTTCCTGATCTCAGGGTAAAACCATTCACTCTTACATCAAATATACTAGTTGTAGATTTTTTTGTGGATGTGCTTTATCTATTATAGAAGTATCCTCTAATCCTAGATTTCTAAGTGCTTTATAATGAATAGGTTTTGGACTTTGTGAAATGGTTTTTTTCTGATATGATCATGATTTTGTTTTCTATATTCTGTTAATCTGGTGGTTATTATGTCGGATTTTTGACTATTTAACCAGCCTTATATGTCTGAATAAATACCACTTGATTATTGTATGTAATTGTTTTAATGCTTTGGTGGATTAACGTTTTTTAATGTTCATTACAGATTTTTACATTTAAGTTCATGAGAGATATTATTCTGTGATTTTCTTGTTTTGTACTATCTTTGTCTGGTTTTGGGTCAGGACTACAAGCCTTATAAAATAGGTTGGGAAGTGTTCCCTCCTCTTCTGCTTTCTGGAAGAGATTGTGTAAAATTGGTGTCAATTCTTCTTTAAATGTTTGATAAACACCCTAGTGAAATAGTTATGACTTGAGGATTTCTTTTATGGGAATAAGTTAATTACTTAATTTCCTTACTGGTTATTGGACTATTTAGTATTGCATCTACATTCAGTTAGACTCTTTCTTCTCACCATTTTCAAAATATAATTTCTTAAGTATTTCCTTTACATATATTGAGCATCACATCCTATAGTGTAATTATTTTGATTCAGCAAAGAAATACGGTTTAAAAAATTCATAAGAAGGATAGTATGTTGTATATACTCTTTTTTTACTCATTCCGTTGTTTTTCTTCGATTCTGTTACATTGTATTTTTTAAATTGTTTTTTAATGTTTATTTTTTAGAGAGATAGACAGAGTGTGATTGGAGAGGGGCAGAGAGGGAGACATAGAATCTGAAGCAGACTCCAGGCTCTGACCTGTCAGCACTGCAGAGCCTGATGTGGGGCTCGAACTCACAAACTGTGAGGTCACAACCTGAGCTGAAGTCAGAAGCTCAACCGATGGAGCCATTCAGGGGCCCCTAAATTGTATTTTTGTTTAGAGAGATTCCCTTTAGCCATGATTAAAGGAAAGGTTCACTGATGACCAAGCAATCACATTTACTTCTCAGAAATGTGTTTATTTCCCTCCATGCTGAAAGGAGAATCACTGAATATTGAATTCATGATTGACATTACTTTTAGTACTTGAAAAATGCTGCGCTACTTTCTTCAGACCTCTGTTTTCAGATAAGACATTTGTTGTCATTCAAATTGCTATTCTCTATAGATGATGAGTCCTTTTTCTTTGGTTGCTTTTAAGACTGTTTTCTTGATATTATTTTTTAGTTTAATTCTGATATCTTGGTACGTATCTCTTTGGGTTTATTCTCTATGGGATTCACTCAGTTTCTTAAATCTGTAGGTTTATGTATTACATATTTGGGGAGTTTTCAGTGTACTTATAAGTAATTTTTCAGTTCCACACTCTTTCCCTTTTGAAGCTACAATGACATTAATATTACATCTTTATGTAAAATTCCTGAGGCTCTGCTTAGGCTCTGCTGTTTTTTGTGTTTTTTTTTTTTTTTTGGCATCTGTTTTCTTTGTGTTGACAGGATGCAGTAAATTATTTTGATCTGTACTAAAGTTCACTGATTCTGTCTTCTGTCATTTACCTCTGTCGTTGTTCCCATCCAGTTTGTAGTGTTGTTTTCCTTCTTGTGCTTTTCAGTTCTATATTTCCCATTTGGTGTTTTTAAAAAAATTTTTTTTGAATGTTTATTTTTGATGGAGAGAGAGACAGAGCGTGAGCAAGGGAGGAGAAGAGAGAAAGGGAGACACAGAATCTGAAGCAGGCTCTGGGCTCTGAGCTGTCAGCACAGAGCCCTACATGGTGCTCAAACCCACAAACCATAAGGTCATGACCTGAGCCAAAGTGGGATGCTTAACCAACGGAGCCACCCAGGTGCCCCCCTCCCACTGCCACTTGGTGCTTTGTTATGATGGTTATTTACCTGCTGAGATTTTCTACCATTTCCTTTGTTCCAAGATAATTCATAATTGATTGTTAAAACATTTTTTATGACTGCTTTAAAATTCTTCCAAAGAATTTCAAGATCAGATAATTCCAAGTTCAGCTTCATTTTGGTATTCATGTTAGCTGATTGTCTTTTCTCACCAAATCATGAATTCCTTCATTCTTGGTATGATGAAAGTATTGGGATTTTATCCTGGACCTTTTGTTTATGCTTAGGAGACTACATCCTATTTAAGTCAACTATGTCAGCAGTAGCCCTTTTAGTGTTTTGTATATGTTCTGGCCTTCCTTTGTGGACTATGGGTTCAATTCAATTTTCAAGTCCTCTGTAGTATTTTCTTATCTGCTTTATTTTTTTCCCCTGGGGATTCTGTGTTTCTGGCTTGGTCCCTGATGGTGCTGCCTACAGGATCACATAGTGTTTCCTTGTCCTATCTTCTGCCAGTGGGGAAAAGCATGTGTGGAAAGGTCACCAAGCTTTATTCACTCTCTTTCACTGCTGAAGAGCTGGGAGTTGCTGGGTCTGGGTCCCTCCATGCCTCTAGATAGTGATCCAGAGACACCAGGGTTTCTTACCACAGTGAAAGATTCTGCCCTTCCAGGATCCTGAGTGTGGAATGGAGGTGAGTCCTGTTCACTTGTGTTTGCTCGCTGCTCCTTTTGGGGTGATTTGGCCAGAGAGACAGGTTCCTCTGGTTTGTTATTGTTGGTTCCAGGTCGTAGGCGTCTCTGAAAGCCAAGATAAGATTCATGGTAAATGAAAAAGAAAACCCAGGCAACTTACTATCATGTCATTTCGTTAGTCCTAGAGTGCCTATCCAGGCACACTTTGACTTTCTTACTTTCAGATCCTTTTGTAGTTGTATTTGGATTATTTCTAGAGTATTTAGTTGTATTTATAAGGGGTGAGTAGGGAAAAGTAAATCTACACCATCTAATGTGGGCATGTGCCCTATGTATTGAGGAAATGAGTGTAGCATGGGTATATCCAGATCAGTAAACATACCAGCTTAATATATAGTGTATTTTTTAACAAAGATATTAAGAGAAATGGGCACACAGTAAAAATGAACTCTAAAACCAGAAGGTAACACCATGAGGTACAAGAAATTCTCTAAGTATGGGAAATGTTGAAAAAGGGTGGGAATTCATACATTTCTATCGTCCAAACTAGTCTAAGCAGTTGCCACTAAAAATGAAATCTTAGCATTAGGAGTGGTGACTATAGGACCTATATTGCATGCAGACTTTAGGGACTAAGATTTTCTGTTTTATACTTTATTTATTAAGTACACAGTTGGGATGTTTTTCCCCAATCCTACATTAAGTTTGAATAGGTGGACTTCATTTTTTTTCCTGTCTGTAGTCAAATACCATTATATTAATAGACAAGGGCATTTAGACATTTAGATGAAAACAAAACAAAAGCTTGGCAGCATGTGTAATTGGGAATCCCAGTACTTATGAGGAGATTGAATGTTAGACTAAAACAGTCATCTGGAGGTTATAAGAAACCTATTAAAATAAAAAAGGAAGAGGTGAAAGATGTCAAGAGGTGCTTCCATCCCTACTTCTTCAGCTCATATAGATCTTGATAAGCAGATATCAATTTATTTTATTGGTTGAATTAGTTAACTTTGCTTTTATGATACTGGTAGTTAGAATGTTGACGTCAGAATAAGTATGTGTAACCACTGCTTTTTAGTAGTACAGAATAACTATTGGGGAAAAAAAAAACTTCCTGAATCTAATTACCTATAGAATTTGTTCTCTATAAATTAATGACTAATAAGATTTCCACAATTAGCATATCAAGAGATTTTTTTTCTATGTAGAAAAGTTTTAAATATTTGTTTTGCTAGGAGTGCTGGGTGGCACAGTTGGTTAAGTGTCTCACTCTTGATTTTAGCTCAATTCATGATCTCCCACTTCGTGAGATCTGTGCTGTCAGTGCAGACCCTGCTTGAGATTTTCTTGCTCCCTTTCTTCCGGCCTTTCCCTTTCTCTCTCTTGAAATAAATAAATAAACTTAAAAAATAAAAATACATATTTGTTTTGCTAGTTTTTCATGTTAATCGTTAATTACAAACAGAACATTATAATGGTCTGAAGGATCAGGGATCAGAAAGTAGAAATGGCTTTAAAAATATTCACTGGAAACTTTGGGTCCTGATTCTCAAATATTCATAGGATATTCTACAACTTTTATATGTTGGCATAAAAAAAGGGGGTTAACTTGTTTGTTTTTATTTTCTGTAAAATTAGATCATAAAATGTATGGCAGATGATGGATCAGAGGACTGTTATTCAAATATGGCATTTAAATCACATCTCAGTTTATAGCTTGCAGTGGTTTTTATATCTTGACAAGATTGGTTATTTACAATCTGAGTTCTGTCTCAGGATTCATATGTTTGGATTCATTCTATATCTCCCTGAAATATTACATTTAGCTTCATGTTTCCTTCCAATTCACTTTGAGAACTGAATTACTTAGATTGATATGGTATAGTGGAATGAAAATGGCATTTGGATTCAAGACACAGCATATGAATTTGAGCTTCACCAGAAAGCAACTGTATATGCTTGTGAAGTTTTTAACCTTTCTCATTCTTGCATTCCTTACTGGAAAACAAGGATTACAAGCATTTCTGTCCTGTGTAGCTCATGGTCTTGTGAAATCATGATTCAAAATGAGATGAGGTGATATAAAGTACTTTATAAATTATTATATCATTTATCATCAGTTCTAAAATTATCTCCTCACAACAAACTCAGTTAGCTGAAACGAATCTTAAAAGAGGCATCATGTTACCACCTAGCAGAGAGTAGGTCATAGGGCAGACTTCCCATCTGTGACACAGCTCACTCAGTCCCATCTCCACATCCCGAATTTGGTGTGTGCCAGTCATCAATCCCAATCGGGGGTTAGAGTCCAATCCAACTGTGGCTTTGACTGCTTCTCCCTGAGGTTCAGGGAATTTCTTGACATTGGCTGTATGCTGGAGGTTTACCTCATGTTTCTGCTTTGACCTATTTGACATTTTTCTGTTTTCTGCTCAAAGTTTGCTTTGGCTTTTGATTTGATGTCTAGCTAAAGTCGTATTCTTTATGTTGTCTCTAGCAAGCCTCGAAGGGGGTAGTGAAAGGTGATGTCTGTCAGCCTTATGGAATCTTTTTGGAAGAATTCAGCCTGTGGGTTGGCTTGTTTCAGGAGAATATTAGGAGAATGGCAGGTTGAAAGCCAGTAGTCAAGGATCAAAATTATCTTCTAGAGAGTTTTAGAATGGATATATTTTCTCTGGCAAATTTGAATATTTGTAGAAATATAGCACCCTTGGTAAATAAATATATTTTATTTGTACATCTATCTGGATCCAGGGAGTCACTTCTCAATGGCAGAGTTCTTTATTCGTCTGTTAGTGATTTGGTGATGAAAATGTATTGCATTTAATTTCAAGGACCAAAGCTTTAAGAAGTTTGAGGATGATTCAGGTTATACCAGGTAAAGATGAGAATCTGTTGAAGGGAAATTATATCTGACTCAACTTAGGGGAAATAGCCTCACTGAAATTTTCATATTCTTCTTTAAAAGAGGAGTCTGTATCCTCCTGAAATTTCAGTAATGTTTGGTCATAGGACTTTTGCCCATGGCATGGATCTCAGTGATCTTGATCCCTGGCTTAATACATTCTTTAATGTTGAGCCATTATTTAAATGTCTGGTACGTCTTATTTCCCTTTGTAATCCATTTTCCTGATCATGTCTTCATGTCCTTGACCTAAACACACTGCCATTTCTAGGCTTACATGAAGCTCCAGGAGTTTGGGTTGAAGGGAAAATGGCATAGGATGATGAATTAGCCTGATTTGGAAGATATGACATTTATATCAGTCATAGTTTCTCATGTAGTTTCATATATTTTCTTAAATATGTCAATGATGCATCTTCTTTATTCTCTAATAAAATAAAAGAGAAGGGATAATTGAGATAGTTCTTAAAAATAATTAGGGGACATAGGGGGCCTGGGTGGCTTGGTCGGTTAAGTGTCTGCCTTCAGCTCAGGTCATGATCTCGCAGTTCATGGGTTCGAGCCCCTAATTGGGCTCTGTGTTGACAGCCTGCATGGCTCAGTCAGTTAAGTGACTGACTTGATCTTTGCTTAGATCATGATCTCACAGTTTGTGAGTTCAAGCCCACATTGGGCTCTGACAGCCCAGAGCCTGCTTGAGATTCTGTCTCTCCCTCTCTCTGCACCTTCTCTGTGCACGCTCTCTCTCTCTCTGTCTCTCTGTCTCTCTCTGAAAATAAATAAACTTAAAGCAAGAATAATAATTAGGGAACAGCTGGAGCAGACATTTGGATCATGGGCGGTGAAGTCACACCACCTATGTTCAATCCTGTCTCAACCACACATTTACTGTATGACTTTTTCCAAGTTGTTTACTCTCTCTAAATCTTGTTTTATATACACTTTTTATTAAAAGGATAAGAAATGGAAAATATATTGAATCCTATAATAGGCTTTGGAAATACAGAAGTAAATAAGAAAAACGTAGCTCTTGTGTTATACTTGAGGAAAAATAAGTGAACAAACAATACAAGCTCATGGGACTTTATTGCCACTGTCATTGGCAAATGTGATGAAGGAAATTAATCGATTTTTGGAGAAAAAGTATGAGAAGAAGGATCTGATTTTAAGTAGCGTAGGTGCAGAACCCCTCTCTGAGGCAATGCTGTTGTAGCATATTGTGAAAACTGAAAAGGAACTAGGGAAAGAATTTTCTGGATGCATGGACCAGTTAGTGCAAATATCGACATGACACCTTGACCGGTTGGAGCAAACTGGGGACAAAAAAGCCTGCAGGAGTAAGGCACAACTAACAAGAGATTTGGGGATATATTGGGAGACTTATACAGGAATCAGTTTATGCAAAGCTAGGAAAGCCAAATATTGAATTAGGAGCTTTTCTAAGTACAGATCGAAAAGGGTTTTGACACCATCTGATACACATTTTAAAAATAGTGGTCTGGTTGATGTGCCAGAAAATGAGGAGAAGGGAGCAAACATCTGAAGATTAAAGTTCTATAGTTAGGAGAATAGTGCAGTGACTTACCACAGGGATGACTCTGGTGCAGGCTAGGAAGAAAGCAGAGGACAGGAGACATATGTAGGCTATATTTTCACAATATTTATAATACGTATGACTTGATGAAAACATATTATTATTAGTACAAATCTCAGTGTGTAATGTTGATTGGCTATGATACAAATAGATATTATCTTTAAAAAATTAATAACATCTATCTGTTAGAGTGCTTTCTTTTTTCTTTTTTCTTCTTTCTTTTTTTTTCTTCTTTTTTTCCCCCAATATTAGATTGTTAAATACTAGTTTCTCTATAAATAAGAAGTGACTGTCAGGTGACTTGCAAACATTGGTAACTTTCAGTATTTCTTGTACAATCACCCAACACTTGTCAAAGGTATAGGAGTTGTGTTCTTTTGCCTGGATGGCTGCAGTAAATAATATGAATAGAAGAAAGAGTAACTAAAGCTAATAAATCTATTGATTTTTATGTACAGTCTCATAACGACACAATATAAGAAGTTGAAATAAAGTAAACATGCCCTTTAAATAGTTTTTTTTTTCAGTTCACATAGTAATGGAAACTCAGTGCAATTGCAAGGTTTTTCCAAGTGTTAAATTTAATAGTTCAAAATGATCACTAATAATTTATCATCCCATAAATTGAGATGAAAGCTTTGCTCCTCAGCATATAAATTGCATTCCATCCCAAAGAAGGAAAGGAAGTGTCTTAGGTGTCATCACTCTTTAAGAGACAAAGTACTTTTCTAGCATTATGTTTTCACTCATAATTAGTGCACACACAGTTACAACTATAATTAGGGCAAAAAAATTATATTAAAAAAGTCTTTAATTTCAATATACTTAGTGATAATTAAAAAAGGAATTATGCACATTTTCATCAGTGATGCAGTGGTAAAATCAGCTATGAAGCAAAATAAATCTGGGCTATAATCTGAGAAAATGGACATATTTATACAAATTAAATTACTAAGAATGTAATAAAATGCTAGACAGGTGTTAATTAAGAAAGGTAACTTTTTTTTTTACTGAATTTCATAAATAGTGGACATGTTTATTACTTCATAAATTATATTGAACATGCCACTGAATTTAAAATAATAATAATAAACTATGATATTTACTACTGGTAGATCTGAAGTAGGGAAGAGAAAAAGTTAACTTTTGGATGTTTGTTGAGGAGCTTGCTTTTTTATTTTTATTATTTTATAGTTTATTGTCAAGTTGGTTTCCATATAACACCCAGTGCTCATCCCAATAACTGCCCTCCTCCATGCCCATCACCCATTTCCCTCTCTCTCACACCCCCATCAACCCTCAGTTTGTTCTCAGTATTTAAGAGTCTCTTATGTTTCACCTCCCTCCCTCTACTTAATTATTTTTTCCCTTTCCCCTCCCCCATGGATCTCTGTTAAGTTTGAGGAGCTTGTGTTAAATGAATTTTGCTGGCAAATATTTTGATCTTTTTAGTAAAAAAAAGATGTTAAATTATGAAAAGTCAGTTATTAGATGAATTTACTTTTTTCTGAAATCATTAGTAAAAATAATTGTTTTCCTTTGTGTGTAAGAAATAGCCATTCCACTAATCCTAACTCTAATGCAAAAAAGTTATAAAAACATACTGAAAACTTGTCTAAGTACATTAAAAATTACATTAAATTAGTTTTTTAATGAAAACATGTCCTTGAGTAGAATATCTTCATAAATTTTCGAGACATATATTAGGCAAGGACATTTATTTTTTCTAAAATTTTGGTCAATACTATTTAAAAGTACCTAGATATATACTTTATGTCCTGAGAATTATTATTTCAGAAACAAATTATTACATGCAAAATCAGTTTTTTTAAGACATTGAACACAGTAACTGGAAAGTATGTACTACAAGAATAATAGATGGGCATATTCTTGAATTTTTTAATAATTTTTACAATTTATTTTGATTACATTTTCTTTTCTGGTTCCAAAATGGAATTATAAAATAATGTCCCTTATTGACATATGATGTGCATTTATGATAATGCATCTAACTGCTGAAAGTTGACATCTCTATTAAATCTTTGATCAAATATATCTGATGTAATCATCATCATCATCATAAAAAAAATAACTTTGGCTTTTAGTCAGGAAGGTATAAACCCAGAGATATGAAAAAATGAAACCGTAACAACAGAGTAAGTTTTCCTTAACTTTGAATCACTGACTCCCCAGTCCCTCAAACTTCTCCCTTCCTTTTGTCATGGTTTTGGGATGTCACATGTTTCCTGACTTCATGGTATATGCTCTAAAATGAGTTGTTTTTAAGGGAGCCTGGGTGGTGCAGTCGGCTAAGTGTCTGACTTCAGTTCAGGTCATGACCTTGTGGTCCGTGAGTTTGAGCCCCGCATCGGGTTCTGTGCTGGCAATTCAGAGCCTGGAGCCTGTTTCAGATTCTGTGTTTCCCTCTCTCTCTGCCTCTCCCCCCGCTCATGCTCTGCCTCTCTCTCTCAAAAATAAATAAACCAAAAAAAATTTTTAAAAATGAGTTGTTTTTAAACAGTAACTAACAAAATGGGTCTATGTATCCACTTAAATAAGAAAAGTCACTGGAAACTTTTTTGGTCTTCAAGGACCATGGTATTTCAAACAGAAAGGTTCATCCTTCTCAACGCTACATACTTATTGATCATAGATTGTCTTTTGTGAAGTGTCCAAACATTGTCTTCTATTTTTTAATTGGATTGTTTGTCTCCTTATTATTAAATTGAAAGAGTACTTTAAAAAAACGCATACTTCCCATAGTGAAGATAGATACCGTTTGATTATACTTTTCCTGAAGTTTTATATGTGTATTTCTGTGTGTATGTGTGTGTGTCTGTACACATGTATATTTGGTTGTATGTTTATGGTACTGACTTGCTATATGACATTTACAACCCCAAATAATTGAAAAGCATTATTCTATTCTGTATTTATATTCTACCTATATTATTCAGGTTCTCCCTTTCCAATATTGGCATTCAGTTTAACCATATTTGGCCATTGTGTCTTACCACATCAGGCCCTTACATAGTTTCACTACCCCATTTAATACCTCCAACCTGATTTCCTGTTAAGAATGCCAGTTTCTATCACATGGCAAGTGCTCAAGAGAGATTATTATACAGAATGAAAAACTGCCTAACCAAATGAATGAAAAAGTATCCAGAACTAGCCTTTTTCTGTAACCACAATTATACTGTTATAATAGACCCTTCCTCCTTTAGTTCTTAAATTTCTGCCCCTCAGTAATCTAACCATGGAAACTTAGATTCTTGATATTGAACATCTATGATGTTTAAACTAAGTAGATAATCAAAAGTGATTAAAATTCTTCAGAGGTTTTCTGATAAAAGTAAATAAATAAGTGCAGTTCTGAATGACCCAGGAGCTTACCTGGCAGTAACTATTTTAGTTGTATAAAATGCTACTAAAATAGAATAAAAAATCCTGTTTTTTCCTAAAGTGCAAAATTTATAATATAAAGATAAGTAAGTCTGAAAATATACCTATTATACAATTACTGAGCAATTTCATTGAAAGATAAAAATTTATTGATAATTTTGGTGTCTCATAACTTAAATGTGTCAAAATACATTTAGCTCACAACATGATTTCAGGGCAGTACAAAGGGATTGTAAGCCCATCTTCCACAATTTACAAGTTTATAAGAGTTACTTTCAGAGGTTTCCTTGACTCAAGAGGACTACATTGATTTGCAAAGAACCAACAAAAGGACTTCAAAAGTTGCTTATGTTTGCAGAAGAAAACTTTGTATAGAGATCTTTAGATTGGCTTTTAAAAATAAAAATACGGACATGCTACAGAATCAATGTCATGTCAAAAGGAAAAAAAATTTTTATTTTTCAAAAAGTTTTAATCATTCATTTACAATAATATCAGTATGTTTAGTTACTTGAAAATAGCATGCTTAGTCATACTGATAGTTTCAGTAATATTATTGCCCTATGAAAAGTGCATTTGAAGTGGAGATCACAGTAATCACAGTCTATACACAATTATCATTACATTTGTATTCATTAGGGACCTATTTTAACTGACATAGTTGACAGCTTCTATATTTTATTTTAAAATCTTTTCCCAAAAATACAAATTTTGTATTCATATGCTAAGTAAATAATTTAGCTCTAGTGTTATTTAAAATTTTTTAAAATATTTATTTATTTTTGAGAGTGAGCTAGAGAGAGAAAGAGAGAGAGAGAGTGTGTGAGCAGGGGAAGAACAGAGAGAGAAGGAGACACAGAATCCAAGGCAGGCTCCAGACTCTGAACTGTCATCACAGAGCCTGATGCAGGGCTCGAACTTAAGAACTGTGAGATCATGACCTGAGCTGAAGTCAGACGCTTAACTGACTGAGCCACTGAGGCACCCCTTGTACTATTTTATTAAAATTTCAAGGGATACCTTATGAATCCCACAGCTTATTCCAAAACACATTTATATTATTCCAGACCATCAAGTTTTTGTTTTGTTTTGCTTTGCTTTGTTTTAAGATGTGCAAGAAACAAAGTTGGGGCATATTTGCAGTGACTATCAGTTTCATTATATTGTAAACATGAAAGTAGCTATTTGACTCCTCTTTTTACAGAAGTATAGAGCACATTGTTCATAATCATTTTTGTATTGCTTTCAAATTTTTAAATACACAGTGTACAATATTTGAAAACAATATTCAGAACAATTCATGTTAAAGGACTCTCTGTGCAAACATTCCCATTGTTTTCTTAAACATTTTGTACAAATTTTTAGCCAGAAAAAAAATATCATTTATAATTAATTCTTTTCTTTTAAAAATAAAATAAATGCTCTTTAATTCACTTGTACAGTATTTCCTGTTGAAAAACAAAGCTAAGACAAAAAGGATCTGTTGCTCTTTTTATGCCTAAGGGGAAATGATTAAACCTACCAAGGCAACACAGGACTCAACAAAAGAAAACAACAAAAACCTGTAAAACTACATTTGAGTCAACTGCCTTGATGCAGAGAATTAAAGCAATATTTAAGGTTTCTTATAATAACAGAATTAGAGCTGAAAATGTCATAATGTTAACATACTCTGTGTTATCACTCCATATGTATATGGATTGTCGAAACATGAGTTGATGTCACAATTATTATGTAGTATATCTTATGTATGATCTACAGAAACTGGAAAATAATAGCCATTTCAATTATACTGTCTAGAGCAACAATGTTAACAGATTAAAGAGGACTAATGAAGAGAAAAAAAATCAGTAGAAACAAACATGGAGAAGACATTGAGAAGGGAGGGAGAGACAGTGAGGGAGAGAGAGAGATACCTGCTGCTCCTTAAATCTAGCTCAGTTTTTATGAATGACAGATACATTAAGATTCTTTCTTTTCTTTAACAAAAGATGATTCTTAAGTAGTTCATATTGCTTAGCCTAACTAAGAATCCCCACAGAAAATACTGTGAAGCATCATACTAAAAACAGTCCATCCACAGTCTATTAATACTCTTCTTTCCAGGCAGGGACAAGTAAATGACACATTTCTCTCAAGATTCAATAACCTGGTAATGAACCAGTGTATTCCTAATGAACTATGAGAGCCCTTAAGAAATTTTGGAAGGGCCTTCCCTTTAGAGGTACAAGACAAAATGCAAACGGCAAAAGACCACTCTTTGGAAAAACAACTTAATTTCTGCTTCCCCACTACCAAACTGTGTTTTAGAAAGCTTTTTATGCATAGAAAATATACTAAATAAATTCATGATAATATGGAGCCCATTATTTTCTTCCCACATTTTTTTCTAGGATTATATTAATAGAGCAACCCAGGTTTCAAGATAAAATGATAGGAAAGGCCCAAACACCCATTTTGATGGATCTAGAGATTTGGAGCCTATTGATTTTATGTACAAGTTCAAAAATATATTAATCACATAAAAGCCATGGTCTAAGCACTTGCAAAAAATAAAGTGTTGCTATGTAAATGAAAGCAATCCTTTGTGGGGCCACTTATCATTGTTGAATGTGTTACTGAAAACTCCCCTGTATCCACACCTCTAAGCTACTTGTTTTCTGATGAAGTCCCTCCAGTACATAGTTTCTGTGCATGTGAAAGTTCTTTTTTATTAAGATGTGTAAGTAAAGATGGGCATTTAAAAAAACATGTTTAAACATTTCTTCTGACATGCTTCAGGCTTCACTATGTAGTAGGAATTCTTTAGGGAACCGCTCGTTTGCAAATAGTCTTTGCATACCTGTTAGAAAGTGTAGGCTGGTGTGTAAAATATCAAAACATTTATTTTATTTTATTAAAAATTTTTATATAGTTTATTTACTTTTGAGAAAGAGAGAGACAGAGCACGAGTTGGGGAGGGGCAGAGAGCGAGGGAGACTCAGAATCTGAAGCAGGCTCCAGACTCTGAGCTGTCAGCACAGAACCTGATGCGGGACTCGAACCCACAAATGGCAAGATCATGACCTGAGCTGAAGTCGGATGCTTAACAGACTGAGCCACCCAGGTGCCCCAATATTAAAACATTTAGGAAAGCTGGAACAGGAATCCACTGGATTATTTTCATCTCTAAAAGAGAGATGTTTAGTTCTCAGAACCTGACGTGAAACATGTAATATATATATTCAGTTTTACCTCATTCTATTGCCCTGAGGGATGCAAAAATAGTCCAGTTTGTTAACATCCTTCCCAAATCTAATGTCCCTGAACTTGTCCATTCATTAACTTATTTATTCCTTTACTGAACAACAAGAGAAATAGCTTCTCGTCTCATAAGTTTTATATATATATATATATATATATATATATATATATATATATATATAACATGCTCGAAACTTATTACTTAGAGGGGGAAGAATTCAAGAGAAATCCGGCTGGGAAATGTGGCGAGGAATATTGAAATTTAAGAAACTATTAGAGATAGAAGTAGATATAAAATGTTGGAAATTGAACATTTTAGTCTATTTCAGCAGTTAAACCACACTAGAGGTGTAAAAACTGGCAAGGCAATATTATATGTTTATTATATAAAACCATGAGAATACATGTGATCTCTTTCCTGGATGATACACAAGTAAAGTCATCCAAATTGGTCCTCTTTAAAACTTCAGAGGTCAGGAGAAGCCTCATAAAATGAAGATGAAAAGAGGTAGGACAAAATCCAGGGGACTCTAATATCTTGTAAACAAAGGAAGGAGAAATTTGAAGTAAGAAAGAGTGATCAACTGTTTAAATGCCCATTTGGTCAAGAAGGATAACATCCAGAACCAACTACTGGATTTAACGATATGGAGGTCACTGGTTGTCTTATGAGCAGTTTGAATGGAGTGATGGTAGCCAAATGCTGACAAAGAAGAAAAAAGAAGAAAAACTCCTTCCCAAAGTATTGCTTTCAATAAAGTGGAGAAATGGTAGAATAGATAAGGAATTGGGTCCAATATTGTGTATATTCATATACTGGTGGAAATATCTAAAGTAAGTAAGAAAAATAATGGATGGAAAATCAAGAGGGAATGATTGGTAGAGTGCTTATCTTAAGAATGTAAGAAGTGTAATGCACATGGAGATTATTTGGAATTTGATGGTATCACAAATATATTTATTGATAATTAAAAATAGAGAAAGCAGATAGTATGGAAAAGGATGTACGTAGGCAGTTAAATGTGGTAGTAGGGATTTGCATTTCTTCTGTTTTTTCCTTGTGGAAAAATAAGCATGGTCATCAGTTGAATGGTAAAGATGGTGGATAAAGTGGTAGAGGTTTAAGATAGAAAAAGTATGAAAGGATCATCTGGCAGTGAAGGGTATTGCATAGAGCAAGGTCGTATAGTTTCTACAGCATTGGGAGTAAGAATCATAAATTTCATGAGAAACCAGTGAGCATGGACCCAGGTATAGAGTAGATGAAGACTTCAATTTTACCAGTGTTACAATTTAGTCAAATGATGCATTTCAGTATTTGAAGAAGAGAGAATTAAATGATTTGAGTATGTATGCAAGGGTAAACAGGAAAGTGAGGATATGGTGGATGTAAGGTACTATTAAAAGTGATAGAATTGCTGGACCATAAATTCCGGAATGGATAAAGAATTGTTAAAACTGGGATAATAAAATGAACAAACTGCAAAGGTTGGAGAGGGTGGGGAGGCAGTGATGCCTACAAATTGAAAGAGCGGAATTTATTACTAAGACAAAGTGTAGTTGATGGCCATTGTAGAGAGGAGTTGAGTTATGGCGCAGATCAGTATCACTAGAGTAAAGGAAGTCAAGAAATTGGTAAGCTGAGAGTATTGGGAGGGCCATCTGTGTGGATTTAGATGGAATTTTTGCAGAGAATGAGTGATTTAAGATTTGAAAAAGTGGGGATGGGAGAACCTAAATAATACACATTCTTTCGTAAATATAATTTGTGGGCCAAATATGTCTTCGCATGGCTATGAAACAGAGCCTTTCCTGTGTCAATGTTTTTGACTGTGAAATTCTCAATGTATTCCAGGCAGTCTGGAATTTATGTGCTTACTGCTTTCTCATCCTCCAAATGCCTAACTGCTAGATTATCATAGAACCATGAATCCCAAATATAGGATGTGCAGTGCATCCTTTTTGGCTTGCAAAGTGATATACTTTAGCCACAAATTTCAATTCATAACCTCAAATCCCATCAAAAAAATACACTTTAATTGAATGAAAGGCAGGCTGGGTAAGGAGGTCAGAATGGGGAAGTTGGCATTGTCTTTGTTTAAAGGGGAAATGGGATGGCATAGGAAGGGGGTAGACTGAGAGAAAAAAAAGGAGAAAATGAAAATTAAAAGAGAAGAAATATAGATACGTAAATAGAGCAATAGACACTCAGAAAACCAATTAGAGAAGGACACAGTCCAAGAAAGGGATGTTGGATATATAGTAACACTCGGCATGAAACAAAAAGTATTACTCATATGACATTTTTCTATCTCTATACCTGGAAAGGTAACCAGTTCTCAGGCACCTGCCCCATATACAAATATTAATGAGAAAACATTTGTATCTGGTTTGTAGTCACATACCACCAATAGATTTTAGACTTCCTATCTTAAAATGCATTGTGTCTGAAAGCTTAAAGTAGCCAGTGCTGTATTTAAAGCAGAAGATATTTTCATTAGGGAGTCCTATCAATAGCCCTAATATCCAGGTATCAAGTTAAATCACATTTGTGGGGAAAATATCAATCACAGTTTTAAAAGAGCATGGTCATTTCAAAAGAAAACAAAATTTCATCTTGGAATCAGCAATATATATATATGTATATATATATATGTGTGTGTGTGTGTATATATATATGTGTGTGTATATATATATTTCCTTTGTAAGATCTATAAAACTGAGAAAAAATAATTGTAATATGTGATCGCATTTGAACTAAGTTTAAGTTATCTTGACAGATGAAATCACAACTAAGACTAGATTGAGAAGGCAAAATATTGTCATTGACGAATCCTGTGTTTGAACTAACAGGAATCATTTCGTTCATCAAATATGTGAAGGATTATGATACTCTTAAATAATTCTAAAATGTGACAGATTTTGTAATGTAATTTATATAAATGGCGTATATCCTGTGAGTTCACTGGCATTGTATGCCTAATACTGTTTGCCTACATGAATATTTCAGTACTTGAGTACATAGTGAACTACCCCATGACTGCAGCATATATTTAAATCATGTCCATCAAGATGTCACACATGGCAAAGCCTGATCACATTTCCATTCTCAGATTTTCCAGGGTTTGATTTATTTTCCATTCTCAGATTTTTTTTCTGACATTTTTTTCTTATGTGTATTGACTTGAGTTATTAATCTACAGAAACATCTTCGATATAGATGTATTTGCTTTTGATTTTTTTACTTGGTAAACACTGATGGTCATGATCTTCTTCAGCTATATGGTGGATCTTACATATTATAACCAAGGCCTGTTTTACCAGCTTAGTGGTAGAGTTTTAGTTGGCGCTCATGCAATTTGTTCTCTTAGCAGCATGCTAGATATCTTGTAACGAAGACCCTCTGAACTCCTTGCACTTGCTACGGTACAGTTTTATTTCTCTACTCACACACAAGTGTCCCTTGGAGCTTTATGGAGCCTCTCAAGTTGTAACTACCTAATCTATATTTCATCCTTGATTGATAAGATTTTAGAGCATGAAATGCCACTGTGGAAAATGTAGGGAGCCCTTCTCTATCACCTTCATAGGATGGGGGGAGTTTTTATTTTTAGCATTTGGATATTTTTTTTTCTTTTTCCTTTTTTTTCCCCTTTATTCCTGTGCTATAACTCTGCTCCTTCGGCGGTATATATTGTGTCTGTCTCCTTTCTTACTCTACATTTAGCTTTGTAACACATTACATGGACAGTATTGGATAGTAATTACGAATGCACACTCTGACACCATGTTCCATGAGTTAGAATCCCAGCATTATTAATTATCAGGGATGTGTGTATAGTCATTAGTAAGTCACTTAGCTTGGCTGTGTTCCCTTTTAGCATCTGTATACTGGGGATGATAATTATAAGTTGTAACCCTGTAGGGTCTTTTGTTACTACATGTGCTAATATAATATTGTAAAATGCTTTGAATATTGGCTGGTATACAGTAAATCTCTTCTTGGTGGTTGTCCGTCGCCATTCTTTCCTCTAATTCTGTCACTCTCATTATGCATTTGAAACTATCTCTCCCATCTAAATTTCTACTTCAACCACTACTCATTGTGATAGAGTCTAGCCAGCATTATCCCTGCCACAGTAAGCCATTGTGCTTTATTTCTTAGTAAATCATTAGAAATATGGGAATCCTGAAATATTTATGGGTATAATATGAAAACTCAACATAGGTAAATAAGTTTATCTGAGTCCATTTATTATTAAAAGTGCAAATAAATAGGTAGTGCCTAGGCTACAAAACTCAGCTTAAGGTAGTCACATTAGCACCCCAAAATATAAGACCCTGATTAATCAGGGCCCTTCTTGATTTTAAGGTCCTTGTAAATCATGCATTAAATACCATGCAGACGATTGCCGATATCTGGGTTTTGGAATCTGAGGAGAATAATGCTGAGAACTAGTTAAATCATTCACTTATTGATTGATTGATTGATTGATTGATTCATCCATTCATTTGCTCATTCGTTCATTCATCCATTTTTTCATTAAGTAGTGCCTGTGTACTCTGGGTTAGGAATTCAGATTTGTACAACCAGAGTGCTTTTGCATACTTATGGAGACAAAACACATATGCACAAAAATTTTACAAAAAATGATTGGCAAGGCAAATTATAAATGAATGAAAAGGTCATGTTCATAAGGATTTCTGTATGCACTGGTTTTCTGCACCTAAATATTCATCTTCATTCCCAACATGTCATTTATTGGTCACCCTAGGATCCCTTTATGCTACTGTTCCTTCCTTTTATGGCTTGCTCCCATTTCCCACAGAAAATTCTTGAGCCTATCTTGTGAGTCAGCCTTTCCCCTGAGGCCTATTGTGTCTGTGTGTATAGTAGCACTGTTTTGTTCATATGGAACATTTAGATGTCCTCAATAGCTATGCCTGATGCCAAATTAAACCTACATATTTAAGTGATTTGACTCAGAGACCCATATTTTGAGTCATCTAGTACTGGTGATAGGAAGAAATAGGAAGAATTGGTGACTCATGACTATCATAAGGTTTGTCACAAAGATTAGTTGGGGCCTTTTCCTTTTCCACTGATCTTACAAAATATGAGCGTGTGTGTTCTTGGCAGGTGTAGAGATTCCCATTGATTATAAAAAGAAGAAAACATATTTTATAGTTTTGAATGAACTCCCAAAGTATTTTCAGGAAGTTTACTGTCATTATATAGTCAAGAACAGAAACTACTGTATGAGGCTGAAATCTCAAAAAACAATGGGATATGCTATAGTCCTTTTTCAACCCAGTTTCTGGAATTGCCTGGAGGTTTCATCAGCCATAAAATGGGATAATAATAATAGTCCCTGTGTCCAAGTGTGTGGTGAGGATTAAACAAGGTCATGTTTTAAAGAGATTAGTAGAGCTTGACTCTCTGAGCAGTCAGTCAGTTTATTAACAGATCCTGAGGTTCAGGGTTGCATTCAGCTGACCAAATGATTCATGGCAATACCAGCTTTAGGCTCTTATCTTCCCAGGCTCAGCCCTGTGCTTCTTCTCAGTGTTTACTTTCTTTTTTTCTATTATTGGCCATTTTACATTTCTTTCTTTTATTTCAAAAAATAAATAGTTTATATATATATATATGCATTTCTTTCTTTAAAAATACTTTGTTTCTTGTATGCAAATATTGTGTGCCTGGTCATATTTTTCCATGTGAAATTTATATAGCATTTGACAATTTCTAAATCAAATGCAAAAGAAAATCTCCTTGACCATATTTTGGATACTTATCTTTTATATTTTTAACAAAATTGTATATGGTTTTTACATAAAGCTTTACATGCCAGACCCCATTATAAGTATTTGCAAACATTAATACATTTGTATTAATGGTTTCTAGTACTGGAAAAACATAATTCATTGGTGAACAGCATATTTGGTCAAATATCTTTTTAATATTTGTTTTAAGTATTTGGGTACAATTTAATTCAATTTAAGTATATTTGGCCTGCAGCCATTGAAAGCCATGGGGTTTATTTGCAGGTAATCTGGAGAAGCTTTTGTCCCTTCTCACCGTGTTTGGGTATTGCTTGAGCTTCTCCATGGCAATAAATCATGCAGCGTAAGGCCTGGCGTGCTGTGTTGTTCGGAGCTCTGCATGATCAAAGAGCAAGTTGTGTAAATAAATAGATTTATCTCAAATAAACACAAATAAAAGAGAATGGATTTAATAGACATGAAATCTCTTGTAGGCTCAGTGGCCAAATTCTGTTTAAAGGCTCAGAATCACAATAAAAAGCAGAATTGAGGAAAGGCGTGCCATCTCCTTGGTCAGAGAGCAAACACTTGCAATTTATTTACAAATAAATGTGTACATCATAAGTTGTTCAGTTTTCTAAAGATAAATTGAGACTCAATTTGACAGACCTTTCTTAATTCACAGCAGAGTCATATCTTTTTCCTAAGTGTTTTTTGTAGTAGTCTCGGGAAAATTGCCTTCCTGCGCTAGAAAGCAGTTAGCCTTCAGTGGATCTCATCAAAATATGATTTTATTACATTACTATATCACAAAAATTCCTTATATCTATCTTTTCATACTGTGTTTCAGATCTTGTATCTTTAATACAAAAAGAAATGTTTTATTACTACTGCTAAGGTATTGGCTACACTTAATGCATTTTAAGAGCTAATACAATATAGTTGTTAAGAATTTAGTATCTAGAGTTAGGACTTTTTGAGTTCAATTCAAGGCTACACCACTGTGTAGTCCTTTGACTTTGGCACATTACATAACCTCCTCTATAAAGTGAATACAAGACTCAAAACTGCCTCATAGAGTTTTGTGAGGATGAACCGAGTTATTACACGTAAACTATTTAGCATGCCACCTAGAACATGTTTGGGGAGGTCATTCTCTATGACTGTTTCTACACATCTTCTGAGCAAGAGGCATTGACATGCCTGTCTAAACTATAGATCAGAGATGGGATAAATAGAGATAGATTGAACCATGGATCATAGAGATCGAAATTCCCCTTCATGAAGAAGGGAAATTTATTTTTTTAAACACTTACGAAAGATAATGACTCCACTCTGGGGAAATGTCTAGCATGTCTGCTAGGAGGTAGCTTTAAAACAGGGGATTTTATAAGTTTAGGATTACTCAGTATTTGTGCCTGTCCAGCATACACACAGCTATTTCACATGGTCCCCATGACATTTGAGGGGCAAGGGTTTCTAATGGGGACATAAAACTCATGCTGCCTGCTGTATCCTGAGTAGTGATGTCTTTTGTCTCTTAGTTAGGAACCCCGTGTTTTATGCCACCATTTATAAAAACCTCATAAGCAGGCTAACTTGGCTTATAAGCAGGGTAAAATCTTAAATCCTTTATAGTTGTTTAATGACATAATTCACCCTCAATAAACATTAGCTGCTATTAGTTTCATTTTCTTAAAAAAGTCATTGTAGGAACTTCTGGGTGGCTCAGTCAGTTGAGCGTCTGACTTCAGCTCAGGTCATGATCTCATAGTTTGTGGGCTTGAACCTCGTGTCAGGCTCTGTGCTGACAGCTCAGAGCCTGGAGCCCACTTCAGATTCTGTTTGCCTCTTTCTGCCCCTCCCCAGCTCATGCTCTGTCTCTCTCAAAAACAGATAAACATTAAACAAAAGTTTAAGAAAAGAAATCCTTGTAAAAATCCCAACATTGTCAAGACTAGTAGAAAACCAATTGACAAAAACAACTCTACAGCAATCCATTTTATATATATATATATATATAGAGCAAGTTGTGTAAATAAATATATTTATATATATATATATATATATATATATATATATATATATTTTTTTTTTTTTTTTTTAAATGAATGACACAGTGCTTAGGTTAATCAGACAATGGTCTAGGTATTTGGATCCTTCATCTGAATGTGGATTTATTTATGTAGATGATTTCTATGTTGAAAATGAAAGTTATTTGTGTTTAAAAGAATTAATTAATATGGTGGCTAGCCACTATGTTCTAAACTCCCTAGGCATAATTCATCCAAAAGAAAAAAGAAAAAAAATTGGTTTATGAAAATTTGGAAATTGGTTCACTGATTTTCATGTTTAGAGCAAAATGAAACTTCTTGCCATATCAAATATTTTATAGACTCTCTACATAGAAAATATGTCAAAGCAATATAATTACATGTGAGAGTCAATTTTATTACTATAATTTGCTTAGAGTCATTCAATTAGAAAAACACGGCTGTTTTGATTGATTGATAGAAAAATTGAAAACTAGGGCTTTATAAGTAAGAAATGTTAATCTTATTCTCCCAAGTATGCTTTTGCTTTGTTTTATTTTTAACAAATTGGAAAAACAAAACATCTTGAGTGCCAAATGTAAGTAATAACGTGTACTAAGTATTTAAGGACAACACTTAGCAAACTCGGAATATTCTTCAATTAAACAGGAATAACTGAAGTGACTTTATCCTCAGGTCTCTACAGTAGTTAACTGGATAATAGTGCAGTGAATTAATGGTTGCCCATACACTCACTTGGTATAAAACATATTTGATATTTTATTTTTCCTATGGTTTTAAAAACTATTTAAAGTATCTTACAATTGACGTGAAGGGCAAAACTTACTGATTCACCAAAGCTCCAAGTTTCTGCAGAATATATTTTGGAATCCACTGTGCCACGTCGTCTGTGGGAAGTATTTGAGTTGTGTTCCCTTTGGGGGGGGAGCAGTGTTGGGGGGGCACACTTTCAGATTCTTCATGGGTTCCCAGTTCTCTTCACTTACGACTCTACTCTTGGGCTCATATGGCTGCCTCATCTACATCACTTCTTTGCTTTCTTAATGTAGCTAATTTTAAACTTGTGTTAGAGGATTACTAATGTCTTATCAAAATTTAAAATGCTATAATGGGTGACAGGGAAAGGAAAATAGAAAACAATATAAAAAGATATTTAAAAAAAAGCACTAGGGAAGAGAGTTGAATAGAGGGAGGAGGGGCAGAATATATGCTAGGGTGTTGATTTAGGGAAAAATATCCAGTTTTAGAAGAGCATACCTCTGGAAGCATACCCCCCCCAGTTGTTTCTCTCATCAGCTAAATATAACCTATTTTTCCTCTTAATCAGTGTTTGTTACAGGTTCCTGATTGACAACCATTACATTTATAGCTCTGCTTGTTGTATGAAAGTTACATTCCATCGGATAAAAAGTAAACCAACTGTGGCACAGCCCCCAAGGAAATAATTATGTTATAGTTTGCCACAGAACACAATCTCCTTGCTTGTTCAGCCCATAACACAACTCCCGAAACTGCTGTATCTCACTGGGGGGTTGGTATGCCACTCATCTGCAGTCACTTTCCCACAAGAGGTGAACAACCGCTTTAGGCAGTTGTCAGGATTTCTGCAGTCTAAATATGAATCTTTCACAAGTTATCCTTTTGAGAAGAGTATAGTATAATATAATAGGAAATCATTGAAGTATGTTCTCAGGTTTTTAAAGAGCTTTGAGCTTGATATGTAGGGCTTTAAAAATAACTGCATTGTCCCTTTATATATTATTCAGTTGGCCTGAGTTAGAGATATCGTGATAAGAAGTGTAGGGACAACAGACTCTCCAAATTTTCCATGACTACTGTCTGAGGATGTGGTCTTTAATTTTCATTAGAGTCCAGTCTACAATTATAGATGCCGTATTTTTCTGCTGTATGTGGGAAGTCGGAGGTGTAGTGACAAAGAGAAAGCAAATTCAACCCATACATAAGTGACAAAGATACCTAAGAGAGATAATCTCTTCCAGATCTATTGATTGTAACAAAACAATCCATACTTATTGGTATAAGGTGAAAAGTTTTATTATGTTAACAGTTTCTATGGAAGAGGAATCAGGCAGGGCCCAGAGAGCATGGCTGGTCTCTGCTTCATGTTTCTGGAGCCTCATAAGGGAAGATATGAAAGGCTTGAGGTTTCCTAACTGGTTGGCTCTGAAATTATCTGAAGACTTCATCTAAGTTGAGGTTGATGCATCTAGAAGGCTGCATTCAGCTGGACCCCTGTCACAACATGCTATACATTCCATCTCCATGTGACCTGGGCTTTGTTACAATGAGACAGTTCATGGATTTACATGTTGACTCAAGTCTCAATGAGCAGAGAGTTGCATAGCCTTGCAAGACCTAGTTCCAAGTCACAGAGTATTACTTCTGTGTACCCTGTTGCTCAGAGTAAACACGACTCTGCCCAGATCCACGTGGACAACACAGAGATGCCACTTTACCTTATTGCAGGACTGTTATAGAATTAATGTTAAATTGTTACCAAATCTAACTTGCAAACAAAAAGGGCTATCTTACTAACGACTTAAAAATATAGCAATTTAAATACATATTTAAAATATATTTATATATTTAATATATATTATATATACACATATGTGTATAAATATATACATATTTATACATATATATACTTACACATGTATACATATTTATACATATACATAGAGAGTGAAAGAGAGAGAGAGGGTGTAAACATGTAATCTCTAGTTTATTTTGGATTAAGTCAATACTTTCCTTTTCCTCCATAAATATCTCACAATGAAGGGACATCTTGAGCATTTTAATGATACCAAGAGGACATATAATGCTTTTTTGGCTCATTTTTTTGATTCCTCAATAATTAATTACTCATGTATTCTTCACGGGAATAATAGTAAAATAAATGTTTCAAAAGCTAATAAACTTAAACACAGAGAGTGTATACAAATTTCCAAGGATGAAAGAACAATTTCCAGGTAGAGAAGTAAGATTCAAAGTAAACTCACTGAAGTACATGGCATCTCAGTGATTTTACATTTTTTTTTTCCTGAAACAAGTTAACCAGGATCTTGTTAACAACAGCCAGAGAGGAGTTTTAGGGGGATTTTTATGTCAAAAACATACATCTCACAGGATCAAACATATAATAGTAAGCTGCATGATAGCATTCGATGCTTACTTGACAGGCTTTTTCTACTGTAATATCCATAGGATTTTTAACTGAAAAAAGTTTGTTTCTATATTTGGCATTTACGAACATTTTGATCATTTTTTAAAAGCACCATTTTGTAGCAATTTCAAGCTTGTTTACCCATATCACAACCTGATGGAGAAGTATTAATACTGCTTCAGTTGACCGAGCAAAAGCAGAATATATATGAAACATGAACAGAACAAGAAATCATTTTGTTTATATTCCTCTATTAATAAACTATTCCATTGGAAGTTCATCTTAAAGGGGTGGGATTGGTGACTCAATGAAAATTACTCTCCCTGCAAACAGATTAGTTGCGACAATTCTTTCTCAGAGAGGGAAAGTTTACCTGCAAAACTGTTCATTCAGTAATATTCCCATTTTCCAATTCTGATGTTGGTATTGTCCTTCTTCCTTAGCAAAAGCCAGAGAGAAATGTGAGAGACCTTTACTCTAGCCGGTGGATTTCAAATTCTTGTTCTCCAGACCTTTTTGTATGGCTTTAAATATTCTTGAAGGCTCTAAAGAGTCTTAGCTGGTATGGGCTTTATTTATTGATATGCACCATATTAAAAATTGGAACAAATTTTTATGAGAATTTCTCTCTTCATACTTTATTACTGACATAGTTTTTAATTTTTTTTCTTAAAGTTTCTTAAAATATAAGTGAAAGATATCATGTAGTATTATGACTGATGTTGAATGTGTTTTCATAAGAGCTTACATTTCTTTTGTGGTGAAATTTTTATGTTCTTTGCACAATTGTACATTGAGTTTTGAATTTTTTTTCCTTTCAGGAATTTTATATGTTTTAAGAGAATTTGTCACTGAGAGGCGTTGCAAAGTTTCTGTAGTGTGTCTTTGATTTAGATTTATGTTGTTGTTATTTACATGTATTTTTTAATTTATAACATTGGCTTGCCACTATTTTCCTTGTGTTTTCTAGTTTTTAACTGCAATGTTCTTTCTGACTTAAAATCAAGAAAGTTTCTCCTATTTTTTCAAGGGCATTGCCTATATCTAAATTTTTGTGCGTTCCAGAATTTACTTTTGTATCAAGTTTGAGGTAGTAATCTAATTCTATTTTTTTCTAGATGACTAACAATTGCCACAGGACAATTTTTGCATGATTTTTCTTTTTCTTATTGCTTTCAAATGGTACTTTTACCTACCTCTAAATCCTTGTGTTTCTACATATGTGTGCGTGTACTTACTCTGTTCTCTGCCTCTTCATTTCAGAGATGAGAAAATTAACATATATGTTTTATCTAATATGTACTATTTGATAAAGAACCATTAATGTGAATATATTTTGAATAGATGGTGATTTTAGAGAAGATGGTGTTAGTGACAGCCACAATATTAACTGCACAGCTAAATAGGGCTGAAAATAGTGCCTCTAAACATCCATTCTACAAGCCATACTTGTTCACCACATTGTACCCAATGAGTTGTCATCTCTTTTTATTTTTCCTCATTCAAGATAACTCACATGATTAGTTTGCTTGCAAATTCTTGACATCTGAATTATCTAATGAAAGTCAAAGGCGAATTAGAATTTTCTATTGGATATAATGAATTGTATCTTAAAAGTTTCAAAAATAATACAATTTTAGCCAGCAAGTTTTATTATGCTACACATTTTGGTATAGAAACAGTATTTTCTAATGTTGTTACTAAATTATTTCAAAATGGGTGTTGAGAGAGAAAATATAACTATGAAGTGATCTACTAATGGAGAATCTGCCATTTACTAGGCCTCATTGTTCCTTTAGAATAGAAATCACTATTCTCAGTGTAATTGAAAAGGGGAGAGAATTAACATGGATAGAGATACTTTAATATGTTTGGTGTTTTAGAGGCTTATTTCTTCATTCACTATTATCCCTGGTGTTTAGGATGCAGTGCTTTCTCACTCACTATTTGTTTGTTTCCATTTGTGTATAGGAAAACATAACCCAGAAAGCCTATTGTAAGTCTATACTTTGTATAATCATCTCCTTTCTTTATATTCTTACCACCATGTTTTGGCTCATTTGCATCAGAACTTCTATCATGTATTCAAAGTAGAAAGGAGTATTCCCTCTTCCATCAAACAATTTGACATCTGTAAAAATCTAAATAGAGTAACTGGTCCATCACAATAGACAAAATTTTATTTACATGGTGCTTTTGAGATCTCTTTCTCAAGAAACGGTCTCATTTTGATAAAGCAATTGTAAAAAAAAAAAAAGAGTCTCACCTCATTTATTTAATTACATGATTTGTTTATTAAGTATTTACTGTATTTTTTCTAGTGGTTTTGTTTTGTGTTTTGTTTTGTTTGGCAGGACTTAGAACACACAGCTATTAATGCACTCCTTAACATACAAATGCAACCTCTGCATTAATCTGTGTCTGTGAGTCATGATGCATTGAGGCAAGACCTAAGCACACGTCATAAAGGATTATGTTTACTAATTCACAGATAAATTATTGTGCTACATCCTGTGTTACCTGAATTTTCCCCAAGATTCTGTTTAAGAAAACAGTTTTAAAACCTTATTTCTTCTATAGGAAATAATTAACTGTGATGACATATTGCAATAAAATCTAATCAGTAAATGCTAAGTCATTGTTTATGGATAAATGTGGATTCAGTTATCTTGGGATGTATTGATTTTCAATAGCTGAATTGTCATATTAAAAGTTACTCATTTTGTGAAGTTGTTCCATTGAAACGTCAGTGATCAAGGCTGACACTGATATATTTTGGCTGTATATTTGCACCCGCACCCTTGTACACATGCAAGTTCTCCTCAGTACATAAAATTCTCTGTATTTGAAGGATGCTGCTAGAATATTAATACAAACATCATTTTAGAGACTTATAATACTACTTTCCTATAGAATTTTGAGCTCCTGAAGACAAGATTTCTCTTTCTTCCATGTCTCACTTCTTTCCTTCAACTCCCCAAGAATTAATATCCATTAGTACTTGCCCATTGTAGGGGCTTAATTCAATGTTATTTTGAGTTATACCAAAGAGCTACATAATAAAAAATAGAATTTTGGGCCACATTATATAATGCATTATGGTTTAGCATGTGTTTTTAGAGTATCAACTTGTACATTCTTTTAGGCATTGAGGAAATGAGACAATAAATAATGTAGTGTGTTCTTCCTTGAAAGACCTTGCAATAAGTTCTTGCCTTAATATGATGTCTATTAATGCACATCTGCATCCATTAACTCTTGTTGACCCATGAGAGATAAACTGAATGAATATCACTTGCTGCCTTTATATAGAAGTTGCACCTCAGAGACCTGAAACAACATTTTCCAAGCCTCAGGCCCATTACGTGGGGACTCATGAATGTGAAACCAACCTTTTAAAATCTTACCCTCGGGGCCCCTGGGTGGCTCAGTAGGTTAAGCATCCGGCTTCGGTTCAGGTCATGATCTCACCGTTCATGGGTTCGAGCCCCGTGTCGGGCTCTGTGCTGACAGCTAGCTCAGAGCCTGGAGCCTGCTTTGGATTCTGTATCTCCCTCTCTCTCTGACCCTCCTCTGCTCGCGCTGTCTCTCTCTGTCTCTCAAAAATAAAAAAAAAAAAAACATAAAATCTTACCCTAAAGTCTTTTCTGTTCTTTTAGACTGTCTCACAGTTTTGACGCTGAGCTGTCCAGTTGCTTAAAGTAGTTTAAATCTTCAAGATCATGATTCTAGAAGACCATGCAAATATGATTTTAAGTCCTCAAATCCAGGAAAAGAGAGAGAGAGAGAGAAAGAGAGAGAGAGAAATACAGGCAAATGGCGAAAAGAAAAAAAAAAAAAAAGCCCAGAATATATTTGACACAAAAGAGTACTCGTTTATTAAAGCTTATAGAAAAGTGGATTTCAATCACTGTATATAAAAGTTTTCTTTTAATCCACCATTTGTGAACTCTTAAAAGGAGATAATTTTTAGAAATCACCATTTATTGGTTGTATCAAACTGAAAAAATGTTATTATGGAACTAGTAAAATTTACTTAAAATGTAGACATGATATATGTTGATTTCAGTCATGAAGTTGACATATTTTCTCCAAATAATTTGGGACATTCTAAGAAAGAATGGATCGCACTAATTATTAATTTATACTATTTTAATAGAATTTTCATAGACGATTGCTTATAGGAAGAATGCCATCTTGATTAACATGTACATGTTGCACAGCTCTATACTTGGCGTTGGCTGTGAACAACAGAATTCTTAGCAGCAAATTCTGTTGAAACCATGTATATAAAATATCCAAGTTAACCAAAGTTGCTAGGTTTATCTTATATTTTGGATGACAAGATAAAATTTAAATGCCCTTCACAGACTGGAATGATTGCAAGAAGTTAACAAAAATAAAATTGTATAAGAATAAATGTGAAATCCTGATTTAAAAAAATATTGGGTATCTACTAAGTTTCAGGCACTATTTCAAGAACTTGGACTACATCAGTGACATACAGTGAGAGCTATCTTTGCTTTAATGAATCATGGATCTTACAGTCTAGCTGGGACACACAATAAATAAAAGGTATAGCATATAGTATTTTTCAAGGTGATAGGTTTGCGTATAGCGAAAATTTAAGAAAGGATAAGGGGATGAGGATTGGTCTAAAAGAGACTATGGAGCTCTGGGCTGCAGTTTTAAGTAAGTACATGAGAGGGATTATAGTGAGACAGGAGGTCAGCTCCTGGAGTGCCCTGTGGACCAGCATAAAGGACTTTGGCCTTTGATGGCTTTCCACTGAGGAATGATATAATCTGACTGATGGTTAAAAAGGGTCCCTGTTACTGCTGTGTTAAGATTAGACAGTAGAAGGGGACACAATAGAAGCAGGAAAATTCCTTAGGAAGCCACTGTGGGGTGTGAATGAGAGACAGAGGTGAGGCACCCTCCGGTACTGTTGGCCTGAAACATTTAATGTAAGTCCATCCGCAATCATTCAGAAGTTTAACATAAGGGAATGAGTAATTTGTGGAGTAAAATCGAACAGTGGTGTGACTTGTAAGTTTCGTGGAAGTCAAAAACAAAAGTTCTGTTAATGGACGTAATCGAGGATAGATGTTTATGGAGTCCTACCTACAATCTGGATAATGGACCAAGCACTTAATAAATAATAAATAATATATTTTTTGAAAACATATATTCAATGAAGAAATTAAGAGAAAATTCATAAAAGAACACTGAAATATAAAAGCATGTATTTATATATGTATACACACAAATACACATATGTATACATTCATATATATGTATATACAGATAGATATTAAATGGTTCATGTAGTCAGGCTGTCTTAATACAGTTGAAATGTTAATATTTCAGTTTGCTTAAAAAAGTGATATATTTTCTCAAGTCAAGCAGTGTACAAAAAGCAGGTATAAGATACATATGAATAGTGCAGTCCCAAGGGAAAGGTCCAGGCTACTTCGGGAAACTGAAAATATGAAGTGGCCATCAAATTTCAGCCTCACTCTCAGGTATGTTATACAGACGATAACTTGACAATTAGTACTGTTTTCTGAGGTTGCCTCCATCCCTGGTATTCAGTGATTTGTATAGTCTACGACTCTAAGAATTTGTAAAATAATCTGTAGCTTACGGTCAGTCTTTCTCAAATTAAAGTTTAATTCTGTGTGGCCTTCACAGATCAGCTTTGACTCCTCTGCTACCATTGACACACCTTAGCATCTGCTGAGGTCAAAGGCCAAGACCCTCCATGCTCCCATCATCCCCCCAACCATGCATTTCACTTGATCATGACACGTGGAGTATCCTCTTTGCCTGTTTTCTCAGGAAACAACCTATGGGTAAGAACATTTCCAACTCCAGTTGTGAAAATTGGAATCCCATTTTAAAGTTGGAGAATTTAGCATTTGAGAGCTCTAAGAACAAAGTTTGGGGAGCAAAAAAGGCAGGAAATAAAGACAATATATTGGGCAGTTGGAGCTTCAGAAAAATGTCAAACTTAATTGATGGAAAGGAAAGAGTGCAGCTGAAGTAGGTTGTGCAGGTGGACACATGAGAACGGAGTGAGGGCTCAAACTTGTTAAGAAGAAGAATTTAAAATGTTAATAAGGAGGGAGGTCCAGGAGAAAGACACCACTGAGAAATGAACTAGGGAAGACCATGGAAGATACAATATTTTTATTTTTTTAATTTTTTTATGTCTTTATTTTATTTTGAGAAAGACAGAGAGTGAGCAGAGGAGGGGCAGAGAGAGAGGGAGACACAGAATCTGAAGCAGGCTCCAGGCTCTGAGCTGTCAGCACAGAGTCCGACGCGAGGCTCGAACCCACGGTCCATGAGATCATGACCTGAGCTGAAGTCAGATACTTAACTGACTGAGCCACCCAGGTGCCACAGAAGATACAGTATTTTTAAAAAGAATATTAATAAGGGAGACTCTAAAGGGAGTAGGAAATCAAAAGCAGACCCAGGCAAAATGTATTTTTTTCTTTTTGTTTCTTAAAAGCAAGCAGTATGTTTTAGTGCAACATCAAAACTCCCCTTATCACTAGTTGTCCAAGAGGGTGTTTACTTCCCTTTCTAGCAAACGCTTCTTTCCTTATGGGCCTCTGTTACATAGGTCATAGAAGTAATTTTCATTTGTTCCTTGAGGTAGGAAAAAAGAAGTAAGAGAGTACTGTAGGTGGACACCAATTTCAACAGTACCACCATGAAAAAAAAAAAATAAGTGACCATCTACTCCTATAATATTATTCATTTCTGACAGAAGATGTGATTGTGTTTGTGTATGTGAGGATCTCTTTCCAGAGGTATTGACTCTCATTATTGTGAAATATTGACCTGAAGTTGTGTGTTGTTTCTCGTAGCAAAAAGTGATTCTTGAACCCTGTTCTCAAATAAGCATAATATTTCAATTGCTTTTATTATTTCTGACATTCTTCTCTATGTTACTAGCTATCCTATTGTATTTTAACTACTTTTGCCAACAACGAAAACACACAAAAAACCAAAATATTTAGTAGTGTGTGCATATATGTGGATGGATGGATATCCAAATATGGAAAGACGCAAACATTTGATTACCTCACCTATTAATGTCATGCTAATTGCATTTTCCTATGAGGAGCACAGGGGTCACTTGCTAATTGTATAGGCAAACACTCCTAACTTCCTTATTATCTTCTTAGCACTGCCATTCACTCATTCTGATTGTCTAATTTCAGACCCAGGTTGTAACCATGCTAGAAAGTCCAGGAAAAGTCAAGGTCACTGAAGATCCAGAACCCTGGGAACTTGTTAGCATTTTCAATAAAAATCTCTTTGTAATTATTTTCTGTTGCAAATCAAATCCCTCTCTCTTGCCTCTCAACAACATAATAACTATTTCAGCAGATACATTTATTTGTAGTTTTACTCCTTCTAAAATCAGAAATTTCCTAAGAAAATTGGGACAGCCATCATATTTTCTTTATCTTCTCACTTAAATTATTCGTATCTTAAGGTATCCTTGCAATAGTGACTAATATAATGAGGATGTAATTCTTGTACAAAATACAAAAGGATCTTGTGCATACACACAATACATCAATTTCTGCTTTTAAAAAATCAGTACCTCTTTCCTGTCATTTTTCTTGATTCTTTCTTTCCACTGTGATGGGCAAAAGGGATTGATTTTCTTTAAATTACTCATATTCTTCCTGTTACTTTCTTGACCAAATGCTTCAAAGGCTCTTCACTATATCTAAGAAATGTCTAAATTCCTTTGGCTGGCATTCAAGCTCTATGAAAGTCATCCGGGCCCAGCTAATTCCTCAGGCTCAGGGTCCAGTCTTCCCCTTGAAGTATCCTCAAGGCCACTGTCTTCTTCACTTCTGCTTTCCTATGTTTGTGACTCATTACACTGAACACTTGCAGCCTTCCCTCTTGCCCACTGCATTTCACGTGATCCCATGAATTCTTCAGACTAAGCTCAGACACATCTCTTTTATGCAGTTTTTCATCATTCTTTTCATGCACTCATTGTCTTCCCTGTAGCATCTGCCATCTATAAATTCAGAACAAAGAAGAAACATTAGCAAGATAATGCACGGCTTCTTTCTTCACTTACAAATGGCCTAACATTTCCAGGGGGTGAAGGCGAACGTTGAAAATAGAGAAACTGTGAGATGATCTCTAAAATTAGTTTCAGTCAGAAAATACTTTGAGCTTATTCTCTAAGTTTGACGCTCTTCCCAGCCCACTCCAGTCTATTGTGTGGCCTCACTGCTACACTGTAGTGACTCTGTTTAAGGTGACTATGTCCTCCAGGTGACTAAATCCATGGCACTCTTCAGTTTTCACCCACCTTGATCTCTTAGAGCCTCATACACTGGTGTATTTGTTTGCCTCCTTCAAGAAAACCTCATATGAAGTCAACGAACGCACCCCTCCTTTGCGCCTTCCTCTGTGGCTGCTCCATTTCTGTCAGCTTTGCTTTCGCGGAGCTTTTAAATGTGGATCGTTAACAGCCAGACAATCCTGGGACTCTTGTTTTCTTACTCCCTGCTCTCTTCTTGAGAAGTCTCGAACATGCCTTTGATCATTACCTGGAATCGATGAGCCATAAAGCATATTTCTAACTCAGACCCCTTCTCTCAATTGCAGACCACTAACTCCAGCAGCTCAGGCTAACACCACTACTTAGAATCTCAAAGGCAGACCAAGTTCCACCACATCTGGACTGTGGTTCCTGCCCAGTACCCACCAACCTAAATATAGGCTCTTCTGTGGTTCCCTTGGTCTATGGCATCAATTACTCCAGCAAGTTCTCTAAATATAACTCTTGGCAACTCACTCCCTCCTCTTATATTTGGTTCGCCTCCTCTGTGGGTATTGTTTTTGCCTGGATCGCTACAACAAACTGCTGTAGACCAGGTGGCGCGCAGAACATTTACTTCTCAGGTTCTGGACACTGGGAAGTTCACGCAGGTGCCAACAGATTTACATCTGTTGATAGTCCTCTCTCTGGCTTGCCAACAGCTGCCTTCTTGCTGTTCTCACATGGCAGGGAGAGAGTGAACCCTGGCGTCTTCTCTCCTAAGGGCACAATCTCATCACGGTGGCCCCATCCTCACGATCTCACCTAAACCTTGTTACCTCTCCAAAGTCCCTCTTCCAAACATTATCATATTAGGGGTGAGGTCTTTAACATACAAATTTTGCAGGCACAGTCAGTCCCTAACAGGTGTTATCTCCTAATGATGTCTGGAATCTGTTGCCTTCTCTGTATCTTCATCAGCACAATCCTCTTTCAAATCACCTTCCTATTTACTCTGGACTCATAACTATCTCTTGTTACACTAAGACAATGAGGACGTTTTTAATAAGAATGCAAATATAATGGACACTGAGCTGCTAAATACCTTTCCATGGCTTCTTACTGTTTGGGGATAAGAGCATAATCTGAAAGATGATGTGGAGCCGGCACCCAGTAGGGCTCCAGCTCCTGTCCCCAGCCGAATTCCCCTCCCCCACATCTTGCTCTTTCAAGAGTCAGCCCCAGTAGCTTTCTCTCAGTTGCTTAATGCTTCCAGGAGTTTGAAGGTGTTCTACCCTCTTCCTGGTATGTTTCCCCTGCTTCCAGTCTGTGTACTTGGTAGGTATCTACTTACTTTTATCACATCAGCTCACATGTCATTTCTGAATGAATGCCTTCCCCAGGCAAGAGTAAATCATCCTTTATATATTTCCAGGGTATATTTTTCCTCCAGACTTTACAATATTTTATGATAATAATTTGATGATTATTGGGCTGATGTCTGTGTATACTGCCTAGATTGTAAGATCCAAAAGGGCAGGGTCCTGGCACATGTTTATTCTCCAAGTCTAGAACATACCATGTAACTTACTCAGATACTTTTGAATAGATTATTGTATTATGTACTGCCTTCAGACATGTTTACATCCTTATTTGACTTTTGTAGTACAATATATTCTTAGAGTGCTTATGTTGACTCGGAGTTGCTTTGCCATCATGTCTATAAAGTTTATTAATTATTAATATAAGTAAAGAGTATTGATTGATTGCCTACAAATCTCTCTGACCATATCCATTTGTGTATCCATAATAAGTGAACTTGCATGTGAGGCTGCAACTGCGATGGTCGAATTCCAAAGATAGAAAAAGCAAATAAATTCCCACAACATCAGTTCACAATACAGAGCTTAATGGAGCACAGGCCACTGCTGCTATGTCCTTAAGGAAAATGTGCTTGTTTTCACTCTGGGGTAATCTAAACCTGGATAGAGTCATTTTTATTCAGGTAGCTGAGACACTTTAAAAGAATGATTGTGGTGTTGCTAACTAATTTGGGTTCCAGTTCACTAGGATATATTTCATAGTATATTGTATTTCCTGAATAAATGTAAATAACACCAATTTGCAAGCAGTACTTTTTATATTCCCCCCTTATTACATCCCATTTTGACCACAGTTATTGAGCAACAGAGGGACTGATTTATTTCTTGAGAAGAAATAAACCATCCACATTTTGAAGGTCAACTGATACATTAGCAGAAGAGAAAATCTATTTCGTGGACCCCTAAAGGTGGTTGGCCACAGCAAAAACAAACTCACAGACTGCACGGAAGTCACTAGTCATGTATAAAAGAGGAAAGGCAAATGGCATATGATTCAGTGCACATATTTTAAGTTCTAACAAGTAATTAGAAGAGGGCACAGGGCATCCTCACACCGTGCATATTTTTTGGGGTTATTGAATCTATTGTGTATTTACTGTTACATAATATTGGGCCAGTGGATATATGCATCTGCTAGCAGTTTGTAAAGATAGATGATTGTTGAAAATGACATTCTTTCTGTTACAATGATCATTTCAGTGAAGACAAATTTAAAATAGGCACCAAATATGTTTATACTTGTTTTTGATTAGTATCCTTTTTTACAAAACCTGAAATAAATGGTAATGTAAGAGAAGACTAACTGTACCAACAGACATCAGCAGTTGTGCGTTTTTATTTATTGGGTAATGATTACTTTTTTTTTCCTGTTTCATGTATTGCGTATCTTCGGCATCAGATTTCTAATGCAATAATAATTATTAAAATGTAACACTGAGGGGCATCTGGGTGGCTCAGTTGGTTAAGCACCCGACTTCAGCTCAGGTCTGATCTCACAGTTCGTGGATTCGAGCCCCACATCAGGTTCTGAACTGACAGCTCAGAGCCTGGAGCCTGTTTCAGATTCTGTGTCTCCCTCTCTCTCTGCCCCTCCCTTGTTCACACTTTGTCTCTCTCTGTCTCAAAAGTAAATAAACATTTAAAAAAATTTTTTTTAATGTAACACTGAAGCACCTGGGTGGATCTGTTGGTTAAGCATCTGACTTTGGCTCAGGTCACGATCTCATGGTTCATGAGTTCGAGCCCCACATTGGGCTCTCTGCTCTCCTGTGACGCCTGCTTCAGGTCCTCTGTCTCCCTCTCTCTTTGCCCCTTCCCGGCCCTCACTTTCTCTCTATTTATCTTTCTCTGTGTGTGTGTCTCTCTCTGTCTCTCTCTGTCTCTGTCTCTCTCTTTCTCAAAAATAAACATTAAAATAAAATAAATAAAATGAAGTAAAATAAATAAAACAAAATAACATAGTAACATTTACCAAAGAGTTTTAGTTTAACAAAAACACAGGAAAGTTCTTTACTTGCCTTGTTTCATGTACCCTCACAACAACTCTATAGAGTTATTATTTAGGCAGCTGAGATACTTTAAAAAAGATTGTAGAGATGCTGACTTATTTAGATTCTAGTTCACTGAGATATATGTCATTTGTGTGTTGTATTTCCTCAATAAAAGTAGAAAACACAAATTTAACTTCTTTGCATGAATATAATTCTCATTTTGTAGTTAACAAAGCTCATGTTTCTGAGGTAAAGAGATATGTCCAACATAGCAGCTTGGGGCTAATGTGAACCCACGTCTGACTAGCTGGCACTAATATCTCTGCACTTACCCACTGCACTCACTCATCTCCCTCTTAGCATAAATATTCAATCTAATAACCAAACATTAATAGTATTATTGTATTTTAGATTTAGGGAAACCTCTGTAGCAAGGAGATTTCAATATTAGATTTTGTATTTGTATTCAAGGCTGATAAAAATATAATTAAATTTACCACTGTAAATAATTAGCCTTATACTACTACTTATAAAGAACTGGAAATTTCAGCTCAAATGAAACTAGGTCACACAGCCAGCTGCTGGTTACTGCTGCCTTTGGCATGCATGGACAGTACGCTTTATCAGGAAGAGCCGTCAATGACCTGCAAAGACGTTAATAAATTCTAGACTTTTTTAAAACATTTCCATATCCTTCAACTGCCAGAAGGCAGAGTCCCTAAAATTACACAAATCCTTTTTAGAAGAATAATATTTTACTGTAGAAAATATTAATGTTCTTCATAACTCCTTTAGACTCACAGTATGTCTATTTTTTCTTACTATATATAAATAATATATAATATTTTCTCCTGACATCTCCCTGTACATACATAACTTTAGGTTAACATTATAAAAGAGTTTCCTACTACAGAAAACTTTTGTTTAATGTTTATTAATTTTTGAACGAGGTAGAGTACAAGTAGGGGAGGGTCAGAGAGAAAGAGGGAGACACAGAATCCGAAGCAGGCTTTTAGCTCTGAGCTGTCAGCCCAGAGCCCAATGCGGGGCTCAAACTCACAAGCTATGAGATCATGACCTGAGCCAAAGTTGGAAGCTTAACCAACTGAGCCACGCAGGTGCCCCTACAGAAAACATTTTTAATTAAAGTTTTATGTATGTTTAAGAAATATTTTCATTGTCAATATTAGAACTCATCAAAACAACCTTGCTTTGAGATGTATGATTACTTGAATTTCATTCCTCATTGAACATTTAATAGTATTCTATTGGTTTTTTTCCCATCAAAAAAAAGTAATGAGTGATCAGGTACTTCTGACAATTTTTTAGTGATAGTAAATAAGCCTTGAAACAAGATTTTTATTTCCTTACTAAGAAGAGAAGAAGGCAAAGCAATGACTAGTCTTTCATTGTTGCTAGGCTACCTCGTTGAGAAATAATAAAGGCAAATTATATATTAGACATTTCTGATTAACTCTTCCTTGTCTACATTCAAAGACTAGAAAGCATGCATATCTAGTCACTGTAATTATAAGATATTATTTCATTTTGAGTCAGAAATGTAAATATTACACCTAAAGTACTGAATGAATGGTTAGTTGAAAATTTTGGTATTTATGAAGTTCAAGAAAGTGTAATAATCTCTGAATTTCATAAATTCCCTAAGCAAAATAACCAAGCCTAAATACAATGATATAATTTTATATGTTAATTTTTTAGAATATTATTTTCCTAATTTTTTTAAGATCAGTTAGTTGTGGTCAAGAAACAAGAATATTATCAAAAACTGTGGAAGAGAAAAAGAACACTAAAAATATATGATAATTTCTTTAGCTTTATAAAGTTATTATAATACTATATTTCTAGCCAAGTACAAAATATAGTGTTTCTCAATTTACAGAACTTGGTTTAGTAGACAGCATTTTTCAAATATATATAACAGCAGATTTTTTTTAATGGAGATATCTTGCTGACCTGGTATTTTTAGGAATCTGAGGGAAAGATTGCCATAAAGGCAAACATAACATAATAAATTTTCTTTAAAAAAGTTTTTATTTGAATTAGTAGACAAATTTGAGCAATCCCCATTTTCTGTTTAAATTTCAGGCATATTATGGTAGACAAACTACTGTTATTTTGTTATTAAGCATTAAACATTAGAAATTCCCTTTTCTCATTGATCTTTGTTTAAGTATAAAGTGATATATCACCATATTTTAGTTACCAACTACTGACAGTTGGTTTATTTGAAAGCTTAGGGAAACAGACAGACTTGGACAGGTGATTGTTATATTTTGATTTCTCATTGATTTTATCACTAATTTGGTCCAATAATGGATATATTTATATTCTTAAATATTCTGTCTTTAATAATTGATCTTAGGGGTGCCTGGATGGCTCAATTGATTAAGCTTCCAACTCTTGGTTTTGGCTCAGGTCATGATCTCATGGTTCATGAGTTTGAGCCCTGAGTTGGGCTCTATGCTGATAGTGCACAGCTGGCTTGAGATTCTCTCTCTCTCTCTGTCTCTCTCTGTCTCTCTCTGTCTCTCTGCCCCACCCACACTCTCTTTCTCTCAAAATAAGTATATAATATTAAAAATAATAATTGATCTTAGACTGATGCATTGTTGACCACATTTTCCATTTACATAGTATCCATGCTATTTTGAATAGGTGAGTTGAGACACTTCTCTGAATATGCTTCTCAGAAATTCAGAAGTTTGAATAGTATTTCGGACCTATCCTGTGTAAAGTCTTAGAATCTTGGATACTGTCGGTGGTTCACCTTGATAATATTTGCAATTAAAAGAAGCCTAGAATAAGGGCTTGCAAATGAGTATGCTGTCAAGTTATAGAACATCTCAGTGGTGATAATGTTGTTTAGGTTAATGAGAAATATCTCTAATAAGGATAAACTATTGTATATATTTTCTAGATATAGATGTAGATATAGATATATTCAATTTAGAAAACAAAATTTCATTAGGTACTATGCATTAAACTTTAAACTTTTTAACATATACTGCACATTTAAACTTAATATTAACAGGAAAGATCAAGGGGTAGATTGTTTAAAGAATTTTTGTTTCTTTGTTTTCATTTTTAATGAGAATATGAGAAGGTTATAAACGCCACAATTACATTTGCCAGTTGTATGAAATCCCTGCTCTCACAGAATTTGTACTAAGTGCTATTAATTATTTTTACATCTGATATCACTAAATATATGAGAATTATTGACATCTGTTTTTCATTTTTCAGACAATTAGCTCTTCATTAATTAATGGAGTCTTATGCTATCTCTAGGGACTATTACATTGACTCTTAATTTCCAAAAACATACATTGTTGAGGAGTATGTTAATGGCTAGAGGAAGAAAATATTTCATTCATTTTTTACAGATAAGTGTACTAACTTCTGAATGTAATTATTTACAAAAAACAAATACAAGTGGTATTAACGATAGTGAGTCTTCTTGCTTACATCTAGGTTTTCCCAACTTGAAAAAACGTTTTAATAAGCAGTAAACACTATTTAAGTCTAACTGCTGTTTGTTAGTTTTTCTCCGGGTTTTCTGCTAGAAGTCATTTGTAATAAGTTACAAGCTCTGGTTGATTTGAATACAGTTGTTTCATGGCCTAAGATTTAATTGGTCTATACTGACACTTCATACTGCCTTTTGAAAAGACTTTTTTTTTAACATTTGTTTATTTTTGAGGTGGAGGAGAGGCAGAGATCGAGAGAGTCACAGAATCTGAAGCAGGCTCCAGGCTCTGAGCTGTCAGCACAGAGCCCAACATGGGGCTCAAACTCATGAACCATGAGATCATCACCTGAGCCAAAGTCGGGACACTTAACAAACTGAATCACCCAGGTGCCCCTTCACATTGCCTTTTTTAATATATTAAAAATGTATATAGAAGCAAAGAAATAAGCCATTAGGTTTTGTAGCTTACCAATAGCTAGTGTTGACTACTGCTTTTTGATGAAAGATCAGAAGGATTTTTGGAAAGTGGCTTTCATACTAAATTGCAAATTATACATATACATAGAAATCACCTAAATTTATAATAAAATTGTTCTGGTTCTAAATGCATTATAACTCATTCCTTGTCCCATTGCCAATATTTTTAATGAACTATTCATAAAAATAACAAATTGCAAGTCATCCCCAAATTGCAAACAGGTTGTGCTCAACAAGTTCATTTGTAAGCCACTGTTAGAGTTTGGAACATATTTCCTCATAAAACCTGTGTGATGAATGTGGTTAGGACACAAAGCCAACCTGCAAGACTCTACCTAAATCAAAATGTAATTAAAATGTAGCACCAGTATTATTCTAGAACCTGACCATGATTTATCCAGCTGCTTCTTTGGGAAACAGTTTCCAATTTCTAACTTGGGCATTGGAACACTTGGATTTCATCTTTCTTCTCCATACCTCCAATTGTTTGCAGAATTCTCCCTGCCTTTCTCCAGCCCCACCTTTCAGAGCTCCCATTTCAGTAATATAAATTGAGGTCCTTTATCTCAAAGGTGGAGATAGATCTCTTGGCAAGAAACCATTTGCCATTACAAGATCTTCAAAAATACTCTGGTTATCTCTGAGACTTGCCTTTAAGACTGTATTCTGGTTTGTGGTCATCTTTGTATGCCCTCATTTCTCAAGAAAGCAGATCTATAATTGTCATCATATTCTCAGAGGAATTAAAGACCATCTTCCTCAACAAAACAAAGGTATAGTTTTGTAAATTCTGGAAAGTAAACTATATTACAGGTGATAATTAAATTTAGGTCAAAATTAAATTAGGTCATAATCAAATTAACTCTGAGTATCAATATGTAATGGAAGTGATCATAAGAAGATACTTCAAGATCATAGATATAATATTTATTTTTCAGATGAGAAAAGCAAAAGACAAAAGCAATGCTCGTTTAGCCAAGTTAATGCCTTTAGCTAGTTTACAAAACTAAAGTTAAACACAGAGCAGTGGTATTGTATCACGTTACCTGAAAACATATGTATAAAAAATTGTTTTTGTTGGGTTTTTTGTTTTGTTTTTTTTGTCACTGATAATATTTTTCCTGAGGTAGTTGCATATATTTGTATCTTATACCCTTAATTGCCTCCCCACATTCTTGATCCTAACAAGTTTTAATAACTTGAGGCCATAGATACTCATCTCCATGCTTTCCCATCTGCTATTAAATTGTGTTGTTTATTGGATAAAGACTCATCAAATGGAACATGGAACAATTAAATTGTATAGCACAGGGGTGTCTGGGGGGCTTAGTCGGTTGAGCTTCCAACTTCTGTACAGGTCATGATCCCCAGGCTCATGGGAGCCCCGCGGGGGCTCTTTGCTGACAGCTTAAAGCCTGGAGCCTGCTTTGGATTCTATGTCTTTGTTTCTGCCCCTCGGCTGCTTGCGTGCTCGCTCTCTCTCTCTCTCTCTCTCTCTCTCTCTCTCAAAAATAAACATTAAAAAATAAAAAATAAATTGTATAACACAAAAGAATCCAAGTATCATGTATTTCAATGATTTTATTCAGCCAGTGACAAAAATATACATAGAAAGATTGTACTTTCTGAGCGCACAGTCCATTTTGTTGGCCTAGTCTTTGAACGGCACCCCCCATGTCCTCTGAGGTAATGGAAGGCGTGCGGGGACAGTTTTTGTTTCTCTCTTAGAATCAAGCAGAATCTTCTTCAGATGTTTGAGTGAGTTCTGAGTGCACATTACAAAATTCTGTTCAGATGACATAAATGTACAGTTTTCCAGGAGGAATACAAAACAAAACCTCTTTGTATTACTGAAAATACTAGCATGAGGCCTAAAACTCCACATTACATCTTTACAAATGTTCCTAATATGTCATTATTTTGAGTTTGTACTACCAAAACAGGGTTGGGTTTCTCTGTTCATAATAAAACACATAATTTTTTTCCCCACTTACCTTTTCAACCACCACTTAGAAGCTAGCAGAGAATAAAGGTCACACTCAGCATTATTTGGGAGGAAAGGGAGAAGAGGGTACTATTCCTGGTCAGATTAATCATCTACAATATAAAAATGCTAACCCTGGTATTAGAAATTCTGAGGCTCAAAATGTTATGACTTAACACTTTCCCTTTTAATTTTAGACTTGAAGTGTCTAATGCTTTATGATAGTATGGGGATGTTGTACATTCTGTGACTGGATTAATAGCTCTTTCTTGCCTTGTCTTAAGTTTTGTACAGGTTGGGAAGATCTCCTAAAATTATCCAAGTTAAACCCTGGTTCGAAAAAGCTGTTATGTAGAGATATAGAGGAGTTATTTAAATTTTTTATTTCTTTTCTTTTAAATAGTTTAACACAAAAGATGTATTTGAAATAGCACTCAAAATGAAAATGGTAAAATGATAATAGGTACCATTTATTATATTCTGTATGACCATTTGTTAGATAGAGTACCACGTGCTTGCTAAGAGCTAAACACTATTTTTCTATATTTGCACTACTCTGTAAAATACAGTTAAATAAGACCTGGTTGTAAGAATGGAAAAATAAAGTTCTGAGAGATGAAGCAACACATGTAGCCAAAGTTACGCCCCACATTCTGTGTTCTTCATGTCTGTATTGGTTTTCCTCAGGTTGGCAGGTTAAAACAACATTTATCATCTCCCCAATTCTGAGGGTTTAGAGTCTGGGCGTGGGTACGTGGGTGGTTCTTGCTCAGTGTCTCTCACAAGATTGCACTTGGCTGGGCAGACTCTCATCTGAAGGCTCTTAGAGACTCCATTTCAAAGCTCACTTGCCTGGTTGGTGGCAGACTTCATTTTCTTGCTGACTGTTGCACTGTGGTCCCTTGCTCTTTACTTCCTGGGCTTTTCTGTAAAACAGCTCATAACATGGCAGCTGATGTCCCTAAGAATGAGTGATCCAAGAGTGAGGCTGGAATGGAGGAAGGTAGAGAACTCAAGATGAAAGCAGCCTTCTTGTAACAATCCCAAAAATGATCTGCCGTCAATTCTGCCATATTCTCATATTAGAATCAGCCACTACACATATCACACAATCAAAGAATCAGAAATGATTGTCCACTCTCTTGAGGACAGGATTAGAAAATTTGTGGTTATATTTTTAAGAGTTCCCCACTAGTGGTACAGACGTCTTCCATATGTGTTTTCTCATGTGTCAACTACCATGATTTTTTTTCTCTGAGGATTATGAACACATTAAGCTTGAAGTCAGTATTGCCCTAATATTTTTATACAGACTAGAAGTGAATTTACACTGTGATGCTTTAAATGTATGTGTTTTGGTTGAATTGAGAAAAATTTGGGCTATGCAAAGCCATGACTTTGCATAGACATGATACAGGTGGTAAATATTTAGAGTGTCACGGTATTATTCTGAGATAGAGGAACTAATTATTCCCTTGTATTCAATTAATATATAGGTGGCTGGGTGGCTCAGTCGGTTAAGCCTCTGACTTCGGCTCAGGTCATGATCTCCCAGTTCATGGGTTCAAGCCCCACATTGGGGTCTGTGCTGACAGCTCAGATCCTGGAGTCTGGAGACTGCTTTAGATTCTGTGTCTCCCTATCTCTTTGCCCCTCCCCTGCTAGAACTCTATCTCTCAAAAATAAATGAACATTAAAATTTTTTAAAATAATGAAAATAAAGATACATGATTTTTTTGTTTTTTGATTGAGAAACTGAGATCTATAACACAATATTTTTTCTGCTTTAAATACCACATGAAAAAATACTTAATAATGAAATATGCGATAATGGCACTTACATTTATTTCATGAGATGCCATAATATTAGCTAGAGAAAAGATCAACACTGGGTTTCTTTCTGAATCTAACATTTTGTATATAGAGTATCTTTATCTGATATTTCAAATTCTACCAGGAAATATATTCTGATTTTATGTTTCATAGATATTTTCATGCTTTTTAAGTGAACTTTAATATGAAATATATTTCAGAGACATACTATATCATCCTTTAATACTTATTTGTTCCAAACTGAGTGAGAAGTCCAGACCTTCTGAAATTTGGAAATGTCCAGATGAGATTTAAGACTTATTCTCAAAGGCACCTATTGCTTCCACTTCAGTTAATGTCAGGGATTCAAAAATAAGTAGATAAGTTGAAAGATAGTTTGTCTCATTTTAAAATGAAGAAAGATTTCTTGGAAAAAGTTAAACATAAAAGATACAGTAACAAAAATGAAGATGCATAATTATTCTTTCTTTTATGACTATTAAATTTATAAGATTATAGAAACCAAGAAAGAAACTTCTTTCTTGAAATGATAGACATTTAAAAAAATAATTTCCTAAGACATAAGTAACAGATTTACTTTAAGAAACCTGTGGGTTTATGTTTATAGAAGGTGGTCATCAATGTATCAAAACATGACTCCCAAGGGCTTCTCTAGTATGTTAATAATTATGACAAAATAATAATATAGACTATAATTTAAGACAAAAACACCAAATCTTATATGATTATTATATTTCAAAAATTTTATAGAAGAGGAAATTAAGTATCACAGAATTAAATTTCCCAAGGCATAAGAGCGAAGCCAAGATTTTAACCTCATCTCCTTGATTCCATTTACTCAGAATATAATTTTGGAAGGACCTTCTTCTGTACTGACTTTATTGATATTAAAAATATATATAGTTCTTCATATATATATATATATATATATATGTATATAAATTTCTTAAAGAGGAGGAAGTTATGCACTAAAAAGATAACAGCTTATAAAATCTTAGTACTAAAGTATGTGTCTGAAACTCAGAAGAACAGATAATATAAAAAAGACTAAACACTGATCATAATGATGTACCGATATTATTACTATTATATATTTAAGTGGACTCACCCATACTCCATTTGTAACATGCTGTTTCATTTAGCAATAATTTCTCCTCATTTCCACATAATTAAGTGTTCACTTACTATATTATTTTTATTGATTCATTATTCCTAAACTAGCTATCTTTTATTAGTGATCATTTCCATATATTTTCATTAAGCACCACTGGGATGAATTTCCATAAAACTCTGTATTTATATATATCCTTGATGAATTTTATATAATGCGCTCTAAAATTTGGAATATATTTCCTAGCATTATTATAAGCCAGTTAGAGAATGTGATATAGTGATAAGTTTTGTTCATAATAGCAGTAATTATTGATACACATGTAAAATTAAAAAAAATCACCTGACCAAAATGTTTCATGACTCATTCTTTCTCAAAAAGAGAAAATTTGAGAAGATTTTGAAGGTAACAAATACTAAGTATGAAGGTATAGCATATTCCCAGATTTTATAATGCAAAATAACAAGGATAAAAATATTTCCAGTTCTATAAATTTAGTACAATCGTGTTTTTACATTTTCTTTATATCATAAACAGAATTGTTCACTTTGTACTCTTATATGCTTTTTTTCCTGTTTTTTTTTGTCATTTAACTTAATTTTTAAGTGACCATCCATGTTTATACAGACAAGTTATAGTTATTTCATTGTCGTTTCATATTGGTATATATGAATATAAGAGTTCATCATAAAAAGATAGACGACCTTGGATCATTTCCAGTTTAGTAGTAGTATGAATATGTTGTTCTAAACATGTGTGTATGAACTTATTTCTGTTGGATATACATATATATGATATATATATAATATAACATATATGTTATATATATATGATTGGTATTATTGGAGTATAAAGAATATGTATATTCAGCTTTATTAGATAGCACAAAACATTTTTTCAAAATGGATGTATTAATTTAACTATCAGTGTAAGAAAATTTCAGGAGCGCCTGGGTGGCTCAGTTGGTTAAGCGTCCAACTTCTGCTCAGGTCATGGTCTCACAGTTCGTGGGTTCAAGACCTGCATTGGACTCTGTGCTGACAGCTCAGACCCTGGAGCCTACTTCAAGATTCTGTGTCTCCCCCTTTCTCTGCCCCTTCCCTGCTCACACTCTGCTTCTCTCTCAAAAATAAACATTAAAAAATTAAAAAACAAAAGAAAATTTCAATTTGTCCACAGCCTAGCACCTCCTATTGACTTCTGTTTTAATGATACCCATTTTGATGAGTGTGCAGTTGGTGTCACACTGTGGTTTTAATTCACATTTCTTTGATGACTAATGAAACTAATCATTCCTTTGTGTTTATTGTTCATCTAGATATGCTCTTTTGTGAAGACATTCTGTTTAAATTTTTGCCCATTTCTTTTTTCATAGCGGTTTTTAAAATGTTTTGTAGGAACTCTTTATATCTGACTAATTTGTCACCTACCTAAATGGCAAATATGCTCCCACTCTGTGGATTGACTTTTCATTCTCTTAATATGCTTTTTGTTTGTGTGTTTTTTAGAAATTGTGTCTTAATTTTAATATATTTTAATTTATTTTCCTATAATTAACATGGGGTTTTTTTGTATTGTGTTTTGTATTTCCATACCTTAAACTAATGAAGATATTCTCTAGTTCTCTTTTTTTCTCAATAGTTTTAGGTTAAGTAACTATATCACTTTTTTTAAAAGTTCAGTTATTTATTTTGAGAGAAAAAGAGAGAGAGAAAGAGAGCTCAAGTCAGAGGGGGGACAGAGAAAGAAGTGAGGAGAGAATCCCAATTAGTCTCCATGCTGTCAGTGTAGAGCCAGATGCAGGGCTTGATCCCCTGAACCATAAGATCATGACCTGAGCCAAAATCAAGGGTCGGACGTTTAACCAACTGAGCCACTCAGGTGCCTCTCTATCTCTTTTTCAAATTAAATTTTAATTTCAATTTGTGTCATATGTCCATATGCAAGGTAAGAGATACAAAGAGATACCATGGATCTTTTAACCATTTTTCACCAAGGATAACATCTTGCAAATTTATAGTACAATATTAAAACCAGAAAATTAATAATGATGTAATCCACTAACATCACTCATTTCCTCAGATACATATACTCATTTGTGTATGTGTATGTGTGCTTATATTTAGTACTATATGATTTTATCATATGTGCAGTGTTAGTTTACTATGGCTGCTGTAAAAATTGCTACAAATTTAGTGGCTTAAAAACACAGAAATTTGACTATCACAGTTCTGGAGGCCAGAGGTCCAAAATCAGTATGACCTAACTAAAATCAAGTGACATCAAGGCTGCTGTCCCTCAGCAGTTTATAGGAGAGAACCTGGTCTTGGCTCTTCCAGCTCTGATGTCTGCCTTTGTTCCTTGACCTGTGGTCCTTTTTCTCTTGTCTCTGCATCCATGGCCATATTGCCTCATCTTCTCTGTGTGTAATCTCCTCTTGACCTCTTTTTAAAATAACAACAGTTATGTTGGTACTTAGGGTCTCCTTGAATAATGGAGGATTAATTTACTGATCCCCATTTCCAAATCAAGTAACATTTACGGGTTTCAGGGATTGGAGCATGGTTACCACTTACAGTCCATTTTTCATTCTTCCACAGCTAGGTGTGTGTCTACCACCAGTAATCAAGACATAGAGCAGCTCCCTTACCACATGTGTTGTTCTTGTACTTATTTTGTAATGATGCCCACCTTCTTCTCACCCATCTTTACCTCTCTTCCTAGTTTATGGCAACTGTGAGTCAACTCTCCATCTCTAGATTTTTGTCATTTTGGGTAAGTGGAATATGTAAGTGGAATCATATGTCAGTTTTTGGGACTGGCTTTTTTGTTTTGTTTTGTTTTCACACAACAACAAGAATTCCCTGGAGTTGTCTTTATCCCAACTATTCCCATGTGGTATCTTTATCAATAGTCCATCCTTCTTAACTCTGAGTAGATTTCCGTGGTATAGATGTATGCCAGTTTGTATAACTGTTCATCTGTTGAAAAACATTTGACTTGTTTCCAGTTGTAGACTATAACAAATAATGCTGCTATCAACACGTTTATAAGTATTTACTTGAAAATAGTCATTTCTCTGCGATCAGAGCCCAGGAGTGTAATTGCTGAGTCATTTGGAGTTTCTGGGGTATAGATCTCTGTCATTTTTTGTCTTGTATCCTTTTCTCTGTAACACTGAGGATTTTAGAGCAGAGACAAATTCAGGTATGTGTAATGGTTTTCTTCAGATAAACTCCTTTATAAAAATTATGACCTTCATAAAGTTAAGCTCAGCATTTAGGGGTTACTCTTTGTTTATTATTATGTTTTTAAGTAGGCTCCACACCCAACATGGGGCTTGAACTCAGAACCCTGAGATCAAGAATCGCATGCTCTGCCAACTGATCCAGTCAGGTGCAGCTATGGCCTATTCTTTAAGAAGTTTCCTTAGGTTCCTCGCAAACAGATTTTTTGAGGACCATAAAGGTGTGCAAGATATACTATGAAAAACCTATCCGTTGAAACTAAAATTCCTCTATATTTCCCCCAAACTTCAACTGACATGCCTCTACTCCAACAGTGAACATAGTCTAGACTGAGGCTGAACTATCTACTACCTAGAATGATTTGTAAGTGAACATTTTGACTCAAGATTCCATTAATACAAGGATATTCAATAGGTTACCTACAACCTAAAGGTTGGCAATAAGAACAAAGATCCATAAGCAATCTTCAACAAAGACAAAATTATCTGTGTACATCATAGAGAAAAATTCACCTTTAGGGATTCTTTTGGGCTTAATGATTAACTTCATCAGTCTTTTTAGTCCCCTAAGAAATTCTTCAGGCAAGTGTGACACAGTGATAAATTACTTTTTGGTGTTCTCTAATATTGGATGGGTCTGAGAAAAGATAGAAATGTTCACAGGTCAAATGTTACTTGACTTTATAGCCCCCAAGTGTTTGTACAAAGAGTTGTAAAAATAAATTGGAATTCATTTGGAAAAAAGTTGTACAACAACCCAAAAAAAAATTTCCAATTTTTCTACAGCTGACAGTGCATCTATAGTTTCTTAATTTTCTCTAATAATGGAAATATCTCCATAGATAACCTAAATAAAAAGTACTATAAAAGGAATTTAAACACATGTATTTTAATAATTTTAAAAATCAAGTTGTAAATTTTTAAATTCTTCCCCCTGGTATTTTGGATGTGGCCACTATCTACTTAATTGTAAAGATCTAATTTTTTGTTATTTTTAATATGTTACTTAATATATCCTTTTTTCATCTTAAGTAATTAGAATCTACATAGGCATATGAAAACATATATTCATATAAAACATCAGTATCATCTGAATTGAATATTCAAGTAGTTACTAATTTATTTTTCTGTATGTATACATTGAGATCAATTAGTCTTCCTCTTTATTTTTTTTAAAATTTTTATGGCTTTATTTTATTTTGAGAGACAGAGATAGAGAGCGACCAGGGGAAGGGCAGAGAGAGTGGGAGACACAGAATCTGAAGCAGGCTCTAGGCTCTGAGCTGTCAGCACAAAGCCTGACATTGGGCTCAAACCCACGGACTATGAGATCATGACCTGAGCCGAAGTCAGACACTTAACCAACTGAACCACCCAGGCACCCCTAGTCTTCCACTTTAAAGAGGAGATTAATAGTGAAACCTGGGTGACTCAGTCTGTTAAACATCTGACTCTTGATTTCTGCACAGGTCATGATCTCACAGTTCATGAGTTCGAGCCCCACACTGGGCTCTTTGCTGGCTCTCTCTCTCTGCCACTCCCTGTGCTCTCTCTCTTTCTACATAAATAAACTTAATTTTTTTTAAAAAAGGGGTTAATAAAAAATAAAATAGATCCAATATGAAAATTTCAGTGAATTTTCTTCTAGTGATTCCTTATTCTTATACTAATGTGTTTTAGGATGATCAGAATTCAGAGAAGCCTTGCATCTCTCCTTTTATTAAAAAAATAGATGAAATATCTTACTCTATTTTACCATATAGTCTACTTTAACTACTTTTTAAATACAAGAAATGTGAAATGATGAGTTATGCAAAGCAAAACTAACAAGGTTCATGGTACAAGTTACTGCTATAAAATAAGATCTCATTTTTTCCCATCTTTGACACTTTACACAGAAATTTTCAGTATGAAATAATGATTTAATGCAAATTTTCATTATGAAATAAATCAATACATTATTAATACAAATAATGAATTAATACAAGAATTAATAATGTATTTTCACTAGAAGTCATCCCCTACCAAATTTCAATAGTAACAACTCCCTAAGGAGAATTTAACCAAGAAGAAACAAAATAACAACAACAAACACAATATATGTTGAAAGGTCAAATTAATTTTAATAACACTTCCCTTAATAGTCTCCACTCTTCTGTAAATGGAATAGGCAAGACTGATGTCCCTTTACAATTGTCCCCTTGCTCATTTTCCCTTCAGCTTGCTGTAATGTGAAGCTTAAATTATCATGTATATATATCTGTGTCTATGCATGAATGGCCTTTGCTTATACACTAGAGATTTTTTTTAAATTTTTAACATTTATTCATTGTTATGAGAGACAGAGAGAGACAGAGCATGAGCAGTAAAGGGGCAGAGAGAGAGAGACACACAGAATCTGAAGCAGGCTCTGGGCTCTGAGCTGTAAGCACAGAACCTGACATGGGGCCCAAACCCATGAACCGCAAGATCATGACTTGAGCCAAAGTCGGGTGCTTAACCAACTGAGCTGCCCAGGCACCTCTATGAACTAGGGATACTTTTTAAAGTCATTATTGTGTCAGTCTGTGTGGACCTGAATATATAGTTTGGTCCTTTCTTTTTAAAGTTCCCCTGTGAGAGTTAGTAATATGCTGTGTCTAGGAATACTGTGGACATTTGCAAAAGCTGAAGAAATTTTCACTATGGTACTGATTCAGTGAACTTATTAACATAATTTATATAAATATCTACATATGTATATCAATATGTTTTATAATATTGTATTAGTTACTTATCGGTGCATAATAAATAACTCTAAAACTCAGCAGCCTAAAAAATAAATATTTAGTATCTCCATGATTTTTATGTGTCAAGAAATTGGTAGCTAAATTGGATGGTTTTTGCTCAGGCTCTCTTATGAGGTTACTTCAAAGAGTGGGGACAGCAGCTTCCGTCTTCTGAAATTTTGTCTGTATCTGAAACCACTTACTGGTGGTTGACAGGCCTCAGTTTCTTCCTATCTGGTCTTCTGCATGAGTGTCCACATGATTTGGTAGCTGGCTTCTCTAAGAGGTAACAATCCAAGAGAACATGAGGCAGAAACCTTCTTGAAAGTTAAACTCCATGATTTCTACAATATCCTCCTAGGTTATAAAACTTGGCTATACTCACTGTCAGAAGGGACTTTACAGGGACATTAATATCAAGAGGCAAGACTCATGGGGGTCACAGATCAATAGTGATTATATGTAGCTCAAATGCCCAATTCTCATGTTAAGAATTTTAGACAATATAATTGATCATTATAAGGGTAATAACAAAGACTTGCCCTACACAATGCTTGCTTCCAAATTCTTCTCATCATGAAAAACTAAAATTGTACTTTATTATTTATTATTTTAATATGTCAGAAATTAATGGGTACTATATATCACAGTATTAATATTCCTACTAAAGTTAAACTCATATTAACTATAAGATTTTAAAAGAATTCTCATCCTTTGTGTACTCAAGCATGTAGAATTGTAGCTTTATGGCTATTTTAGCTAAATCAGGCAGTGCCTTCTAATATTTGTTTTGCATAACATTAATTCCTTATCATTTCTAACACTGATTATCATATCAAATTTGCAAATTAAACCTAGTTTTTATTTTGCCTCATCCTCTCTGGTATCCTCCCAATTGTACACTTACTACTCATCTTCATTTCTCACAAAGTGCTAGGACTAAGAGAAATGAGAAGTTAGCTAGAAATACAACCAAATAAAATGTTGGCAGGACAATGCCCTTGAAGGCATTTTATCTGTGGTAAGTCTTCACTTTGTCTTTCTTTCCTTTTACTAAGAGTCCCTCTCTCCTACTTTGCTCCTAGGAAACACTTTTAAAAATGAAATAAGTAATTACATTCCATTCTCTTGGTGAATGTGTGACTCAGTTACAAAGCAGGTTTAAATATAACAGAGAGATCAGATTTTCCCAGGCTGGAGTCTGTATCTTTTCCAAAGCTGGCGCTTCTATTCTGAAAACAGAGCATCTCTGCTTTGGGAGAAATTCAAAGGTTATAGAGACCTTGTGCCATTTGGATGCTAGAATCTTCTCTTATCCTTCTGCCAAATATAACCCACTTAATGTTTGAGGGCTTTTAATTACAGGGTACTTAATTATCTCCTGAGGGAAAGTTGATCAATTTGGACTAGTATAGTTGCTTTGTGAGTTCTTCCTTATGCTGAGTCAAAGACATTTTTTTTAAGTGTGAGAATTTTTAATTTAGATGCACAACATTACCTCTGAACCAAGACTAATCCACATTTAATGTCTCTGTTCTCACAACTGTTTTTCATAAGTCGGGATCATGATCATGATCATGGACATGAACTTTGGGTTCAGTAAAGGTTCCCACTTGCACCTCATACCTACCTTCCTTCCTCTGCAACTCCAGCCAAGAATTCTGAAATAAGTGAAATTTTATTGCCATTAGAAAATTAAACTATAAAATCAGCATACTTTCGAGCAGAGATGTACTGTCACTTTAGGAATATAGAAGGGTTCTTAGTCTTCAATATGCTTGTTTCTACTAGCCTATTATTTAGAAAAGGGATTGGTAAAATGGGATCATACAGCAAAAGGCCAAAAGTTGCCAATCCCCATATTAGAAATTCACAAGCAAATAAGAATCTTTGGTAATGAACCCTAGATATTGTAGTCTTAGAAATATTCGCTCTCGTAGAAATGGATGGTTCAGTATATATTTTCCCATTAATAGTAAAACTTTGTTATATAATGAAAATTTCTCCGATTCCATATTCAAACAGAAACTATGATTAAATTCATTCCCTATGTAGGTCCATCTATAAGAAATGAGTGTCGTTGTTACACTGGATAAATTATTGCAATCTTGATGACGTTTTTAGCACATAAATTACTGTTCTGGACTAATACGAGAGTTCGAGTAACGTGAGATGGCCATATTTTCTGTGTAATGTCAAAATTATGTTATTTCTCCCAAGTAAATGCTCTTGGGACTGAACTTTTAAGCCACTAAACATTTTATATGTTCAACAAACTCATTGAGGTAGGCTGAATGATGTCTGCCCAGTGATTTCCAATTCTAATTTCCAGAAGGTGTATATACATTATTTTAAAGAGCAAAAAGGACTTTAGAGCTGCATATGAGGATTTTATGATGGGGAGACTATCCTGGATTATCCAATGCCCTAATGTAACTACAAGTGTACATGTAAGAGGGAAGTGGGAGGGTCAGAACTGGAAAGAAGAGAGATGTGACAGTACAAACAAAGACTGAGATGGAGGAGAGGTCACAGGTCAAGGGATGCACGCAGCCTCTAGAATATGGAAGGAACAAGGAAATAAATTTTCCCCAGAATATAGAAGGAACACAGCATGGCCAATGGATTTTAGCTTTTAAGACTAATTTGAACTTCAGAACTCCAACAAAACTGTAAAATGATGAATTTGCATTGTTAGAAGCCACGAGGATTGTGGTAATTTGTTATAGTAGTAACTGGAAACTAATACTGTGATTCATATTTTGAAAGCTCTTAGATGGGATTCAATGGACCTTTTTTGTTTTTGTTAATAACACTATCTTATATTGCACGTGTTTTTTTTTTTTTGCTGTTGTGTTATTCTAAATGTCTACATATATATCTAATATCACACATAATGTTCTGATACAAACACACACATAGTCTGACATCTCACATTTCTTTTTATTAGATTCTACTTTTTATATGTGCACTTTAAAATCACAGTAACATGTGGCCACATGATCTGTTACAGCGATTTATATTGTTTTTTATAGGGCTTATCTCTGGTTTCCAGATACTGTTTTACTTAAAAAGTCAAGTATCATGAAACCTACCCCAAAACAAAAAACAAAACAAACAAAATAAACAAAAACAACAAGCAAACAAACAAAAACTTCAGGTCTGCTTCTCTCATCTATGAATTCTTCCAATTTTTTAAATTGGAAATAATAGCATTTTAGATAAATTTTCCTAGAAAATGGGGGGAAAAAAGAACAGCTTATTGGTGCTGCATAATACTACAACAGAAGGAAAAGAAAGGCCAGTCTCTAAACATAAATGCAAAAATCCTGAAAATAGTACCACAATGCCTAAATGTGAACTTGAAACCATAAATATTCAAGAGGAGAACACAGGTAATATCCTCAGATATCAGTGATAACAACTTCTTTCTAGATATGCCTCTGGAGGCAAAGGAAACAAACTATAGAGACTTCATCAAAATAAAAAGCTTCTGCCCAGTGAAGGAAACAAACAAATCTAAAAGGCTATCTACAGAATGGGAGAAATATTTGCAAATGAAATATCTGATAAAGGGTTAGTATCCAAAATATATAAATAGCATAAACAGTAAACACCTAAAAATAAAATAATCCAATTACACATGGACAGAAGACATTAACAGACATTTCTCCAAAGAAGACATATATATTGCCAACAGATACATGAAAAGATGTTCAACATCACTCATCATCAGGAAAAAAGCAAAACTGCAATGAGATATCACCACATACCACTTAGAATGGCTAAAATCAACAATACAAGAAACAGGTGCTGGTGGGGATGAGGAGAAAAGGGGAACTTTCTTGCCCTGTAGGTGGGAATGCAAACTGGTGCAGTCACTCTGGAAGACAGTATGGAAGTTCCTCAGAAAGTTAAAAATAAGGGCACCGGGATGGCTCACCTTGGTTAATCGTCTGACTTCTTCTCTGGTCATGACCTTGGGGTTTGTGAATTCGAGCCCTGTTTCGGGCTTTGTGCTGACAGCTCAGAGCCTGGAACCTGCTTTGGATCCGTGTCTTCCTCTCTCTGCCCCTTCCCTGCTCATGCTCTGTATCTCTCTCTCAAAAATAAATAAGCATTAAATTTTTTTAAATGACAATTAAAAATAGAACTACCCTAAGATAAAGTAACTGCACTACTAAGTAGTTACAAAAGAATACAACAAAACTAATTCAAAAGGATACACGCACCCCAATGTTTATAGCAGCATTATCTCCAATAGCCAAATTATGGAAATTTGGCTCATTCTAAGTGAAGTAAGTTAGTCAAAGAAAGACAAATACTATATGACTTCACTCATATGGGGAATTGAGATGCAAGTGAATATAGAAAAGAGAGAGAGTGAGGCAAACCAAGAATCAGACTCTTAACTATAGAGAACAAATTGATGGTTACCAGAGGGGAGGTTGGTAGCGGGCTGGGTCAAAAAGGTATTCAGGATTAAGGAGTGCATGCATGTGCTGTGATGGGCACAGTAGATGCTATGGACGTGTTGAATCACTATATTGTACTGCTGAAACTAATATTACATTCTATGTTAACTCTTTGGAATTTAAATAAAAATTTAAAAAAATAAACACAGTACATGTCTTTGGATATACACACACACACACACACACACACACACACAAATTATTTCTGTGATACACACCTATATAGCTAGGAGTTAAATGGCTGAAATACTTCCAGTTCTGCTATGTAGATATCTCTCTTATCATATTTATAATTTCTTTATATATTCTGACATGATTGCCATATATATATATATATATATATATATATATAATATTTCATGTGATTTACTTTTTCCCTCACTTCATGGTGTATTTTAAAGTTATTAATTTTATTTTTTTTATTTATTTTTATTTATTTTTATTTTTTTTAAACTTTATAGTTTATTGTCAGGTTAGCTTCCATATAACACCCAGTGCTCTTCCCCACAAGTGACCTCCACCAAGACCATCACCCCGCTTTACCTTTTCCCCTTCCCCTTCCCCCCTCAGTTTGTTTTCAGGATTCAAGAGTCTCTCGTGTTTTTTCTCCCTCCCTCTCCCTAACTCTTTTTCCTCCTTCCCCTCCCCATTGTCCTCTATTGGGTTTCTCCTGTTAG
>CM053572.1:129299081-129423420 GCA_028646485.1 Cryptoprocta ferox
CTCATTGTGGTTTGGATTTGAATTTCCCTGATGATGAGTGATGTCAAGCACCTTTTCATGTGTCTCTTAGCCATCTGGGATGTCTTCTTTGGAAAGGTGTCCTTTCGTGTCTTTGGCCCATTTTCCGCACTGGATTATTTGTATTTTGAGTGTTGAGTTTGTTAATTTTTTTATAGATTTGGATACTGACCCATATTATCCAATATGTTATTTGCAAACATCTTCTCCCATTACGTTACTTGTCTTTTAGTTTTAATCATTGTTCCCTTTGCAGTACAGAAGCGTTTTATCTGATGAGGCCCCAATAGCTCATTTTTGCTTTTGTTTCCCTTGGCTTCAGAGACACATCTAGTAAGGTGTTCCTGCAGCTGAAGTCAACGAGTTTGTTGCCTGTTTTCACTGCTAAGACTTTGATGGCTTTCTGTCCTACATTTAGGTCTTTCATCCATTTTGAGTTTACTTTTGTGTGTGGTGTAAGAAAGTGGTCCAAGTTCATTCTTCTGCATGTCACTATCGAGTTTTCCCAGCACCATTTGCTGCAGAAATTGTCTTTTTTGTTGTTGTCGGATATTCTTTCCTGCTGTCAAAGATTAGTTGATTGTATATCTGTGAGTCCATTTCTGGGTTCTTTATTCTGTTCTATTGATCTATGTCCCTGTTTTTGTGCCAGTACCACAGTGTTTTGATAATTATAACTTTGTAATACAGTTTGAAGTCCAGCATTGTGATCCTGCCAGCTTTTGTTTTCTTTTTCAACATTGCTTTGGCTGGCTGACATTGGATGTTTACATTTTTGCATAAAATTTATATATAGTTTGTCAATTTAAACAAACACATATGCATACACACACACTGCCAGATTTTTTTTAATGAGCATCCCACTGAACCTACAGATCTATTTTGAAAGAATTGTCATATTCACAACCTTTTGATCCTTTGATTCTTATCTATATCTTTGTTTTGTTTTGTTTTCTTTCAGTAATGTGTTTAGACTTGGTGTTTAGAAGTCTTACACACCTCACATTAGGTATATTTTTAAGTATTTAAAGTACTCTGATGAACATATAAATAGCATTTTTTTATTTTTAAATGTTTAACTTTTAACTGGTATGTAGAAATAAATTAGTGTTTAGATTTTGGTATTGTACCAGAAAATATATTAAAATTATCCATTTTAATTATTTATCTGTAGATTTTTCTGAATTGCTTCTGTATGTAGTCATCCTCCCTTCAATAACACTTCTTTTCTGCCATTACTGACACCCCTGTTGCTTTTTCTTTGCACCGGCAGGAACCTCTTACCCAACATTAAATAAAAATGCTGATAAAACATGCTTGACTTGCTCTTGATTTCTAAAGGACTTATATTATTAATTTTGTGTGTCACATCAACTGGTAAAATATTTCTGAGTGTGGCTGTAGGGTTGTTTCTGAAAGGTATTAGTATTTGATTCGGTAGATTGAATAAAGAAGATCTGCCCTCACCAAAGTAGGTGAAGAACATCTAATCATTTGAGAGCCAGAATAGAACAAAAAAGTGAAAGACCTGTGAATTCGCTTTCTCTTCTTTTGAGCTGGGACATTCTCCTGCCCTCTGACATTGGAAATCCTAGTTCTCCAGCCCCTGGACTCTAGAACTTACACCGGTAACTCTTGATTAACAGGCCTTCAGACTTACACTGAGTTATACCACTAACCATCCTGGTTCTACAGTTACAGAGAGCATATTATGGTAGAGTTCATTATGCATAATTGTGTGAGCCAATTCCCATAATAAATTTCCTTTTATCTATCTATCTATCTATCTATCTATCTATCTATCTATCTATCTATCTGACATCTATCTATCTGGCATCTGGCATCTACCTTTCTACCTATATGTCTGTCTATCTCTCTGTCCATCCATCCATCTATCCTGCTGGTTCTGTTTTTCTGGAGGATTCTGACAAATATAGAAATGTTTTTTATTATTGCACCAATAAGTATTCGTTTGCTTTAAACTATCTAGTAAAGGAAATACTCAAATAGTTTTCTAAGAATTTTATTAGTTGATAAATTTTATATAATATTTTTTCTCAGCTATTGAGAAACATGAACATTTTTCTCCTATATTCTATAAATATTTTGAAATGTCTTGTTTCAAACTTAAACCAACTCAATTTTGCTATTTTTATGCTGTTGGATTCATTATGGTACTATTTTTTTGACAGGTAAATCAGCTTTTAATTCTTAGCACTTTTTAAAAAGTTTTTATTTAAATTCCAGTTAATTGACATAAAGTGTAATATTAGTTTCAGTAGTACAATATAGTGATTCAACAAGTCCAGACCACCCCCAGTGCCTGTCACAGTACATGTACTCCTTAATCCTGATCACCTGTTTAACCCATCCCCCCACCAGTCTCCACTCTGGTAACTATCAGTTCTCTCCTTTTCCCCCCTTTGCTTGTTTGTTTTCTTCCTTCAATTCCGCATATGAGTGAAATCATATGGCATTTGTCTTTCTCTGACTGAATTATTTTGCTTAGCATAATACTCTAGCTCCATCCACGTCTTTGCAAATAGCAAAGATTTCATTCCTATTTATGGCTAAGTACTATATATGTATACTTATAGTATATCATATATATAATATCAATATATATGATATATAATATCAATATATGTGATATATATGATACATATACATATCAATATATGTGATATATATTGATATTATATTTACATATCACATTTCCCTTATTCATTCAGCAGTTGATAGGCTTTTTCCATAACTTGACTGTTGTAAATAATACTGCTATAAACATCCTGGTGCATGCAACTCTTTGAATTAGTACTTTTATATTTTTTGAGTAAATACCTAGTAATTCAATTGCTGGATCTTAGGGTAACTCTATTTTTAACTTTCAGTTGAAGTTCCATATTGTCTGCCCGAGGGGCTGTACCAGTTTGTATTCCCAGTAACAGTACAAGAATGTTCCCCATTCTCCACATCCATGCCAACAACTGTTGTTTGTGGATTTGATTTTAGCCATTCTGAGAGGTGTGAGGTGATTTGTAATTTTGATTTGTATTTCTCTGATTTTGAGTGATGTTGAACATCTTCTCATGTGTCTGTTGGCCATCTATGTCTTTGGAGAAATACCTGTTCATGTCTTTTGTCCATTTTTTAATTGGATTATTTTTTTTGGGTGTTGAGTTTGATAAGTTCTTTATATATTTTGGATACTAACCCTTTATCTGATACGTTATTTGTAAATATCTTATCCCATTCTGTAGGTTGCCTTTTAGTTTTGCTGAATGTTTCCTTCACTGGGCAAAAGTTTTTTATTTTGATGAACTCAATAGTTTATATTTGAGTTTGTTTCCTTTGCCTCCAGAGGTATATCTAGAAAGAAGTTGCTATGGCCAATGTCAAAGAGGTTACTGCCTGTGTTTTCCTCTAGAATTTTTATGATTTTAAGTATCACATTTATGTATTTAACCCATTTTTAAATTTATTTTTGTGTATGGCGAAAGAAATTTGTCTGATTTCATTCTTTTGCATGTTGCTGTCCAGTTTTCTCAACATCATTAGTTGAAGAGACAGTCTTTCTCTCAGTGGATATTATTTTATACTTTGTTGAAGATTAGTTGACCAAATAGTTGTAGGTTACTTTCTGGATTTTCTGTTCTCTTGATCTATGTGTCTATTTTTTTGCTAGTACTATACAGTTTTGATCACTATAGCTTTGTAGTATAACTTGGAGTACAGAATTGTGATGCCTCCAGGTTTGCTTTTCAAGATTGCTTTGGCTATTTGGGGGCTTTTATGGTTCCATACAAATTTTAGGGTTATTTGTTCTAGTTCTATGTAAAATGCTGTCAGTATTTTGATAGGGATTGCATTAAATGTGTAGACTGCTTTGGGTAGTATAGATATTTTGACAATATTTGTTCTTCTAACCATCAGTGTTTTATACTTTTCAGAGAACAGGTCTCTCACCTTTTTGGGTAGGTTTAGTCCTAGGTATTTATGATTTTCAATGTAATGGTAAATGGGATTGACGCCTTAATAGGTCTTTGCTGCTTCATTTTTTATGGAGTCTTTGGGCTTTCTACATAGAGTATCATGTTGTCTGTGAATAGTGAAAATTTAACTTTTTCCTGGATAATTTGGATGCCTTTTATTTCCTTTTGTTGTCTGATTGGTGTGGCTAGGATTTATAGTACTATATTAAATGGTGAAGTGGACATTCCTGTCTTGTTCCTGACCATAAAGGAAAAGCTCTCAGTTTTTTCCCATTGAGGATGAAATGATATTATCCCTTGGTTTTTCATATATGGCCTTTTTTATGTTCAGGTATGTTTCCTTCTAACCTACTCTTTATCGCAGTCACCAACTAGACACAATGCAATTTGCATCAACAGCAGTATGCATAAGCACATACAGTTACATTCTCCAAGGCAATACCATATAGCATTGAAAAGGTCAAAGTACTGATATGCATTATTGGCATAAATAATGAATAAATCTTGTATATATGTACATGACGTTGAGCAAAAGAAGCTATGCACGAAAGATATCATGTCAGATCATTTAATTAGTTCAAGTTTATATACAGCCAAGGTGATCTACAGAGATAAAAGTTAAAATATAGATTATCTTGGGGGTACTGATGACTTGATTCAGTAATACAATTTTGACTTAGTAATCAAAATTGTTTCTTCCTCGTTAGCAGCTCTTACATCTATATCCTCTCCATGGTTTTGATTCTTTTTGACCACTGGCTTTCTTTGCTTACTCATGCTATCTCCACCTCTGCATAAGAGTTTAGTGTTCTTGGGGCTCCTGAGTGGCTCAGTCAGTTGAGTGTCTGACTTTGGCTCAGGTCATGATCTCACAGTTTTTGAGTTTAAACCCTGCATCAGGCTCTGTGCTGACAGGTCAGAGCCTGGAGCCTGCTTTGGAATCTGTGTCTCCCTCTCTCTCTGCCCCTCACCCGCTCATGTTCTGTCTCTCTCTCTCTGTCTCTCTCTCTTTCTCAAATAAATATTTTTAAAAAATTTTAAAAAGAAAACTAAAAGTAAGAAAGTATAAAAGTGTCTATTTCCATAAAGTAACAACTCATTGCATTTTTACATGTCATTTATGAAAAACTATATTTTCAGAAACAAAAGATAGAAAAAAACATTGTTTTACATTTTTGCAGATGTCATTAACGTCTGACTTAATTGAGGACAATCATTTCACATTTGTTTTTATGCTTTCAGTTTGTTGCAATAGCACCTGTCTTGGAGTCTCTGGAAAACTCTAGTGGGAACTACGGAGGGAATGAAGTGAAAAATGAGCATAACCACTTAGCAGTGTTAAGAAAATAGTTTTGATGCCCTACACCCCTCGATGGAATCTTCAGTACCCCGGTGATTCCCTGAACAACCCTAAGATCTACTCATGTACTAGAGGGAGGATATTTTTGGGGCCAAATAGACTTCAGTTCAAATTCCAGTTGAGTCAGTTATAGTTTTGTCTTTCTGACACATAGTTTCCTCATCGGCCACGTGGTTCCTTTAGTACCATATGGAATTATTGGAGAACAATTTTGAAGATGACATGCAATAACATGCAATTATGTACTGCTACTAACAATGACACTGGTCATAGAGTTTGTCTTCTTTGTAAACTTCACTGTACCTCAGGCTTTGCTATATTTGTGTGACATTAATTAACTCCGAATAGGTCTGTGAGTAAAATCTCAGCTTGAGTTCCATTTTGTCGATACATACACAAAAGCTGATGCAAAACTGTTAGCTAAGATATCACAGCTAGTCAGTAAAAGATAGAATCCAGGCATTCTAATGCCAGAATTCTTGTTCATTGTATGCCATCTTTGTTTGGCAATTAAGACATAAACAACAAATGTTTAGTTTGGTTTCTTAACTGACACATTCTCCTCTAATATAACCTAATAAGTTATTTTTATTTAATCTAGTTAAGATCAATAATGATTCCAATTTTATATCTTTCTTGGGCTCATATGAAAGCACATTACAGATTTACTGTCCCTTTTTTAGCAACATGCCATATGCACCTCTACTTTGCTTGGTGAAACACTAATACTTCAACAGTGTTTAAAATGAACTGGGATGTCGGGGTACCTGGGGTGACTCAGTCAGTTAAGCATCTGACCGGCTCAGATCATGATCTCACAATTCATGGATTCAAGCCCCGCATCAGGCTCTGTGCTGACAGCTCAGAGCCAGCTTCGGATTCAGTGTCTCCCTCTTTCTCTGCCCCTTCCTAGCTGTCTGTCTGTCTCTCTCTCCCTCTCTCAAAAATAAATAAAAAACCTTAAAAAATTTTTTGAAAGACCAATAAAAATGAACTGATGCCATACTAATTTCATATTTGCAGCAACCTTCTAAAGAACATGCTATTATTATATACTTTTTACAAGCAAAGATGAAGAAATTAGAAATTAAGCCACTTTGTCCTCCCCCAGGGATAGAGTGAGAATTTGAGCTGAGGTTTCCAGTTATTCATGCTACCAGTGAATTGTTATCACTAAATCTTCTCTGTTTACCTACCATATTATAGAGAGTAGGGCAAACATGTGGTATAAATTTATAGCTTTTTGGTGATACTTTATTATTTAATTGACCTGCTAACACATCTCAAAATGATACAGCAAGAAAACGTGTCATCTTGATAATGTGTGGTAGCAACTGCAAACTTTCCCTTTGCCACATTGCTTTCAATGGTCATTTGATTGTAGATGATGTGATTTAATAACATTGTTGTCCTGTATTTGGTTAAATTGAGCTGCATTAGTGGTAATGGTAATGACAAGCAATAATAATAACAATATTAATAATAAATAATAATAAATGCAGAGCAAGAAAGGGGAGAGAAGAAGGGAGGGTAGATTGGCTGGACTGTTTAAAAAAAAATGTGTAACCTGGGATGAACCTTGGATGCCTGGGAGGCTCAGCTGGTTAAGCTTCCTACTTAGGCCCAGGTCAGCATCTAACACTTCATGAGTTCGAGCCCCCTGCTGAACTCTATGCTGACAGCATGAAACCTGAAGCCTGCTTTGGATTCTGTGTCTCCCTCTCCCTTGGCCCCTCCCCAACCCCTTCTCTCTCTCTCACTGTCTCTCTCTCTCTCTCTCTCCCCCTCAAAAATAAATAAACATTAACAAATGTCTTTTTAATTTTAAAAAAGTTTCACTTTTTTTTACTGGAAGTTGCTAGAAAAATCCTCTCCTTTTGATTGCCAATGAAATAACAAAAGAACATTGATGATTATTCACAAGGATATGAGTTATTAATAGGTGTTTCCAAAATTATGTGAATTGCTTACTTATTATTCCTTTGTCGTTTTTAAAAAATATTATCTATCTGTTATACATATAAAAGTATGTTCCTGTTTGGGTATTATGTTTCTATTTTTATGATTTTAATATTTTGCATAGGAATTCCTATTGGTAAGAAACAAAATGATAGATTTCAAGTTAAAATAGGAACTAGCCTCAAGGGAAAAAGTAGTTGGTCGGTTAGGCAGCATTTAATAACTTTTCTAGATTTTTACTTTCTTTCAGGACTGTTTACTTCCTTCATTGTTGTCCGTCTGTTCCATTAATAAGTCTCGAGTTTACCACTGAGGCTTCTCTGCCAACATCATCAGTGGTTTAGGGAAAACAATTTTGTTAACAGTCATTTATAGCAAAGGACAATCTGAAGCAGACAACCTTTCTGCAGAATTTATTTTCAGACTTTTTAGTAGAATGTAGGTTCCAACTGTAGCTATGATTTTAACTTCCCATTGACTGTCGGTTGAAAATATACAGAAAAAATATGCTATTTGTAGAATTCTCCATAAAAGGTTTAAATATTATACATTTCAACGTATTCAACTGACAACCCATGGTTTACAGCACATAAAAATAGTCACACATTGAAAAGAAGTAAACACTTTACGGACTATAAAACACATAGAACCAATTGTATTCCTTAAGTCACGTTTCAGAAAGTAAAACGAAATTTAAACAAAAATGACATGAATAATGGCTTAATATTATATATTATAATGACATAGCATAATACTAAGCAATAGGATTATTTTCATATTTTAAACAGTAAGTCCATTTCTTCTGTACACTCTAGTCTTATATATTTAAAAGTGGAGACTTACATTTTGCATTTAGAAGTAAAAACTCAACTACAATACATATGTGGCCTTAAAATCTCAACATTAAAACCTTCTGATTTTCAGACTCCAGTTCATGTGGTATTTTCAAATCCTAGTTAATATTTTAAAATATAATATTTATATGTAGCATGACATTAGATTTATGAAAAATACTTTTTAAAAACTATGAAAAATCGTGAAATAAAAATGACCAATTCCAAACAGTAATTTGAATAAAATGGTAAGCTAGATGTATATTCATATATAGTATATATAAACTATGCCTCTCATTGATTTATTAATGTGTGTATACACACATTTTACATATATACAAGGTATTATATATATATGTGTATGATATATATGTATACATCTATATATAGATATATACGTGTGTGTATATGTATATATATATATACACACACACATATGTATGTAAGTATATATAAACTGTGCCTCCTGTTAGATGTATTAAAATAGATCCCTGTGATTCTGAAAGAAGAGAGCAATAGCTTTGAAAATATACTGGACAAACAGTTATGACTCTCTAAATCATTAGTAATGTAAGACCAAAACTCATGCTTAGAAGTCAAATAAATCACAAGTACCTCAGAGGAAAAATAATAGAAAATCAGTGTACTAAATGATCAATGGGTAATTATTTTGTGGGATCCTCAGAGCCCCTGACTTTGTTTTAGAGTTTAAACTGCTTATTTTTTTTAAATTCCTTAAACACTTTTCCTTAATGGTGTAGTGGAATCTTCTACAACCTGATCTCAATAAAAGTTTCAAATAATAATAATTTCAAATAAAATAGTTTCCAATAATAATTGCTCTTCCATTCCTTAAGACCAATGACTCCAAACATAGCCTCCAGACATTAATTTCCAAACACTCGTAAGAATCATCTGAAGAGTTTCCTTAGTGTAGTTTTCAGACTGTGACTCTGCAGGTCTTGGTTGGGGTTCTACCATCTGCATTTGGGGCCACCTCCAGCATGTGGCAAGCAGGGTAGGTTTATAGAGCACATTTTGGTACTCACAGGCTCAACTACCTTGAAAAGCCCAAGCACACATTGTCTTTTATAGGATTAATGCAGTCAGTAGCATGGTGCTCCTCTTTCCAATTTGAAAGCACTCCGGGCATATAAGTAAAACTTTGTATTTATGAAGATAATAAAATGCATCCAAAGATATCTTCGTAACTGATAAATTTCACATTTCTCTCTTCTTTCCTTTTTTAGGGAAGGCTTATATGTAGTAGAAATCTGTTCCTCAAACATGCATAGGTATCTTCTGCTCTGGTACTGTCCTAGGGCCTTGTTTTTAAGATGGCAGAGATCACATATTAATGGAAAAAAATTTTATTGCTTCTTTCCAAATTTTAAACCATTACTCATATCACAATGAGTATACATTAATGCCATGCTGTCAAGAGAGTCTCAGAGAGTATAAAAACAAAACTATTGTTGAAACTAAAATGAACCCATGAAATGAATCTTTGTGTTTTATATTTCAGTGTATAATTTCTACTTAATACCATGTTTAACAATAATCTAACCTGTTCTAGTTCACAAAATATTCAGAATATCCATAGTTTTAAGAAAGGTATATGGATTGTTTTGTCTTAATTTACTTTTAATTTTTAGTGTTTATTTTTGAGAGAGAGAGAGAAAGAGAGAAAGAGAGAGATGAGCAGACAGAGATGAGCAGAGAGAGAGGAAGACACAGAATCTGAAACAGGCTCCAGGCTCTGAGCTGTCAGCACAGAGCCGGATACAGAGCTCAAAACAGAGGATCTGTGAGATCATGGCCTGAGCTGAAGTCAGACGTTTAACCAACCAAGCCACGCAGGTGCCCCTTATATAATATACTTATAATTATCCTCAGAAAATTAAACTTTTGATGTAACTTTTGAAATAAAACATCCAAACAGGAAGTTGGTATATACTATATGTATATATTTTGTAATAAACATGTATATATTGCCAAATGTACATCTACCTTAATGTTATAAACAATGGAGGGTATAACGTAGAATATCTCTATACTTATATTTCCTTTTCTGTTTTTTCCTATACTTATATTTTCAAGGTGAAGTAATGAAACATAGATTTAAAAGAAAAGCAAAAAAAAAAAAAAAAGAGGGTGAACGTTGTTTTTGAGTGTGCAATTATCTTCTCAAAGATGAGTAAAATAAGACTTACTGAATGTGAGGTGGACAAATGATTTTGTTCATACTGGGGAGAGATCAAACACGGATAATCATGATGTATTATTGAAAATTTTAACATTCACACATTAGAATATGGCATCACCTGCATTTGGATATAGAAAATAGTATAGTTTAGTTTCACCATCAAGTTTAGGTTAAAAAAATATAAAAAAATAGTCACTTTCATCTATATGCCAAGGTACAGGCCATCTTGACTACCCTATAATATAGAATGAGTATGTATAAAATTGGATTAAACTCATCAGTAAGGAATATAGCAGAATAATAAAGGTGATTCAAAGAGCACTTGAGATCTGAGTACTTATCAGCATTTAGAATTAAATATTGGACTAAAATAAGAGTACTTGGTTAGATATGAAACTGAGTATTGACCTTCAGGACAATAAAACCATAACCTTTGATGGCACCTTTTCTAAAGGACATTTGCATTTGACCTGACAAAAAAAAATCTACAAGTTATCATGTAACTTTATAGAATATCGATTTCAATTAGGAGTAAATAGCACAAAAAGCCAAGAGCCATTCTTCTAGATACTTAGATGATTTTTGAGCACTCTATTAAAATGAGGCATTTAAAGGATGTATTGTTTTTCCACTGCTTTATTTCCACATTTTGGATATATTTTTCTCAATAATATTTCTTTTGGCCTTTTCTTTAATACACATCCCTTCTATAATATTACTATCTAGTTTATGACACCACTTAATAAAATTCTCTCTCCCCTCTCCTTTTGCTGGAATAACACTTCCCTGGAGAGAAGCAAGTAATTAAGTGTGTGGATTCAAAGGGGACCCCTGCAGGGCTATAGGCACCATGCTACATAAGAGTAAATAGAAATTGTTTGCAATGTCAACAATTAGATCAGACATAGTCAATAAGAATTTAGAGGTGAGATTAGCAATAGATAAGCCACTAAATAGGAAGTATTCCTTTAGAGAGTTAATGGAATCTTTATTTGGAAAGTTCTGACATTCTTAGTGTTTCTCTGTGAGCATCCAAATGTTTCAAGCAGATTTTTCATTCTAATTTTAGATGTTTTGGATGTTGCATTAAAAATTCCTTCATGTTTTGAACAGATATAATTAAATACTATTTAACGTGCCCTTCAAAATGAGACACTTCAATAATTGACTGTACATCATTCCACAGTGCTTAAGTCCAGAGCGATGATTGCACCAAATTGATCTCTTGACATTTTTCTCAGCTCTTCATTTTCAAAGTAGTTGGTCTTGTACACATGCATATCAACCAGAAACATTGGAATTCAGAGTAGCTCTTCAGCATCTGTCAAATAAATCTATCCTTCAATGCTTAATTCACTTGAAAGCTAAATTCTATAGATATGATGGTTACCTAAATGAGTGTAATTACTCTTCATTTTAGGGCTTCTAAAAATGCTTCTTTTTTAAAACTGCTCAGTTTGCACTCACCTCAGTATGAGAGGATGGCATTTGTTGGTTGGAAGCCTCACTTACATAAGACCTAATTTAATATATTTAGGTGCCTAATGTCGATAAGGCTCTGCTTGTGATAGATGGACTTTTAATTTTTAACTTCTAAATTATTTCATCACTTGTTTCTACTGAATGGGGATTGTATGTTTGATCCACAGGGTAATTAAAGAGTAGAAGAGATAGAAATGCACATAAAGGTGAATGTGAGCATGATGATTTGATTGCTCTTTTTATCTAAAATAGGAGCTTGGCTTATGTCACTTCCAAAAGCAATGCATTAGGATTTGGCCTTGTGTAAATTGTGCTCTTTAACTCACCTGGTAGGAAATAATGAGGTTCCTAGCAAATGATCTATGAAGTCACCTTTCAAAGATCTAAGCACTCTTAAGTATTTATTTAAGTTGTAAATAGGCATGAAGTCACATGAAACACTGAGAAGAACCCATTTTAGAAAAATTCAGATAAGTTAGTTCCAAACGAGGAGATCCAAAAAAGGAAGCAACTAATCTGACAAATTAAATGTTACTTAAATATCTGTGATCTCTCTCTGACACACACAAGTATTCCGTTTCCTTATAAAAGTTTAATATTCTGGTTTAATATCAATAGTTTTAATATCTAAATGCTTCTAATATTTACCAAATGTTTGCTGTAGCCACAGCATGACTCTAGTAATTACAGTAAATACTGTGTATCTGCTGTTAGGATGAGTCACAATGCCATGTTTTAGATTTATATTTATATCACAACCAAGGAAGATACATCAAGAAATTTATTTACCCAACATCATACAGGTAATAAATGGCAGAACTGAGTTTTAAATGGTAACCTGGAACTTTTAGGCCCACATTTTACTCTAGTCATCATTTTCTTTACAAATATGGGCATTAGAGTGCCTGGGTGGCTCAGTAGGTTAAGCCTCCGACTTCGGCTCAGGTCATGATCTCACTTCGTGGGTTCGAGCCCCGCGTCGGGCTCTGTGCTGACAGCTCAGAGCCTGGAGCCTGCTTAGGATTCTGTGTTTCCCTCTGTCTCTGCCTCTCCCCCTCTCATGCTCTGTCTCTGTCTCAAAACTAAAGTAAAACATTAAAATCTTTTTTAAAACAAATATGGGCATTATGTCAGGTCAGTGTTTGACATATAAATCCTTACCCCCTTACACTGGGGTCAATAAAAGTAAGTTAGTTGGCAAAAAGTTTTTTTAAATAGTTACGTCTTCTTATTCATTTTAAGAATTCACAAAGATTTTCACTTCACTTAGGGCATACGTACCACCCTATAAAAATCTCTCTTTACAACATTACACTTTTTTTTAATCCCCATTTGATTCTGCTTAGATTAAACCACTAAATGTATTGAGCCAGTTAAGCTACTTTTAGTTAAAAGATTAGATTAGAATACCATTCAGTGGGCTCAAAAGGAACATTAATATCACATTCACATTCATATCTCTTTAGTTTACCATAATGAGAATATGTATAATGGTGGGTATTTGAGTATACAAAGTAATTCACAGTAGAAAACTAGAGACACACATTTTCCTTTTTATTGGATTTTTTGTATACTACTTACTGTTTAAGAATTTAGAAAACTTGAAAATTTTAAGTGAGAATTAGTTTTTTGGATTAAAATGTAAATTATTATTTTCTGCCACAAGAACAGATTTTTATAAAATTTCTTCTAGATTTGAGACAGTATTTATCATAGATCCTTAAAAAATAAGCACTGTTGGTGCCACTTAAAAGAGGTATAATTGTTGAGCTTTTTAATGCTTTCAAGCTTTAATTTTCTTCATGGATAAAATTAGTATTTGTTATACCTTCCACTTTAAACAATCGCAAAGCTGTGTGAGAGAATGGATAGAGATTGTCTAATGCAGTGCCCAGCACCTAGTAGGAACTCAGTACGTGTTGGGTCTGTCAACTGTCTCCATCCTATTGGCTATAGCAATAACCTGGGAAGCATGACAATATTCATAGCTCTTTCTTCTGTAGACAGAACCATTGTACAGCCAACATGAAGTTATATTGCCTGAGTTTTTGCAATATTTTGCATGCCCTTGTTTATGTTGTAACATTTTAATAGAGCATAATATGAGTTCCTTATATGAGTACCTCTAATTAGTATATTTTCAAATTTTGCACTGCCATTTCATGTATTTTAAGCATATGATTTTATAAAATGTTAGCAGTTTAATAGAAGAAATATTAGAACAGGTGGCTTTCTGTTTGTTTTCCTCTAAGATGCGTTTGTTAAAAGTTAAAACAATTAAGAAAAAAAAGAACAGAAAAGAACTTAAAAAAGATTATAAAGAACAAGTTTGAATGCCCCCCAATTCGCATACCTAAAGGAAAAAAATATTTGAGAGATTTTTCATTTATACATTTTATCCACCTGAGTTTCAAAAATGGGTACATTCTTCAGATGGTTCTCCACAACTGCCTTTTTACACATAATAAATTAGTATATAGTCATTTCCATTTCAATAATGAAAATGGTAATTAGTTATTATAATAATATGAATAAGTAGTCTTTGTGAGCCTCTAATGTATATCAGATATTTTATAAAACACTTGCTGTATATTATGATATATAGCAATCAAAAATTATTTTGAGAATAGTTATTTTACTATCCAGTCAAGTATCTTGCCCAAGATTTTGTGTGAAGTAGGCAGCAGAGTATGTCCTCAAATGCTTACCTCTTAGGAGCAAAGAACATGCTCATAATTTCCTCCTTTGGTGACTTTAGATGACACCTGATAGTTCCCTGTTACTATAATCAGCATAATTCTATTACTTGTTCTAGGTCTTATATCCAAACTATAGTGTTCCAAAAGGAAAAGGAACATATTTTTTGGAGTTTTACTTTTTATTGAAATAAAATTAACATACAGCATTATATTAGTTTCAGGTGTACAATAAAGTGATTCAACAACTCTATACATTACCCAGCACTCCTCAAGATAAGTGTATTCTTAATCTTCTTTATTTCACCCACGCCTCCACCTACAATCCCTCTGGCAATATTTGAGTCTGTTCTTTTGTTGTCTCTTTTTTCCTTTGTTCATTTGTTTCATGTCTGTCCCACATCAGTGACATCATATGGTATTTATCTTTGTCTTATTTCCTTAGCACTGTACCCCCTAGAGGATGACATCTATTTTTCATTGTAGGTTACTACAAATAGGTGTGCCTTGCATATAGGCAGCTGGGCACAAGTCAATAAAAAATACACAAAATAACTTTTAGTAGCTACATTGTAATTATTTGCATGCACATGCTATGAAGGATTTAGCTGGCCCCTTTTGGTTTACACATTTGTTCTTTATAATCTCTACTACTATGAATATCTTTGTGTTTACATTGTTGCAAACTTGTTCAAATCTTCCTGGAGAAATTCCTGTAATTGTTCAAAGTGTACATCCATTTAAAATATTGAAACATACTGTCTGTGTAATACTATTTACTTAAAAAGACTTATCCACTATTGCTTTCATAGTGGTATTATTTCCCTCACTTTTATCTACCTGTAAAGTTGTGTTTTGTTACATTTATAGTTATTAGCTAAAATTTAATCCTACCAAAATTGTGGTATATTTGCTTTGTACTAGTAAATTCCAAATTTCAGGAGCTTAACACAGTTGATTTTCATACTTACCAGAAGTCTTTAAGAGCAGTGAGGGCCTCTGTTCCCATAGTCATTCAGAGGTTAGTTCCTTCCGTGGTGTGTCTCAGCCTTTTTCTAGGGCCTCAATGTTTTCTCTGTCCATCCAGCAGATAGGTTGAACAAATGGAGGCTTAATCACAAGGCATGAGCATGGCTAGAAGTGAGTTAATCATATCCACCTGGATTCTGTTAGCCTAAATTGAGTCATAAGGACATTTTTTAAAAATTATAACTCCATTATAGTTAATATACAGTGTTATATTAGTTTTAGGTGTACAATATAGTGATTCAGCAATTGCATACGTCATTTAATGCTCATCATGACAAATGGCCTCCTTAATCCCCATCGCTTATTTCAGCATTTCACCAAACCTCCCTCCCACCTCCCCTCTGACCATTAGTTTATTCTCTATAGTTAAGAGTCTGTTTCTTGGTTTGCCTCTCTTCCCCCACCCCATGATCGTTTGTTTTGTTTCTTAAATTCCTCATATGAGTGAAATCATATATGGTATTTGTCTTTCTCTGACTGACTTCCCTTAGTGTAATACACTCAAAGCTCCATCCACATATTGCAAATGGCATTATTTCATTCCCTTTTATGGTTGAATAATATACCCTGTGTGTGTATATATATACATGTAAATGTAATACACATACATACCACTTCTTTATCCATTCATCATTCATGAGCATTTGGGCTCTTTCCATAATTTGACTATTGTTGATAATGCTACTGTAAACATTGGGGTGCATGTGTCCCTTCACATCAGTGTTTTTGTAACCTTTGGGTAAATACCTAATAGTGCAATTGGTAGACTGTAGGGTAGTTCTATTTTTACATTTTTGAGGAAACTCCATACTGTTTTCAGCAGTGGCTGCACCAGTGTACATTACCACCAACAGTGCAAGAAGATTCCTTCTTATCTACATCCCTGCCAACATGTGTTGTTTCTTATGTTTTTGATTTTAGCCCTTGTCATAGGTGTGAGGTGATTTATCATTGTAGTTTTGATTTGCATTTCCTTGATGATGAATTACATTGAGCACCTTTTCATGTGTCTGTTGGCCATCTGTTTGTCTTCTTTAGAGAATTGTCTGTTCATATCTTCTGCCATATTTCAAACTGCATTATTCATTTTTGGGTGTTGAGTTTTGATAAGTTCTTTATATATTTGGATACTATCAAGTATATCATTTGCCAATATCTTCTCCCATTCAGTATGTTGCCTTTTAATTTTGTTGATTGTTTCCTAAGCTGTTGTCATAAGGTCAGTTTTAACTTCAATGAGGACTGGGAACTTAGTCTAGCTGTGTACCCAGGGGAAATAGAACATAAATTTACTAAACAATGAGCCTGTCCCTATAATAGTTTTCCAAATACATGTTACAATCTTCATCTTCCACATACAACATACTCATCTCCTCCCACTGGAGACAATATGTATCCCAGATGCAAAGTATCCAAGATCTCTGGGCAGTAGTCTTTTCCAAAAATAAAAGTCTAAAAGATGGTCCTACCCACCCACCCCATACACCCATCCAAAGTCAAGGGCAGAACTAGGACAGGACTAACATGACAAAAAACAAAATCCATGGGGAAAAAATGGGAGACATGCAGGGGCTCACACTCATAATAATTTTTAAATATTCCTGAGGTGAGATGTGGAATCTACCGAATTAAGAACTCTCTGATGTTGTTCTATATAAGGCACCTCGCTGTGCCTTAAATGTGATATTACCTTCCCATTCTACTTCCATGGCCACCTCTGAGGTAGGCACTGGTGAGTCCCTTTCTTACCTTGAGGAATCCCTCTCCTACCTGCTACCTGTATGTGCAAACCTCAGAATCCAAAAGTTCAGTTGAGTTTCAAAGTGCCAGAACACTTTAAGTCTGAGCTCCTTACTTCTTTGCCAATGAGATTTCCTCAAAAGCTGGGAGGCTTCTGATTGATTTGTTTCTAATCATTTCCACTTGGCAATAAACACAAAGTATTACTTAGACAAAAAATAAGTAAGCTCTCCTTCTTTCCTTATATCTCACCTCCGTGTCATTTCTCAAATTACTGCTGGATATCTTGAGGTGATGGGAGTTAGGTGTGGAGGTAAAACTCTTAATCTGATTGTTTATGTAAAGCAGTCAATTTTTTTCAACTGACACATCCTAACAAGGCTTTTTATTTTTTTTCTTTTTTAATCTCGAAGATATTTTCAAACCTGATGTTTAGTTGTTGAGGTCTATAATGCACCCAGAGCTTTTACAAACTTTTAAAGCTCTGGACTATCTCTATTCTTTTTTGTTCTCCTACTTAAATATAAGGAGATACTGGCCTTGCTTATTTCATTCTCAATACTTTTGTAATGCAGCCATCAATAGCCATCACTGCCCATTGAATCTTGTTAGTCAGCATGTTGTCTGCCTTGTATGTTACTGCCACTGATAATTTTACCAAAATTTGCTACTCAGAAACTTGATGACAGGACCCAAGTGCAAGGTACTAATTGTGATATAAGTTGAAGGAATACCAGCGGTTCTGACAGATAAGCCCCATGATCCTAGTGGTTTAATAGAAGTTTATTTCCATTTCAGATAAAGACTGCTTCATAATGTCATTCAGAGACCAGACTCCTTCAATCTTGGGTGTCTTATCCTATTTAAAGTATACAGGATCCCACTGGAGTCTTTCATGGGACAGCCCTCCATGCAGTTTTTACCACTTACAGCCATATTCCTTTAGCAAAAACTTAGTGATCATAGCCACATCTGCAAGAAAAGGAAAGAAGTATAACACAGCTCAATGTCCAGGAGGAAAGATATAGTGATCTTAACTGCCAGTACAAAATAAACACTTTAAGGTTTAACTTTAGTTAATTTTAGCTAACTGCTGAAGTTAGGATATAGTCTGAATATAAAGACAGCTGAAGACACAGTTGTTTTTCTTTTTAATTTACAAAAAAAAATAAAATATATGAATACAAGTATCCGTGAATTATTTTTTAATAAAAGTGGTTAAATTATCATTTGTAAAAGTCTTAAAGCACAAGAAGTTTAAATATATTTATATGTAGTATACCAATAGAAATTAAGAGTAAATATAGTCTTCCTTCTAGATTTAACAATTGGAGGGATCCTATTCTATTTGAGTACTTGACTTTAAAAATAGGGAAATTCTGATTATATATACATCTCTCATGGAAGAAAAAGCACAATGTACTTTCAAATGCACAGCTGTCAGTCCCTCGTAATGCACTAGAAAAAACGCAGAATTGACCAATGGAATGGGCTCCTTCTTTTTCAGTATCTGTACTTCCTGTTAAGGCCCCACCAAACCCTATCAGCCAAATATTATTATGTCACAATGTCAAACCCTTAATTCCTTCCATAGATATGTATTAAGGACCTTCCATATATGAGAAAGTGTAATTTAATGGGAATTGAAGAATCAATAAGGCTCCTCTACCCTTAAGAGGATTAGAGGTGGGTTTGTGGTTACCTGGCAGTATTTCTAAGATGGGCAGAATCAGCATCACCTGAGAGCTCATTAGATAAGCAGCAGGCTCAATGCGAGGCCAGAACATACAAGCTCTGAGCTAACGTCGGACACTCAACTGACTGAGCCACCCAGGTGCCCCAGCAATCTGCTTTTAACAATCCTTCTAGGTGATTCTGATGCAAGTGAACACTGGTCGTGAGATCCTTTAGGACACTCGTGATGTGTGAGAGACTATGCTTCCCCTCCCCCCTTGTCTCGTCCCGAGCGTCTTTCTCAATCGCAGCAGTAAACAGTAAAAATAAGAACTGAGCTTCCGGACGTTTTCTTTCCTTTACCTGCTTTATGTCCTATACATGTTATAAAAATAAAAATTCCCATATATAAATTATAGCAGAAAAGTGCTTGTGGGTATTTAGTAAGGAGACGCATAAAGAAAACCATGTAAAAAATTCAATTCAACAAAGGTGTTTTTTACTTCTCTTTATTTTAAACCTGCTTGTTTCCCCCCAGAAAGCCTGTAAATATATAGTTAATGGGGAACAAATCAAAAGTAAAGATCAAGACTATGAAAGGAAGTAAGCAAGTCTGTTCACTGTGATGGTAAATATAGATTATATAATTGAGAATTAGATTTTATTCTTATCTTTCTTTGAGCTAAGATTAAAAGGAAAGCATCATTAGTTACATTGAGATTGTTACTATAGAAACATATGAAAGGCTTTGTTGTATGTTCATAGAGATGTTGTGGGAGATATTATTAAAGACATTAAGAGATTCCAAAATCAGTAGCCTAAAGGAAGCAGACAGATAACTAAAATAAGAAATTAGGGCGGGATGGAATAAAATACGGAGAAGATCATGCTAACCTCAAGATTATAGGCCGTTCTCAAGTGAGCATGTACTTTTCAGCTCACAGAGATCATTGTCAAACTGAATACAGACCAAATTTCACCATATCTCCAGGTTTTTTGACAGAAGTTAGAAATGTGGATTTTTAAGTAAAATTTCTAAAAATTTTAATATTTTAAGTAAAGTATATTTGTAGTATTATGTTGAAGAAGTGACATTCTTCCAACTGAGACTTTGCCCTAGAACACCCACTAGTATACAAATTCTGTATTGTATCATATTATTTCTGCAAATTGAGAAAATTATTTCTGAGTTTGGTATCATCAGGAAAAACGTCTTGTTTATATTCTGACACTATGAAATACAAAAAAGTGACATTGCATCCTTTTTAATCTGGATACCCAAAATTTTTAAGTCTTCCGTTCAAATTTCGGTCCACTACTAGGAAATATATAGGCCATTTAGGGTTACGTTTTATATAAGCTTCCATTTTTAACTCGTCTTTTTATGCCTCCTTTCTCTGATCGCTGCATTTTCATTTTATCATATCTCATATGATATGTAAACTCAAATATCCCTGTAGCCTCTTGAATTGTTAAGTCCATGTGCAGTCACATTTATATACAAGTGCCAATTACAGAGGTCACGTCTGTATTTTCAAGAGGAGGTTCAGACTCTGGAGGGAGTGCACTCATAAGATATTTCTGCAATTTAGGGACACCTGGGTGAGTCAGTTGGTTGAGTGTCCAGCTTTGAATTGGACTCAGGTCATGATCTCGCAGTTCATGAGTTCAAGCCCCACATTGGGCTCTGTGCTGACAGTGTGGAGCCTGCTTGGGATTCTCTCTCTCTCTCTCTCTCTCTCTCTCTCTCTGCCCTTCCTCCACTGGCTGTCTATCTCTCTCTCAAAAAAAAATAAACTTAAAAAAGTATATTTCTGAATTTCTTTGGTGTGCCATCAGTGGTCTACATCATCAGCCATGTTCCAAAATGGCAGATGCCAGAGAGTGGCATCTGTAAGAGTGTATTACCAAGAGCACGTGCATCTGATTGCTGCTGGTAAAGTTGTAACATACTACAGGCTTGCCAAGGTACCTTGTGTCCCTGAGAACTCTGTGGAAATTCTTAGTGTTCCCGAAAGGCATCCACCCGTCACTGACTATGCCTGCAAACTACAATGCCATAATTTTCTTTGCTGCTGTCACCACTGATGAGCTGTCACTTACACAGACCCAGTATACACTTTCAATGAGACATATAAATCAGGACAATGATGGGACATCAAGGTAAGAGGAATGGTCTTCCTTCTGAGTCATGCTTAGTCAGGCTTTTTGTTTTGTTTTGTTTTTTCCACATGGTAACAGCTGACTTCAAAAGTTAAAGTTCTCTGCATCAATATACCTGAGCTTTTACCTAAAATTTCCATAGAGTACCATGGGGGTCTGTCTTAATCATCAAAATCAGCCATGATCTATAAGAATAATGATTTTTTTTTGCAGAAACAAAAACTAGTACTTTAACTTTCCAATTCAGATGCCACCCCTCCCATGTTTTATGTCTTGTGTTGTTGTTTCTAGAATCTTTGTCCTAGTTTTTCTACTTTCCCATCCATCCACTTCTCTCAGATTTACTTTCATACCTTTGGATTGTCGTTTATTTTATAAAGGGATGCTCAAATAAAGAGATTTAGATTCTTATCTCCAGAAAGTTATTCTGGGCCGAAGTAATTGAGGGATGGGGCACGCATTCATTTTCTATTTCTGTATAATGAATTAGCATGCTTTTAGGCACTTAAGCAAATCCATTTATTATCTCTTAGTTTTCATGCAATAGAAGTCAGGAACTGCTTAACTGGTTCTCCGCTCAGATCTTACAAGGATGAAATCAAGTTGCCAGCCTTGACTGTGATTTCACCTGAAAGATTGACTGGGGGGAAAAAACTGCTATTCAGCTCATTCAGGTTATTGACATAATTCATTTCCATCTGGCTGTAGAACTCATGAAGGCCTAATTTTTTATTTTTTATTTTAAAGTTTATTTTTTTTGAGAAAGAGACAGTGTGAGTGGGAGAGGGGCAGAAAGATAGGGAGAGAGAGAGAATCCCAAGCAGGCTCCACGCTGCCAGCACAGAGCCTGATGTGGGGCTGAAACTCACAAAACCATGAAATCATGACCTGGGCGGAAACCAAGAGTCAGATGCCTAACTGACTGAGGCACCCAGGCACCCCTGGCTTTTTTTTTTTTTTTTCAAAGCCAGTGGGAGTTTATCTGACTTCATGGACAGCTCTTGAACCTCCTTTTACTTGATTAAGATAGGCTATATCAGGATAATCTCCCAATTGATTTAGGACCTCAGTTAAATTTGCAACATCCTTTAATTTTTACCATGAAAATGAACCTTAGCTATAATTTATTGACTGGAAGCCAGAATCATTCTGCCTTTCCCAGTATTCAAGGGAAAGCAATAAAAAACCACACATTGGGTCACCTTAGGTAGTGTCTGCCACAGGGAGCTTTTAACTCCACCCGTTCATTTGTTTATTTATTTTTAATTTTTTTAATTTATTATATTGTTTATTTATCTTGAGACAGAGCATGAGTCAGGGAGGGGCAGAGAGAGAGGGAGAGCGAATTCCAAGTAGGCTCTGGGAGACTATATCACAAACTGCAAGGTCATCACCTGAGCCAAAATCAAGAGTCAGATGCCCAACAGACTGAGCCACCCGGGCACCCCATCACATGTATATATTTTAATACAGATAATGATATATTTCACTATACTGACCAAGAGTCAATAGACTCTTAGTAGTACAATCTTACCCATCTATAGCATATTGTATTATTTGTGTTTGAATATGGTATTTAAATACATTATGTTATAGAGTTGGAATTAAATCATGAATTGTCCAAATATAAACTCCAAACAAATTGTATGGAAACATTTTTTAATGTCCATTAACTGAAAGGACTTGGGTCTCCACTTCCTAGTGAGAGGCAAGATTCTTCCAACACATGCCCCATCTCCTTTTACTTTTAGGACAGGCCAGCAAAGTAGCTTCTTATATTAGTAAATGTGAAGAGGTGGAAAACATGCCCATATTTAGGAAGATAATATCTTCAAGAAGTTTGGAATACAAGTTTCGTTTCTCTGGAGTCTATGTTCAAATGTCATGCTCTGTTTCCTCTCCTTGTGTGATACTGTCTTTGTGGTAAAAAAAAAAAAAAAAAAAAAAAAAAACTTGAAGAGGTCATGAAGAGAGGTTTATAGACATAAAAAATAATGATGTGATAACTTTGTGAACAGATTAAAAAAAATATTTTAGTGTATTACATCAATTGAACTACAGAATTGTTAAACTAAAATAGGCATGGGACCAGCCCTTGATTTGCTCTTTTACTCTTGACCGAATGCTGGTTTTATGCCAGGCTGTGCTTTAGGTTATGTGAATACAAAGATGATGTCCCGCTTACCAGCAATGAATTAAAAAGAAAAAAAATCAAAACCAAAAGAAAGTGTAGTTTGGGAAATTGGATTTTGACTTTTGAAGCCCTGCGATACTGGAATAGAATGATTGTTCTACTCAGAAGTTTCAGAGATATGATGTTATTTAACCTTGCTACATTTGTGGATGATATATTAGTACTGGTCTCATGGAATTATTATAAAGATAAGAAGAAATAATTTTGGGCAAGTGTGTAGTATCCTGTGTATGATATAGTAATCAATGCCAGCTAAAGAAAATAACGATATTGATGGTAATTACAAAAATAATAGCAATAATGAACTCTGAATATGAAATTTAGTCCTGTCCAGAGGAAAACTGACTAAAATGTGTAATGTTGTTAAACTGGTATGTCGGGGTAAATCTGGCCCGTGGATTTATATTGTTGTGCTAACATTATTTCCATATCTATGATGATTAACACGGGCTGAACCCTTTGACTATGCAACATCTAGTTTTCCAGTGTCCGTTTTCACATTGCTTAGCTATGTTCCTCTATCTTCCTGGACATTTAAGCATTTTGAATGATTACCCTTGAAATATAAGTGATTAGTGGATTTTCCTAGTGCCTAGACTTAAGGCACAATAAAAACATAAACTGCCCCAGGAGAATACATGGCTCCAGTTGAAGGAATGTTATTCTATGCAAATATTTGAGGAATTCTCAGAGTCTCATAACCTTGGAATTACTCCATAGCTGAGCTAACAGAAGATCATATAATAAAGTCAAAATCCAAAATCTTGTATTATCAAAGGGCAAGAGTAAAACATGCATTAAAATATATTTTGGAACAACTACAACAATAGCAACAAATCAACCTCTCATTTTGGAATTTCTAGAAAAACAAATCTTTTGTCCCTGAATTGTATCAGGCCAGCACAAAGTTAACCAAGTTTAGAGCAACAAAGTGTATCCCCTATCAACAACTAATAAAATCTATTTGGACAGTGAAAATCCATTGGCTTTTAAAACAAGAACTATACGATCACTGAGGAACTAAAATGATGTTGATATTTCTCAGAGTCATGAAATCAACTCAAAGTTATGGCATAGCATGTATTGGTTAACTGAAAGAAGTATGCATCCACTCGTTTCTCTTACCTACTTAAGATTTCATAGGCGTCTACAAATAAGACCTATTTTTATGCTGCTAATGTAAACATGTCCATTTGGCTTATCAAACTTAGAAATTTTACTCAGAATACTGGAGTTTAATATTAAAACATTTTGTATGCTCCTCAAAACCTGAAGACTGATTTTGCCATGTGAAAAATTAGAAGTAAATAACTTTAACAATTATAATTCTGAAATTGCAATATTGCTACATTACTCATTCTAGCAAGTCCTACAGTAAGGAATCATGTCAACCGGTAGGAAAAGTGAGCAGAGATTTGCTCATTAAAAGTTGGGGAGGTGGTAGGGTAGAATTATCTAGAAATGTGAACGTAAATGGAATTGCCCGTTAGTAACCCCAGACACCTTAGTCTCAATAATGTCAATTATAGCATTGCCTAATAATAGATTGAGTAAATTTACTAATGCTGTTTATTTAGATATAAATTACCTTTGTAGTTTATGAAATGGACTATTCTCTTTCATTGTTACTGCAGCTTCTAAGGAATAGCGACTCATAAGATTAGATAGATAGTTCTATTGTAGCAATTTTGGGGAGGGTTATGATCATTAAAATCAGAGCAAATATACATGTTAGAAACTAAAATTATTACTTTTTTGTAGAAAAGATAAAAAACAACTCAACTTGTACATTGTACTTACAATCAGAAGATGCCTATGATAGTTATTTGGATGGATCATCTAATAGGTGAAATTATAAAATGCTTATAATTAGCCATGGATTCTTTTAGGTATTTAGGGTGAAATTAACACAAAGTAGTCTGGGATTTTGGTAATATATTAATGAAAAAGAAAAAGACCTAAGACATTTTGTTATTCCAATAATTCATATTAATTTTTGAAAATGGATATGATGAATAATCGGCTAAACCCTTAAATGTAGGATGACACTAACTTTTAATGTCTGAGGTAAATTAATAAATTAATAATTTTCTGCTTATTTTCAAAAAGTACTTAAAATTGCACACCAGTACAGTGTCTGTGGCATATTGCAATAAAATGAACATAAATCATTTGTTTTTAACCTTTATTTTCCTCCTATATTGCCTTCACAACTGCTTTGTCACTTCTAACTTTCTTGTTTCTTAATGATGCTTTGGTCATACTTCATAATTTTTCTGGCCACTTTTTTTTTTAAGTTTATTTATTTTGAGAGAGACAGAGACAGCATGTGTGCGGGAGGGGCAGAGAGAGAGGGAGACAGAGAATCCCAAGCAGGCTCCTCTGACAGCACAGAACCCAACATGGGGCTTGAACCCACGAAATTGTAAGATTTTGACCTGAGCCAAAACCAAGAGTCAGACCCTTAACCAACTGAGCCACTCAGGCGTCCAGGCCACTTTTAATTATAAAATCTTTTTCTTTTTAAGGTCAGTAAACAATGTTAAACTCAAAATCAAATGCAATCTATTTCTATCTTTATCTGATCCTTTCTCCTCCCATTTTTCTCTCTTCCCTTCCCACATTCTCAATGCCTGCTGTGCAGACATGTGCTGGAATGCTCATTCTTTGAGTGGAATATAGTATGTTCTTTAATTCTGTTGTTGTTGTTGTTTTATTTTGTTTTATTTTGTTTGTTTTTTTTTGTTTTGTTTTTTGGTTTTTGGTTTTTATGTTTTGACTCTGTGGCCTCCAGGATTGTTTGGGTATTAGGAAAGAATAGCCATGGAGATAGAAACACATTTATGTCGGAGGATATTCCTAACTTTGCTTGGGTTCATTCTGTTTCCATAAGAAAACTCTAAGGATATGGTCGTCTCTGTTCATATGACATTTATGGTTTTCATGAGGTAATTAGTTTCTGCCCGACATCATACCCCATCTGTTTTTAAATCAATATACTATAAGTAAGTGACATAACCCCACCCCAGAATAAAATACAGTAAAATTAGTTGAAGGTGTTTGTGCACATGTGTGATCTAGTATGGACTTCTCTAAGGACCTGGATTGTGACAAATTTTTATAAATACCTTTGGATGATGACTTTCTGATTTTTAATATATTAATCATGCTGGCTTCCCTAGTTTTCTCTACGTGGGGTGGTACCCAAGTCATCATAATTAAAGCCCTAGAGTTGGATATGCACAGAGATAAGAGGAGCTGGTGATAAATTTGGGAAAGAGATAGAAAGAAATTAGTGGAAAATCATACATCATTAATTTTTGTCCCAGTAATATATACTAATATTATTATATTTCATTTGGAATATAATCATTTATATTGGTAAAATAATTCAAATGATATAGTGTAGATCTAAATATGTATTTTGGTAAATGGATAATTTGCAATCAGTAAATAAGCATTAGCTATGTCACTTATATGTACATTATATTTAATATCTGATATTTTAAGATAAGACCCTTTCTGATTAAAACACATGGTTAGGACAATATGACTTTCATAAAATCAGCAAGTAAGCCATCATGGAATAGGCCGTATCATAAACTTTTGCTTCATACCAAACATTAGAGGTACATTAGAAAAGCCATGGGGCACCTGGGTGTCTCAGTCGGTTCAACGTCCAACTCCCGATTTCAACTCAGTTCATGATCTCAGCGTTCATGAGTTCGAGCCCCACATTGGGCTTTGCTCTGACAGACTGGACCCTGCTTGGGATTCTGTCCCCCCATCACTCTGCCCCTCCCCCCACCTCTCTCTCTCTCTCTCTCTCAATAAATAAATAAATAAATAAATAAATATTATTTTTTTAAATAGAAAAGCCACGTGTTAGATAAAGCTTCCAAAAATGTACAAAGATGGGTAGATCTTTATGTAGATATTGAATCTTTTTTTCCCCTCATTTTATTTTGTGATCCTTTACTTTCTAATTATCTATAGCTGTACATTTAATTCTACTCAATTCACAAAATTTTTTTGTCAGATATTTTCTTAGGAGGGTCAATGACATGAAGTAAAATCTGATTTTTTTCTATGATATCAATTTCACTACTCTTTTAGAATTAAGTATCAAATCATATCATGGAAATGTTTCCTCTGAATGAGTGGAGGGGTGGTGGGTAAATGCATTTTATATGCTAAGTACTTGCTTAGATTGCCTGTTGAGATGAAGAGCTCCGTGATTTATTGCCCAAACCCAGACACTTTTATTTCATGTTTTTATTTAAATTCCAAGTAGTTGATATACAATGAAATATTGTTTACAGGTATAAAATTTAGTAATTTATCACTTACATACAACCCCCAGTGCTCATCATAACAAGTGCCTTCCTTAATACCCATCATCCATTTAACTCATTCCCCCACCCACCTTCCCCTCCAAGAACCTTCAGTTCTTTATAGTTCAGAGTCTGTTTTCTGGTTTGCCTTTCCTTTCCCACCCCCCTTTGTTTATGTAATTTGTTCCTTAAATTCCAATTATGAGTGAAATGGTATTTGTCTTTCCCTGACTGACTCATTTTGCTTAGCATCATACACTGTAGCTCCATCCATCTCATTGTAAATGGCAAGATTTTGCCCCTTTTATGGCTGAGTAATATTCCATTGTATATACTTACCACTTATTCTTTATCCATTCATCAGTCAATGGACATTTAGGCTCTTTCCATAATGTGACTGTTGTTGATAACACTACTATAAACATTGGATGCTTGTTTCCCTTTGAATCAATATATTTGTATTTTTTTTTAGTAAATACCTAGTAGTGCAGTTGCCAGATTATAAGGTAGTTCTATTTTTATCTTGCTGAGAAAACTCAGTACTCTTTTCCAGAGTGACCCCACTAGCTCACATTCCTACCAACAGTGAAAAAAGGTTCCCGTTTCTCAGCATCACCTTGCCAATGTCTGTCATTTCCTGTGTTGTTAAGTTTAGCTATTCTGACACTTGTCAGGTTATATCTCATTGTAGTTTTGATTTGTATTTCCCTGATGGTGAATGATATTGAGCATATTTTCATGTGTTTGTTAGCCATCTGGATGTCTTCATTCAGAAAATGTCTTTTCATATCTTCTGACCATTTTTTAACTGGGTTATTTGTTTTTGGGGTGTTGAGTTTGATAAGTTCCTTATGTATTTTGGATGCTAACCCTTTATCAGATATGTCATTTGCAAATACCTTTTCCCATTCCTAAAATTGCCTTTTAGGTTTGTTGATTATTTCCTTCACTGTACAGGTATTATCTTGATAAAGTCCCAATTGTTTAGTTTTGCTTTTGTTTCCCTTGCCTCTCTTACTAGATAGAGACATAGCTAGTAAGAAGTTGCTACAGTCAATGTCAAAGAGGTTATTGCCTGTGTTTTCCTCTAGGATTTTGATGGTTTGTTGTCTCACATTTACTTCTGTTATCCATTTTGAATTTATTTTTGTGTACAGTGTAAGAAAGTGGTCTAGTTTCATTCTTTTGCATATTGCTGTCCAGTTTTCCCAATATTGTTTGTTGAAGAGTCTGTCCTTTTTTCCTTTGGATATTCTCTCCTTTGTTGAAGATTAGTTGGCCATATAGTTGTGGGTTCATTTGTGAGTTTTCTATTCTGTTCCATTGATCTATGTGTCTGTTTTTGTCCAAGCACCATACTGTCTTTATCATTACAGCTTTGTAATATAACTTGAAGCCTGGAATTGTGATGCCCCCAGCTTTACTTTTCTTTTTTTAAGATTGATTTGACTATTTGGGGTCTTTAGTGGCTCCACACAAATTTTAAGATCACTTATTTTAGTTTAGTGAAAAAGGCTCAAATCCAGACACTTTTATTTATAGAAAGAGAGGATATTAATCCTGTTGGGATACCAGGGATAAAATGAGACTGTCCAGGGCAAACTGGGATGTTAGTAGTCTATTGAGAAATCCAGCACCAAAAAATAGGGGATTATCTCTTGCATTTTCCCCTGGTACCTTAAATACTATCTTGCTTACCTGACACCGAGTATGTTCTCTGGACCTGTGTGCTTTCTTCATCTTGTCTTTCCCCTTAATGTTCTCCTTTTCTTCAGTATTGGACAAAACTTACTTAAATACCTTTCTTCTTTAGAACCCCTATGGGTGCCCTCCAGCACAAGGCTGTCTTCTGAATTCAGGCTGAATTGAGCAGTCACTAAATGCCTGCTGGGTTTTCCTAGATGCTGGGTTTTGTAAGGACACATTTCCTTCTTGACAGGATAATAATTTGATTATACTGATTACGTGTTCTTCATGCACAATCCCCATTCCAAACTGATTGCTCGTAGAGTTTTATTATAGAAACGCCTCAAGGCATAGTTAGTTTTGCAGAGAGAAAATGCTTTATGTGTTTTAAGAGACTTGAGTTTTGTTTTCAAGAGCAGTTGTGGAGAACTCTAATCCACAAATGTATGCCTTACACAGTGAGAATGTTTTTGTTTTTAGTTTTTTTTTTCCATGTACCCAGATATGGCAAAGATGCTGCCAGTTATGGAGGGGTAAAGAACAACAGAGGAAACATAAAGTTAGAAACTCATGGTTGGGGTCTCTGAAATAAAGGATTGCTGTTATCCCTGAACATGGTCTAGGAAATAAAACTGTAAGAGGTAGAAACATTTGGCGACTCACTGGCAGAGGGGGGATTGACCTGTTTCCTAGCCAGATCCTGGGGAAACAAGTTTTGTCCATTAAATGCCAACATTCCACATCAACAGTGCATAGAGAGTTGCAGTCAGACTTTCTTCCTTCATTCTCCTGCAGCCCATGAGAGCTGTCAGAGATGAGTCAAATTTTCTACACCCCCAAAAAGAACACAGTTGTAGCCCAGAAATACTGATGAACTTTGAGAGACATTGAAGATACCAGGACTCCTGCAAGAAGACCCATCCAGAGATACCCTGGGGGTGTGGAATTGTCCATGCAAACAAGTTGGGGTATTTGCCTCAGCCTGGGGAAGAGATGACTCCCTGAGTTCCTGATACTAGGTACTCTTCTGCTGTCCCCACCTGTCACCTTGAAAACGGTAGAATCTTGAGAAAGGGGAACCCTCTTACACTGTTGGTGGGAATGCAAACTGGTGTAGTCACTCTGGAAAACAGTATGGAGGTTCCTCAAAAAACTAAAAATAGAACCACCCTACGACCTAGTAATTGCACTTTAGGTATTTACCCAAAATACAGATTCAAAGGGGTACATGGATCCCAATGTTTATAGCAGCATTAACAAAAATTGTCAAAGTATGAAAAGAGCCTAAATGTCCATGAACTGATGAATGGATAAAGGAGAGGTGGTATAAATATACAATAGGATATTACTCAGCCATCAAAAAAAATGAAATCTTGCCATTTACAATGACGTGGATGGAGCTAGAATATATTATGCTAAGCAAACTAAGTCAATCAGAGAAAGACAAATATCATATGATTTCACTCATATGTGGAATTAAAGAAATAAGACAGATTAGCAAATTGGGGAGGATAAAGGGAAACAAACTACAAGAGACTCTTTTTTTCTTTTTTTAAAAATTTTTAACGTTTATTTATTTTTGAGAGAGAGAGAGAGAGTAGGAGGGGGGCAGAGAGAGAGAGAGAGAGAGAGAGAGAGGGAGATGCAGAATCTGAGGCAGGCTATAGGCTCTGAGCTGTTAGCACAGAGCCCGACACGGGTTCTAACCCAAGGACTATGAGATCATGACCTGAGCCAAAGTCAGACGCTTAACCAACTGAGCCACCCAGATGCCCCAAGAGACTCTTAATGATAGAAAATGAACTGAGGGTTAATGGAGGGGAGGTGGGTGGGGGATGGGCTAGATGGGTGATAGGTATTAAGAAGGGAACTTATTGTGATGCGCACTGGTTGTTGTATGTAAGTGGTGAATCACTGAATTCTACTTCTGAAACCAATATTGCACTGTATGTTAACTAACTAAAATATAAACAGAAATAAAAAGAAAAATGAAGGGTAGAATCCAGAAAATACTATTTTAATTTGCATAGGCAAAATTTACCAGGATTTGACTAAAATCAGTATTGAAGTAGACTGATTTTTTTAAAACAAAAGATACATATGCATTTTCTGTATATTTGGCTGTAGGTTATATGTCAAGTGGCTTTTCACATTGAGAGAGAAAGGATTAAGAACTCAAAGACACCTGGGGCGCCTGGGTGGCTCAGTCGGTTAAGCAGCCGACCTCAGCTCAGGTCATGATCTCACAGCTCGTGGGTTCAAGCCCCGCATCGGGCTCTGTGCTGACAGCTCAGAGCCTGGAGCCTGCTTCGGATTCTGTGTCTCCCTCTCTCTCCAACCCTCCCCTATTCACACTCTGTGTGTCTCTCTCTCTCAAAAATAAAAAAACATTAAAAAAATTAAAAAAAAAAAAAAGGACTCAAAGACACCATATAGCTATAATTTGCCAGGTCCTGTGTTTGGTGTTTTACATACATTATCTCATTTGTTCTTCCAGAAAACTCATATTTAATCTTATTCAGAATTCCCACAAACAGCTTTGCTTTATTCAAGGGCTTGCAAGCAGATAGTTTATTTTGTCATATGGTCTAAGGAGCATATGTCTACAGTATAAGGAATGAGCCAAGGCGAGAAGAAAAGCCATGAATGTCTTATGGAGCTGGCATTGTGGGAAGCTGCAGCTTGACCCAGCTGGCATTCCTGAGGAATTGTGGGGAAAGTACTCCAGGCTTACGTGTCCAAGGCCCAAGGACAGGGATGCTGTGTCATCCATCACATGGCATTGCCTTGTTGGTTGTATTCTCCCTGATGCTTCTAAGTGTGTGTCAGAACGGCGGAGTTCGTTTCCATAGTGTTCACATGCAGGAGTGGCAGAAAATCCTGGGATAGAATATAAGACATCTGGTGAGCATATAAGGCAAGACACTACTCAGTTTGTATCTGAGCACAGCTGGCTGCTGCAAGAGCCAGGATAAAGTTTGATCTAGAAGATGTGAGATATGATGTTAAAATTGTACCATGGATCCAGAGCTCATTGCATGAACGTGCAACCAGGGTATTCACACAGGGTTCTGGGCTCAGAAGGACGTTGAACTTGAGAATTAATACTCTGTGAAATTCCTATGATTGCAGTCTTTGACTTTGTGCCTTATAAGTGAAGTTGGATGGGATGATGTAGCACACCCTGGGACTTGGATTGTCAGCTGATGCTGGAGCCCGCCCCCCACAGAGTGCCCATGGCTTTGGCTGCCTGGGTGGTCGGTGCCCACTCCCTTCCCTCTGTGACCTGAGCCCCATCAGGCTTTATGTTTCCCTTCTTTCCTGTCCGAAGATTCCTGCTACTTTTTGACTGGGATAATAACCGGATTACATTGGTGGGTGGATGAGGGAGAATTCTGTCCTTTCATTGCCCTCTGTCCCAGTGGGTGTCTGCTCATGGACACAGAGAGGCTCAGCATCATGCCACCTCTGTATGTCTTGGGGAGGAGGACAAGGCAGTAGCCATTCTCTCCCTGGTGGCAATGCCGTGGATAGGACACTTGGTGGGAGACTCAGTGAGGTCTCCTGAACACCCTGAATCCAGGTATTAAGAACATCTCAGATGGTAAGACATATCAATCACAGGAGATTCAACTGTTTGTGGTGGTTTGGGGCTGGGGAAAGAAAGACTAACTTCCCCACAGTATTAACCATGCTTTCTAGTTTCTTTATCTGATGATGTGTGTCTGATGTTTTGATATCTGGGAACTTGATGACTAAGGAGGGGATACCCATTCCAAGTGTATTCCTAGCATCTTCCTAGAGTTAGTAAAGGAGACTCTGGTTTTCATTTGCAAAATAACCAGTGCAGAGGCCACACCACTCTTTCCCATCTGCTTTATCCAGCTTTACACTGTAAAGTGGTATTCTCCATCCCAGATGACCCTGAGTCCCCAAACTCAGGACCCACTGAAATCTTGTAAGCTAGCCAATGCTACACCTGTTCAGCCTACTCACTCTGCCTTGCCCATTTTCCTAGAAAACCACAAGAAAAGCTTTCTAGCAGTTTCCCTTGCAATCTGTCTGCCTTGTTCTCTCTCACCAGCCAACCTCAGGGCTCTTTCATATTTTCTGCATGGTGTGGTATGTTCCCCCCACACACACTCTTTGGACTTGTGAACAATAAACTAATTTCTTAATGGCAGTCATCTTGTTACCTGTTGGCCTCACCATACCTGAATACAAACAAAATTCTCAACTGAATTTTAAAATACCCACTGGCTGAGGCCTGGCTGCATTTTCATTTCATAGTGTTCCCTACAACTGTGTAGCAAACACTGCAGTCCATGAATGTTAATATAGATGGGTTTATGTCTCTTGCTTAAAGCCATACCTGTTAAGTGGCAGGGCTCAGATTCTAGTCCTATTTTCTTTGGAGTTTTCTTCTGCTTACACCACTCTGACTGCACTAAGTACATTCACCCATGAGGCAGTTAAATAATGCAGGTTGAGGGAGTGAAGTTGGTATATGGTGTTAAAATAAAGAACATATGCATATAAAGCAGATTCCAAAGTGTTAAATGGAAAGAACAGACTAGGGCATCTACCATTAGGCCAGTTTCTTCCTACCTCATAAGTGACTTTTAGTAAAAAGTACCTTTACCCTCTGCATACAGAGAAATAATACAATATACTGTATTTAATAATATATTGTTGAATCATATGTATGTACTAAAGAAGACCCCTCCTTGATAATGACTTACACCATGGCTCTTGGGATATAGAGGAGGAAGAAATAATTCTTTCTCTACCATCTGAGGTTCTTGGCTGAGATACTGCCTGTAATAAAAGATTAACAGAAGAAAAATAAACACGAGTTTAATAACATATTGGTGACCTTAAAAAAAAACAGCTATTTGCTAATAAAATGAGTTTATTTAGGATTAGCTTAGGAATTGCAGTTTAGGACAGGCAAACTATGGCAAACCATAGGCAAGTGTGGAGAGCAGAAGAGAGGGGCTTGCGTTTGTGGAGGAAAGAAGGGAAGTTGGAAAGGGCTGTTTGAAAGAGTTCAGGGTGGTGACAGCTTTTCATTGGCGGAGTGTGACAGTTGTCATCGGTTGGGCTGTCTCTGGGTGAAGAGAAATCAGTTCTTTTCACTAGGGTGTATTAAGTAAACTTCCCTGGGGCACCTGGGTGGCTCTGTTGGTAAAGCGTCTAACTTCAGCTCAGGTCATGATCTCGCTGCTTGTGGGTTCGAGCCCCGCATCAGGCTCTGTGCTGACACCTCAGAGCCTGGAGCCTGCTTCAGATTCTGTGTCTCCCTCTCTCTCTGCCTGTCCCCTGCTCATGCTGTCTGTCTGTCTGTCAGTCTGTCTCTCTCTCGCAGAAGTAAATAAACATTGAAATAAAATTTTAAAAAAATTAAGTAAACTTCCTCTTGTTTGGTGCTAATATGTGAGAGCTGAGTGGTAATGTGTGAAAGTGGCCCCTTCTGGGCTCCCTAGCCCCATTTTTAGTAAGATTTCCTATATTTTCACAATGTATACCTCTTATGTATCTCATATACATAGGAGATACCCAGGAAAACTAACCCCCCACAGTGGCTCAAGCCATCACCTTAAATACCATCTTCAGCTAAAGACCAAATGTGTTACAGGAAAGTGCAGCTAGTAATCAGAAGTTACTGGGCCAAAACACAGTCTACAGGGCTATGGTTGTTACACAGATTTAAGTCCTTGGTTTGTTTGTTAATAAGAGTGTCTCATCATTTTCTTCCTAGTACACCAATACTCACAAAGAAGTTTATTTGTCTAAGTCTTTGAAAACTTTTCTTTGTCAGAACTGAGGAACAGAGCCTTGAAGCATAAAATATGCTACATGACTTAAAACATGGTGTGTAGTTTGGGGCGCCTGGGTGGCTCAGTAGGTTGAGCTTCTGACTTTAGCTCAGGTCATGATCTTACAGTTCCTGAGTTTGAGCCCCACGTTGGGCTCAGGGCTGACAGCGCAGAGCCTGGAGCCTGAGCCTGGAGCCTGCTTCGGATTCTGTCTCCCTCTCTCCCTGCCCCTCCCACACTCGTGCTCTGTCTCTCTCTCTCGCTCTTTCTCTCTGAAATAAATAAATTAAACAAACATTAAAAAATTTAAAAAATCCATTGTGTATAGTTGGAGGGCCAGGGAAGACCAATATAAAAATGACACATTTTTTGAAAAGCAAATCATCCAATTTAGAATAAAATTATCTGCAAATATATCAAAATTGCCTGCAAATGTTGCAAGAGTTAAAAGAGAAAGAAGCCAATGAGAAATAGTCAAGAAAGGCAGTGTAAGGATATGGGACTTGGGAGACTCTTTGAAGGATTTGGTAATGGAGAATGAACAGAAAATGAGGACAACACATGAAGAAATATGCAATACTTGAGGTTATCAAAGCTCACCTTACCAACACTGGATGTGATGGACTGACCAATGTAAAGAGTCTGCTTGGAAAATATTAGAAAATTAAGCTATTCTTTGTCACATCATATTTTAGAGATTTATGAATCCTAAAATTTTAACAATTTTAGGTAATTTTAAATTGTCAAATTATTGAATGGATGATGACAAATTATGGGGAAATTCCAGTAAGGAGTAAAATGTGAGAGTTACCTCTGAGCACACTTATCCTAAATAGTGTCTACCAACTGAGGAAATTTTGTTGTTGCTGCTTTTGTTTCATCCCACGATATTGCGAGAATCTTTTGCTTTTAGCCAGTTTAGAGTCTTAAGTTGGAATTTGATTTGAGGTGATATTTCTATATACGACATTTTGTTATATAAAAGTATAATCTTAAATATAATTTATTGCACATGAGATGAAATAGCTTTTAATCTGTTTTAAGTTCTGCATATTTTGTCCTTAGTAATTTCATTTTAGTCAAGCAAAATGAGACTTCTTGTTGCTGGGCTTTCCAATTTGGTAACAATAATGGTTTGATTTAATGTCATTTAAAAAATGGCATTTAATTTTGAAAAGTTCATCAAATTTTAACTCCACTTTCTCACAGCATAGACTTTAAATGCTGTATTGATCCGCTTATTTTTGACAACATGTTTCTAATACAACCATGAGGAAAAATATAAAAACAAAAATAATATCCAATGACTTTCTTATATGCTCAAATCTGTGGTGGTGTTGAATATCTAGCCACCATTAGGCTTATTTCTTGACTTGTCAAAATCAAGAAGAATTCCTAGAAAAATTTATAACAAAAAATGTATACCTATACCAGTCAGTACTTTTATATAGAGTAAATATTATTATATGTTGGAAATGTAAGATGGCAGATAATTATATAAAGTCTAGTTAACTTGCTACAGATTTGGAAATCTCATGAACAAGGGAATCACATGATAGTGTTGTAAAAACAAATATAATTTCACTAAATTTTAGGTTTTAAACAATTGCATATTTCTAATCTCTCAATAAGTTACTCAAAATTAAAAGTGGTTTCAGACCTAAATTAAGTCCCTTATAATGAGAAAATAAAAATCCTCCCTGGTAGAATCTTTCTCCCTAATCTAACTAAGGTATAAAATTTGTCATGGAGTCTGAATTTCTTAAGGTTGCTCAAGAGATGTTTTAAAGGTATTTTTGGAAATTGCCTTATTAGCAAAGATTCTATTCTTGGTCAGATACTTTAGTTAAGCTGCTCACATATTTAGTTTATTTCCTGATGCTTATCATTAAGAAAACCATGATTTGCAACACAGTGTTATTTAAAATCTTGATCCCGGGGCACCTGGGTGGCTCAGTGGGTTAAGTGTCCAACTCTTTGGCTCAGGTCCTGATCTCATGGTTGGTGAGTTTGAGCCCTGTACTGGTCCTGGGCTGATAGTGTGAAGCCAGCTTGGGATTCTCTCTTTCTCCCTGGCTCTCTGCCCCTTCCCCACTTGTGCATGCATGCTTTTTCTATCAAAATAAATAAATACCTAAAAAAAAAATCTTGATCCTGAATGTTTTTTTTTTCTTTAGTATCTATCTTGACTTATATTTGCCTAATGCTCCTACCAGGCAAATATATATATGAGTATTTTTGAGTGCTTGCATGTCCCAAACATTACACCACGTGCTTTAAAGCCATTATTTGTTTTACACGTTCATAACATATCCAGTTTCTGTCAGCTATATCTCCTCATTTCACACTGAAGAGACTAAAACTCAGAGAAGTCAGTTTACTAGTCAAAATTCACACCAGTCCTAGGCTGGCTTCACTAAGCATAATCTTAAACCACATGGTCTAATTTTAAATGTTATTTATGCTCTCAGTCATGAACAGTGGCAGAATTGCCTCAACATTGTGATCCAGGACTAACTGTTTTGCTCCATTCAAAAGAGTACATTTTAGTTTGTGGTTGTCTTAGTTTTCTGGGGCTGGTGTAATAACATACCGTGGCCTAGGTAGCTTGAACAACAGAGTGCACTGTTTCACATTTCTGGAGGTTGGAAGTCCAAGTTAAGGTTCTGATAGTTTTCTTTCTCCTGAGCCTCTCTCCATGCCTGGAAGGTGGCCACCCTTTCACGGCTTCTTCACAGGAAAACACAAATTTCTTCTTGAAAAGACCAGTCATATTGTATTAGGGCCCACTCTAACCCCCTTTTGGCTTAATCGGCTCTCTCTTTTTTTAAATGTTTAATTTTGAGAGAGAGCTTGCTAGTGGGGGAGGGGCAGAGAAAGAGAGAAGGGGACAGAGGATTCGAATCAGGCTCCACACTGACAGCAGAGAGCCTGATGCAGGGCTCGAACACACAAGCCATGAGATCATGACTTGAACCAAAGTCAGATACTTAGCCAACTGAGTCTCTAGCTGCCCCCAGAATCATCTTTTTATAAAGCTTACCTCCTAAAGTTATATTCTTCTTTGTACATTTTTTAATGTGTATTTATTTTTTGAGAAAGAGCACAAGCAGGGGAGGGGCAGAGAGAGAAGGAAACACAGAATCTAAAGTAGGCTCCAGGCTCCATCAGCACAGAGGCTGACGTGGGGCTTACACCCACAAACTGTGAGATCATGACCTGAGCAGAAGTCAGACACTTAACCAACTGAGCCACCCAGGTGCCCCCTAAAGTTATACTCCTATGTACTGTTTTTTGAGACTTTAACATATGAATTTGGGGGTGGGGCAAAATTCAGCCTGTAACAGTGCTCTTTTAACAACCTCTGATTCTATAACCCCAACTTTGAACTCATTCTAATGCAAAGGTATCTAGGATTAGGAAGATGTGCACTATCATCATGAGAGATGATAGTGCACATTTACACACGTGCCCAGTCTTGTATTTCTTTTTATTGGAAGATTTCAACATCTGCAATAGGATACACTGTCATTTTACATTTATTGCATTTTGGGGAAGTATTTCTTAAACGTTAATCAGTATCAGAGTTATTTTTGAAATAGTGATGAGGCCCCGTCTGCAGAGATTTACTAGGTCTGGAGAAGGGCCTAAGAATAGAACACAAATGGCAAAATACTAAGATGTGCACACTGACTCAAGTAATTTTTTATTTTCATCCAGAGAAATGTCATGAATTTATTTAGCATATTTATTACAACAGAGTGAAAGCATGAGACAATCATTAGGGAAAGCCCTTTGCTGTGAGCGTTCGTTTGGTTTTAAGCAAACACAATTCCTCTCAATACCCAAAAGAATAACTTTGCCTTTTCCACCATTATCCCTAAATTCCTCTCTGTCTTAAAACCACCTTGAAAATATTGTGTGTTATCAGTCTGAACATTTTTTTTTCTTTTTTTACAATCTGGCTTCCCAAATGTAGTAACTTCTTAATCTACATAATTGTGATAAGCTCTTATTTACTTTAGAGGCATTAAATCAACATGCAATTTCATCTGTTGTAGATAAAACAAGTTAGTAATTATTAATACATTACTACTGAAAAACATATTGTGTTTTGAGGATCAAGCACAGCTGGGGGCTGCACCCTACCTCAGGCACCAGATGCTCCATTCCCTGTCATTCATTTAGAATTATTTACACACGTGGTTACGTGAGCAGAAGTGTAGTAAAGCACAGATCATTCTTCTTATTTCAAAATTTGTTAATTTTTTAGATAATTAAAAAAAAAAGGTAAGTGAAATATATGCAGGTGAATGCCTCCTTTCTTTCCAGTGTGTTCTTCCTGGTTTCCAGTCTTCCTCAAATGGGAGATACTATAAATTTGTCATGTGAAACTTATACACTATATGAATTTTATATACATCTTTTCCAGTGTATGTAATTCTTATAGAAAAAAGTTCCTCACAGGACAGGAAAAGAGGATGCCAATTACCTTTTATTTTTGTTTTCAATTTCAAATGAAATTGAAATCTGTAGGACAGTTCACTAAAGTCAAATTTATTAGTCAAAGAATATAAGTTTTTTGATTTTTGTAGAAATTGACAAATTGTCCTCAAAGGGTCTGACCTATTTTACATAGCCATAAGCAATATGTAAAAGTACATATCCCATCCCACAGTCTTGCAAATGAATTAGCAAACCTTGGATTTTTTACAGTCTATTGAGGGAATTAGATATCCGTATAGTGATGTTTTTTTTAATGTTTGTTTATTTTTGAGAGAGGGAGAAAGAATCTGTGATCAGGGAAGGGGCAGAGAGTGAGAGAGAGGGGCAGAGGATCAGAGGCAGTCTCCACCCTGACAGCAGACAGCCTGATATGGGGTTTGAACTCACAAACCATGAGATTATGACCTGAGCCAAAGTTGGATGTTCAACTGACTGAGCCTCCCAGGTGCCCCAATATTAAGTAGTTTTAATTTCCATGTTTCTTATGATGAGAGTGATGATTGTCCTAATATATTTAAAAGCCTTGTTATGTTTTCTGTGAATGGTTCATTATGTACTGTGCCCAATTTGGGGGGAGGGAATGAGATTATTGAACAGTTTGCTTTGCTTTCCATGATTATGCCATGTAGACATTTTCAGATTTTATGAATTGGTTTTTAACAGTCTTGTCTTTTATGATTTCATGAGTGGAAAAAAAGTCTCCCACATTGCAGCCTAGTACATTTCTGTAGCGACTACTATAGTTATCCAGATTAGTTGCTTATGATGCAAAATCTTCATCTCTTTCCAGAGAGAGATTGAGTTTAGGAAATCTGGAGTATGTGTGTGTGTGTGTGTGTGTGTGTGTGTGTGTGTGTTGTGTCTAGGTGCAGTCTTGCCTTCTCTGCTTTTTCTGAATTAGACTGAGTCCAGCGAGGTTTTTCAGCCAACCTGACACCTTCCTTCCACCCAAGAGCCCACTGAGATAAGGTTTTACACCTGGGCATGTATTCTCATCCTCAGATAGTTTATTTTTGCTGAGATTTACCATTAATGACTCCACTTGCTTTTGACATCTCTTTCAATGATTCTTTGCCTCCATTCCTTACCATATAGAAGATGGAATTTAGCCCATTTCTATAGTTTTTGGAAGCTCTTACATAGAGAATCTAGGGATTTTATGTTGTTAGAGAATAAATGTGTTTTCTCAAATTCATATGATGAAGTCTTAATCCCCAGTGTGTCAGTACTTGGGGGTGGGGATCTAAGGAAGTAATTAAGGTTAAATGAGGTCATAAGTATAGGAGCCTGACCTTACTTATACTGTAAGGTCAATACTGTACTTATTAAAGAAAAAAAGATATCAGAAAGCTGTTCTCTCTCCCTCTCTCCTTGTGTGCATGGGAAAGGCCATGAGAAGCATATGGAGAAGGGAGCAGACTACAGACTAGGAAGAGAGCTTGTACCAGAAACTAGATCAGCTAGATCCTCGGTTTTGGACTTCTGTTGATTAAGCGACCTAGTGTGTGGTATTTGGTTATAATGGCCCCAGCAAATTCGCACGTATGCCTCTCATAGTTTTATGGGAAAAGACATTGGTAATTTTGGTACTCGGTTTGTTGTCTTTCCTCAATCATGTTTTTGTACTTCCTGCTTTTCAGTGAAATTCAGTAGGGTATAAAAGAAATATTTATGTGCACATTTAGTTTTATATCAGATCATTGTGATGATTCTGTTTAAAAGTTGAGTTATTACTATTAGTCTTCACGGCCAGTTGCCATTGATTATTGGACAAGAACACATATATTCTGTTTAGCCTAAATGGCTTTATGGGAACCATTATTAAAAGTCTCACTTTTTCAAGTAACAATTGTATGAGGGATAGGACATCAGTTTTCACAAACATTTACGGAGAAGTCAATAATTTTTAATAGGAAAAAAAGGATATCTGTGACCTCTCTGATTCACCACCAAAGCAGTATTACTGTGGTCTATCATGGCTTATGCAGACTGATAAATACAAAAGACTGAATCCTAAGACAGATAATGGGATGTAGAGAATACATGAGTTTCAGTATAGGTATTAGAGCAAACATGAAACAAAAGAACTCTAGGACCTCATGGCTATTGTGTTTGGATGTATGTGCTCACATGTGAATCCACACAGTCCATCCCTGTAGGCAGATGCTTTACAACTGTTTGGTTGGCCTCCCCAATGGAAATAATAGAATGCTCATTGTTTTACCAGTAATAATGATATTTTTATTACTAATTACATTTGAGATATTTTTGCAGGCTAGGCTCTTAGAGATAATTTCTCATGTAATAATTTTTTTCTATTTATTCTGAACAGTATTGTTATGCTTGTTTCAAACTCAGTGTAGCAGAAGTTAGCTTTCTCAGATAACCCAGTTTACCAATGCTGAGTCACAGAGCCAAGACTCAAACTTAGATCAGCCTGATTCCAAAACCTTTATTTTCAAGTCTACCATCTGGCTAATCGATATAGTCTCTCTAGGAAAGACAAGGTGTATAATGAATAATTTGCTCTCTATTTTGACAATTTACAAATTTAACATGATGCAAGTGAAATATTGTGAACAATTCTCTTTTTTCTTATTTAACTGTATCTTAAATGAGCTTATTTAGCTACATGTACAAAACCATGATAATAAAGACAAGTTACTTTAGACTGCCTTTTTTTTTTTTTTTACAAATCAGGCTTCAAAACACATTTTGTCAACCAGTAAACCGAGAGTATGGTTTTCTTTTTGACTTAAACTCGCAGATTTTAATTTAATATTTTTGAAACAAAAGAAGATTACTACCAATTTGAGTTTCTGCTTTTCAAGCATACCATGTCCATATGGTCATCAGTAACATACTGCATATTGAAATTGTGTACATTTTTACAATTGTGTGACTTGCAGTAGTTAAAAATGACAAGTTGGGTCTATAGTAAACATAAAATACACTTATTATGGCAAAAAGCTATTGAAAAATACTAACATAACATGACAGTGCAGAAAAAGTATTAGCATTCTCCATTTATCTTTGTTTGTTGATATAGCTATTACTTAATAGTTTATCTTCAACATTATGTATGCATATCTTCAGCACTAGAACTTAGTGTCAGAAGAAGAAAATTATTTTTTTCCTTTATACCCAACTATATTGTTTTTACTTATTTGTTTTCTTACCATGAGTATGTAGCCCTTTTATAATAAGAGCAAATAATATAAAATCATCATCATAATAAATGGTCTCAGGATAAAAATCTAGACCTAGAGAATATACTTTTAATTATTTGGAAAGTGGATATAAACACCTTTTGAATATTCGCAGTACACATATATCAGCTAAAAACCTCTATAGGACCACAAAGTAGCTATTATATTAACAATGTGGCAAATTCCCTGTGTAAACATAGCAGCATGTTATCTAATAATACTCTGGAGGACATTACAAATTTTTGTTGTTTTGTTTTCACACGATTCAACAAAGTTGTATTTTAGCACAAAGTTGTATTTTAGCAGCCCATAAGAGTTAACTGGAATGTCCACCAGGACTTTATTACAACCAGGAGACCCTATTTTATATTCAGTCTTTTGAATGATTATATTATGCAAACATATTACCTACTTTATTCTCTAATTGCTAAAAGCTATAAAAGCACAAACAGGATAATGCAATAACTGGAAATATACATAGCAAATTGCAAATAAAAACTCAATGAGTTTTAGGATATTAAAGTAAAACCTTTACTTTCTAAGCTCCCTCAAACAATAGATATTTAATGTCTCATTTTATTAATATCTCAAAAAGTTCTAATATCTTAAAAATATTAGAATTAACATTCTTTTATAGATCTGAGAGGCTGGTAGCAAAACTGATGTAGAAGGCGCTCTATAATTTCCCCATGTCCTTTTTATTTATCACAAGTCAACATCACAAAAGGAAATTAGCCTTTCATTTAAAAACCCTTACCAAGGTAAAAGTTGTTCCTAGAATTTAACCTAGTTTGCCAGGATAAGAGAATCAGATTCATTTAAACTGTAAGCTCCTTATCTCATTGAAGCTATTAGAAGACATTTGAATATGTATGACTCTGGTTTTTTTCTAGGCTGAGTTGGAAAGATAGATAATGTTAATGTTCGAGAAAAATCATTTTTATCGTAAACATTGTATATAATTGATTATCATAGTGCATACATTTAATTTTTAAATTTTATAATAGTTCACTAGATACAATAAATGAATTGTCTTCCCTATCTTTATGTCTAAATTGTGTGTATATACAGAAATGTAACATGTAATAAAAATAAATATGAATTAAATTCTGAAGTGAGATATCCATATAACAAAATATTACTAACACATTTCAAGGGCTTATTATGAATCAGAAAGAGTGCTTTATCTTCTTTTGGCTCTTCTAATACTAACTAAAATTTATGGGTTATAGGTACTACTATCATATCATCCAACATACAGGACTAAAAGTTTTCAGATGTTAAATATCTCACATCTCAAGGACCAATAAAAAGGAGAGAGAGGCATAATGACTCAAACTCATGTCTATTTAAATATAGTGTTGGAGAAAGACACTGAACTCAAATAGAACTGTCTTCATATCTCAACTTTCAGGCAAGCTATTTCAATGCTTTGAGTCTTAGTGTCTTCAAGTAGAAAAAGATCATAAAACTAATTAAATAAGATAATGGCTTTAAGGACAGAACCCATTGTATATCATGTAGTATGTGTGTTTAAAATGTTCATTTCAAAACAAACAAACAAACAAAAAAACCAGTTCATTTCTATGCTCCAAATACTTACAAACACACATTCAGTGTAAGAAGTAAGTTGGTGGTATCTGGGTCTTTTATCGATAAATACATTGATTTCAGTGCTTGTGCAATCCTCTCCCTTCCAAAATATTATTCACTAGGCTTCTATGATACCCCACCTGCTCCTCACCTCTACTGTTATCCCCAAACCACATATTTCTTCTGTTTCTTTTACAGGTTCCTAATCCTTTACTTTTAATTCTAAATACTGAATGCCCAATACTGAGCCCTATGTACTATACTCTTTCCCACTCAATCTCTTCCAACATGACCTTTTTAGCCAATGGCTTTAAGTTACTTCAGTATCCTGCTGGCCCTCATGCTAATACCTTTTTTCCTGACTTCTCCACTGAACTCTAAACTAGTTTAGGTGACTGCTCACTCAACATTTCCTTTCAGATGCCTTATAGACAGCACAGATTTACTAACTGAAAATAGAACTCTACATTCTTGCCCTGTTGCTCTTTACCTCTTATGATTCTTTTTGAATTTTCTGCCTTGCAATCCAAACATCATCAAGTCTAACACACAGACTTAGTGTATGTGTGTGTGTTTAGCTATATATATATATATATATATATATATATATATATATATATAGTGTGTATATATATAGTATATATACACTAGCTGTCTTTCTCCTTCCCATGGTAGTGACTTATATTTAGCTACCATTATCTCTCACCTGCACTTCTGAAATTGTGTTGAAACCCATTCTTTATTTAGTCCTATTGGTCCCTCATGTTCCACTCTTTCCATGGATATTAGAGTGTTCTTTTAATTTAGTTTATTTTATACAGTCCTCAAAACTCTCCAGTGTCTACTCATTTCACTTCATATAAAATTAAATGTCCTGAGTGATGTCAGTAAGATGGCAGGATAGGAAGTTCCAGACCCTACTTCCTCATATGAAGACACTCATTCAACAAGCACACATAGATATAGACAAATTCCTATTATGAGAAATCTGGAATCCAGTTATGATGCTTCTACCCCTCAAGCAAGTGTGAAACCAAGTACATCAAAACTAGTAGGAAGATTTGTGTTACCTTCTCACCATAATCCCTAGTTCTGGAACAGTACCATGCAATTGCGAGGAAATTCTAAGCTTTCAACCTCTCCCTGAGGAAGGAAAGAAAAGAATAGGCAATATGTCCAACATTCCCATAATTTTTCGGGCAATGCCCAGGTGTTGGGCCTCTGATTTTTCTGTCTCAGAATGCTGTCAGAGCCCAGCAGTTATGCCCACTCTTATCACTTCTATTTAACATAGCATCCTGATCAGAGCAACTAGGCAAGAGAAAAGAAAGAAAAAGTACCCAAATTATAAAGGAAAAATAAAATTATATCTAATCACAGCTTACATGATCTTACATATAGAAAAACCTACAGATCCCCCCATACACAGACACTTAGAACTACTAAACTGATTCAACAAACTGCAAGATATAAAATTAACATACCAAAGTTAGTTGCATTATCATGCACTGACAACATCTAGAAAGGAAATTAAGAAAACAGTCAAATCCATTTGCAATAGCATCAAAAATAATAACACAGGAATAAACTTAATCAAGGAGATAAAACCTGTACATTGAAAACTGCAAAATACCGGTGAAAGAAATTAAAAACACAAATTGGCAAGACATGCCATGCTCATTCATTGGAAGACTGAATATTATTTAAATGCCCATAGCACCCAAAATCATCTACCAACTTAGTGCAAGCAAACCTTAGCAAAATCCCAGTGATATTTGCTTAAAGAGAAAAAAAATCCTAAAATTCGTACATAACAACAACAACAAAATGAAAACAAAAAACAAAAAAACTTAAAAACCAATCGAGAAAGAACAAAGCTAAAGGCATCACATTTACTGATTTCAAAACATATTACAAACCAATATGAATAAAAACAGCACATTACTTGGATAAAAACACACACACTAAATGAATGGAAAAGAATCAAGAGCCCAGAAATAAACTCAACAAATAATCATGAATGCCAAGAATACATGATGGTGAAAAGATCTTTCCTTCAATGCACATGCAAAAGAATAATATTACACCTTTGTCTTACACCATACACAAAAGTTAACTCAAAATGGATTAAATACTTAAATGTAAGACCCCAAACTACAAAACTCCAAGAAGAAAACACAAGTAATAAGCTCCTTGACATTGATCTTGATAATAATTTATTGAATTTGACACCGAAAGCCATGACAATAAAAGCAAAAATAAATAGGGCTACATCAAACTAAAGTATTTCAGCCCAGCAAAAGAAACGTTCAACAAAATAAAAAGACACAAATAGAATGGTAAAAAAAATACTTGCAAATCATGTATCTGATAAGGAATTAATATCAAAATGTATAAAGAATTTATTTAAGTCTAGCAAAACAAGGTGTACCTGGGTGGCTCAGTTGGTTAAGTGTCCAACTTCGGCTCAGGTCATGATCTCACAGTTCATGAGTTCAAGCCCTGTGTCAGGCTTTGGGTTGACAACTCAGAGCCTGGTGCCTGCTTCTGATTCTGTGTCTCCTCTCTCTGTCCCTCCCCTGTTTGCGCGCGCTCTCTCTCTCTCTCTCAAAAATAAAGTTTAAAAAAATTAAAAGTCTAGCAAAACAAAGAAACAGACTGAAAATGGTCAAGGATCAGAATAGTTAATAGATATATTTCCAAAGAAGACATACAGATGGCCAACGGATCCATGAAAATGTGCTCAACACCACTAATCAGGGAAAAGCAGATCAAAACCACAATGAGATATTATCTCATACCTATTAGAATGGATATTATTTTTTTTAAAATAATGTTTATTTTTGAAAGAGAAAGCATAAGTGGGGGGAGTGACAGAGTGAGAGGGAGACACAGAATCCAAGGCAGGCTCCAGACTCTGAGCTGTCAGCACACAGCCTGACATAGGGCTTGAACTCATGGATGATGAGCTCATGACCTGAGCTGAAGTCAGATGCTTAACTGACTGAGCTACACAGGTGCTCCTAGAATGGCTCTTATTAAAAAAACAAGGAATAATAAGTGTTGGCAAGGACATGGAAAAGGAAATCTCTTATGTACCCCTGGTGGGAATGTAAAAGAGTAGAGTCACTATGGACAAGAGTATGGAAGTTCCAAAAAATCAAAATAGAACTACTATGTGATCCAGCAATCTCGCATCTTAGTATATTTCCAAAGGAAATGGAAACAGGCCCTTGAAGGGATATCTGCACTTGATGTTCATTGCAGCATTATGCAGGACAGCCAAGAGGTAGAAACTACTTAAAAGTCCATTGATAGATGTGTGGATAAAGATAACATAGGGGACACACACACACACACACACACACACACACATATACACACTGGAATATCATTCATCCATAGAAAAGAAGGAAATCCTTTTATATGCTACAACATGGATGAATCTTAAGGACATTATGCTGAGCGAAATAAGCCTGTCATCATTACAATTATATGAGGTATCTAAAGTAGTCAAACTCATTGAAAAAGAAAGCAAAATGGGGAGACAGAAATGGGGAATTGGTCTTTAATGGGTGTAAAGTTTCAGTTGTGCAAGATAACTTACATGACTGGATTCTAGAAATATGCTATACAACATTGTACTTATATTGACCAATATTGTAAAATTTGTTAAAAGGGAAATCTCATGTGTGTATTTTTTATAATAATCAAACCTCATATTCTTAGCCATAGGGCAACACTGCCTCAGAAATCTAAAAACAAACAAAACCACAATGTTCTCAAAGGCCCCTGGTGGTCTTACCCCCAGCATCTCTGATGCCACAGCTAAGCCATCTCCAATCTGGGTTCTACTACCTTTGAGTGCAGCTGGGTTTCACGTTCTTGCTCATGATAAGGTCATTTTGACTAAGGACCTTGGTATCCACTGGTTTTCTGTCTGTAATGATTTTCCCTCACATCTTTGTGTTTGACTTTTTATGATTCCGGTCTCTACTCAAATATCTGGCCCACAGGAGAGGCCTTCCTTCTGACTGCACATTTCAAATTCCCCTAAATTCACTCACCTCTAAAATACTCTTTTGTTTTTCATTTTGTTTTTCTGCCATAGTACATATTTTTACCTAAAAAAATATTGTGTATTTTTTTACTCTGTCAGTCTACTCTAACATAACAAGAAATATTCATTGTTTAATGAATTGTTTCATTCATTGTTTAATCAGTAATCTCCAGCATCAGAACAGTGACCGATCCATAATAGATAGTAAATCTTTAATGAATGCCAAAAAAGACTAAATGAATTTAACAATATTTGAAATCAAAATCTTTACCACCTGAAAATACCACATGAAATGGTATTTTCATCTAAGACTTTCTTAACTCTTTCAAATATAGAGAATGTTATTTCTCATTGCCACTCTTTTTGCATGTTATTCATACATTTCCTATCATATTATCTCTTTCCAGTTACCTGACAGTTTTCCTGTGGAGATCAAATAAAGACTATGAGAATACAATTACATGTTATAATGCAGTGTATACATTTTTATAGCACTATTGAATCTTGTTTATACATGTTCATTTCTCTTAGTGTATGATTAACCTGTGGGTTCCTTTCTATTTCTGGTTTTTGTTTTTAATTTTTTTTATTGGTATCCTGCAAGACCATGCTACAGTAATTTGCATGTAGTAGAATTTGATAAATAATCTTAGTCAAATACATAACAGAGAGACAGCCAATTTGACTACGGTGTTGCATCTTCAATAATTTGGTTTATACTAGTATCATTGCTGGGGCACCTGGGTGACTCAGTTGGTTAAACATCTGACTTAGGCTCAAGTCATGATCTCGCAGTTGGTGAGTTCAAGCCCTGAATTGGGCTCTGTGCTGAGAGCTTGGAGCCTGGAGCCTGCTTCAGAGTCTGTGCCTCTCTCTCTCTGCCCCAGCCTTGCTCGCTCTTTTTCTCTCTCAAAACTAAATAAACATTAAAAAAAATTTAACACCATTGAATGTTATAAATCTTTAAACCATATCAAAATTCAATTTTCATTGAAAGCTTTGATTGTATTTTAGACCCTTTAGGACATTATTTTTCTGTTTATTAGATTAAGTTCATGTTTGTTATTAGATGATTCAGAAATTCATTCAAAGGGCAGTTTTCTTTTCATGCCCATTCTGCTACTCCAGGCATTTGAGAAATGACCATGGATATCCATCCTGTTCTCAAGAATTTCACAGTCTAGTTTGAGAAAATGAAATATGTGATAAAAATTTGTAGTACAAAATAAAACTCTGTTGACAGCGCGCTATGGGTGCAGAGAAGTGCCTAACCCATGTGGAGTAGTGGCGATTACAAGGAAGGAATGGTGCGAGTGTTTGAGAAATGAATATACAATTTTCAAGGGCCAAGGCTGTGAAAGACATTTCAGGAGATGCAGAGCATGCAGTGTGGTGTGGACAAGTGCTGTGTGTTCAAACTACTGTAATTATTGTGCGTAAAGAGCATAAATTTTTATGAGGATATGGCCTATGATAAAATGTCTTCTTGGTCATATTAGGTATAGTTTATGAAAATTTGACAGATATGCTATAATTAGAAAAATTGTACAGATAACATGGTTTATGTGATGGAATTGGATAAAACAATGATAAAAGTGAAACCAAACCAAACAAAACATTGAGAACCATTCCAGGTCAGAGATCATGAAGCAGTGTTGACACCAGCCCATGTATCTGTTTGTCTTCATCATGCAGATAGCATGATATTCTTAGCATTAATGTGTGGCCACATAGATCTATCAAGCTTACAATGTGATGTAAGAGTCAGCTGTATTGGTAAGAGCATGACTGTAATGGTAACGGGTGAATTTGAACCTGAATAGAAATATAAAATTCTATCAAACGTCAAACCACTTGAGTATAGTATTTTATGCATATGTATAAAAACACTACACATGTCTTTTTCTGTTTAGGACATTTTATCAAAATTTCTCACTCATTAAAATTCACAAGTACAGTGCTTCGTGTTAAACAATGTTTTGTCTCCTTATAGATTTATATTTTCTAAGGAAAGCTCTAACAATTTTAAATTCAAAGATGGTTTGACTCAATATTTTACATAAAACTTTGGTACCTATATGGCATAAAAAATTTTAACACTTAATTTTCATACAAATAGGAATCATGATGTTCCATGATATATTTTAATTAGGCCAACAGACTTCAGTATAAATTAAGGAAACTGAAATACCCCAAAAGAGAGAGAATCATATCCCTGCTTTTTGTAGGAAAGGGAAAACATTTTACTTGAGAATTGACTACTCAAAAAAAAAAAAAAAAAATGGAGCACCTGGGTAGCTCAGTCAGGCAATCTGCCTCTTGATTTCAGCTCTGGTCATGATATTGTGGTTCGTGAGTTTGAGCCCCATGTAGGGCTTCGTGCTGACAGTATGGAGCCTCCTTAGGATTCTCTCTCTCCCTCTTTCTCTGCCCCTTCCTCGCACTCTCTCTCTACCTCTCTTTCTAAAAAAGAAAGAAGGAAAGAATGCATACTAAGGAAAAGCGAAATTCTGTCAATTTTTTTTTGTAGGTGTTTTATACCCACAACTGAGTATCTTTTCGAGTTTACTTCAATTTGGGACACTTACATAATTTTTTAAATTGTGTGTGTGTGTATGTGTGTGTGTGTGTGTGTGTGTGTGTGTTCATTCATTTATTTATTTTGCAAGAGAGAGTGATTGAGCATGAGTGGGGGAGGGGCAGAGAAGAGAGGGAGAGAGAGAATCCCAAGCAGGTTCTGCACCCAATGACGGGCTAGAACTCACAAACCATGAGATTATGACCTGAGCTGAAACCAACTCAGGTGCTAAACAACTGAGCTACCCAAGTACCCCTTAAAAACTTTTTTAAAACTTATATCAGTAATATTTTTTTAATATATACATATGTGTATATATATAATTTATATAGAGTTAGGTAGCCACAGCTCTAAGAAAATACTTGCAAGTATTAACTATTCATTATCAAGATATTATATAGAAACTCTGTATTTTAGTAATGTTTATTTTTATTTTTTTCTAAGAAATATAAGTCCAAATTAAAATGAAAATATTTTCTTATGTCTAGTTCATAGGAGATAATCCAATAAAACTTGAAAATGATGCATGTAACGGTTCACGTAAAGAGCATGCCACTCTTACTTTAAGAAATACTTTTTTATTTTCTCAAAAGTGTTAGTGGACTTTGAGTCATTCAGGTACTCATGACTGTGACCATAACTCTGATTAATTCCTACAGAGACCTATGAAGTTATTATGTCTATTTTACTTATGAGAAAACTTGGCTGGGGTTCCATGACAACAGAGTGGGTCACTCAGCTGAGGGCTGCCCAATCTGGTTTTATTTGTTCATTTAACAGAGTCTTGACTGTAAACATCAGACTATAGTAATCAATAAGGACACATATATTAAAGTTAAATTCTAGCTGGAGATTACGGTCTAGTTTGGAAGACACATAAATCCATAAGTCATGTGACAAATATGACAGGGTAGAAAAAAATATCTGGTGCTCCTGTAAAAAAAAAAAAAATTTAACAAGAGGAAAGCATATAAATTTATTTAATATAAGTTTTCTGTGACATAGGAGCCTATATATTGAAAGAAAAAAAAAAGCTATTAGAGCCAGACCCTTATTTCGTGAGTTGGACCAAAAGTAGCAAATTGTGAAAATGTAACAGGGCAAAGGGGGTTGGACTATTTTGTTGATTGGGTAGAGGGACATGACTAGAAAGATAAGAGTTAGTTTAGCAAGGCTTGTTCTTAAAGACTTGTCTTTTTTTATGTTTACTTTATTTTTGAGAGAGAGACAGCATGAGCAGGGGAGGAGCAGAGAAAGAGGGAGACACAGAATCTGAAGCAGGCTCCAGGCTCTGAGCTGTCAGCGCAGAGCCCCACATGGGGCTCGAACTCACAAACTGTGAGATCATGACCTGAGCCAAACTCGGACGCTTAGCCGACTGAGCCACCTAGGCGCCCCCTTACAGATTTGTCCTCCATGTCCCATCTTTCGTGCTGAGAATGTTTGCTGCCTTCTGCTATAGGGAGGACTTCTTTCACATTGGGGACATTATCCTCTGCTTTTGGGAAGATCAGAATGCTTTTTGCATCTGGTCCTTTTCCAGTGACTTTAACTTGAAATGATCTGTATGCGAGAGTGGCATATTTTGAGGTGGCTTATTCTGAACTTCTTCATAACAATAGAGAGAATAGGGGACCTTTGGAACAGAGTGGATAGGCTCTGAAGACTCACTTGGGGGACTGGTGATTCACCGATCATTAAAACAGAGAAATGGGCTTTTCATTTAGAAGAAACAGCTTGCACAAAGTCACAAAGACTAGCAAGAACACAGCATTGTCAGGAGACAGCATGGCCCAATACGAGTAGGTGTTTTCTGGGCAGACACTGTGGATGAAAGAAAAAGTGGGAAGGTACCAGATACTGAGAAGCCATGAATTTCATCTAAAAGTGTTGGGATTCTATCCTGGAGATGATATAAATACATGGGGCAATTTCAAGCAGAGAGTTGAGACTCTGTATGGATAGAGGACAGACTTCAAAGGCAGAGGTGTTGAAGGAGACCTTGGACAAGGATCACTCCTTCCATTCGCATTGCCTAGTGCTGTGTACTATGAATGACGCAGATACAACATGAGATATAGTTTCTTGCTTTAGCGGAAAAAGAGAAAAGTGAGATTTTAATGTTTGTGATAAAAGTTGCAGAAAAAGCTGCCACCAAAAATAAGTCCTCTGGAAGTTAGAAGAGACTGTCATCCATCATCTTACCATTGCCCCCTCCCCCGATTTTCCTTTCCTTTTTTTCTTTCCTCTGTATTTTATTTCACATATCCCAGCCCCTGCTCTGAAACCCAAAGGCTGGAGAATATACTACTGCAGTTCAGTGGTTGTTAAATCAGGGCTAAATTCAGCTCTGAGTAACAAACACAAAAGACTGACATTTTCTCTATTAACTGAGCTCAGAGGAAGGCAGCTCAGGGCTTACATGGAGGCCCCACTCTACAATGTTCTCTGGGATAGAGCTGCATGGTTTCTCTTATCTCCTGGCTATGGCACTCATTCTCATGGTCCAAAAGGGAGCCATAACCATCACGTTCAGGATTCAAGTGGCAAGATGAAGGGGAAATAATAGAAAAAAACCCATGTCAATAATCTAAGGAAATGTCCTAGGAAGTTGAGGAATAAAACTATGCTTATATGCCATTGGCTAGAACTTAGTGATGAGGTCATATCAAAGCCACAACAGAGACCAGGAAATAATAGTGTTTATTCTGGGTAAGTGGGGTGCAGGGACTTAATGCTTGGCAAGATGTATGGGGTGCTCAGAGATGGAAACCAGATAGTGATTTGGGCCCCTAGGAGTATGCACCAATAGTGCTTTTTGATATTTCAAGTAAAACTGAATAACCATTTTAGAAATTTATTTCATGAAACCCTATCATTTTAGATGATGCATACATGTGTATACATAGTATTTGTGTGTGTATAACAAGAATATAAACTAAACATAAAAATAGTGTGATAGGTAGAAATAATTTGAGAAGACATGAAGAAATTCAAAATAGCTATTTGTCACTCTGACATAAGCAGATAAGTAAGGAAATGTTCCATTTTGGTACCACTGTTTTCTCCTATATTTGTTTTCTAGTTTTAGGAGTAATGTTAGCTAGACATGTGAAGTCTAGAATCAGCCACATAAAAATTGGAAATAATTTTATGAGATTACCTATTGTAACCAAACAGCAGGATTGTGACTATCATCTTACATTCTTGTATATCTTCAAGACATCATCCTTCCTCCAATGTGTGCGATTTCAGGAATACACAAAATATAAAAACAAAATTTCATATAGGGGCACCCAGGTGGCTCAGTAGGTTGAGTATCTGATTCTGGATTTCAGCTTGGGTCACGATCTCACAGTTTGTGAGTTTGAGCCCCACACTGGGCTCTGCACTGATATGCAGAGCCTGCTTGGGATTCCCTCTCTCTCTCTGCCCCTCCCCAACTCATGATATCTTTGTGTCTCTCAAAATAAATTTAAAAATTTTTTTAAAAATCATATAGATATGCATGAATCTAACAATAATAGTTTGTCTTGGGATAGAAAAATAGTTATAACATGAATAATAGTCTATGCTTTATTTCCTTTTATTTATTTATTCTAGGTCAACAGAGTAGGAATACATGTTCATACATGTATTTTGAACTATAAATAATAAAACATTACTTATAATTACATAGAGTACATGACATTGCAAAGCTTACTAATACATATATGGCTCAATATTTGAAAAGCTTCCTTAATTTCTTGTGTAAAAAGAGCTAAGTGAAAAAAACAGGATTTTATTGATACAGTGTAATTTTATTATCCAGTATTTGTGTCTTTTGTGATGGTCTTTGAAGTGAAAAAAACAAAGTATAATGTTAACCAAATAAAACCATGCTTTTAAAATGTTTTTTTCTGTAAAAACATTTTACAGTTAAATATTCTAACTTGAAATTTGGTATACTAATACTACTTTTGTGGCACAAACTGAATTAATTTGACTATTTCACATTTATTTCTTCATTCAAGAATATTTATGTATTAGCTACATTATAAGAAGTACCTCACAGGAGATGGGAAATACATAGACATGGTATGAGAACTAAAAAAACAAAAACAAAAAGAACTGACAGAAAGGAATAATTAAATAACACCTATATTAATAATTAGAATACTGGTCTCTGTCATAGTAAGACAGGATGATATAATGCTCTGGTAATTTAGAGGAGCACATAGTTCTATTGAACTATGGTATCCAGACTTGCAAGTGAGATTTTATTCTACTATCAATCTAACACATTAGGCTGCCACAGTTTCATAGATGCTGACAGAAGATATGAGACTCAGGATCAGAGACAAAAGACTTCATTACCCATATCACAATTGGTGATATGAGTTCCTCTTGCTCCTCATATCCCATAGGGTAACATGAAGTAGCCCAGGTATATGTCATGCACACACTATCTATGGGTCATGGCCAAGGAACTCTAAATTCTGGAATCCTAAGTCATATATTAAGTCTTCTGGCAGATCTCTTCAATCTTTGTCCTAAAGGAAGACATAAACCAGTCAGAAAACAAATCTGCCTTCTGCCCCAAAGGAGGGGTGGGTGTCTATCTTTCTTCCAAGGGTGTTTGCTATACCTGTATCCATGACAAAAATGACAGCAAGCAAAGCTGTCAGTGCTACTCATTCAGAAGATGTGTAGAAACATGAGACCCAAAGAGAATTGTTTTCCAAAACAAGAAGTCTTTGTGGAGAAACATCCTTCAGTCTAGACCTCAGAGGATAGGTATTACTAAATAAAATTTGGAGAGTAAGGCTCTTAAGGCAAAGAGAGAGGAATGAGCCATGTGAGAGAGTAAAGCCTGTGTGTAAACATATTGTTTTCATAACTGCCTACATGAAACTTATTATTGTTTATATTTACAATATTAATTCTAAGAGATAAACATAGTATATAAGAGTTAATGCTTTCTGATTTATGTATATATTGTATTTTAGTGCGAAGCATACTTAAATATAATTTTAAATATATATAAATATATATATGCTTATATGTATACTTACTTGAAGCAAATGCAGTTTATTAGACCTTGACCCCTGAAAGCGTCAAATTGAGATTGAAAATACTGATTTGGGAATCAACCTAGGGATAAAACTTGAAACAAACTTAGGTGAAGCCATGCACAATTGTATGTGGTTTATGAGTATTTGTATTTTGTCTGTAAGCAAGAGTAATAATAGACAAAGATTGAGAAGAGTAAAACTCGTAAGCAGATGAATTACTAATTGAGAGAGAGAGAGAGAGAGAGAGGAAAAATACAAAAACAAAAACTAATGGAGAATAGAAACAATGGAGAGTGAAAGGCAGGGAGGTAAAGCAAAAACTCAGAAGTCAATATCATTAGAATTTGAACAAGAGCTAGACAGAGAGAATGGTAGTGATATTTTTTGATCATTGGATCCAAAAATGATGGAAACCATAGCTGCAGCACTAGACGTGATATTAGAACATCCTGAAGGTAAACAAACACTCACAGACACACACACAGAAACAAAGATTGATAAGTATAAAATAAATATTTATTACTCTGGAAAATGGCTCTTGTTCAGTATTTGTAACTTTCACCTTTTATAAGTAACTCCAGAATTGAAACATAATATGAATTTCCTTATATTTAAATCTGCCTGCTAGTATGATAGCTTTAAATGATGAATCTTGGGGCTCCTGGGTGTCTCAGTGGGTTAAGCTTCAGACTCTTGATTTTGGCTCAGGTCATGTTCTCAGGGTTTGTGAGATTCCAGCCCTTGAGAACTGTCTCATGCTGACAGTTCAGAACCTGCGTGGGATTCTCTCTCCCTCCCCCCCGCCCCAAAATAAATAAACTTTAAATATAAAGTTTTTATATTTATTTATATAATTTTTATATATTTATTTATATAATAAATTCATGCCTTTATTATCATGAATCTATCAATCATCATGGAAATATTAAATTGCATTGTTTCCAAGATAACACAAAGAACAATTTTCTCATCTGATGGATTTATATGTTTGATACCTGAGAAGCCCCCCTTACGTGTACTGAGCATCATGTTCCTATAGCTATGTACTTACTTCTCCAGGCAAGATGTCTTTATATATCTCACATGAAAGTAATTCCAAAAAATATGGACTTTCCATTGTACTTTATCTTCTTTGACAGTTTCTTTTTAAGCTATTCTTGTTCTATGCAAAGTCAGATAAATTCCTACCAAGTAACCTATAATGCTAGAGTTCAGAACCTGGTGGCAATTATAATTCTAGGTTTTCTGAATACCTAGAGTAAAATATCTCCTGTCACACCTCACATACAGAAATTAGAATGATAAATTCATGAAATAATGTCTAGTATATTTTTGCAAAGACATTTTCAAAATAAAGGGAAAAAGAAGGCTTTTCTTTTTAGAAAAAAGGAAAAAAAAAGCATTCTCTAGACCTCTTTAGAGTTCAAGGCTTATAAGTTAAGAACCAGTTGGTATAAAAATCCAGTCAAAGGCACCAGTTACAAGCCTTAACATTTGGGATAAATGTGAGAATTCATTTCTCTGAGAATGTTGTTTCCTCAGAGCTCTCTGAAGGAATGCCTTTCTTCAGGAATGAAGGAATGCATTGAAGAGCTATAAATGGCTATTTAACCTTGGGTGAAATGAGTAAGTCAGTGTAAGTAAGAAAAGTAATTTGTAAATAACATAGTTATTAAATCATAAATTCAAATAATTATATAGCTGAACATCCTCAAGGAGAATTCATTAAGAATCTTTATTCATAAGTGAAAACTGTGATGCTCAGAGTAAAAAATGCTTACAAAAAGTGACGATGTTCTACAAGGTGAACATTTGAGGTCATGTCTCTTGACTCATAGTACACTGTTACTAACTCCACTGTGGAAGAGGGAGTATTTACAAAAGAAAGGGCCACTCTCTGGAAGCAGTGTTGTTTCACTTAGCTTAAGTAACAGCAGTGGAGGTAGGTCTACATTAAGCATTATTGCATTTAATGCATTCTTTGAAAAGTATTTGTTTATTGAAATGACAGTAATGCTTTATATCAGAGAAAGTTCTTGTTTTCAAGTAACAGATGCCAACTTTGGCCATGGAAAGCAGCAAATAAATTTATCGAAAAAAGTAGTGTTCAACCATCAAAACGGGTGAGGGCTGAAGAATCTGGTTTGGGAAGTGGGAACCAAAAGAAGCTAGACAGTAAGAAACAATGTCAAGTACTCATCATTGAAACAGTATAGCTACAATTATTCTTAAATTCATGCAACTGGACTCTCATGAGGCTGCTGGACTCACATCCACTACATTTGGACCTTAAGAACCTCACTAATACTGTTCAAAATTTTCTCAACTGTCTCTGCATCCATTCATCATTTGTTGCAGGGTATTGGAACATATAATTAACATGTATATGTCATTGGTATACATTTTAACTAAAAGGTTGTAAGAAGAAAGTATCTGGTTCCTAAGTGTTCAGAGGTGAAAAGGCTCTATTTATCAGAATTCATATTTTGGAATCTTCCATGAGAGTAGGTAAGGTGTTTGAATGCCACTTAAAAAATGGCAGATGTCTGCAACGTATTTCTACTGTGTTAGTATCAATCAATGTTTTATTATTATTTGTGTATTAATTCTTTCTAGCTCATGCAGGGATGGATTTCTTGAAGTATAACAGATTTTTATATTTGGAGTTCTGTCTTCTCATAGTAAATGAGATTACTTGCAAAAGTACAGTAGTAATGTTTACATTTGTTCTTTCACTCCACAGAGCCTTATTTATCACTTTATAATTATCATGGTGAAGATTCTAAAGATACATATATGGATTAAAATTCATTTATATATTTTTGGAATGCCAGACTAGATCATTATTATGAAGAACACACTCATTCTATATATCTATAATGCATTACAAAAGCCACTTTCTTCACCTTCACTCATGAATTATGCTTTGTTAAACCACTTAGCATAATGAGCAAAGATGTTAATTTCATTTAGAAATCACACCAAATGGTGTGAAATTATTAAGATAACACCTTCTATATATTCATCAATTTGACTTCTAAGAAGAAAGACTAAAGTTTTTTTTTCTGAAATCTGTGACTTGGAAATTAAGAGTCATTAATAATTTATTAGTCTGGAAAGAATGTTAAAATCAATTATTCAAAGCCACAAATTTTAGTTAAATGAGAAAATTGAGACTTGAAAAAATTATGAGTTATATGTTTGTACTATAAGTACATTATTGGAAAAAAAGAGAAAGAAAATGTTTGGGGTTTTTTGTACTTTCTTTCCAGTGCTCTCACCATGTTGGAGCTACAATGGTATTTTTTTAAAAAAAAACTGAGTTTTTCGGTCATTTTAATTTAAATCGGTGAAAAATACACCTTTGCTTTCATAGAATATTACCAAATTCAAGTTATATTCACTAGATAATTAAAATGAAATCCTAGTTCCAATCCTATACAATTCTTTTTTTTAAATTAATATTTATTTAATCTTGAGAGAGAGAGAGACAAAGCAGGAGTGGGGGAGGGGCAGAGAGAGAAGGAGACACAGAATCCAAAGCAGGCTTCAGGCTCTGTGCTGTCAGCATAGAGACCAATGCGGGGCTCGAACCCACGAACTGTGAGATCATGACCTGAGCCGAAGTCGGCTGCTTAACCAACTGAGCCACCCAGGCGTCCCCCAATCCTATATAATTCTTGAACAACTGGTAAATAAGCATTATCATTAACCCAAATGTATGGGAAGGTATACTGATAGAGCAGAGTACCGTATTCTGAGTCTCATATGAGATTTTTTACATCCCCTACTTGATAGTAACATTTTCTTTATTGGGTGAAACAATTATTCTGTGGTTAATTATTTATATTCAGTTAAATCTTTATATTGACAAGTCGTCTACCTCGTAATTCATTCAGATCTACCTTTCAGTTTGTGTTGATATACAGGGGTGAGCTTTATGAAATGATAAAGTTATTCATCTAATATTTTTCTAGATAGAACAACCATAATCTTGAATTCATTTTTTTCTCTCAAATGCTTATTGAAACATACATATAAAAATACAGCAAAACTTGCTACACAATTTCATGGTTTTTGTAAAATAGTAATTTCAGAGTCAACTTTTTTTTTTTTTCTTTCAAATCCTGCCTTTTCTCTTTTGGAAATGTTTTGTGGGTTTTGCTTTATTGTCCCAATTGTACTAAAATCTAAGGCCACGTCCTCAACATTTCTTATTTGAGAATCAAAGCATTCCCCCCTGTTCTTTTTGCTACCATTCTATTGTTCCTTTCACCATTCTTTACATAGCTGCTAGAACTGTGGGTAATGTCATTCCCAACCTTGAAATCTGTCTTGCCTATATGTGAAGACCACACTCTAGAGTATTATCTGAAGGATTATCAAACACCAAGCAAACTAAGATTCAGTCAAATGATGCTCTCTCACTCACAGTCAGCTGTGCCAATCTGATCCCCATGTATGGACTGACTTTAAGTTGCATACATTTTTTTTCAGCCATCTTTCCTGCTCTGCTTTATTTTTGTCTATTGTGCTTACCAAACAATTCAAGTACTTTCCTACTTGATTGCTTTAATGATCTATGCCACTTTTTCAACCCTAAAGTATTTTGAGTATTTTGGTGAAGTTCAGTGAGTCACATGGAACAGGTAATCTGTGTATGTGTTGTGATTTTGTATCACATTTAACAAAAATAAACACAAAAACAAACAAAATTTACATGTAGTATGGAGTGCCTAATAGGTCATACGTTGGAAGAGATCGTATGGCACATGTTCACATACTTACGGTCGGTTGCTGAGCATTTAGTCACGCCCTGGGACTGCATTTCTGTTGTTTCAAAGGATTCAATACACACATAAATATATAAATATAAAATATGCATATATATGCATGAATTTTCAAATGTATAAGTTCTTATTAAAATAAAATAGATATATTTACAAATAAATACATAAATACAAATATATATTAATTTGTTTTTAAGTATTGAGAATGAATGGTACAGATAAGAAGATCCTTGTAAAAAACAATGTATGCAGTATACAAGCTCATGCCTGACTATGTATATGCATGTTTGTGTGTATTGCCAGAAGAATTTGTATATATTCTTTGTACATAAGCATCATACTACAAATTAGTATAATTTGCATTCAGAGAAAATACTTAAAGCTACCATGTTTTGTAATATACATAATTTTCTCTCTATCCATTAGGTAGAAAATGGTTGCCTGTGTTCACTTACTGTGAAGATTTGGAATCAGACAACTACTGCTTTGATTCTCCAAGTGTTTCAGGATGTAAATGTAGCCTGACCTTTCCCTGGTGGGCAGTTGAATCATGGACACGCTAAACAATTTACTTTGGACTGTCCTTCCAAAAGATGCTTTGGCTTCTCTCTTGAATGAGCACTAAGCATTTATAACTGACAAGGAAAATAAAGAAGACTGTGAACTGGAAAGCTATCTTACAATGAAAATTACGAGCACATCTTGTATCTGTCCAGTCCTAGTGTGTCTCTGTTTTGTGCAGAGGTGTTATGGAACTGCTCACCACAGCTCCATCAAGGTGACCAGAAACCAGACCAAACACATTGAAGGTGAAACCGAAGTCCACCATCGTCCCAAAAGGGGATGGGTTTGGAATCAGTTCTTTGTTTTAGAAGAACATATGGGACCAGATCCACAATATGTTGGAAAAGTAAGTTTTTTGTTTGTTTTTTCCTATTCTAAGAAATTATGAAGTAAGATGAGGGTGGAGTTGGGTCGGATTTGAAAAGACATAGAAAGTAGAGGAAAATATGCTATAGAATGGTATTACTTATATAGGATGGTTCAAAATAATGATTGAGAAGAATGAAATGTACCTGTCATGTCACATCTCCCTAAACATTGGTCCATACATATTGGACTGAATGTTCTTCACCAGTATATGACTCTTTACATTATTTTGTGTAAAATATAAATACCTAATTGAACACACAATTGAGTAATTTTGCCTTTATTATCATGAAGGTATATTATAATTCACAAAGTCATTTACTGGTGCATTGATATTTACATTTTTTAAATCTATTGCTAATGCACATGAAGCAGAAAGAGCCCACCATTTCATGGCATCTAATATATTTTTGTTAATTGTTACAGAGTGTGCATTTGAATCTAAACCATCTTTTGAAAGCACATGGGTATTTTTTTCAATTCCCCAAATTAATTTCCATAAAAATGCTGATATATTTTAAATATAAATTAAATATATACAAGATGTACAGGTTTTGTTAAAATTCCAAAAGAGTGAACTTGATAAAATAATCATAACTTTAGACCACCTTTCCTTTCTCATGAAAATATAAGACAATTTAATGGTTTATCAAACCAGTTAGGAAATTGTGTGTTCGGTACAAGGGGACAGCTACACCATGTGTCATGCACACTCCAGGGTAGAGAATAGAGTAGGAGGTGGAGAGACCTTCTGATGAATTACTGATCCTTGGAAGCAGCCACTTAAGTTTACTCAGTACCTCTGGGAGAGACAGTAAGCACAGCAGTATAATCTCCATGACCATGACTGCAGGCTCAGTGAATTTCATCTCCCTGTTTGACTATTTATTTTCACTTTAGCATTGTTAGTCCTAAAAAAAAAATACTACTGCACCCAAGCCATAGTGCTTCCCTAATGTGTAGGCAGTGCAGGATTGTAAACCATCTGCTTCGCCCCTTGTCCAACAGGGACTGGGTTGCAGCTGTATTTCCATAGCGAGCAGGAGCCGAGGAGTCAGAATGTGGCACATAAGAAAAGATCTGAAACAATTTTATCCTTTTCTCAAATGCACATTAAAATGAGATGAAACAACTCATCTTCATCATTTATTTATTTCTACAAAGTATTCCACAAAGTAAATGGAAACAAATGTGCTAAAATTTTATATATATATATATATATATATATATATATATTTACTTGAAACTTGTTTTCATTATGAACTTTAGAATACTTTTCTATAACTCATTACTACCCTTGAGAAGAATAAAAATAACAAAAAAAAAAAAACAGAAAAAATGCCCCCCTTTAAGAGTCTCCCAAAAGAAAACATTTTATTATTATAAATATTTTATGGTGGATATTTCTTGTCAATCCAACTGAAAAAAAAATTGCTGGAAAGGAAAAGATCAGAGGACTTTCATTTCTTCTTGGGTCACCACATCAAGTAAAAAAAGATAAAGCCTTATTAGGTAGATCAATGTCAGACGTTCTTTCTGGGCTTGAGTGCCAATGAACATATGGTTGAGAGCTTGTTACCCATCAGGAGGTGGTAGAGGTTGAAGAAGCTATTCATGCTTGTGGCAATTCTGGGGAAATTGGTATCTGTTCTACTGTTTATAGTATTGGTGGACAAATATAAACGGTTATACCCAAAGATGTGGTTCTCTTATTCCCTCTCTGACCTGACCCCCTCACTTGGTCTTTCCATTCTATTCTAATCTTCCTTCATGAGAAATTCTAACTTAATTGTACAGATTTTTTCGGCTATACTGTCTACATGTACATACATTTGTCCTTACAAACATACAAATATAACTGATTTGCTTTAAGACTGCGAAGTTCAACAATCCACATGTGCTTAGAATAATGCTTTGTCCCATTGTTTTAATTTGTTCAAGAAGTGAATTTATATCTCACACTTACAAATACATTTATGTGGAACCAGCTATGTATTTTCATAGCACTTAGGAATAAAAAATAGAATAATTACAATTACTATGAATATGAAAATGAACTTCTCCAAAGAATGAAAATTATGAACTTAGAGCTTTTCTGCCACAGAAATGCCAGGAGTTTTCTCAGTACAAATAATTAGTAGTCATGCAATGCAGTTTTTTTTTATTAGAATAGTATTTTATAGATATATTATGTAAGTTTAGTTTAAATTATCCTTGAGCTCTTGATTATAATTTTGTATAACTGGATTTATATTTCACATTATCAAACAACTTTAATTGGACATTTGATTAGGGATCAAGCTCCTAACTGTTTGGATATACCAAGCTTTCATATATTTTTATGATAATTTTCTTAATATTTGTTTAATCAATGATTGAATTAATATGAAGACATTTATTTTGTTGACATTAGGCAATGTGTATTGCTCACTACTGAGATGCTTATATATGACTAAGACCATGACCAAAGGATTTCTTCTAATGGAAAATACTATAAGTATATATATAATATATATACATGTATAATATATACACCATTATACATACATATAGTTATATATACATATACATATACATAGTTATAATTGATAATCCACATTTTTTCTGATGATAATGGCCATAAAGCAGATACCATAACTAGCATGAATATATCACATATATTTGATCTCCAGGAATTGTTAAAGACCTTTATATATCTCACAGACTAAAAGATTTTAAAAATAATTGAAGGATTAGGGTAAGAAAAAGTGTTATAGCACACTGGTTAGAAACTAAGTCCTTTTCTCCTGACACAAATTATATACTAATGGCAATATAATTTTAAAACAGAAGTGTTTTTTCTTTCCAAAAAGCATATAAAAACTTGATGTTTACATGAAAAGTGTAGATTGAACCCTATTATGAATGAGAATATAGTTTTATATGAGATATCACACAAATCCTAAATTTATGCCATCCATAAACACCTGTCATTGGAGTAGACTCAGTGTCTTCATGAGATAGCAATAATTAGTAAATAAAAGATTTGAGTTACAGCTTCTTTGATTATTATCTGTATTACAATTGACGAGTCTCTTTTAATTTCCTGTATTTCTGTTTCCTGAAAGGTGAAACTGGAAAATATTGTTTGGTATTTGTGTTACTAATTCAACTATAAAGTTTTATTTTTGGTATAGATCATGGGTAAGTTAGACAATAGTCTGTGTGCCAAATTGAGTCTGTGCACATTTTGGTTTTGCCTGCATACTAAGCAAGTTTGGGTCGTTTGTTTGTTTTCATTTTTAAATTTTTGGGAAACAAAATCCAAACTAATTTTTGTGAGGTGTGCTTGGGTGGCTTCGTTGGTCCAGCGTCTGACATTTGATTTCAGCGCAGGTCATGACCTCAGGGTTGTGAGGTTGAACACCGCATCAGGCTCTGTGCTGATCATGGATACTCTCTCATTCCCCTCTGCCCTCTCTCTAGTTCTCCTTCTCTCTATCTCCTCCCTCTCAAACAAACAAACAAATAAAAAAATATTTTTATGACATGGAAATTATATGAAATTCAAATTTCAGCTCCCAGGACTAATGTGTTTTTGTAAGTTAATTAATTTATTTATTTAGCGAGAAAGCCCAAATGGGGGAGGGGCAGAGAGAAGGAGACAGAATCCCAAGCAGGCTCCACGTGCCATCAGCACAGAGTCCCACGTGGGGCTTGAACCCACAAACGTCGAGATCATGACCTCAGTTGAGATGAAGATTCTGACACTTAACTGACTGAGCCACCCAGGTGCCCCTAATGTGTGTGTGTGTGTGTGTGTGTGTGTGTGTGTGTGTGTGTTTAAATGCAGCTTAACTTATGCATATATGTATTATATATGGCTGTTTTCAAGCAAAAGTGGTAGTTTTAAGAGGTGGCCAGAGAAAGTAAGGCTCACAAAATTTAAAATACTTACTAATGGCATTTTTAGGAAATGTTTGTGGGTTCCTAGTTAAGCTGTCTGCCCACCTAGTATAGTGTGAATGCTTTAGAAAGAGATCCTGGGACTATTTCATCTTTGAACATATGTATCTTCGTGCCTATTGTAATGATCAAATGGTAATTCACAGAAAGTGCTCCATAAACCATAAACGTGTATACCCATGTTAATGGTTGTGATAATTATTCCAAATTATTGAAACAAAAATCTTTCTCACTACTCGCTGCTTTTAGGAAAGAGAGAATTTAGAATGTTTCACTTTACCATTTTCACTGGGGAACACTCCTCCATAGATATTTTAATAAATGTTTATTAACTCGGGTGTTTTTGTTTCTGTTGTTGCTGTTGTGTTGCTATTGCAGGCAATAATATAATAAATGTTTTTCTACACACATTTAACATACATATAAGTATATCTGTGGGAAAGATTTCCAAAAGTGAGATTCTGATTCAACAATAAATCTTTAATTTGGGTAGGTATTCCCCATTTCTCTCCATGATATAGAAAAGTGACGATTTCTCTACACCAATGCCAATAAGATGGGATTGTAAAACTTGGAATTTTGCCATTATAATAGGTTAGAAATAGCATCTCTGTGTGCTTTTAGTGTACATTTCTCTTATTATGAGTTAAATTGATCATCTTTTCATATTTGAAGGATACACAGTTTGTTTGTTTGCTTTTACTGACTGTTAATGTCCCTTAATCATATTCTTTTGTTGGACTCTAACTTATCAATACTAATAGTTCTTTATGTAACAGGTGCAATAATTTCTTGCCAATTATATGTTATCAATAGTTTTTTCTTTTCAAAGTTGCCATTTTTCTATGGACTTTGTTTATAATTACTGCTTTATAAAAATGTACTATTTTAATGTAGTGATTTCTGGTATTTTTTGTTCTTTGTTATTTTCCCAATATTTTCTTTGTTGAAGTATAATTAACATAGTTATATTAGTTTCAGGGGCACAGTATAATGATTCAATAGTTCTGTGCATTACTCAGTCCTCATCTTGACAAGACTACTCTTAATCTCTTTTATTTGAAATTGGTTGTTTTATGTCTATCTCTCATACTTCCCTACAGATTATATTGTTAGATATGCAGGTTGTAATTGCAAAGTGTATACATATTAGGAATATATAAGCATATGTATGTAACTAAAAATATCCACTGCAAATAATGTTTGTTAATCCACAGACATGAAATCCATATATTTCCAATGGTAACTGCTTATGATTAGCTATATGTTCTGCTCCATAAATACATTTTATTTTCACTTGAGTAACATTATAGAAGATTACTTCTTTAGCTAGCCAAGCATTCTTGTCTAAGAAACAAAGGAAGTTCTCTTTTCCAGTATATCTGTAAATGGATTTTTTTTACCCTGCATTATTTGATGACTAAAGATAGTGAAATAAAACTCATAAACAGGAAGTAAGAGATCAAACTGTGGGTTTTTACCTAGTAGTGCACTGTAGGCTAAGATATTTAATATATTCTCAATTTTATGTTTAGGTTTAAGGATCTACTGATCCTTAAAAGTGAAGATACTTTTGATAATAAAAGTTAATAAAAACTTAAATTTTTTTGGAATAAGCAAACAAATTATGTTCTCCATCTTACCTTTTCTACATTTATGGTGTATCTGCTTATAACTATTAGATTTTTTTTTCTAGGTAATAACCATAACATGGAGAAGCTATTGCTTACATCTATTAAGGATTTAGTTACTAAAATTCTACCAGTCTCTCTCTCTCCTCACTACCTGCATCCTATCTTGAATGATGGTTATAGACTATAGACAAGTATTCTCAAGTTTCTTTATTAAAAAAAAAACACACACATAGAAGATAAGGAAGGAATTCTAGCAAAATAAAGGATCTAAGAAACCATCTTGCCAAATTTTTCAAGTAATAGAGAGCAATGATTCTCAAAATGGTTAAGTGCCTTCTTGTTCAGGGGATTGGCTATGGCAGTGCCAAATAAGGAATTATAAGATATCTGGTTCTTTAATGAAAATCAATTTCTAATATATAGTACATGAAATTCTTCTCTCATCATCACAATTACTGTCATTATTCTATATTTTTTTCTTTTTGAAAAGAGAACCTTGAAACCTCTTTTAATATGAAGTGCTATAGTTTCAATTTAAATAAATGATCTTGAGGTTAAAGAGAGAATAACTCAGGTAAAAAGGATAGGGAAGGTTCAAACTCTTCAGAGAAGAGTACGTGATATCTTTAATGTCATTATGAGCTCTGAATTAAATATTAAGTGTGCAGCAAGGAAAGGTCCCAGTTGTCATCTAATATTGTCAAGATGATAATTTTATGAATGTTTTTATCATAACTTTCTTGAAATGGAAAACTTCATGTATCAAAATATGACATTGAATTTATATAGATGACAATGCGATGACATGATGTCATGTGAAATTAATAATGGTATGCAGTTTTATATGGATATGGAACTTTTCCAATAATCATCATGGAAATGTAACTATTTAGATCCAGTTCTGTAAGAAATTGAATGCATAAAAGAGGATTTTGATTTGGCATATATTTCATTTAAGTTTTGGAGATTCAGAACCTTTTTTTAAAAGAAATACGATCTCATTAAGGTTAATTACATTTTAGAAAATAGGTGATATTTTATTTAAATATAATTTTTACATGTTTCCTTAATGCTACACTGATAGTTTTGAAGGTCATGATATATATGCTATGGCCAGAGCATATATATTTATTCACATTATGAACTTTATGTCAGTATGAAAACACACCCACCTCTGTGTGTGTGTGTGTGTGCGTGTGTGTGTGTGTGTGTGTGTGTGTGTGTGTGTGTGAGTGCTGCTAATCCTGAGGTGATTTTCATCCCTGAGAGCTTTTGGTAATGTCTAGAGACAATTTTTGCCAGAGCTAAATAGTCTATATAGTTGGGTTCATGGTATTTAAAAGGCCTAGAAAATGTTTTAATGCATTTGCATTTCAGAATAAAATATAAAAATAAATATTATTCAGGTGGTATTATATTAATCTTTATATCAATACAATTATAAATAGGATTTATCATTTTAATTGAAAAAGGGGCCCAAAAAGGAAAAACGGTCAACCATCCGTGGAAAGTTTAATGTGGACCTGATTTGGGGCTATGACAAGTAGGGAAGTGGTACTACTACTAGCATGTGGTTTTTAGAAGCCAGAGATGCTGCTATACATTTTGTAGCAAACGACATAGCTGCTGCCCGCCCCCCATTAACAACAAAGAATAATCCAGTGCACCACACCAATACTGCCAGCATTGATATTATATTAACGTCCTTATATCATATTTCTCTTGGTCAAAATGTTTTTGAATATTTTTTCCATGCTGTTATATCACTATAATGATATTCTACATGTGACTTTTGTCATCCACTTAGAGATGGGTGTTAACTTTTAGTTTGTTTATGCAATCTGCCTTCTTCCTTTTCTAAGTAATGATTTTATTCCATGATATGTATTGTTATTTCTGATAACAGTCTCCAACATATGAATTTTGCTGGCACCAAATTCAACCCACAACCATGTAGAATCAGTAGTTGTATAAATAATTGAGGTTTTTATATGTAATTATAGAATTATTGTATGTTATTTCTTTGCACTTTTGATTTCCTCATTTTTATTTCATTTTGAAATTTGTATTTTTTACATAATTTCTGTCAAATTTATTTCTAGCTTACTAATCCTCTCTCCAACTAAGCTGAATATGTTCTTTGACTTACACAAGAATTGAATACATTTTTAAATTTCTAGTTGTGTTTCGTTCCATTTTTCCTTTTTATATAATGGCCTGTCCTTTCATGTTGACCCTCTGTTTCTTCTTAGTATTTTAATTATCACAGTCCATTTATTTAACAATCTTGTTCAGATTTTCTAATTTATTTTTCTGCTTGGTTAATTTGCGTATTTCTTTTGTCTACTCACCATCCATCATGGAGGTTTGATCCCAGTATGCCTTTTAAAATTTTATATTCATTTATCCTTAATAGTGTGCATAAGTAGGAATGAAGATTTTGGCTTGAGAAATTTCAGTGGAAACCCATGTGTCTTTTTGTCTGCTGGCAACTAGTTGATTTTATAAATCTGAATGAATATTAATTTTTAAGTACATTTTCTTATCTACATATTCAATGAAAATGGCAACAACAAGAACATGAGTAACACTAAACAAACCTTACACCTTCCAACTGGGTTGCAGGATTTGGTTTCAGTTTATTGCAGAACTTCTAATAGAACCAAGAACTCCTAACTGAACGTGAACCTCCTTGTACTTTCTTACACAAGTGGGTAAATAGTCTAATTTTCATTTCATAGAGTTTTTTTGTATTCTGTTTAATTTTTAGTAGTCTTGCTTTCTTCAGATATCTTCATTCTAATCTATACCTTGAGGAGGCTAAAAGTCATGATTTCTAATATGTAAGAGATGTAAAAACTAAATTCTAGGTACCCAGGACTTTTATCCAGTTTAATTTCCCCCAGGAGGATCAGGCTGGCTGCTAGTTGGAAATGATCTCTGTGGTAGTAAGTTCTCTCTCCTTTCCTTCTCCCCAGTGAATTATATTTCACTGTTTTTAGCTTTAACTTTTAATATTTACATCATTTTAGTCATTTATAGTAAGTTACATGACATTATTAGCTTTGTCTGCCATTTTGTTGGTCATATCTTGCCTCAGGATTTTCTTCATATAAAAACAATATTTGGATTAGGCAGTTTTCTTAATACATCTTCTGGATGTAAATAATATTATTAGTTTTACCATGCTTCAATATTTTCAGGCAGAAGTTGATATTAATCTAAATGTTACCAAAACATGAAAGGGTAGAAATATGCATTCTAAAAATCTGATAGTACTTCTTAACTAATTATAGTCTGATTTATTTCAACATGTATATTTCCTAAGGAAATGAGTAATTTTCAACATAGGTATTAGATTATTCTCAGGATATCTGTTTCATTATTTTATTGATTTTTATTCAATGAATTTTGAGCACTACATTGCACTGGATCTCACATAGCAAAGGTATTTAATTTGAAGGTTGAGCCTTCAGGGTCTTCAGATACATCCAGGTCATTATTTTTGTTTTTAAGATTCATCAAGAAAATATCAAGCATTCATTTCAAGGATTAAAATGAAATAATCCTTTCCTCTAGGATATTTATTTTCATTTATATGATTTGTCATTTTATTCATGGAAATTAAAACTATATGGTATGAAATAATTTTCTATACCAAAAAATACTGCAAAATATAAATTAAAAAATTAAACTATATGAACTTAATCTGTGGTTTTTTCTTTGATTTGCATCATTTGGAACTATAGTTTGATTACAGTTGAGTTTATTTTAATAAAAATTGAGGACTATTTAGGATATATTCATTCATTCAAAATTTATTGAGTCCTTCATCAGTTCTGCTCACTATTCTAAGCACGGTTTATATGGTTCTGAACAAAACAGATATATTGGAGGACATCAGCATTAAACCTGCATTCACACAAATGCATATTCAACTATAAATCATGATTGAGGATTAGGGAATAAAATGTGCTTGGTTGTAGTGTAAAATCTAGATTGATGATTATAGAAGAACTCTCTGAGGAAAGAATAGTCAGGCTGATATCTAAAAATGAATAGGAGCTAATCAGTCCAAATTGGTGTTGTGCTTGTCTATGGCTACTGGGAATGGAAGTGTGTCCATGGTGTAGAAATAACACAGGTAAAGATCCTGGTGTGGAAGGGACTATTTGGATTTGAGATTGAAAGAAAAACCTGGGTGCCTATAATTCATATTTAGTGAAATAGGAAGACATCGTTGACTTTTGAGAAGAAAATTACATGGCATCATTTTGTGTCTTTATTGTTAAGCAATCACTTTGCTCTATGAACAACTGAATTGCAGGGAAGAAGTTCAGGAAAATCAAAAGTAGTTTATTTTCTGTAAAAGAGTGAATGTAGAAACAGAAAGATTACTTTATTACTATTCTCTATTAAGAGCATAGTTTGCTTACTTTTCCATAATCATTCAAGGGAAAATGTGTTCATGCACTGTATAATGTATTATGGAGTCAGGAGAGGACTGCAAACATACTTGTAACACATATATAAGAGACAGTGGTGGAAGTCACATTGATAAATAGCCTTGAGTTTTCTACTACACAATTGTTTGACCTTGGTAAATCCACACTTTTAAACAGAGTTCTATTATGCACATTAATAAGGCAGATGAATGAAATGATTGTAGGAATCGTATTTCACTTCAAAAGTCACTGCTTCAGCATGAATTTGATGGTTATAAAAAACTACAGCTAGCCATACACTCTGCAAGATGTGGAGATTACTAATGAAGGATGCAGTCGCAGGAATTCATGAAATTCATGAAGAGGAAGCAAATTCAAGAACAAATGATTGCATCACATTGCTAAGGGTGCAGTAATAGTGCAAAACACAGGGGATGGTGGTACAAGACGAGAAGTGACATACTTAGATCCTGAGAAGAGAAAGAGCTTGAACTAATACTTTGCTATGAATAGAAATGAGACCAGTAGAATATATTGGTTCAAAGAGCTACAATGGAATTTTAGGAATGACATATCTGAAGTAAAGAAGTAGCATTCAGAAACATAGAAGAATGGTAGCTGGAGCAGAGTGCAGGTTGAGAAGAGGAGCAGGGATGAAGCTGGAGAGCATGATGGGCCACAGATAACCTGTCCTGGCAGGTGTGTCCAAGGAGACTCTCCAGAAGCGTTTGGGAATGAATTGAAGGATTTTCAGGTGGGAAATGATAGGAGGTATTGAGACCAAGTGTGGAGACAGAGAAGATGTTTTACCATTATTCAATCTATACTGAAATTTGGTAATCACAGAAGAATTTCAGAAGAAGAAATCAACCAAATATTTTTAAGTTAATTTATTTAGTTTGAGAGAGAGAGAGAGAGAGAGAGAGAGAAAGAGAGCGAGAGCACAAGCAGGGGAAGGACAGAGAGAAAGGGAGAGACAGAGACTCCCAAGCAGGCTCTTCACTGTTAGCCCAGAGCCTGATGTGGGGCTGAAACCCACAAACCATGAGATCCTGACCTGAGCCAAAATCAAGAATAACAGAAATCATGCTTAACCAACTGAGCCACCCAGGTGCCCCAACCAAACATATTTTTAGGATGTGGAATTGACAGGTCATTGACTGAGAGTGAGAAATGCGATGGAAAACCATTTGAAGATAGCTGGCAAGGTTCTCAAATTGAGGGGCTAATGAGTAAAAGAGGTGAATCGTGCCTGGGAGCCAGGGTAGCCTGAACTGGCTATGTCCAGGGTGCTTTGTGGCCACACATGTAGGCAGATCTAGGGAAATGCACTCGAGGAATGTAGGCTAAATATAGAAATGGGAGACACTGGAATTTGGTGATTGAAGCCATGTGTAGAGATTTAGGGATAAGTATATGGACTGTGGACTCAGAATGGAATTCTGGGGAACATGAAGTTTTGACAGGAAAGAAAAATCCAGGTCTGTATAAATGGTTTGAAAATGAAGTTCTAAAGAGAAAGCAGTGACAAACAGAGCAGAAGTAGAATCATAGTAGATAAGGAAGGAGACAGTCTCAAGGAGGAGGGCATGGGCAATGGACTCTGAAGTTTGAGTGAGGATAAAAGAACCCTGTGTTGTATACTTAAGACTGTGTTAAGAAGATAGATTTCATGTTAAGTGTTCTCACCACCACAGCTACCACTACTACTATAGGGAAGAGGGAAGGAGGAAATTTTTGTTATGGCATGGATTGTGCTGATGGTTTCAGACTTGCTTACTTATCCCCAGACTCATCAAGCTGTATACTTAAATATGTACATCTTTTTGTATGCCAATTATACCACACTGAAATGTTTAAAAAAAACAGATAATCATAAAACATTTTTAAATTGAAAAATAAGTAATTGTATTTTTCACTTTTTTTAAACATATGAGGTTATTTTCTCCCAAACAGTTTTAGCTGTATCTAGGGCGTTGACCCATATTCAACTAAATACAGCTTTAGTTGTATCTGGGGGGTTGATGCATATTCAAGAAGATTGAGTTGTCATAGAGGAAGAAGGTTATAAATTAATGTGAATCTGTGGATTCTTTACTTACTTTATTTGTAGAAGACCTATTCATATTCTTTAGCTCTTTTATCGGTTGCCTTTTAGCCATTAATTGTCCACAACCTGTAAAGCTTTACATATTCCTCAGTCTGCCACTCATCCTGAACTTTTCTCATCTCCTTTAGGGATTGACACAATGTTTGTATTGGTTAGTAATTTCCTGCTGGCTGTTGAAGGAAACCATGTGAAACTAGGTTAACAATGGGAAATAATTTACTAGTTTTGCATATCTGAAGAGCAGAACAGGCTTCAGGGCACAGGCAGAATCACAAATACAAATGATGTGATTAGGATTCTAATCAGTTCCCTAAAGCTGCAAGCTCCTTGAGTAAGTCAAGTCCAAGGCCCAACATCTGTGGCAACGGTTCAGTTTCTTTGCTCTGTTATAAAAAGGATTCCCTCCCTTACAAGCTCGACACAATGATTTTAAGCACCCAAATATTTTTTGAATTCCACGTGTTAGGGTCTGTCTTTTAAAATCTCCCATTTGTAGATGTGAATTTCTGTATCAGTCAGAGTCCCTTGGTTGGAGAAAATCTATACTGGTTAACTGACAAACAGAAACAAAACCAAACATAAAAATATAAAATAATCATTTATTTAATGGAAGAGATACACACCCATTCTTTGAGCTTTATTTGGCTGTGGTTCAAGTGCCATGCTGGACTAATGACAGTCAACCTCTGCCAATTAACTGAAGTCTGAATTTCTGATTTAACCATGAAAAAGATTGAATTATCATAATGTGTTTAGACACATGCTGTCCAACAGAACTTTCTGCAATTTTGATCATATTTTGTATCTGCTCTGTTCATTATGGTAGCTGCTAGCCACATGTGACTATTGAACATTTTAAATGTGGCTAGTGCCATTAATGGACTGTGTTTTACATTTTATTAATTTAAATTTAAATAGATACTTGAAGCCATTGCCTATAATATTAAACAGTACAAGTTTAGACTATTCAGAAAAGAAACCTAGTCTCATTGGCAATTATTATACAAAACTATGAGTCTGTGAAAGCCACAAAAATTATAAACATTGAGATTGAAATTAAATACTGTGGGTCTAATAATTTGACTGTAATAATGTAAAAAGTTTATGAAGACTAGTAAGATCGAATCTGATTATCTTTTCTTTCTTTAATTTTGTTAATGTTTATTTAGTTTTGAGAGAGAGAGAGAAAGACAGAGCATGAGCAGGGGAGGGGCAGAGAGAGAGGGAGACACAGAATCTGAAGCAGACTCCAGGCTCTGAGCTGTCAGCACACAGCCCTATGCGGGGCTGGAACTCATGAACCATGCAATCATGACCTGAGCCAAAGTCGGATGCTCAACCAAGTGAGCCACCCAGGCACCCCCAAACTGACTATCTTTTTCTTGGTTTCAAGTAGCATACGTTGTTATTGTTCAATTTACTTGTAGGTATGGGGGTGTGGGTGGGTGCTGGTACTCAGAGGCATGATTTAGTGAATCACCTTCTTGACTGCAACAGAATCTCAGTGTGACTAATTTAAAGACAAAAGTAACTTTCCAGATGGATATTGGATAGATCACAAGAATTGGCAGAAAGGCTAGTGAGTCAGTGTTGAAGAAAAGCAGGAACCAAGGGAAGCTTAGTGGCTGCAAAGGCAGCCAAGTTGATGCCCTGAGACAAATAAGTCAGAACATTGCCACTTATATTTCTACCCCTGGATCTGCACTGCTACTGTCTCTGTGTTCTTGATAACACGATGACAAATAACATTTGACCTTCCCCTTGGTCTTGTCACTTGGGGAAGTTTTAAAGCTCCAGGTAAGAGTGTATGTTGGCTCAGTCTCAGTCATGTGCTGGGAGTCCGGCTGTTCCAAGGAGGAGATGCAGTCCAGCTCCTGAAGTTTCCATAGTTGAAAAGGATTCACTCTTCTACCCAAACTCTCACAATGTGGGGGTGGAGGGGTATCAGTTCTTCAAAAATAAGATAGGGGTCCATAAAACACACACCAGCACACTCACACACACACACGTGCCCAGCATTTAGGTTAATTTCCTATACAGTTAGAAATTGTATAGGAAAGTTTAATATATTTGACTTTTGTTTTACTTCGTGTCTCCAAGATAAATATCATTCATTCTATGAAAAAAAAAAACCCTCAGAATAGAGATCATTGTCTCTCTTTTTTGAACTCATTTCAGTGATGCCCACTGACTTTTTTTGAAGTGTGTGTGTGTGTGTGTGTGTGTGTGTGTGTGCGTGCACGCGTAAACTAAACGTAATGATTCATAAACTTGTTCTGGAACATCTTGTCTCCTTGGTAATTGCTTGTTCAGTTCATTAGCTGCTTTGCATGCATGGGTTCTTTGTGTTGTTATATCAAAATTATGGGAAGTATTAAACACATCTATAGTATTCAAGGTAATATAAACTACTTTTAATTAAAACAAGAGGACAGTAAGCAGAAAGGAAATATTCTAGAGACACCTGTATGTACTTTACTTGGAATTATACTCCTTTCTTATATATGACTTATGTTATAACTTTATGCTGTTTTTTCCTCCTTCTGGGATTGCTAGTGTTACTCTTGTTCTTTGAACCCTGTTATTATTGTCCCATTGAATTAAATTGACCATGAGGAGTTTTCAGTTTTATTACTATTTTTATAAGCATTGAGATGAAGAATAGTCAAATAATATTTAATTACATATCAATTATCTCCACAAACAACATTAAGCAAATATTTATGTTTCTGGGGGGAGGAGAGTCAATGTGCAATGCAGCCATAGGAGACCAAAGACTCCTTCAGAAGAGCTTTTAATTTGCATCTAAGTTATTTCTATTCTGTGTTTTGCAGCTGCATTTTCCTTAATGTCTGTAAGAAATGTTGAAAATGACAAGGAGCTGGGGCCTGGGTGGCTCAGTCGGTTGAACCTGTGACTTCAGTTCAGGTCACGATCTCACAGTTTGTGAGTTTGAGCTCCACTTTGGGGTCTGTGCTGACAGCTGGGAGCCTGGAACTTTCTTCAGATTCTTTGTCTCTCTCTTTCTCTGCCCTTCCCCCACTCATGCGTGCTCTGGCAGGCGCATGCGCGCGCTCTCTCTCTCTCTCTCTCTCTCTCTCTCTCTCAAAACTAAATAAGCATTTAATAAAAAAGAAAAGAACAAGGAGATAAGTATAAGCTACATTTAGGTTATGTGTTACAAACAAAGCCTTGATCTGGTGTATATTACTAGGCACAGATATGGATAAGGAACATAGCTATAGTTTTCAACTTTTTTCGGATATTAGAATCAGGTTGAATGTTTTGAAAACATATTCAAACCCAGACTTGACATCGGAGTAATTAAGTCAGGAAATCTGAAAACTAGAACCCTGATATCAGTTTATTTTAAAGCTACCAAAATAATCCAAAATTACTATCATTTAGACCCCCTGGTTTTTAGGCTCACTTTACTGAAAATAAGCAAAGATACCTTGAGCAAAATGAGAAAAATCTTTAATAGTGTTGGAAATTGTTAGTTTGATTTAATAACTGACATCTGTAAAATAATGATCATCTTAATGTGCTCAATGCCTTGAATACCCTTGAATAATGCTAAAACTAAATAAAATTATTCTTCCTCTTTTAAAAACATATGATTAAATGAGATCGAGTATTTTTTCTCTGCATAGATGTCTTATGTCACCTTTATTATTTTGTTATGTTGATTTTCATTTTTTTAATATAATACATGCACATAGGGAGAAATGTCATAGTACAAAAGCAGTTTTAACAAAATTATTATTTCTCTTCTTCCTTACCATTCCCTTCTCACTGCCATTCTTTACAGATAAAAATCAATCTAATATTTTAGCTGCTTTATGTTAACATTACTGGACTTATTTTAATTTCCCAAAGTTTTATATGAGGCTCTACTGATTTACTAATCCTACCTCTATTTACCTTCTCCCCACGTTGTTTTATCATTCGTTCTTAATTTTTTTCTTTGGTTGCCTTTTTAACATATGTAAAAATGGACATTTTTATTTCTTCCTTTTCGACTACAGAAAGGCTACCATTACTTCCAATTTTTTAAGAATTTGGTTATAGAAAACCCTACCATCGGCTTTGGAAGGCATTGAAATAGATGACAGAGTTTGGGCTACTTTTATTACTAGCTCTCAGAGTTCCTTCTCCAAGACATCTCAATTTATGTTTTTCTTAAAACTTTTTACTTACAGTGTTCTAGGAATATGCACTATTGTTTGGAGAGGTTTATGAGTGGCTGGGGTGTATTCTGCATGGAGACATCAAGTACTTTTTCTATAATTTTTCCATTAATGTTTATGATTTAGAACATTTCACCCCCATCCTCCATTATACTTGGTAATACTTTCTCCTAAGCTTCTCAGGAAATATGCAAGATGGGTATAGCAAATTCCTTCCACACATTTTTAAGAACATAGTTCCCTTTATCTTTATATATCAATTATCATTATTTCATTTGAAATGTATCTTAAGAACCTCCTGAGATGTCGTTTGTGTCTGGAGAAAACCTTACAAGCTATACTTTGCATAGAGTTTAAGTCTTTTCAATAATTTTTATAGTTTAATGAGCCTTCAAGGAGAAGATAAAAAGTTTGTGCTCAAACTGCCATGTAGAGCAGAAAGACTTTAGGGAACCTTACATAAAGGACAATGTGAATTGTGTTACAGTGTTTCTTGAAAATTATAGACAGTTTGCAAACTTTACATGTGGTAAATATTGGGGCTATAAAAATATGAGAAAGATACTGTATGGCATTAGCATTTTTATCAAAACCAATGCATAGTTTCTGGTTTTCACTAACATGTTGAATTCATTGTTTCCCATGTGTTAGATCTTAGACAACAGAAAAAAAAGTCTGCTGGCGTTAACACTGCAGTGATGAAAGTATTTTCATACCAGTAAATAGTTGTTTATATATGCTATGTACAGATTCTGTCTACTCTTTTTCCATAATTCCTTAGGATGTTTTATCATATGATATGTGCTTTATAATGCCTGTCGACATGCAAATTATGAAATTTAACTAATATCTGTAATTAAAGATAAAAAGAAAATTTCAGCTTTAAAAGACACTGAGGTATATCTGTTACTTTTGAAATAAGTGGAAATTAGTATCTAATATTGTTTACACTCAATTCTGGTAAAAATGTGGAGACAAATATGATCTCTGGATATTTCTGCACTTGCTTTAAGATATGACTTTTGATGAAGAAATAATCTTCAATTCTGGTAAAAATGTGGAGACAAATATGATCCCTGGACATTTCTTCACTTGCTTTAAGATATGACTTTTGATGAAGAAATAAACTTCATTTATCCATGTTAGTAAATAGAGGCTCATTTTGTTCATGTCCCTCCCCGCCCATCTCAGTTAACAACTACAGATTCTTATCTGCTATGAGTATTTTTAAAGTTCTGAGAATGCATCATTACTTTTTTTCAACTAAGTATGCTTTTTAATTAAAAACTTTAATGAGATAATATAGCATCACATATATTTGTAGGAAATAATAGAGAGAGATATCTCAGAAAGTCTCACAAATTATTACCACCTGATGGTAATAAGTTGCAAAGCTATAGTGTATTATCACAACCAGGATATTGACCCTGATACAATGCACCAGATTTCCCAAAGCCTCCTTGTAATTATTTATTTGCATGTGTGTGTATTAAGTTCTATGAAAACGTTATCATCTATGCAGTTCCATGTGTCCCCACTGCCACATTTACCCTACTGAACAAACTCAACAAGACGAGGGTCCATCATGTTGCCCTTCTGTAACTATAGTACTTTTCTTCCAGCCACCACCTTATCCCCTTACCCTCCCACCATCTCTAAACCCTGGAAACATGAATCTCTTCTTCTTTTCTATAATTTCCAAAGTGTAATAGAAATGAGAGTATACAGCATATAACCTTTCAGGATTGACTGTTGTTCACTAGGCCTAAGTCTTTGGAGATTTACTCAAGTTCGTACAGGTATCACTAGTTTGTTCCTTCTTATTGCCGCATAGGCCTCTTGTGCCACATGCTGGCTCACCATTCATCTGCCAAAAGACATCTGGCCTGATTCCAGTTTGGAGCTATCACAAATAAAGCTGCTCTGAACATTCATTTGTAGGTGCATGTGTGAAGGTGAGTTTTCATTTCTTTGGGATAAATTCTAGAGTGTGCAATTAACGCGTCACATTGTAGTATCTTGTTTAATTTTTTTTAAGGCACCACCACACTATTTTTTAGAGTGGTTGTGGTATTTCACTTCCTCACCAGCTCTATATGAGCAATCCAATTCTTCACATCTTCCCCATTATTAAGTGTTGCTATTTTTTATTTTATCCATTCTGATCTCATGTGATTTAAATTTCCTTTTTCCTAAAGGCTAATGATATTTAACAACTTTCTGTGTGCTTATTTGGAATCTGTGTCTTTGGTAAAATGGCTATCTAGGTCCTTTGCTCATTTTCTATGTATTTTTTTAACTGTTAAGGTTTGAGAGTTCTTTATATATGCTAGACACATTTGTTGGATACCTAGTTTGCAAATGCTCCCAGTCTTTAGGGAGCAATTACATTATCTTTTGATTCTCTTTGCATAGGCTTTCATGGCAAAAAACTTTTTAAGTTAAGTAAGATCCAACTTATTAAATTTTCCTTTTCTGTACCATGCTTTTAGTGTCAAGTCCTAGAAACCCTTTCCTAGTATTAGGTAACCAAGATTTTCTTCTCCCCTCCCCTACCCCACCATAAGTTGTATATTTCTAGGTTTCCCATTTATGCCTACAGTGCAATCTGGGATAACTTTTGTATACAATTGTTTGAAAAGGATGTTCTTCCTCCTTTGCACTGGTTTTGCACTGTTGTTAAAATTCAGTTGAGCATGTTTGTATGGGTCTATTTCTTGGCCATCTATTCTATTCCATTGATCTATATGTGTCTCAACCAATACCACACCTTCTTGGTTGCCGTAGGTATATAAGCAGCGTTCATATCAAAGATAAGATGTGTCTTCCTTGTCAGGATTATTTAAACGAAGGGCCTGTATCTTCCTATAAAATTTTGGAATAAACGTGCATATATTTATAAAATATATTACTAGAATTATGATAGAGGCATTGCCTTAAACTGATGAATTTGGAAGGATTGACATTTTCCTGTGTTGAATCTTCCAATTTATGCTCATGATACCTTTATTTATTCTTTGATTTCTTGTGTCAGCATTTTTCAGTTTTCAACATACATTGCATAAAACATCCTGTGCATATTTTATTACTGTGCCAATTTTAAGTTTATGAGTTTTTTTAGAGTGGTTGTAAAAGGTGTTGTGTTTTAATTTTAGTGTCTGAATGTTCATTGTTACTATTGATTTGTGTTTGCTGATCTTCTGCCCTGCAAACTTGCTGAACTCACTTATTAGTTCCAGGAGCTTTTAATATTTTGATCTATTCTGAAGGTTTTCTGCATTGATAATGATGTTTTCTACAAATAGGGAGAATTTTAACTCTACCCTTTGATCTGTACACATTTCCATTTCCTTTGCCTTATTGCTGCACTGACTAGTACTTACAGTGCTAGGTTGAATAAGGGTGGTAAGAGATGACATTTTGCCATGTTCTAATCTTACAAGAAAAGAATTCAGCTTTTCACTATTAGATATGATGACACCTGTAGGTTTATTACAGATGGTCTTTATCAAAGTTAGTTAATTCCTATCTACTTCTTTTAAAAAAAATTTTACATTTATTTATTTTTGAGAGACTGAGACAGAGCGTGAACAGGGGAGGAGCAGAGAGAGAAAGAGACACAGAATCTGAAGCAGGCTCCAGGCTCCGAGCTAGCGGTCAGCACAGAGCCCGACGTGGGGCTCGAATCCATGAACCATGAGATCATGACCTGAGCTGAAGTTGGATACTCGAATACTCAACTGACTGAGCCACCCAGGCACCCGAATTCCTATCTACTTCTAACGTTTTGAGTTTTTATCATGAATAGACATTTGGGCTTCCCAGATATTTTTTGCATTAATTGATATGACCATACTTTTTTTTTTCTTTTTCTTTAACTTATTCATATGGTGGATTGCACTGGGCAAGTTTTATTATTCTGCCTTCAAGTTAACTGATTCTATCCTCTGTCTTTTCAACTCTACTATTAAGCCAATCTAGTATTTTTCCTAGTATTGTATTTTTTTTTATTCTATGATTTTCTTTTGGCTACTTTTTAATAACTGCTTTGCTGAGATTATCATTTGTTTCAAGATAACTTGTAATTTTTTACTGAAGCATTTTCACAAAAGCTGCTTTAAAATCCTTGTCAGATACATGCAACTATTAGTTCATCTTGATGTTGGTATCAGTTGATTGTCATTTATCATTCACATTGTCATATTCTTGATTTTTTGTGTAGTGGGTTATTTTATATTATTTTCTAGACGTTTTTTCTTATTATAGCAGCCTCTGAGTCCTACTTACGTGTTCTTTTTTTAATAGACCACCACCCAGTTTAAGTTTAGCAAATGGGTTTTGGCCTACTTTTATGGCCCATGGCTTGAGTGGTAGTAAATGTTCAGTGCCTTTGTCGTGTTCTTTTCATCTGCTTAGTTTGTATGGAGTCACCAGAGTCCCCATTTATCTCAGATGGTGCTACCTATGAGGGCAAAACGAGTTTTCCCTAGACCCGTCTGCTAAGGGTCTCTTGGTGGAGGGGTAGTATGGTGGAATGTCCACACTGCTGACCTTCGGCTTCCCTGGTGTCCTTGGACTGGGATGAGGAATCTAAAGATCATTATGTTAAAGAAGGTTCTTGGAGTAGACCAGAGGTTGTTGGGTCTCTCCAGCATAGCTGCTCACCTGCCTCAGTAGTTCTTCGTGGAAAAGGAGAGCCTTACATTCTGTGAGGAAGCAGAGTGCATCCATTAGCTGCTTGGTAGGACTCCCAAAAACCCCTTTTTCAAAGTTAGCTTCTCATCTGATAGTATCAGAGGGACTTCTGTTTGATCCAGGGGAGAAATCAGCCTTCTCAGTGCCTTTTCTTATCAGGTTTAGGAGTCAGGAAAAACAAAACAAACAAAACAAAACAGTTCGGGGTGGCATTCTTCTTTTGGGTTGAAAAATGTAAGACACCCTGCTGCTGTCCTATTCCTTGAGACCCTGTGTCACAGAAAGTCTCACTTTTTTTGGTACCAATTTTGGTACCATTTTTACCACATTTTAGAATTCACTGATGATAGCCCCGCTGCCCTTTCCAGTGTTTATAATTGTGCTTATGAGCCAAAAATAGGGGAAAGTTGGGTCTCCACCATCTCCTTTGTATTAGAAGCCTAGCACTGGGGCGCCTGGGTGGCTCATTTGGTTAAGCATCCCACTCTTGATTTTGGCTCAGATCATGATCTCACAGACTGTGAGATTGGATCTGCATCAGGCTCTGTGCTGACACTGTGGAGCCTCCTTGGGATTCTCTTTCTCCCACTCTCTCACTGTCTCTCCTGTGCTCACTCTCTCCCTCTCTCAAAATTAAATAAATAAAAATTTTAAGAAAGAAATATAGCATATATTTCATGCATTCATTCATTTATATACCTTATTTACTAGTCTGAACACCTGATTTATCATTTTATCTTGTGTGTGTGGAGGGGAGGGGGTTTTACCAGTATATTTCATGCAAGCCTTGTTAAGAAAAAAATGCCATTAATATGTGTTGTTAAATCTAGTTTAGTTCGAATTAATCCCACTGTTTGTTGCAATGCTACTCATAGCACTATTTTAGATGAAATCGAGTTCATTGGGTTGTGGCTAAGTCATGATAATTCCATTTGAATTTTGAGAGAAAATACTTGGTTCCTTTAAACATACATATTCAAATGATTTTCCAAGAAGATAAATATTTTAATCTGGGCCACTTTTCAAGTTTTAAGATCCTTATTTAAAATAGGGGATATTTCAATACCAATTTTATTTCCTGTTTAGGTGCTTGCTTTGTATGTGTATAGAAGGTTCTCTAGTTCTTATCGCCAAAATGTTTTGCAGTGGACCTTCATAATCTTCCAGACAATATCCCAGCCATCCCTCCCTCCCTCTCAGGTTCTCTCCTGACTCTCAAGAATACAGTACCATGACATGATGTTTGTTTTGTTTTCACCATTTTTATTTATTTTTGAGAGAGAGAACATGAATGGGGGAGGGGCAGAGAGAGGGGGACACAGAATCCGAAGCAGCTCCAGGCTCTGAGCTGTCAGCACAGAGCCCAACATGGGGCTCAAACCCACAAACCGTGAGATCATGACCTGAGCTGAAGTCGGTCGCTTAACCAACTGAGCCACTCAGGCACCCCACCGTGACCCTGGTTTTTATTTATTTTACTCTCTTTTCTAAGGCTACATTGCAGACAAATTATGTGTGTGCTCTTGTCCTTCTAAACTTAAATTTATCTTAAAAAGATTTTATTTCCCACTTTCTAACCATGAATGCAATAGGATAAAAAACAGCCAAAATGATTGTATTCTAGAATTCTTCTAAGTCACCCATACTTCTGTTTTGTTAACCTGACAGGCCTGGTTTACAACTACTTCACACTTGCTTCCCCAAAATAAAAGAGAGTGCATATTTGATGATGCATTTTAAGGTCAACCTAACTCTGGGACAGTAAATACTTGCTCTTGATACAATCCCAAGAATATTGGTAAAATGACTTAAAATGCCCCTCAACAGATTACAACAAGTTACATTAAATTTGTTTAACAACTTACTTTACTACTTATTTTAAATTTAGTAAAGTGTTGAGCTACCTGGGTAGCTCAATCAGTTAAGCGTCCAACTCTTGGTTTTGGCTCAGGTTATGATCTCATGGTTTGGTTCTTGAATTCAAGCCGCTCATCAGACTCTACACTGACAGTTCAGAGCCTTCTTGGGATTCTCTCTCTCTCCCTCTCTCTGTCTCTCTGATCCTCCCTGGCTCGCTCACTCGTTCTCTCTCTCTCTCTCTCTCTCTCTCTCTCTCTCTGTCTCTCTCTCTCTCTCAAAAGAAATAAAAACTTAAAAAATATATAGTTCGTAGTTTTATAATCAGTAACCACTTTGGTCCTAGGCTTAAGGTAGGTAACAAATGGTATCATTTTACCACAAATAACAGCCCAGATCACTATCTGAGCACTGACTGCTTTCTCCAAGGTGTATGTTTTGTCTCTAGAAGAAAACAACAAAATACGAGTAGGAAGGCAGGTGAAGAATAATGGAATCATAGAATTTTCTTCATGGTAAATGGAGCAGTTGTAATAGTTGTAGAAGGATAGTAATTATCACTTATTGATTACCCAGAGTCAGACATTAGGGGGGCAAATGATCTCTTGTTCTGAACGTCATGCTACAAATGTCATTAAAACAACAGTGGAGTAATTTGAACATATAACACTTATAACCTGATATTCACAGTGACTCTATAGACAGACTTCTCAATGACCTTTATGCTGTTGAAATAGAAGTAGTTTTTATTGCAGATTCGTATCCATGGAACAAAATTTTTGTTCACATTAGGTACAGGTTTTTGTTTTTGTTTTTGTTTTGTATATTACCTGCAAGTCTGTTCTAATATCTGTTGTCATATTTCTTATAGATGTTTAACAAAATTGTATTTTATCATGCACTTGTGATACGGCTTGCCTTATGCATGGACAATACTTCTAAAAAACCTGTCACAGAAAACTTCTTTGGTTCCAGTTACCTAAAATCCAGAAGCCCAACAATGCCTGACATACAACTGTTTACCTGTCATAGCTGGTCAAAAAGTGTGTGTGCATGCGTGTGTGTGTGTGTGTGTGTGTCCAAATTTAAAATTCCTTAATATTCATCCCAAAGCAGTGGGTGGTGGGACCCCACAACACACAGTGAAGATAGAGCCAGAGCTGTGGGGAAGCGGGAAACATCTCGCTGAATTTTTCAGAGTATTGACTGTGCTTCAGCGAGTGTAAATGAATGAGTAAGGAAATCTATTTCTTTGCCTCCTGTTTCTGTCACATTTCTTGTGAGAATCTGATTCACATTCAGAGTTTGAAATGGAAAATAAAAATAGAGCACTGTTTGGCTTCTGCTGTGTCAGATAATTACTTTCAAAATTCTGTCACTGAAAGCCAATGGGGATTGGAACTGTGTTTTTGTTCCTGTGAAACAGAAATTCTGTCATGTGCGGCTACAGGATTGACTGATAGTGCAGGAAGTTAACTTTCTACTTAGTGAGGCTGAGGGACTAGCTTATCCAGTTATAAGTAATGGGGCAGCTGTGAAAGGAAAGATAATTCCAGAAAGGTGATGTATTTTCACATGATATAAGTATTATATATGCAATAGATTTCTTATGTTGAATATAAAGAACAAAGCATACAACTTTTAGGAGAAATACTTTTCTTTCTACTCCTACTAAATACAGGTTGAACAGTATATGTGTGTGTCTGTGTGTGTGTGGATGTAAATAAATGTTTATTACCACACAATATGCCACCCTCATTTTCTGGTGAGGAAAAAAACTCTCTTTTTTTAGTTTATTTATTTTTTGAAAGAAAGAGGGGGCGGTGCAGACAGAGAGGAGCCCAAGGTGGGGCTTGAACTCATGATCTGTGAGATCATGACCTGAGCGAAAACCAAGAATCGGATGCTTTACCAACTGAGCCATCCAAGCGCCCTGAAACTAACTGTTTATATATGGTTTATATAATAATGATTTAGAGATTTATGTTTCTTTTTAATTTTTTTTAAATTCATCTATTTTTGAGAGAGAGAGAGAGAGAGAGACAGAGCATGAGTGGGGGAGGAGCAGAGGGAGAGGGAGACACAGAATCCAAAGCAGGCTCCAGGCTCTGAGCTGCCAGCACAGAGACCTACGTGGGGCTCGAACTCATGAATAATGAGATCATGACCTGAGCCAAAGTTGGACTCTAACCGACTGAGCCACCCAGGCACGCCTAGTGATTTATGTTAACTGAAACCTGTTTCTGAGTATCACTCTCCTAGAGGTAATATACATTTAATATATATGTTTGAGGGCCTTTCTGTCACCTCAAAATTAACATATAGAAGAACTGAACCCTAAGTCTCTCTCCTTGCATCAGCCTGCCCCTACCTGCTTCCCCAGCAGACTCCTTCTTTGAATAATTTCACCTCCACCCACTCAGGTGTTCACGCAACACACCTGAGGATCGTTTTTGATGCTCTTTTACACTCATCTGTCCCTACAGCCAGTCTGTAGTGAGTCCGTGGTGAGTCCTAATCAGCATCTCATCTAACATGCACCTCCGCTCAGTCCAGACCTCATCATTTCACCCGTCTCCACTCTGTTTATTTTGCCATCATCTCTTATTTCAAATACTACTGTCGCTTCCTGTATGATATCCTACTTCTTCTCTTGCACCGTCTAAATGCTTCCTTATCTGGCAGCCAGACTGATCCTTTATAAACAGAAATCTGGTCCCGTCATTCTAGGGTGTAAAATCCTGCAGCTTCCAACTGCATTTAGATTAAACTCCAAATCCACAGCACTTACGGAACGGCATGGTCTGGCCTCTGGATGCATTCCCAGCCTTGTCTATTGCGGCTTGACTTGTTTTTTCTCTCCCCTCATGGCAACTTGTAGTGTGTCTTTATAGAAGTTACAAAATTAGAATGTTTTCTTTATTTGTGTTTTAATAGCTAGATTCATCACTAGATCTTAATCTCTTTAAGTGCAGGTATGATGTACGTTTGGTTCACCACGTGCCTCTGAATGGTCAGCAGGTAGTCCAGCACTGGACTTAGTAAATAGTCCATAATCATTGATGAAGGGGAAGTTGAAGGAAGTGGAATTTCAGAGTTTGTACACATAGTAAAACAAAGGACCAGGATTGAAACACAGGCCTCCTGATTTCTACTATTTCTGGTTTCCTCATTTAGAGTACATTGATTAGAAAAACTTAAGGCTAGATTTTTGAAAACTTAACGATGTTTAGAAAGGAGAATAAAGAAGACTTAAGGGAAAGCAGTGTGTCCTGATCATATATTCAGCCCATGAAACACTTGGAAGATAGTCGAAATGACAGACCAGTACAGTGTGTCTGATGATGTTGACATTTATGATATGTATGTATATATTACATAAATAGAAGTGTAATAGTAATGGTAATTAGATATAAATGTATCAAATGCTCTGTCTGCATGTATTTAAATGATCGTTTTTTAAGTTTCATTCCTTTAATTTAGTGTACCATATTGATTCATTTGCATATGTTGAACCATCTTTGCGTCCCAAAAATTTTTCATGAAACCGTCATCAACTTATACCAATACAAGACAGACAATACAGGAAAACAAAATTACAGACTGATATCACTGATAAACATGGATGCAAAAATCCTTAATGAAATACTAGCAACTGAATTCAATAGCACATTAAAAGGATCGTACACCACGAGTAACACTGTTTTTATAATAGTAAAAACATATTAGAGCAACTATTAAGAATATGAAAATTGGGACACCTGGGTAGCTCAGTCTGCTAAGTGTGTGGCTCTTGATTTCGGCTCAGGTCATAATCTCACAGTTCCTGACATCGAGCCCTGAGTCGGGCTTTGTGCTAACAGAATGGAGCCTTCATGGGATTCTTTCTCTCCCTCTCTCTCTGCCCCTCTGCCCCTCCTCTCCACATGCTTACTCTCTCTTTCTCTCAAAATAAATAAATAAACATGAAAAACATTTGAAATTGATAAATAGGAAAGAGGAGAGGAAAATGTGAACTTCTATACCAAATAAGCATATGGGGAACTTTCCAAAAAAGCATGAACTGGCTGGCCTTTTCCATTCCTTCAACTGCTGAAATTACTAGAATTGGTGTTGTGCAGTTGTACTAGTTTCATAATTCTATCTATCTATGGTTGCAAAGTAGCAATGTTAGTAAAAATAATAAATGATAATAGCAGTTATATACGTATGCATCCATAATATATGCATCTAGGTAGAGATGTATTATATAATTGTATGTATTATATATATACACATATTATATTTTTCTGTGTGTATAACATATACATTATATAATATATATTAATAGCATGCATGCGTATATTTAATATTTGCATCAATATACACATGTATGTAGGTATACATGTATACACACACACACACGTAAAATTTCTTTAAATACCTTAAACACTTCTCACAGATTTTAAGAAAGACACAGTGCAACCCAAGTACATCCTCTCTCTCTCCTTCTGATAGCTTTTCTTGGTTCTCATGCTGTTTTAATCAAAAATTTTTCACAAGAATGTTTTTAAAAGGTACTACTTTATTTTATTTTGTACATAAGATGTAGCAAGGTTGTTTTGAATTTTTTCTATTGGCCCTTGTGTTCTTGCCTTCTTAATATTTTTAAAGTTTATTTATTATTTTGAAGGGGTGAGAGAGAAGGGGAGAGGCAGACAGAGAAGGAGAGAGAGAATCCCAAGCACGCTCCAAGCTGTCAGCACAGAGCCTAACGTGGGACTCGAACTCACCATCCATGAGATCATGACCTGAGCTGAAATCAAGAGTTGACGCTTAACCTACTGAGCCATCCAAGCACCCCTGTATTCTTGCCTTTTTAAGTGACTTCTGAGTTGAACACTGTGATTGATTTCTTAATTGACTTCTAAGTAACAAAATTAACTAGAATTATAAATGTATTATTAATAATCATCAACATAGAATTTGACATCTGTTGAGCAATTATTAATGCTAGGCATAATTTTAAATACTTTATATGCATCAACTCCTATCACCTCATTGTGCACTTTGAGGGAGATAGTACTATTTTCACTTTATAGATACAATAACTAAAACCCAGTGAGGTGAGGTAACTTGTACAAGATTATACAACCAGAGATGGAATAGTCAGCATTGGCAGGCATGGTCTGGCCTCAGAACCCTAAGAAATTAATACTCGCAAAGGCAATGGACTGACAATTAGAGATGAAGAACTATCATTGGAAAATCAGAGTTGTCTATACTGCTCCCTTAGAAACTTGAACTCACTCAGAACACAGGGAGGTGGAGAAGATGACAGACATGGTGCAGATATAGTTAGCCCTTCTCCACAAAGCAAGATTTTTACCCTTGACTGTGAATTTATTGACATTCTCGCAACTCATCCTTATCATTTGCTAAGCAGCAAAAAACAGCAGCTAAAATCCCAGGTCGGAGAATCAGGAGGGAAAGACCATGGTGAATGCTGAAATATAAATGTATTTTTAAAATCAATTCAAAGCATTCAAATTTCTCTATTAACCACAAGTCACATTTCAGATCATGACTAAAATATAGTGGAAGTCACAGTCATTACTGTGCTGGAGTGTAGAATTCTCCATTTGCTCCAGTGAATGTCATCGATATTTTGATTATACAAAACTGTATGTCTTAACATCACTTGAGTACTGGACATCAACCTCATCAATGACAAAGCACTAATATACAATCTGATAAGAAGCTCATTATTTTAAAGCCAGAGCAACAGGTAAAATGGATCTCTTAAGTGGAGATGCTAAGTGTAAGTTTGAATGTTTATAAGTTATGGTAAATTAATAACATCAATTTCATAGTTAAATGGAATTGTGCAGGTGTCCCCAGAATATATTCTTAGGTTAAAGTGTTTGAGGGGCACCTGGGTGGCTTAGTCAATTGAGCGTCCACCTTTGGCTCAGGTCATGATCTTGCATTTCTTGAGCTTGAGCCCCATGTCAGGCTCTGTGCTGACAGCTCGGAGCCTGAAGCCTGCTTAGAATTCTGTCTCTCCTTCTCTGCCCCTCCCCTGCTCATGCTCTTTCTCTGTCTCTCGATAATAAATAATCATTAAAAATATTTTTAAATATTTGATCAAATCTTCTAAAAATAATAAAAATAAAGTATTTGAAGAACAATGCATTCTATCATGTTACTGGAATAGAATCCACTCCCGACCCCTTCCAGTCACACAGACGCTGGACGTTAACTGAGCTACAAATATACCTCTCTCAGGGTCACTTACTGACATTCTAAGGTTAGCTGTGGCTCTACCTCAACTAATATATCCCGTGTGCAAGGCATGGTTACGTGGCATTGTAAGTGTTGTGTGGAGTGCAGTGAGGTCATGGAAGAGTTCAAGTGTGTAATATCAGGAGTGTTGAGGCGAGGTGTTTTAGAACTGCTGGGAACCTACATTATGCTCTCTATTTACCCCCACTTACTTTCATTTTTAGGGTTACAGTGTATATTTAAGGGAACTGATAACAGGCCAATAACCTTTAGGATTGAATGGTAGCATTTGGATAGCAAACCCAAACCTTATTAGCAAAGCAGAAAGTATGACTTTGATTGTAATAGATTTGCTTTTAAAAATGTAGGTGAAGCAAATTACTCTATTTCTCTAAAATCAAATACAAAGTAAACTAATGTATTACATGGGAACACGGGGGACTGTACACAGGGCTGCAAACATACTAAGAAGTCGGCCATGTTGATGTTTTCGTTCAGTATCAACACAGCAGGGCTGTCTTCATTTAGAAATAATTGAGGGCCGTTTACATTATTTTAAGTATTATTTACTGATTATTGTTTAATTATTCTAGTCTAATATATTCTTAAAAGTGTACCATGGAAAGCAAGCTGTGGATTAACAAATTTTTTCTTAACATTTCTGTTGTTGTTGTGTCACCCAAAAACAAAACAAAACAAAAAGCCCACTATTTTTACAATCTGTGAATGCTGTAAAATGTTCTCTTCTGAGTTTATTCTGGTTCCTAATGTTTTGGAGGCAACAGTGTCCCACTTATACATGTGCCAAATGCCCATCACAAGTTTGATTGTATTTTATACTGCTTTTTGAAATACAAAAACGGTATTGGAGATCTGTTATTCTGAGATCCTGAACTTTACTGAAAAACAAACAACAATTACAATGTATATACAAAAATTATGTTAGTCTATGGCATGTTCTGATATATTGATTATAGATAGATGTTATCTGTTCTTATTTTACAGGTAATAAACGTGTTGTAGGAACACTGAAAAATACAGAAATTTTTTTTTAATTTTTTTAATGTTTTATTTATCTTCGATACAGAGAGAGACAGAGCATGAGAGGGGGAGGGACAGAGAGAGAGGGAGACACAGAATCCGAAGCAGGCTCCAGGCTCCGAGCTGTCAGCACAGAGCCCGACGCGGGGCTCAGATCCACAAACTGGGAGATCATGACCTGAGCTGAAGTTGGAGGCTCAACCGACTGAGCCACCCAGGCGCCCCAGAAAAATTTTTTAAAAAGGATGCGAAATCACCTTTCGTATTGTATTTTAAAAATATTATATTAACATATTCATGCAATTGTAGAGCTTCATATATATGTTGAAAATAGGATCAATCCTCCCTAAATTATTTCTAGGGTTTTTTTTAATATTTGAAAACTCACACCATAATCTGTCCAAAAACTATTTTGATTCAATATCATTCTCAGTTGCTAGATAACATTCCATTTTCATATATTCAATAATTTGAACTGTTATTCCACATTTTATTTGTTTTCAATGATTCATTACTATATAGACCATTGCAGTGAACTTCATTGTGCACCTAACGCTGTAGCCCAACTTTGTTTCCTTTTTTTTTTTTTTCTTTTTCACTTGAAGCTTCTTATGTGGCAAGGAAGGTATTATCACTTCAGACAAGTTTCAGAAATTTTTAGAATGAGGATTCAGGTGTCATATCTTTTACACATGAATGATTTGCTAGCTGTATGACCTTGGGCAAGTTACTTAATTTTTGTTCATGTTAATTTATCTCTATAATGTGTAATGCTATCAGTCTTTTAAAAGTGTTGAAAAGATTACATAGGGCTTATGCAAAAAAACTGCTTGCAATGTTTTGGTCCAAATAACAAAACGCTTTTGGTTCACAGAAAATATGTAGTTATTGCTTTTTTTTTTTTTTTTTGGTCTGTTTTATTTAAGTAAAAGAAGGGGTGATAAGAACTAACATGGTACAGTTGAGGGGACATTGACTCTAGGCAGGTGGAAACTGCTGACAGGTAGAAATCAAAGACACAAGCCACACAACAGACTGGGGACTCCAGTGAGATCAGGGACAAATTTTAATGTTCGAAGTGAAGGAAGCAGGTGGAGATATGTGTGCTTATTTCCAAAATAACGAAAAAGACCCGAACATCATCTCCTAGGGTAGAGGCACTTCTTTCAATGATTTTCTTAAAGTAAAGTTGCTGGCTCAAGAGCGATGCATAATCTGATGGCTTTTCATATCTATTGGCAAACATATGATCCTTTAATATGGTCAGGTATGTATGTACACCCTGAACACATAGAAAATTGCATATGTTTTTCTGTTTTCTTTATATCGTGGCTGTACATATATATGATTATATATGTATGTATGTGTATGTATGCATGTGAAATATTTTTATTGAGACATAATTGCCATTAGCCTATTAGTTTCAGGTGTACAACATGACAATATTTGTGTGTATTGTATAGTGATAACAACAAGTCTACTTAACATCCATCAACTCTCATACTTACAGAGTTTTTTCTTATGATGAGAACTTTTAAAATCTCCTCACTAAGCAACTTTCAGATTTGCAATAATTAACTGTAGCCACCATAATGTAAATTGGATCCACATGACTTATTTATATTTATTCTTCCTGAATTGTGTATCACTTATCTATAGGCTTACATGTCTATATTTTCTTTCAAATTATTAAACTTATATACAATAAACCTATAGTTTAAGTCTACCAAAAACCTACTGCATTTTTACATTGGTTTATTATATTTTTACTCTTTTACTGATGTGTGTTTTTATTAATATAAGATATATTAATAACTGGGGTTCAAATCAACCTGGTCTCCTACTGTTTTTCTTTAGAGACTGCAAATTATACCCAAAAGACCAATCCCAAATCAATATTTTTTCTAGCTTTTTAATATTTATTTTGTATATAAAGTGTTAATACAGTAGAATTCATTATGGGCATTGAGTAAAGAATTTTAAGTTTATTTTTTCTAAGAAATGAATACTTAATTTTGTACCTATTTTCATCAATTATCCTCTCACCAATTTAAGATTTCATCCTCAACATAAATTATAGTTTAATATATATTTGTCTATTCCAGGAGACAGTTTTCCTTCCTATCTTTTAATATCACATCACAGTATTTTATCCACTTATTGATAATTAATATATATGGTTTGAATTATTTAATATTCACACATTTAGGAATAGAGGTCAATGAATGTTAGAATGTTTACAGTCTAGTAACCACTCCCTCAACCACTGGTTCAAACTACAGTCAACGTATCCACTAAACAGCTGAAATATTGCTCATTCAAATTGGGATGTTCTGTAGTTTAAAATGTATATCAGATTTTGAAAACTTCGTGTAAAAATAGAAGGTCACTAATTTTTAAAATTTTGTTTATAGAAATAGTTCCTAATATTTCAGGTATAACGGGTTAAATGAAAGTATTAAAAGGAAGTTCACTCATTTCTCTTCTACACTTTTAAATGTAGCTGAGAGAAAAAAAAATTTTAGAAAGCATGTGAGGGGAGGGGCAGAGAGAGAGAGAGAATCCCAAGCAGGCTCCCGCCGACAGGATTGACACAGGGTTCAATCTCAGGAACCATGAGATCATGACTTGAGCTGAAATCAAGAGTCAGATACTTAACCTACTGAACCACCCAGATGCCCCATAGAAAAATTTAAATCGCTTATATGGCCTGTATTATATTTCAGTTGGCTAGCATTGATAGGCATGAGTTTGACCTCCCCAGATATTATCTATCCCTATAGATATTTTTTCTGCCTATTCTAGAATTTCATGTAAATGAAATCATGCTGTATGTACTTTTTGTGTCCAGATTTTTTGCTCGGTTTATCTTTGGCTTTTATTCTTGTTGCTATTTTTTAATGGTTAAGATCTTTTTTGTAAAACTTAAATTCAAGTTAGTTAACATATAGTGTAGTATTGGTTTCAGGAATAGAATTTAGTGATTTGTCACTTACATAAAACACCCAACGCTCATCCCAACAAGTGCGCTCCTTAATGCCCATCACCCATATAACAAATCCCCCCATGAAAATCCCCTCCAGCGACCTGTGTTTGTTCTCTGCATTTAAGAGTCTCTTATGGTTTGCCTCCCTCTCTCTTTTTATCTTATTTTTCCTTCCCTTCCCCTATGTTCATCTGTTGTGTTTCTTAAATTCCACATATGATGAAATCATTTGATATTTGAACTTCTCTGCCTTATTTTGCATAGTGTAATATGTTCAAATTCCATCCATGTTGTTGCAAATGGCTAGATTTTTGTGTTTTTATCTCTGATAGATATTCCATTTGTGTGTGTATGGGTGCATATACACACAACACATCTTCATCCATTCACCAATGGATGGATATTTGGGCTTTTTCCATAATTTGGCTATTGTTGATAGCACTGCTATAAACATTAGGATGCATAAGCCCTTTTGAATCATCATTTTTGTATCCATTAGACAAATATTGTTAAAATGTCTATACTCCCAAAGCAATATACACATTCAATGCATTCCCTATCAAAATAACACCAGCATTCTTCATGGAGCCAGAACGAGTAATTCTAAAATTTGTATGGAACCAGAAAAGACAGTGAATACCCAACATATTGTTGAAAAAGAAAACCAAAGCCATAGGCATCATACTTCTGGACTTTAAGCTGTATTACAAAGCTGTAATAATCAAGATAGTATGGTCCTGGCACAAAAACAGACATATAGATCAGTAAAACAGAATAGAGAACCCAGAAATGGAGCCACAAATTTATCACTAATCTTCGACAAAGCGGGAAAGAATATACAATGGAAAAAAGACAGTCTCTTCAACAAATCGTGCTTGGGACACTTGAGAGTGACACGCAGAAGAATGAAACTGGACCACTTTCTTACACCAGACACAAAAGTCAATTCAGAATGAATGAAAGACCAAAATGTGAGACAGTAACTATCAAAATCCTATAGGAGAAAAGAGACAGCAACCTCTTTGACCTTGGTCACAGCAACTTCTTACTAGATGTGTCTTTGTAGACAAGGGAAACAGAAGCAAAAATGAACTATTGGGGCCTCATCAAGATAAAAACTTCTGCATAGTGAAGGAAACAACCAACAAAACCAAAAGACAGCCTACAGAATGAGAGAACGTATTTACGAATGACATATCGGATAAAGGGTTGGTATCCAAAACCTATAAAGAGCTTATCAAACTCAATGCCCAAAAAAACAAATAATCCAGTGAAGAAATAGAAAGAAGATATGCATAGACACTTCTCCAAAGAAGACATCCAGATGGCTTACGGACACATGAAAAGATGTTCACCATCGCTCATCATCAGAGAATACAGATCAAAACCACAGTTATGTGCCACCACTTCACACCTGTCAGAATGGCTAAAATAAACAACTCAAGTAACAATAGATGTTGGTGAGGATACAGAGAAAGGGGAACACTTTTGCACTGTTGGTGGGAATGCAAATTGATGCAGCCACTCTGGAAAATGGTATGGAAGTTCCTCAAAAAAATAAAAATATAACTACCCCATGACCTCAAAATTACACTACTAGGTATTTATCCTGTTGCTATTTATATCCATTATTCATATATTGCCTTTGTTTATGAAGCCATTTGCTGATAAGCATTTGGTTTGATTCCAATTTTGAGCTCCGATGAATAAAGTTGCTAAGGCCCTACATATACAAGTCTTTACAGACTTTTTTTTTTTTTCTCTTCCTTTGGGTAAAGTGAAATTTCTAGGTCATATGGTAAGCAGATGTGTAACTTTCTAACAAACTGCCAAACTACTTTCTAAAAGTGTTGTACATTTCAGTTTCCCACTGAATGTGTGACAGTTCCCATTGTTCGGCATCCTCACTTGGATTTGTGTAGCTTTCATATTTGCTACTTTTAGGGTGTGTGAGGAGGTATTTCATTGTGGTTTTAATTTTACTGCTGACATTGTGTCAGGTACATATTGTCTATATATCTTTTTTATGAAGTGTCTGTTCACATATTTTGCATATTTTTTATTGAGATGTTGAAATGTTGTCTTACTATTGCATTACAAGAATCCTTTATATATTCTGGATATAAGATCTCTGTAAGTTGTATGTGTTAAAAATATTTTCTCCCAGGATGTGGGTAGCATTTTCATCTTCTTGATAGCACCTGAATAGAAGTTTCTAGGTTTGATACAATCCAATTTATAGTTTTTATGTAGTTAGTGTTTTTTTTTTTCTTGATCCTTTCTTAGAATTACATGAGCACATACATGATCCTCAGAATTTTCCTGCATTTTTTCTTCTGGATGATTCATATTTTAGCTTTTGTGTTTAAGTCTATAATCCAACTTGATGGTTTGTATCAGGTTTTGTTAATTTTTTGAATCAGGGTTTTTTTTTTTTTTTCCTATACATATATCTAGTTTATCTACTATCATTTATAAAAGAATATGCTTTCTATTAACTTTGTCTAAATTAAGTGGCCTTCCATGTGTGTCTGTCTCTGAACAGGTCATTGACACATATTTGATTACCGTGGTTTGAGTTTTAAAGTCAAATGATCCTGATACCGAAGTCCCCCAGATTTGTTCCTTTCTTTTTCCCAAAATGTTTTAGCTAATCTATGTCTTTTTCATATGGAAATTATGAATTTCAATTTGGATTTATATACATATATATACATATACATATAGTTAGTTCATTATATCATAAAGGTAGTTCATTATATATATATGTGTGTGTGTATATATATATAACATATTCAGAGAGAAGGACATTTTACCAATGTTGAGTCCCCAAATCCCTTAATATGATATAATACTTAATTTATGTGGATCTTCTATAATAAATTTATCTCAGTAATGTTTGAAGTTTGCAGTGTGGAGGTCTTGCACATTTTTCACTAGGTTTATTTCTAAATACACTGCTTCATTGATACTATTGTAAATAGTATTGTATAACATGGTTTTCTAATGTGTTACTGGTAGACAGAAATGCATTTCATCTTATTTTATTATTTTTTTAATATTTATTTACTTTTGAGAGAGAGAGAGACAGAGACAGAGTGCAAGTGGAGGAGGGGCAGAGAGAGAAGGAGACACAGAATCTGAAGCAGGCTCCAGGATCTGAGCTGTCAGCACAGAGCCCGACGCGGGGCTCGAATCCATTGACTGTGAGATCATGACCTGAGCTAAAGTTGGACGCCCAGCCAACTGAGCCACCCAGGTGCCCCTAGAAATGCATTTTAAACAATATTGATTATTATTTTGTTTCTTCACTAAATGAACTTAATTTTGGTAATTTTTCATAGATCTTTAGAATTTCCTAAATGGACTCTCATGTTATCTGGTGCAGTTTTGGTTACAAAGGACTAGAGTTTTTGTTGAGAACATTCATAGAGAATATTTGTCTCTAGTATGTTTGTCAGATTTTGAGATCAAAGTAATATTTTTATTCAAGTTGTATATAATATTAAGTCTTCATTTAAATTTATGAAAGAACTCACCAATGAAAATCTTTTGATCTGGTGTTTACATTATGGTAAGGGTTTTCAATCCAATGGGTTTATTAGGTATATTTCTATTGCTTCTGGAAGAAGGTTTGATACCTTCTTTTCATATTTTATTTCATTTCATGAGCACTGGCATGAAAATCTCCAATTTATACCTTTATTACCTTTTAAAAACCACTTTATCGAGTTATGGTTTAAATGCAAAAAAACAAAACTGTGCCTATTTAATTAATACAACTTACAGAATTTATAGATAAGTATATACCTGTGAAACCATCCCACCACAATTAATGCCATAAACCTGTCCACTAGCTCCAGAAGTTTCCTTCAGAACTTGTTGCTTATTTGTGTCTGTGTGTGTGTGATAAGAACATTTAACATAAGATCTGTCCTCTTAGCGAATTTTTAAGTGTCCAATACAGTATTGTTAGCTGTAGATTCCAAGCTATGCAAGATATGTCTGGGACTTGTTCATGACGCATGCCTGAATCCTTGTCGCATTTGACCAACACCTCCTCCATTCTCTTCCCCCAGTTTCTGGTAACCATCATTCTCTCTGCTTCTATGAATTTGACAGTTACAGATTTCTTATCTAACTGGAATCACATAGAGTTTGTTTTTGTATGTCTGACTTATTTCTCTTAGCTGCAGTGACTTAGGGCAGATATAAATGATCCAAATCAAAGAAAGGAGACTGGTATGTAAAGTATATGACATTCCTCATTTTTGACATTTACAGTTATTCTCCATCATAACAATAATTTAATTATACTGGGAAGGTCCAGATAATGTTTTCTGTCTTACTACTCCCTCCATGAATTCTCAGTTTCAGACACAGTGGTTGCTTCTTTATGTTTCCAGAGGAGCATTCCTACTGCTGTTTCATGGCCCAATTTCCTTATGTCTATTTGTGCTGCAATTCAACAAATTTTTGAGCACTCACTGTACCAAAACAGTTTTGGGGTTTCAAAATTTTGTCAATAACTACTGCTTAGTAAATGTGTGTGTGTGTGTGTGTGTGTGTGTGTGTGTGTGTGTGGTGTTCCTTTGGTTAGCTATATCAACTTACTTAATTGTCATGATAACACTATGATATCTGTATTTTAATCTGTATTTTACAGATGAAAGAAGTCAGGTTGAAATATTTTTGTTTCACTTATACATAAAATCTCTATTGGATGGCTAGTGATTCATGTTTTGTCTGTATATGTTCTAATACATGCTAGAGATATGGCAGCAAGGAAGATAAATAATCTGAGTTAATGGAGTCAGACAATAAATAGGCAAAATGGCAAAAATAAACAAACATACACATGTAAGTGTGAGGATGGGTGTACACAGAAATACAGATGGGTGACTATGGGAGTTTTCACATATGTCCGAAAATACTTTTGACATTCTTCCTCTTATGAGATGATGCCAAGCTGGCTTTGGTGGCTCACTCGGTCTTGATTCCAAGCTGGCCTCAGTGACTTACATATGACTAATGGAAAACAGTGAGGGTCGTGTTGTGTGACTTCTGAGGCCAGGTCAGTAGAAACCATGGAGTTTTCTCCCATGGTTGTATTGGGTTACGTTCACCCTAGGGCAAGCCATGGGCCACATAACAAGTCTGACTACCTGACCCCAGCGCTTTGGGAAGCATCTGCCTGCAGTCTTTGGCTGGAGAATCATGTGCCCGGTTAAAACCTAAAGGATATAACACAAGTTGGGAGAAGTAAGAAAACATACTTGGAGGCGGGGGGTAAGGTAAGCAGTCTTTCCCATAATATGAACATTTATAGCCCAGGGTCATTTCTTCACAGCAATATAGGATTCTCTTAATTTCTTATTTGTACTTAATTTAGTCATCTGGATATCTTTGCTTTACTTTTTTGAAATGCTCTGGATCAACCTGTTCTGATATAAACTCCTATTATTCCAAAAACTTGTGCTTTTTATGGTCATTTATTAAACATGGCACTATGCTAATTGTGCAGTAAACTTTATGTTCCTCAACTTGAAAAATACCATATGTAATCACTCAGTCATGAAAGCTGGAGATATTAATTCACTTGACAAATACTGATTCATCACATATTCTGTGACAGGGCAATATTCTTGCACCATGGTTATAGCAGTAAACAGAGTACAGGATGCCTTTATGAAGCATACATTCCAGTCAGAAGGCAGGCAAGAAACTAAAAAGCAATATATAGTGTGACATATAATGGTAATTGATATAGTGGAAACAAGCATGAGACAGCGAGTGAGGATGGGAGTCTGGAGCTATGGATTCCATTTTTTTTATTAGGATGGTCAAGGAAGAATTCACTAATAAATGACCTTTGTATAAGGACCTGAAGGTGAGAGAGAGGGAGCCATGCATAAAAATAGCATGAGAGCATCAGAGGTGTACAGGGCATTAGAGGCATGATTTCACTAATAAATTAACTTTGGACAAAGACCTGAGAATGAGAGAGGGGGCCATGCATATATATAGTGCATGAGGATTGTAGGTATATGGGGAGCAAAGCACGCAAAACCCCAAGGCAGGATTCTGGCTGGGGAAGTATGAGCTGAGAGAAAATTAGATTAGAGAGGCTCTGCAGAATTAGATCATGAGTCCTTGTTGGAAGTTATAGAAAGAAGCCACAACTACCTGGACTCTGTAATTTAGCTGTGAGCTTTCAGTTTTCAGTCTGTCAGTTTCATAGCTTTACATAGTATATAGCAGTTCACAAATCCCCAATGGTTAGTGGTGGGGGGGGATATTTAAAGAAGGAAAAGATACTATAGAGGAACAATGATCACAAAGTTTTAAATGCAAACTGAAAAGGAAAGCCATTTTTACCACATGGATGGTGGCCATGGAAGAGAAATGATTATAAACTCAGAATGTCTCTAATGTTCTTGACATTCTTTTACATACTTAGCATGGAATTATACAATAAATAGTCAATTTTGACAAAGGTCTGAAAAATAGAATTATATTTTGCCAGGTTATAAATATAACTGGTTAAAAATATAAATGGAGAAATCACATTGGTGAGCAATTTTACAGTAGTTCATAAAATTAAAGGCTCTCCTTTTCAACAATCTACTTAAAAGGCATACTGACATTTGCACAGATTACATGTACAAATAGGTTGGAGCATTGCTTTAACAGTGAAACATTGAAACAATCTAAGGCAAAAGAGCAAAGGCAAAACATGGCAATCTTGGGTGATGAAATGCTAGGTAACAGTCCTGTCATATCAAAGTTAACATAGGAGAATATGACTTACAGGTCTCGAGATGAACAATTGTCGGAAAGATTATGGCGATTGGAAATTTCTAACTAAAGGAAGGTACATAGAGATTAATGTCTTTTTAGTAAAAATGTTCAAGCACAAGGAAAAAGTTTCATATTTTGCTTATAGCTACATGTTTATATTGAAAAGTATAAAACATTCGTGAGAATGTTGAGGATAGTTATATTGGGAAAATATAAATTTGGAGATTAAACTACATCAAAATGTTTTTTTTTTCTTAAAAAAAGGTATATAATAATACATTCTGTTTGTCAAAATTGGGCAGTGGTTTCAAAGGTGATGATTGTTGATTGTTGTCAAGCACATTTTATAGAACATATAATGTTTATATAAACACATTCTATATAATATATATTAATTTTAGTATTAAACTTATATGTCTGAACAGCTTTTGAATACATGAAATGAGTTTAAAATATAAACTCATTATGTATATTATACATAGTATGTATATATTTACATAAGTATATATAATATGCATTGTATATTGTTAGACATATACAGTTAATTTTATATGCACATATATAGAATGTTGCAATTAATAGTTTCTCCCTGAATTGCAGAAAAAACAATACAAGTTGAAGACAGAGATTTGGTCATTAAAGATGCATACAGGCAACTTCCAAGAGATCTAAAATAGCTGAAAATATCACAAAATATGTTTTGAAAAATACTAGTTCTGTGACACACTACACCCATGCAGGATGAGGGTTATGTTTGCAAATAAATGAGGGAGATATCACATGGTATTTTATCCTCCTTATTTCCCATGAGCATGAAGACGATTATTTTATGTCTTCTATCTTATCTTGTCAAATATGTCAAGAATGAAATACTGTGTCTCCCAAGATGAAAACTGTCATTGATTTAGAAATGTATCATCATTGCATGTTATATGCCAGGTGTTTAGCTGTTTAACACTTGTTAACTTTCTATAACTCATTTTCCCTAACTTACTGATCAAATGAAAATTGTGTTTTAACTCGGGTCCAAACAGAGTTTCATCCTAATTTAATCCTCCTTTAGCCTCGATTAAATAACATTTATAAAATTCTGCAATATGTGTTTTAAGATGGCACTATTTAATTTGTGATGCTGAATTAAAAATTAAATCTACAATGTCTGTCAAGTAGAGTCCATGTGATTACCTAAATATTTAATTTCCCTTGCATATGTATGAGTTCTTTTGTCATGCTTTGTAAAATTAATTTGTGGCTTGATGCACCTGGGTGGCTCAGTTGGTTAAGCATCCAACCCTTGATTTCCGCTCAGATCATGATCTCACGGTTTGTGGGATCCAGTCCCGTGTGGGGCTCTGTGCTGACAATGCAGAACCTGTTTGGGATTCTCTCTCTCTCTCTGCCCCTCCCCTCTCTCAAGCTTATGCTTACTCTCTCTCTCTCCCAAAAATAAATAAATAAACTTTAAAAAATTAATTCTTGGCTTACAAAGAATGGAAATCAATAATTTTTAGATGCTTTCTAGTTCTTTCCTGTACTGTAAATTTTGGAAATATTCTTATACTTTATTGAATTTTACTCTCTTTTCTTTCTTCTTTTTTTAAGTTTATTTATTTTGAGAATGAGAAAGAGCACTTGCACTTGCATGCATGGGTGGGTGAGAGGCAGAGAGTGCAGGTTTGCACTGTCAGCTCAGAGCCCCATGTGGGGCTTGAACTCCCAAACCCTGAGATCATGACCTTAGCCAAAATCAAGAGTTAGATGCTTCACCAGCTGAGCCACCCAGGTGCGCCGAATTTTACATCCTTAAATTTAGTTTTTGTGCATATATTTTCTCCATTTTATCATTGTAATGTTTAGAAAACACAGGCTATGACTTTTTTAATAACATAAATTTGCTAAAAGCCATGCACAGTGTTATACATGTCACATAATTAAAATTTATTAATGAATATTGAAGGACATGCAAATAACTTTTTGAGGGCAAAGCCTGCAAATATATTTTTACTCATCTGTAAAATGAAGAAAGTAATAGCCATCGGTATTATTTATATATATGAAGGACACAGCATAGTGTTTTGCAAAGAGTAGGTACTTGATAAATAGTTCAGGATATTTTAATGTTAGTGTATAAATAAATTAAAATTCTTGAAAGGCCCATTATTCATATAAAACTCATATCATTTACAAATTCCTCTAGTAAATGCTTTCTTCTAAATTCACTCAGGATTTAATTGAACTCATTATAATGACATTATATTAATGTCCCAAGGTAAATAAGCTTTCCTTAACAGAAGACCTGTGTGGCTTGCCATCCAGGAATTTCTCACTGAAATGGGATTAAGTTTGGAACTTAAGAACAACAGCCAATGTATGTGGATTTACTGTGAATTGTCATTTAAAATTTTGTCATTTTTTTTCCATTTTTGCTGCTTTGCGAGTTGTAAACACCTAATATAATAATATGTAGGTATATGTGTTTTATAAATGTTAATTCACGCCTTTTATCATTCTGTAGGATCCATTCTTTCCATATCCATAGTTTGCTATGGAACCCATTTCATCGAAATTAAGAGGTTTTTTATCTAAATGTGCCTTATTAGGAAACAGTAGAATCAGAATATGGGCAGATGCCTGTCGGACTTTTTGTTTTAAGTTTTTAATGTTTATTTTTGAGAGAGACACACACACAAACAGTAGTAAGTGGGGGAGGGGCTGAGAGAGATGAAGACACAGAATCTGAAGCAGGCTTCAGGCTGTGGGCTGTCAGCACAGAGCCTGACACGGGGCTGGAACTCAGGAACCATGAGATCATGACCTGAGCCAAAATCCGATGCTTAACCAATGAGCCACCCAGGCGCCCCAGACTTTCGATTTCACATTATTTCCATTGCGGCATCCTGCCTTTGTGTTAAATATAGGAGTGCAGCAGATTAATTTATGAGTCTGACGCATAAACCAGTGAAACCGTTCATAAAGATTCTATCAAGATGTGTCCCTATTTATGAGGCAGAAACAAAGTAAATGCAGTTTAGAGCATCAAAGAACTTTCAATTCAAACACATTTTGCATTTCTGAACCAGGTGTCATATTCAAAAGTCTCAGATGACATAAAATACTGAGACTGAATTACTCCCAAGATAGTGAGTCATTTAGTGAAATTAAATGTTTTATATCATCCAATGTTGATATATCATCTATATTTGTAGGCAAAGTAAAGTAAAAGTCTAGTCCTCATAACCTGTCCTGATAGACTGAAGTCATAGGAAGGCTTGGTTGCTTTCTCCATGCAGAGGTTGTGTCTGGACTAGGAACAAATAATTTATGTCATTAGGAATGACGTTTGTCCCAGCACACCTAGCAGTTAGGGAGTGGTGTTATCATTCTCATTTTACAGGGGGCAGGGGGAAACGGAGTCACAGAGGTTAACAAACTTATTCCAGATTACTGGGCAGGTGAGTATAAGTAGCCTTATGACAATTCAGAAATTCTGCCACTGGAACTGGCCTCTTGACTGTCATTCTGCTATGTTGCCTCTGCTGTAGTGTAATATATCCCTAAGGACATAACTTCTATTACCTAAGTTTAGATTTGCTTCTTTTTACAGCACAGCCCCAGTAGCCTAGACGATACATATGAATGTCCATATTTTTCTTTACTTACCTGCACAGAAAGGTGTGTTTTCATTTTTGCATTAATATGTCCCACGCTGGTCTAGTACTTAAATTTAAAATGGATCTTTAGGCCAGTATATACATTTGCTTTGAAGAAAAGTAATTTAACTCATTATAAGCATGAAACATGCTGACTAGATGGTAGACATATATCTGTGTAAGAAAAAAGTACGGAAAGTACCAAAAAATTACAGGTGTGAAAAATATAATGTTGCTTCTTGCTTTTCATTTAAAATGAGAGATTGCCACCATTCTTTTCCTCCTCTGCTCTGATTGCATTTTCCATTTGCACCTGCTATTCTCTCTGGACTTAATCTATTTTGAGTGTTTAATTTGTATGCTAGAACCTTTAATACTGAAAAAGAAAAAAAAAAAACATGTGAAGATATCAGATCATTCATTCTGTACTCCAGAAAGCAACATATCTTAAAGAAGCTTTAGTAAAACTCAATTTTATGTGAATAAAATACAAATTATTCAATAATTAGTTTAATTTGTTAAAACATATTTAATCCATCCCTTTGGGCACTTACACAGAGCCTGGTTTTAGACAATTTGGGTACTGCCTACACTATCTGTGTTTTTATTAATTTTTTTTATGAACATATTTCTTTAAGAAGGTTCTAGGTCATACATATATTTGTATTTTCTAATATCTTCTATAGGGTTCATGGTATTTCTTTCTGCTGTCATATGTAAATTTTAAATAGTTTTTCTGATATGTGACTAGGAATCACCCATTTATTTGTGAGGGTTTCTTTTTTCTTCTAAAGGAATTTTGAATATTTTTTTTAATGTTTATTTATTTTTGAGAGAGAGAGAGAGAGAGAGAGAGAGAGATGCCATGAGTGTGGGCGGGGCAGAGAAAGAGGGAGAGAAAGAAACCCAAGCAGGCCCTGTGCTGTTAGTGCAGAGCCTGACATGGGGATGGACCTCATGAACCATGAGATCATGACCTGAGCTGAAATCAAGAGATGCTTAACCGACGGAGCCACTCAGGTTCTCCAAAGCATTTTAAATTTTATTTACTCAATTTAATTTTATGTCATTCAGTAAGAAAAATCCTTAGCAGACCTGATTTGACCCCAGTCATGTGATTCTCCAGTAAGTATAAACTCTCTGGCTGTACCATGACATTCCCATGATCAAGCCTTTGCCCAAAGCCAGTATAAAAATGTGACTTGAAAGTAACTATAACCCATATTTTAATTTTGGAGCCATTCTGAACAATCTAGAAATTGTGACCATATAGAAAACATCAAAAGAAGAGATTACAATAATGCTAAGGAAAAATTAAAATCAAGTTAAATTTCGTCTCGAGTGAATTTGCAGCTTGTGATGGAAAATCATTTCAGTCTTCAGGGAAGTTATTGAAAAAGAAATGAAAAATATAGGCAACATGAACCAGTCTGGTCTGCTATTTGGTAGATTAGATATCCAAGAAAAAAGAGCATTGTAAAGGATTTCCACAATAAAATATTTTCTTTTGTTTTTTTATTCTTTAAACAAATATATTTAAATATATAGCGAAAATAATGTAGAAGATACTAACAGCACAACTTAATATATTAATAATAAAAGTAACTCAAGAAAATGAGACGCTATTATTTTCAAGGGACGGAAATTCATTCTTACTTTCTGTTTAGGAAACATAGATATTAGCTTTATACAAGTAGATTTTAGGACATAAGCGGATAAGAATTCATAACTGGAGCTATATTCAGTTCAATGACAAATACCTTCTCTATTTTTGAAAGTGGAAGTGGTACATGACAAAGTGGGTGACTTGATTGATAGTTAAAAAAACAAATACAAAAAATACAGTTATGTATTGATGATTAGGAGCCAGATTATTATTATTACTATTATTTATTGAACCACAACAGGAATTTGCAATCTCTTCCCCTTCTCAATTCCTTCATGTCCTAGCTCAGTAATTACAACAGTCATTTCAGCTAACGTCTGCTGAGTCACATTTCCACTGTATAGGGACAAATTTTCCCTGTTCCTGGGAATAGAGGAGTTGAAAGGAATCTTAGGTGATCTGGTTAGGTCAGAGATAGGGACATAGAATCTTACCCTCCTGATTTTATTTTCAAACACTAAAGGTCCAGTCCCAAAGTTCTTTTACAGAGGGAGACCGTTATATGGGTCTAAACAGATACTGCCCAATTACCACCTCTTAAGTTTGTAATGTAGCTAAGAAGGTTACATTAAAGGGTGTGTTAAGCTAAGCCAGTTGTATAAGAAAAAGCATCAAGAGTTGTCTCCTACGTCTTTACCAAGAATGCCTGGGATCTTGCATTATATATGATACATACATTTCCACTCTTCTATGGAAGCATCTATACTTTGATTTGTCATGCAGAGAGAAATGGACTAAACTTTTTAGTCTATATCATATAAGGGAAAAAGTATCCTCAGTTTTTGAGATCAAACAAAGCATTCAATCTATGAACCTTGGATTTACTGGATGATGAGGATGGATTGCTAATTCACCCCAATGTCTGTTCCCCTATTGTGCATATCACTGATATAAACACCCCCTTACATGTCTGTCAGATGTGGAATACCTTACCGGGCATTCATTAGCTATGTGTAGCCATGGTTAAGGGTTGGCAAGTTGGATGTCTGTGTGAGTGATGTGCGTCGCTTTCATAGCGGCCTTCAGAAGGAAACTATGTGCAAAATTTCCAGTTTCTATTACTTTGTCTTTTCCCTTTGGCTCAGACAAGACAAAAGCAAGAATGAAAATCTTGGACTCAGTCATAGAAGCCATTGAAGGAGGCAGAGATGCCTTGCCAGCAATAGATTGCTTATATCTGGACTTGGTGAGAGAAAGGATTAAGCTTATATTGTATTTTACCTCTATTTGTTACAGTAATTTATTTTCTACTTAAAACAATGACCTTAGGCAAGTTACTTAATCTCTCTGATATTAGCTTCTCTCATTAGAAAAATAGAAGATAAAACCAGATTTACAGCGGTGTTTTGATAATTAACTAACCTAAGGCATTATTCAACTTACGTTTAGTGATATTATAACATTTAAGACTATAGATTTGGGTGTAAAATCCTTTCTGTGAGTCTACCTTAGCTATTAATTTGCTTTTCTACCTGGGTCATATGACTCTCCATAGATTCAGTTTCTTCTTTATTAAGTAGTATAGCACCTAACCCATAAAATTAATAGATAAAATTAAAATATGCCCATATATATTATTAAACTCGCTGTACAATATGTAAGTTTTATTTTATTCCTACCACAAGAGAGAACATCTTTTGTACATGCAGAGACAAAAATTTTGAGATATGGGTCCTCGGTAGTAGAAGACAGCCTCTGGTCCAATGGAAGAAGAGGGATCTTTGCAGAATTCAAGTAGAAAAGGAAAGAGGAACCACCTTTGTGGCCAGGGATGAGATGCCAGTAAGAGAAGATGGGTCCTTATCCGCTTTAGAGTCCACGAGGGACCTATGCAGAACAGGGAAATTTTTATTTTGTTTTTGTGTTTTGTGTTGTCCACTGTGCCTTTTGGGTCTCCCTTCAAATTCACTTGTAAGTTTGATTTTGTACACTAATGGAAGGAGATTTTTTATAGAGTGCTTCCTAAGTCCAGCCGTAAGATGGGTGCAGGGGAATAGCAGAGGTTATCCATACACAGACCATTTCATATGGTCCGACTACCAATGATAATGACTAAATACTACTTATCGCCAGCTCTGGAATAGCAGTTACTAAAAATACCTGATAGGGGCACCTGGGTGGCTCAGTCGGTTGGGTGTCCGGCTTCGGCTCAGGTCATGATCTCGCGGTTCCTGGGTTTGAGCCCCACGTCAGACTCTGTGCTGACAGCTCAGAGCCTGGAGCCTGTCTTCGGATTCTGTGTCTCCCTCTCTCTCTGACCCTCCATTGCTCATACCGTCTCTCTCTCTCAAAAATAAATAAAACATTAAAAAAATTTAAAAAAAACCCTCATAGGTACTAATATTTATCTTTAAATATGATTATCTTTTGTGAACCTACATTTTATCTCTATGCTGTATGCCACATGCTCAGGACTTAGATGACCATAGCCACTCAGTGATATTTTTGAATGAATAAATAAATGAATAATAAACAAGTAAACATCAGTGAATTATTAAATATTCATTACACAAATAAAATAATGAGCAATGACAGCTGAGCAAGTAGATAATAAATGTTTATTGGGGTGTAAATTATGTAGTTTCTGGAGTACGAAGAGCTTATAAGCTCATTCATATTTGTCATTGGTTTTGCTTTTTCTCAAGGTTTAATTGACATATTTCACATAATTAAAGCATGAGATTTTATAAGATTTGACATACATACACAATCAAGATGAAGATATCCACCACGTCAAAAGTTTCCAAATATGGGGTTCCTGGGTAGCTCTGGGTGGCTTGGTTTTGGCTCAGGTCATGATCTTATGGTTCATGGGTTTGAGCCGGGTGCCATGCTCTGCACTAACAGCGTGGATCTTGCTTGGGATTCTCTCTCTGTCCTTCTCTCTCTGACTCTCCCCTCCTCATACTCTCTCTCTCTCTCTCTCTCTCTCTCTCTCAAAGTACATAAATAAACTTTTTTTAAAAAAGAATAAACTATTATTATTTTTAAAACAAGTTTCCTCATACCCCTTGGGAATCCATCTCAGCTGCTCTTCCATCTCCATCCCCAGGCAACCATTTATTGGCCTACTGTTACAGATAAACAAGTTCCATTTCTTAGTGTTTGTTATAAATGGCATCATTCAGTAAGTACTCTGTTTTATCTAGATTCTGGTAATCAGAATAATTATTTTGAGATTTATTAATGTTGCAGCACATATAAATATTTGTGATTGTTGTCTTTTGCTGAGCTGTATTCCGCAGAATGTATACACTACAATGTGTTTATCTATCCACCTGTTAATGGAGACAGACCTGAGCTGCTTCATGTGTTTGACTAATGTAAATAAATTGCTATTAACATTTTAAACATCTATTTATCTAGCACACGCTTTCTTTTCTCTTGAAAAAGACATAGGGGTGTCAAAGTTGGATACATGGTAGTGGTATATTCTGAGAAATGGTCAAACTGCACCATTTTACATCTCCCCCCCATCAGCAGAATCTGTGAATCCAGTATTCCTTCATATACTTGCCAATATTTGGTAAAGTCATTCTTTATAATCATTGTTAAAGTTTCTAGTGATATCTCATGGTTGTTTTAATCGAATTTCCCTAATGGCTAATAATCCTGAACATTTTTTTTTTTTTTGGTATTTGTATTTTATCTTCTCTCATAAATTGTTTGGTCAAATAGTTTATCCATGAATTATATTAGACTATTTTCTTATTATTGTTTTTGTTTCTTAGATACTCTGGAGACAACTCCTTCATGATACATATAATTTATATATAATTTCACCCAGTATATTATTTGTCTTTTCATTTTCTTAACAGATCACCCAAACAACGTATTTTTTGCAACTTTGTTAAGGTCTAACTTATCAATAAATTGAATATATATGCACAGATCATGCTTTTGGTGTTGTATCAATTTTTTTTTGCCTAACCCAGGATCACAAATGTTTTCTTATATTTTTTTCTAAAGTTTTATAATTTTAGTTTCATTGTTAGCTCTTTGGTTTGTTTGACTTAATTTGTTTATATATGTGAGTTTTGGATAGATGTCTACTTAATTGCACATGTATATCAGTAGCTCCTACTTCAGGGTGCCTGGGCGACTCAGTCCGTTGAGTGTCTGACTTCAGCTCAGGTCATGATCTCACAGTCTGTAGATTCAAGCCCTGCATCAGGCTCTGTGCTGACGGCTCAGAGCCTGGAGCCTGCTTCAGATTCTGTGTCTCCCTTTCTCTCTGCCCCTCTCCTGCTCGCTCTCTGTCTCTGTCTTTCAAAATAAAATAAAGGCATAAAAAATAGTTACTACTTCATCTGCTAAAAAGATTATAAGATCTGCCCTGCATTTCCTTTGTACATTTGTTCAAAATCAGTTAGCCATATATGTATGGATTTATTTAAGGACACATTCTTTTTTCATTAGTGTCTGTTGTTCTACAATACCACACTGTCTTGATTACCTTTATAATTAGTCTTGAAGTGAGGTAGTCTTAGTTCTCCAATTTTTTTTTGTTCAATATTATTTTGGCTATCCTTGTTTTTTTTGACATTAATAATTTCATTGAAATTTAGGATCAGGCTGTTGATTTGTAGGAAAAAAAATCTTACTGGTAGTTAGAATTATGTTAAGCCTATGGACCACTTTTGAAGAATAGACATCTTAAAATACTGAGTGTTTTGATCCATTTCTCAGTTATTACTCCCTATATCAAGATTTTCTTTAGCTTTTTCAGTCATGTTTCATTTTTCTTAGCCATGTACCAGTCCTTCATATCTTTTCAACATTTGTTTCTAATTACATAATACTCTAATGAGAATATGTAAAAAATATTTTTATTTCAATTTTTGTTTTTTGGTTACTTGCATACAGAGATAAAAATGATTTTTGTATCTTGCATTCATACTCTTCCATCTGACTAAAATGACTTATAATTTCTAATACCATGTTTGTAGATTCAGTAGGGTTTTTTTTACACAGATAATACGATCATCTGTGAATTCTTATTTTTGAATACAGAGACCCCATATTTATATTTTCTGCTTTATTTCCTTGTAAAACTTTATGTAAAATATTAAATATAAGTGGTGATACCATATACCATTGTTATGTTGCTGATCTTAGTGGGGAAGCTTTCTGTCTTTCATAATTAAACATGAGGTTAGATGAAGTTTTTCATAGATCACCTTTGTCAGGATGAATATGCTTCCTTCTGTTTCTAGTTTATTGTTTTTATCAGAAATGGATGTTGGATTTTGAGAAATGTTTTACGTATGTCTACTGAGATATTTGTAATTTTTTCTTTCTCTGTATTGAGAATTACATTTGATTTTCAATGTTAAGTCTACATTGCATCCTTAAGACACTCTCAACTTGGTCATGAGGTATTAGCTTTTTAATATATTGCTGGATTTGATTTGCTGATACATTCTTCAGAATTTATCTGTGTCCATGAGTGATATTTACTTATACTTCTATGGTAATATCTGTCTTATTTTAGTATCAGAATAATGGTTGAATTATAAAACGATTTGGAAAGTATTTTAGTCCTCCATTTTCAATTTTCTGGAAGAGTTTGAGTAGAATTGTTTTTTTTTAATTTATTTTAAATGTTTGATTGAATTTACCAGTGGAGCCATCTGAGTCCGAAGGTGTTTTCATATGTTTGATTAATGGATTGTCTTTTGAGAACAGTTAAATTACAAATTTAATTTACTTTTAATAGGTTCAGGGCTATATGTAATATGTATCTTCTTGAGTGAGACTTGGTAATTTGCATCTTCAAGGAATTTATTCATTTCATTTGAGTTTCGGAATTCATTGGAATAAGCTGTTCATATTTATTCTCTTATTTTCTTTTTTATTATTTGTAAAACTTACATGCTGTTCTCTCATTTCTAATATTGAAAAATGTTGCCTTCTCCTTTTTGTCATCAGTCTGGCTAAAATTCTATTAATTTTAGAAATTTTAATTAGTTTTTTAAACATTCTGTATAAAAGAGCCCTATTGTTTTGAAGAACTTCAACTATAAAACCTACTTTACTTTGGAAATATAGAAGAAACTAAAGACCACCCAGTATTTATGACGACTTAGAGCTATATTTACTTGGTGAATCTCCATCCATTTTTACTTTGATCAAGGAGGAACAGAACTTTCATCTCAATGTTATTTTATTCTTTTTCACCTTTCTTAACACCAGCGACTCAGATGATAATGTCTTTGATACACAAGGCCTGATTCTTCATCCTATATGTTGTTGGGTCCTCTAGATAAGCAGACCGAGGCCCATGACAACATATTCGACTCTTTCTTCCATTGGTTGTTAGAGATTACTTAGATACATCTGTTTGAGAAAAGCAGTAATTTTGATCTTGATTTATAATGACTGACCTGTCCAAATTGCATTTCTTTTTACATGTAAACCTCTGTCAACTTTAATATGCATTGTGTGGAACGATATAAACAAAATAACAATACAGGCGTCCATATAAACCTACTTTTGCTTTATATTTGCATTTCCTTTTTCAAAACTTGTAAAAAACATGTGACTACTGAAGTATTGTTATGTAATATTTTATTAATATCTACTTTTAAAGCATTTGTCTTTTGTTACTAAGCATTATGATAAATGATTTACTAGTATCTCATGAATCTTTATCCCTATAACTATCTTTACTATTAGTTATTATTATTTATACTTTTAAATGAAAAAATTGTAAATATAAGGTATTTCCATCATTCCATACTACAAAGATATACTCCAAAGCACCCACTCTATAGGCATATATTAACAAGGTATCAGAGAAAAGAACAGCTTGTTGTGGATGTTGTTGTTGAGAAAACAGTCTGTTTTATATTTCTTTCATGTATATACAACCAACTATTCTTTGACTACTAATTTTCTAAAATAGCCACTGACAATATAGGACACATTAATTGCTCCATTTTTCATCCTCCATCTTAATTTGAGGGTAGTCTTATTGCTGGTTCATGCATGAAATTTTCTACTCTCTCCCTCTGTTCTCTCCCCTTCCCTCCACCCTTCCCTCCATTCTTCCCTCCATCCTTCCCTCTTTCTTTCTCTCCCTAATTTTTCCTTTTTGTTTCTTGAGTATTGAGTACCTTTAAAGAGACCATGTAAATTAATAACAAATTAGTCAGTACTGATGCTTTCCATCTAACTGTCCCTACCCTAGGCAATGATACCTCCTCCACTGCGTAAGTGATGAGCTTCTTAAAATGGGATACATAATAGTGTGTGTTTGCCAGCAATAAGGATACATTTGGCAGGTAGAAAATAAAGCTTGATTTTGGCTCCCTTTGATTCCACTCATTATGCCCTTACCTTTCGGCGTACTCTTCTTTTCTATTCCGTGTCAAACCTGCTGTTTAATTCATCTGCTAAAATTTTGATTCTTGTCATATGTTTCACTTCCAGATGGTATATTTCAAATGCCTGTTTGTTCCTGATGGTTTCTTGTCGTTCGAGCATTTCTGTCCTTGCATCCTGTATTTTTCTAATCATTTTGTGTACAGTGTAATTTTTCTGTAGTCCGATGGTACATCTGCAACTTTTGATCAACTTCAGTTCTCATTTGTGTTGGCCTGCCTTTTCATGTGTTTCATTTGTTTTGTTGTTGTTGTGAAGACATGCTTAGCTTTCATGGATACGATTCCTTTGGGCCCCACTTAGTGAAACTCTTCTATGGAGCATATGCATCTATCTCAGCTCGTAATTGGGAAATGCCCCTGTCCCTGAACTGCTTCGACTCAACCTTCTCCCTATAATTTTGGCAGAGAGCTAGGGTAGTCAATACTCTGAGCATCTTCTCTTCACAGTCTATTATTCTAGTCTGACTGCTTGCCCTTCTGGCTACTGGCTTTTCTGATTCCCTGCTGCTCCTGCCCTGCTTCCCAGCATCTGCTACCTTGGCTCAGGGGGCCCGCCCTGATGCCCACATATTCCTGTCCAGGCTCCAGGAAATTTGAGCCTTAGCTGTTGGGCTCTGAAATCCGGGCATTTTTCTGCTTTCACGTCTCATCACTTCCCTACCCTCCCAAACTCCTATTTTGGAAGGATTCCCGAAGACCAGCAGTATCTCTAAGCGATACCCTGGATTTAGTTGAATAGAAAAAGGGTTTCACAAAACTCCCCAGAAAGTTCTCTTCTTGTTTTTCTCCTTTAATTTTTTAACACGTGTGTGTGTTTATCTGATCTTTCAATAAATATTGGTGGTTCCCGTGTTTTTAGAAGCGTTCTTGGGTCTCTTACCTGTTTCCTGGATTTAATTACCATCTACAAAAGGCTTTCGATTTAGGGCACCTGAGTGGCTCAGTTGGTTGAACATCCAGTTCTTGATTTCAGCTCAGGTAATGATCCCAGGGTGTGGGATCGAGCCCTGTGCTGCGGTCTGCACTGCCTGTGGAGCCTGCTTGGGATTCTCTCTCTCTTCCTCTGCTCCTCTCCCATGCTTACACACTCTCTCAAAAATTTAAAGAAATGATAATTAATTAAAAGCCTTTAGATTTACAACTATCTTTTACTTTTGATGCCCCATTTATCTGTCAATTGTCCAGATCAACTTATGAGTTTATAGGTAGCTCACATAACAGTTATCCCCACCTATCATATAATCTTCTATATTAAAACCTTCACCTACCTTTCAGCATCTCCTATATTATTTTTAAACTGTAAAAGGCACAATCATTTCCCTAATTCCTAAAATAGTAAACAAATTGCAATCCTTGACTCTGCTTCTTCCTGTTTCTTATGTTAAAAAATCAATCCATGTCTAAGCCTTTAATATAATGCCTATTTACTGTCTCTGTAAGTGTCCCCATTTTGCATCTTGAATACCTCCCCTCCTGCTATTTTTTTAAACATAGCCTCTTAACCTGTCAGGTTTTTTTCACATTTTCCCCCTTTAACTCAAAGTTTGCATTGTCTTCTCTCTCTTGAATTCAATTCTGCTTCTATCATTTGTGCACACTATCTTTCTCTGTACACCTCCTTTTTATGTTCAACACATTTGCACGGATTTTTTTTTTCCAGTAAAAACTTTAAACTGTTTAACATGCCATTCAAGGATTGAGCCCTACCCACCTCTTTAGACTTCTCCTGATCCGATCTTGTCCTGTAGGCTCTGAAACTTAAGCATGTATGCCACCTGTTTTTGCTCTTGAATGTACACTTGCTGTTACATTGCCGGGTCCTTAATAGTTGTTTAAGTTACTCCGTGTTTGGGGTGCCTGGGTGTCTCATTTGGTTAAGTGCCCTACTCTTGATTTCGGCTTAGGTCATGAGTTCAAGCCCCATATAGGGCTCTGTGCTGACAGTGAGGAGCCTGCTTGGGAGTCTCTGTCTTCCTCTCTCTGTCTGCCCCTCCCTCACTTGCACTCTCTTTCCCTTTCTCTCAAAATAAATAAGTAAAAATTTAAAAAAAGAAAGGTTAGTTGGTGTTTAGTAAGTGGTTGTATATACAGCTGCTGAAATATGAGACAGTCCTAAGGATCACTTCTGTGACCCTGCAGTCATGTATATAGATAAGATCTCTATAAATTATACAAGATACAATATGAATATGAGAAGAAAAATATAGAAATATTATAGAATAATTTATCAGCTTTCAAATGTTGACATTTATTTAAAAGGCAACATATTAGTTATGTTTCTTCCTAAATTTGAGGTTTGATATATGACTATTATAGAAGATATGAAAATATATCTACAATTTTATGCATTTAGTCTTTTTTTAATTTTTTAATTGTTTATTTATTGTTGAAAGAGAGAGACAGTGTAAGTGGAGGAGGGGCAGAGAGAGAGGGAGACCCAGAATCCGAAGCAGGCTCCAGGCTCTGAGCTGTCAGCACAGAGCCTGATGCAGGGCTCGAACTCAGAAGCTGTGAGATCATGACCCGAATTGAAGTCAGATGCTTAACCAACTGAGCCACCCATGCACCCCTACATTTACTCTTTTCAATAACTATGCATGTGTGTGTAATAGTCCTTTTTGCTAAAGTATAAGACTCTGGGTTTTGAAGTTAAAGGATTCAAATCTAAATTCTCTTACTTAATAGCTTTGTAACCTTATACAAATTAACCATAAGATTCATCTTGTTAATTTAAATAATATGGGGATATAATATCTACCTCAAGAAGTTAATTAAGAAAATGTAAATATTTTAGTAGAATATATGACACATGGCACTCTGTCATCCTCCTCTTGCTGGTGTCACAATCAACTTCGTGGCTTAAATAACAAATTTGTTCTCTTACAGTTGTGGAGGTCACAAGTTCTAAAATTCGGTTATCAACATGGTTGCATTCATTTTGGAGGCTCTAGGGGAAAATCCGTTTCTTGTCAAGATTCTAAGAAGTTGCCTGCTTTCCTTAGTTTGTAACCCATTCTAAAATCTCTAAGCTGGGGTGCCTGGGTGGCTCAGTCAGTTAAGCGTCCGACAGGCTCAGGTGATGATCTCGCTATCTGTGAATTCGAGCCCCACTTCGGCCTCTGTGCTGACAGCTTGGAGACGGGAGCCTGCTTCGGATTCTGTGTCTCCCTCCCTCTCTGCCCCGCCCCACTTACGCTCTCTCTCAAGCTCAAAAATAAATAGCATTAAAAACAGTTTTGTAAATAAATACAATCTCTGAGCTAAGCAGAATAGCATCTTCAGATATCTCTCTGTCTCTTCCACCGACATCTCTGTTTCTGTCATCATATTTTTATCTGATTCTCCTTCTTTGTCTTACCAAAACACAGGTTACATCGACCACACCAGGAGGAGTTCACCTTAATTTGTTCACATTAGCAAAATTCATTTTTCTAAGTAAAATAATGTAATAGAGCATGGAAATTTGATGGGGTATAGAAAGTGCAAAATAAACAGTTTATTTATTTATTTATTTATTTATTTATTTATTTATTTATTTTTGAAGGGAAAGAGTGACAATCAGGATCTACCGCTCGAAAATTTGCTCCAGATACTAAGGAATTAATCGTAGGACCTAATCTTATAAGGGGTTTAAAGATTATCTAAGTAGATCACATGAAGAAAATACAGAGTAGAATAGAATTTGAATAATTTGGTTTTATCTAATAAGCTATTGAAAAAAGTTACTTTTGAAGGTAGTTTATATTCAAATTTAACGTCCTACATATCATATGCAGTAATTCATTGTTCTTACCAAACTTACAAAAGCTCTTTTTCTTACCAAACCTAATGTAATTGGGAGAAACGTCTGGGTACATGTAAAACATTCTTTAGATAATGTTCAAAGCCTTATTAACATTTACCTGAAACAATAGGTCATTTTACCTCACTCATTTACTAAAATAGCCATTTCTAAGTTAGTTTTCAGGTGAGCTTACAGTTTTTTGTATTGCATGTTTTATTGTAAGCTCAATTTCAAGCGTACTATATTGATGAATAAGTTTTTATATAGCAACGATTGTAGGATACTCTTGGTGCTTAATACATTTTTATAATTATTAACAAAATAAACAGGGGCATCTTATGTGATGACATATAATGGGCATATAATAAATGCATACTTGAAGACATTTAAAATCTTTGTAAAGCATCTCAATCAAGATAATGAAAATATTGTAGTCAATTGCATGTATCTCTAATCTTGACAACCACTGATTTGATTTCTCTAACTATAGCTTACTTTGTACATTTCTATAAATTTACATTCTGTACATTTTACAAACAGGATCAATATATGTACTTTTTTGTATTTTGGCCGATTTCATTCATCATTCTGTTTTGCTATACACCCCCATGCATCATTAGTGGATTAATTATTTCTCAAAAATTCAGTTGCTTGAAACGACAAATATTATCTCAGTTTCTATGAGTCAGGAATCCATGGCTTTTCAGGTGTCTCTGATAGAGAATCTTTCATAAGGCTGTGATCAAGTTGTCCACTGGGCTGCAATCATCTCAAGGATAAATTAGGCAGAAAGTCCACATCCAAGTTCACTCTCATGTCTGTTAGGAGGCTTCAAGTTCATGCTGGGTACAGGCTGGAGACATCAGTTTCTTGCCATGTGAGTGTTATAGGGATTCCATTGCAGACAGCTTGCTTCTCTAGAGCACCAAGAAAGAGAGAGAGAGCAACAGAGTTATAAATGATAAGAGTGGCCAAGTGTTACACAAGCCAGTATCTTTTTATAACCTATTTTTCAAAATGACAACCCATCAATTTTCTCTAATTAAGACGTACTATGTCCTACACACACACTTAGGAGAAGAAATTACATACATGTTTTTAAAGCTGGAGACAGTGATCATTATGGCCCATTCCAGTCGCTGACCACTACAGGCTGCCCTATGACACCCCAGTGATTCCTATTCCTCCTACAAAATACACTCATCCTCACCCAAGGTCTTCACAAGGATCCTATTATGGTGTTAATTCAAAATACAGGATCTCATTATCTAATCCAAGTTCACCTGTAGATGAGGCTTTTTGGGTATAAGTCCTTAAGTTCACATCCTTAAATAAGTTATTCTTGGTCTGTAGTTCTGCGAAACTATAAAAACATTTTATTTTCCCACCACACACACCATGATGAGACAGGCACTAAAAACAACAAAACAAAAGAAAAAAAAACACTATGTATTCAAAGGGATGAAGTTGGAGACACAAAGGATTCACTGCTCCATGGGATTTTGAAATTCAATCAAGGAAATACTAGTAGTTCCTTAATGAGTTCTCAGGTTGTAGGAATAATTTTCACGAATCTACCTTCTGGATTCATTTTCTCCGTAGTCTGTGTTTTCCTTATATTTTTTATATAAAAGTTAGGATGTGTTTACTGCTGAGTTGTTTTATTGGCTGGCATCCTGCTGTTAGAATTTTGGGGATCCATCAGCCTCTTCCTAGAATTTTTGAAGAAATGTCCCTGTTACATTGTGTCATTTAACAAAATTGTATTAGAACCTTTGTTAATTTAAGTTACCATTAATCTGGGTGTGGGGTCTATTTTGGTATTCTCTATTCTGTCCCTTTAATCTGCATTCTTATATTTACAGCAGTGTAGTTTCTTGTTAAACCTGAAATAGTTTAAATATGCCAATTATGCTCTTGCTTTCCTTCTTTTTTTTTAATTTAATGTTTATTTATTTTTGAGAGAGAGAGAGAGAGAGAGTCAGAGTGTGAGTGGGGCAGAGGCAGAGAGAGAGGGAGACACAGAATCCAAAGCAGGCTCCAGGCTCTCAGCTGTCAGCACAGAGCCAGGTGCAGGACTCAAACCCACAAACCGCAAGATCATGACCTGAGCCAAAGTCAGACACTAAACCGACTGAGCCACCCAGATGCCCTTCTTTTTTTCTAAAATTATGTTGGATATTTTTTAAGTCAATGGCAATTTTCGTATAATTTTTAGAACCAGCTTGTTTTCTGCTATTGATTGGAATTCCATATACTCTAGGGATCTCTTTTAGGGAAAATTTAATTTTATGGGTACTTTCAATTTTTGAGATTGCTTTTCTTATTTTTTAAGTAATGGTTTGTGATTTTCTGTAAAGAGTTCTTCACACATTATTCTTTAAATTTATCCTAATTATTTAGGCTTTTGATGCCATCATAAATGGTATTACTTAATGTCTTAATTTCATTGTTCTTTGTTGCTGGTATATAGAAATGCATTCATTTTTAAAATATTATCCTTGGGGCGCCTAGGTGGCTCAGTCAGTTAAGCATCCGACTTCGGCTCAGGTCATGATCTAATGGTTCGTGGGTTCGAGCCCCGTGTCAGGCTGTGTGCTGACAGCTAGCTTAGAGCCTGGAGCCTGTCTTCCAATTCTGTGTCTCCCTCTCTCTCTGATCCTTCCCTGCTCACACTGTCTCTCTCTCTCTCTCTCTCTCTCTCTCTCTCTCTCAAAAGTAAATAAAACATTAAAAAAATTAAAATATTATCCTTAAATATCTGACTTTGCTAAATTCACCAGAAGAGTAGTTTGTGTGTGTGTGTGTGTGTGTGTGTGTGCATACGTATGCACGCGCGTGTTTATATACGTAGTTCCTTTAGTATTTTTTAGTAGACAAACATGTTTTCTATGAATACAGGGAGGGTTACTCTTCCTTTCCAAACTATATAGTTTTTGTTTGTTTTTTATTTTATTGTAGTTTAGAACTTTCAATACAATGTTGAATGTAAGTAGTAAAAATGGATATACTTCCTTTTTTTCTCAATTTTAGCAGGAATGATATTTGGATATTTGTCTTTCATGGCAAAGTATGATGTGTTAGCTTTAGCTCTTTTTAAATTCTGCTTATCAGGTTGAGAGTTTCCTTTTATTCCTAATATGTTGAATGTTTATGTCATAAATGTACGTTGACTTCTGTTTAATACCTCTTAGGCACCTATTGAGATAACCATGTAATTATTTTCCTTAAGTGTCTTAACATGGTTAATTGCATTGATTTTTGAATGTAAAACTTTTCATTAAAATGATAGACTTCACTTTCTCATGGTATGCTATTCATCTTATATAATTCTAGATTCTATTTGCTAGTATATTATTAAAAAAATGTCATGCATTTCTATCAAAGGTACCTGACTATAGTATTTTCCTGGTTTAATATCATACTCAGTAAGTTTTTGTTCTTTTGAAATTTATCGAGACTTGTATTATGAAATATATGCTCTCTTGGTGAATTTTCCCTCTATACTTAACAAGAATGTGGTATATGCAGTTGTCAGACTTTGTGGTTTTTTAAGTCAACTTGGTCAAATTGATGGATAGCACAAGTTTTTTCTCTCTTTTTACAAGTTTGTGTGTTTTCTCAGTTACTGATAGTGAGGTGTTAAATTTACCACCTCTGTGTATTTCCATGTTTCTCTTATTATGACAGTTTTGATTCATGAATTTTTGTGCTCTATAATTAGGTCTAGGTGTCTTTAGGATTTTTGTATGCTCTGAATGAATCATGATATTTTCTCCTTTAGCTCTTGTAATATACTTTGTACTGATGTACACTTTGATATTCATAAACTTGCTCTTTCAAGTTTATAGTTAGCTTGTATAGCATTCTTCATCCTTCACCTTCTTATGCATTTTCATTTAAAGTACATTACTGTAGGGACACCTGAGTGGCTCAGTTGATTAAGTGTCCGACTCTTGGTTTCAGCTCAAGTCATGATCTCATGGTTCTGGGATTGAGCCCCACCAGGCTCTGTGCTGACAGCATAGAGGCTGCTTGGGATCCTCTCCCTTTTGCCTCTGCCCCTCCCCACTTGAGCTCTCTCAAAATAAATAACATTAAAAGTAAAGTACAGCATTGTATTTTACTTTCAATATAACAATTTCTGACTTTTTATTGATGTGTTTAGTACATTTACATAGTTTATTAATTTTTATTGAGGTACAATTCACACCATATATATCGTTTTAAAATGTACAATCCATTGACCTTTAATATATTCTCAAAGGTTCATAACCATCAAAGCTCCCTAATTCCAGAATATGTGAATCACCCCAGAGGAGATATCCCATGCTTAATAGTCATCAGTCTCCATTCCTTCCCCTCCCCCAGCCCTTGGCAACCACATTTGTTTAGAGGTTTTATGTGATATGTTGTCATTTCTCTTGGGTACATACTAAAGGCCTGCATTGCTGGGTCACATGGTACCTATATGTGTGACATTTTGAAGAATTGCCAAACGTTTTTAAAAAGTACTCTCCCATTTTAAACTTCCATCAGCTATATATGATGGTTCTAACTTCACCACATCTTTGCCAACACGTATATTTCCATCTTTTCAGACTTTTAGCGATCCTGGTGAGTATGCAGTGGTAGGTCATTATGGCTTTAATTTCATTTCCCTAATGGCTAATGCTATTGTTCATCTTTTCATGTGCTTATTGGTTATTCATATCTCTTCTTTAGAGAAATATATATTCAATTTATGTCCATTTTTTATTTTTTTATTTATTTATTTATTTATTTTTTATTAATTTATTTATTTATTTATTTTTTTAAACTTTATAGTTTATTGTCAGGTTGGTTTCCATATAACACCCAGTGCTCTTCCCCACAAGTGACCTCCACCAAGACCATCACCCCCCTTTACCTTTTCCCCTTCCCCTTTCCCCCTCAGTTTGTTTTCAGGATTCAAGAGTCTCTCCTGTTTTGTATCCCTCCCTCTCCCTAACTCTTTTTCCTCCTTCCCCTCCCCATGGTCCTCTGTTGGGTTTCTCCTGTTAGACCTATGAGTGCGAACATATGGTATCTGTCCTTCTCCGCCTGACTTATTTCACTGAGCATGACACCCTCGAGGTCCATCCACTTTCCTACGAATGGCCAGATTTCATTCTTTCTCATTGCCATGTAGTATTCCATTGTATAGATGAACCACATCTTCCTAATCCATTCATCTGTTGATTATGTCCATTTTTTAAATTGGGCTATTGGTTGTGTTATTTATAAATTGTAGATACTAAACATTAGTTATATGGATTATAAATATTTCCTCCCACTCAGTGAGTTGTTTCACTTTCTTGATATTGTGCTTTGAAGTACCGGATTTGTGAATGTCAATAAAGTTCAATTTATCTATCTTTTTTTTAGTTGCATGTGCCTTGGGTGTCATTGCTAGAAAACTGCTATTCCAGTGTCACAAAGATTTACACCTGTATTTTATTTTAAGCATTTTATAGTTTTAGTACTTAAATTTAGTTTTGTTATTTTTTAAATCCAGTTTATATTAATTTTTGTTTATCATGTGAGCTTAGGATGCACATTCAGTCTTTTGCATATGGATAACCAATTGCCTTTCAAAATGTGTTGAAAGAGTAACATTCCTCTGTTGAGTTGTCCTGGAACTTATATTGAAAATCAATTGATCTTAAAGGTATAGGTTTATTTTTGAACTCTCATTTCTATTCCACTGATCTATATGTTTATTTTATCCCAGAACCACATGGGCTTGATCACTGTAGCTTTGTAGTAAGTTTTTAAATCTACAATATCTACCCTTCTAACCACATTCTTTTTTTTTTTCCACTCAAGCCTGTTTTATTTTATTTATTTTTTATTTTTTTTAAACTTTATAGTTTATTGTCAGGTTGGTTTCCATATAACACCCAGTGCTCTTCCCCACAAGTGACCTCCACCAAGACCATCACCCCGCTTTACCTTTT
>CM053572.1:129423920-129563100 GCA_028646485.1 Cryptoprocta ferox
CTTTGATGTTTTTTTTCAAGTCCAGCAATTAATTTTATGACACTTGTTCTAAATTCTTGTTCAGTCATGTTGTTTAAGCCTGTTTTGAGCAGTTCTGTGGCTGTGACTTCTTCCTGGAGTTGCTTTAGAGGAGAGTTCTTTCGCTTCGTCATTTTGGCTAGCTTTCTGTCTCTTGTCAGTTTTAAAAGCTCGTTATGTACTGGGCACCTGTTAGTATTACTCTGTTAAAGGAGACTCATTGACTGTCCAGGACCTGTGGTTTCAGAAAGTGTTCTTTTAATGGTATCCCTCGGTTTCTCTTGTTGTGCCTCTGATTATTTTATTTCCCTGGTCAGTTATATGGGACTCTCCACCCCGTGTAGTTTGGCTTGTTTCTTGAGGTAGCCCTGAAAAGGAAACAGCCTAGCATACAGGGAACAAAAGCACGCAAATGCACAGACAAATCAAACAAACCAGCAAGTCAAAAGGGGAAAGGAGTAATGAAAAGGAAAGGAAAGGAAAGGAAAGAAAGAAGAGAAGAAAAGAGAGAAGAAAAAGAAACAAAAACAAAAAGAAAAACAAAAAACAAAGTGGGGACAGGGACAGCAAAAGTCTGTGGGCAGTCGAAAAGCATATAACCAGCCAAGAGGAGAGATATGAATATGCTACGGGATATATATCTGGATGGCAGCAGAAAAGAAGGAGAAGCAAAGAAAAAAGGAAAGAAAAAAAGAGAAAAAAAAAAAAAGACAACTCCCCTGTGCGGATGGGCGCGGTCTGGCGTCAGGTCAGGTCTCGGGGGCTGCTCTCTCCGAGGCCCCGCCTTGGTGGTTGCGGGGAGAATTATGGCGCCGCCTCACAGTTTTGCCGGAACCAAGCATTGCAACCGCCCCTCTGAGTCCGATCTCCCTGTGCGGTGGGTGAACCAAACTGTATTCTGCAAGCTCCGCCTCTCTTCCAAATCCCAGTCCGTGTAGTTCAACACTGTCACTGGGGATGAGATGTGTTCCCACTGGAGGCCGGCCTCCCGGCCCGGCTTGCGCCGCCCTTTTCGAGGAGCCGCCACCACCGCTGCCGCTTTTAAAGGCGCCTTTATTGCCGCCTCCGCCGCCGCCGCTCCCGGTGCGGCTTGGAGTGGATGCCGCTGCCGCTGCGCCCAAGGAAGAACTCGCCGGCCAGATGGGACGGATTTCTCTCCCGGCCCCCGGCAGTTATATATGGTGAGACGGGCGAGTTTTTCCTCCCTTAGAGATGGTTCTAGATGCGTTTTCCGTCTCTCTTTCTCTTCCCCTGGTGTCTCCGGGGCACAGCGCGCTCTCCCTGTGTTGGGCTCGGGGGCTCCTTTCCCCTTTACCACCAGGACGCGCCTGTCCCCTAATTTCCCAGATCACAGTCACTCACCCAGGCATCTTTGAGGTTGTCTTCTTTCTGGCGTCGGTTTCTTCTTTCCCCCACTTGAAAATCCAAGTTTTATCCCTTCAGTCCTTCTCAATTCAATCCATACGGGCGTGGGCGGATTTCAGAGCTCCCTGCTTCTCCGCCATCTTGCCCGCTACCCCCTAACCACATTCTTTTACAATAATTTCTTTTTGGCTATTTAGGTTACTTTCCATTTCCATATATATATATATATATATATATATATATATATATATGAATAGCTTGTCAATTTCTACAAAAAAAGTTGGGATTTTGGTAGATACTCCAATAACTCAACACTGCAATTTTAATATTTTAATTTTCCAGTCAAGGAACCAATGTCTTTTATTTAGGAAATTTAGTTAGGAAATTCCTTTCATTTGTTATTTATAATTTAGGAAGGTTTTATAGTTTTAAGTGCATAAGTTTGCTCTGTTTTTGTCATATTTATTCCTAAATATTTCATTGTTTTAGATAATATTTTAAATTTCTTAATTTAAATTTTGGATTCTATACTGCTAGTTTATCGAAATAAAATTTATATTTTTTATTCATCTTGTATCCTGAAACCTTGCTGAACTTTTCTTTAGCACTATTAATTTTTGGCAGACTGCTTGGTATTCTGTATATAAAAAGCCATGCCAGGTACAAATAGAGATACTTCTTTTCTTCTTTTCCAAACTTTTTTTTTGTTTTGTGTTCTGTACTTAATTACCCTGGCTTGAACTTTCAATACACAGTTGAATAGAAATGTCAGGAGTAGATATTTGGAGTGCTTCTGATCCCCGGAGAAAAACTTCAGTCTTTCACCATTAAATATGGTACTAACTGCCGTTCTGTTACAGATGAACTTAATCAGGTTGAGGACACTCTCTGTTATTTCTAGTTGGTTGACGATCATAAAATAATGTTAGATTTTGCCAGATGATTTTTCTGAATCTATGGCATAATCATATAGTTTTTCTTTATTATACTTATATATTGTATTATATTGGTTGATTTTGGTATATTGTAGGCAACCTTGCATTCCTGGATAGATCATACTTAATCATGTGTATATTTTTATATATACAAAATATATATGTTGCTGGATTTGATTTGCAGATATTTTGTTGAGGATTGCTGTATCTGTAAGGTAAATTTATCTGCAGATTACTCTTGTGATATTTCTTTTATTCTTTTTATTTTTTTAATATTTATTTATTTTTGAGAGACAGAGAGACAAAGCAAGAGCAGGGGAAGGGCAGAGAGAGACTAAGACACAGAATCTGAAGCAGGCTCCAGGCTCTGAGCTGACAGCACAGAACGACGTGTGGCTCAAACTTGCAGACCATGTCATGACCTAAGCCAAAGTCAAATGCTTAACCATCTGAACTACCCAGGTGCCCTCCTCTTTTGTGATATTTTCATCAGGTTTTGGTATCAGTATTATGATGACCTCATATAATGAACTGTAAACTACATTTCTTATTCTGTCTTTGGGAGAAGTTTATGAAGGGATGATAATAGCTATTTCAGTGTTGGATCGAAATCATCAGTGAGGCCATCTCTTCCTGGACTTTTCTTTTGGAGTTTTTATTGTGATTTTAGGATGTTGCTTTTCAAGACTACTGTAGAACTTTGCAGTGGGTTGCAGGGGTATGAAATTACGGTACATTAAAATACCATAGAGATTACTGTTCACACCAAGATTCAGCTATTTTTCTTGCTTACTTTCTCCCTGGGATGGTACAAGTCTTTATATTTGATAATTTCCACAGATCTGAAAAAGTCGATTCTTAGAATTTTTGCCATTGTTCTCATTGCTTTTATGGAGGAGAAATTCTTAGAAACCCTTAGTCACCTTTCTTGCTGAAGTCTCCAGTACATTTATATTTAATATAATTATTGACAGGGCTGGTAGACATCCGTATTGTTTTTGTGTTGGTTTGTCCTGTTTTTGTTCTTTAATGTTTCTTCCTACCTTATCCTAGTTTACTCACATTTATAAAAATAATTCTTAAACTCTTCTGTAGATTTTTTTAGTTATTCTTCACTTTATTAATTTGTAGTGTTTGTCATTAGTCCTAAACAATATGCATAAATAACATAGCAAATCTGTTTTGGAATCCATACTGAACCACTTCACATCTTGGTTTCACATTTGCCACTGTTTCCTCTGTCCACACTGGATACTTCTACTTTCCAACATCCTCGTTACCATTCAAATACTCCCCTTCGCAATGGCAGTTCCAGTAAGACAGGATGGTTTCTGCCCATTTCATTTTTTTTACTTCTGTCATATCTTTTAGTCAAATCACCTAATAAAACTCATCCTTACAGTGTTGTTAATTTTGCTTTAAATAATCAGTTGTGTGTTTAAAATGAAAGTTTTTAAGCATAATTTTTAAAATATTTACCTCTTCACTGACCACTTTTAGATCTCCTCCTTTCCAGTTGAGCCTTGTTTCCTCCTGGTATTATTTGAATATTTTGACCTCTTTTTTTTCTAACTTTTAAATATCTTGTTTATTTTATATTTGATATTTTTCAATTTTTTAATGTTTATTTATTTTCAAGAGAGAGAGAGCACAAGCAGGTAAGGGACAGAGAGAAAGAGTGAGACACAGAATCCGAAGCAGGCTCCAGGCTCTGAGGTGTCAGCACAGAGCCTGACATGGGGCTCGAACCCATGAACCACGAGATCATGACCTCAGCTAGAGTCGGACGCTTAACCAACTGAGCCATCCAGGCGCCCTGATACCTTTTATATATCATGAATTATTTATGAAAAATCCACTCATCATATTTCATTCCTTAGTAATATTTATTGAAAATCAGTTATATTTTGTGTGTTGGAGACATGGAATTGAGTGAAACTTCGCTGCTGTCCTCAATGAGAATCAAGTGAAGTGAGAGATGTGGGTCATTTCACTTGAAATAAACCGTAAAATGTAACTGTTGAATGATAGGTAGGCTAGGGTTCTTTTACATTACAAAGGAAAGATAGAGTATTTGGGAGAAAAATTGAGAGCCAACTTCACGAAGATAGGAAACAATTTACTTCTGGGCAAATAAATAGAAAATGTGTAGTCTGAGGAAATCCAGTGTGGAGAGTGGGCACCTTAGAGGCCAGATTATCCATGTTAGTTTGGCTAAAAGTTGATGTGAATGGTGAAGTGCTGAAGATTAAGTTACACCTGTAGACAGGAGCCAGGTGACGATGTCTTCCATCTGAAGACTATGGGAAGTTCTTAAGTGTTTTACTTAGGAAAGGATAAAACTCACATTTTAGAAATAACACACTAAACTATAGTGTAAATGGAATGTGCATGGAACAGAAACAGGAAGAGAGGTAATGAGACCGCCTAGGGGAAACTGTAATAATCTCAGAAAGTAGGAGAGCATGAATGAACTCTGGTAACTGATGTAGAGAAGGGGTGGGGGTGGGGAGATTTTTAAAGAGATAGATTCACAAGAATTTAGAACGTTTTTAGTGAGGAGAAATGGAGAAAGAAAAACCATCATTAATACAGACAATGCCGTACTGAGTGTCTGAGAGGGTGGTAGCTCTGGCTATTCAATCTAATAAGAAAAGAGAAAGTCAAGAATGAGTTCAGAGTTACGCTGACTAAACTGGACTTTATGATTCAAACATTTCAGAATAGCATTCCATTCTGAAAAGCTTAACTGAGAGGAAAATTGTGCACAATAACAGACTACAGAATTTTTATTTCAACATGCAGAGTTGTGTGTATGTAGCTCGAGGTTGAGTAATCCTTTACATCACAGAAAACCTTAGCAAGACATTTTGAACTGTAGCTTCATTGTGTCTCAATCCACAATTTCTCTCCATTAAAAAAAACTTCTGTATTTCCATGTCTTGCATTTTCAAAGTTAGGACCCAATACTTGGGAGTTCTGCATTCTGCTCCCTTGTGTTGAGTTAGCTTTAGCATGTTTTTAAATTAGCCTTCTCTTTAAAAACAAACAAACAAGAATGTTGTTTAATAACTAGGTGCTGTTTGGAAACCTTAGAACAATTTATGTTACATGATAGGACTAAATCCAAAACAGATGAATAAGGAAAATGTTTAATGAGAATTACATTAAAAATGTATAACTTTTATTGTTTTATAGAAATGGGGAAATAGGAATATAGATGGAGACATTGAATCCCTTCCTCTGGGAGAACTTCCAAGTAAGGAAAGATTAGTTTCACCTCATGCTTCTGTCAGAACTGACCCTACTCTGGGTCTGTTGCTCTTTCTTGCTCATTGCATAAAAACTTTTTGAGGATAAGGGACCCAATCTTTGCTTGATACATAGTAGGGATGCAATTTTTTCTTCCATTCAGTATAGTGCCTTGGTTTTAAACCTAGAATAAACACAAGGACATGTTGATACAGACCAAAAGAGTAACTAAATAGAGATGTAGGGGGCTTACATGAGGGACATAGGAGATAGACAGGGTTACCAAAAAGTTTCAAGACGGTCTTCAGCAAACAAGACAACCAATCAAGTAAACGTCACCTAGCAGAGCCTGCGGAACTTAATGCAATAGCCTGGGAGTTGTAGCTACAGTCAGGATACAATTTAGCAACCTGAGGCATGGCTAGAAAAAAAAAGATCAAATTCTTAAACATCTCAGAGTGAGAATCCAGCAAAGGTTAGAGGCTGCGCATGGAAACGAGATGGCGCCTGAGATTTTGTAAAGATTCTTGTGGCTTTGAGAACGGGCTGCCACATATTGGGTCTTTTCCACATAATGGGCCCAAATAAAACCCAGAAGTGTTCTTCAGTTACAACAAGAATATTTATATTAAAAAAAAAAGAAATAAATGTTTATTCAATCAATTAAACTGAAAGATTTATAAAAGGAAATTGACTGGCTCACTGTAGTCTATGCTTTTTTTTTTTTTTTTTTTTTGGCCCTCCCTCAAGCCTCATTGGCTTAGATTATATTCTATCCTAACTATCCATATGTCCATGTTAATAAATACAAATACACTATGCATGTAATATTTGTTACTTATACTTTCATCTAAGTAAGATCTCAGCTTCTTTATTATTACTTAGCATGGTTTTCTCATCCATCTCAAATTATAGATAGTTCTTCCAAGCTAGCATAGTCATATTATTATTTTAATGATAATTCATTATTTATAATACAATCCTCTTTCAGATGGACCTTTAGATTTTTTGCCTCTGAAATAATCATTATTATTCATATATAAAATACCCTTATACACAGATGTTTTAATTTCTCTTGTTTCCCAAGACACTGGTGTGTTTGGTATTCCTTCTACCTAACTAGTTGCTCTTTCTCTATCTTTCTGGTCACTGGCTTTTTAAAAAAATATTTTATTTAGTTTCGAGAGAGTACAAGTAGGGGGGCAGATAGAGGGGGACAGAGGATCTGAAGGAGGCTCTGCGCTGACAGCAGCAAGCCAGATGTGGGGCTTGAACTCACGAACTGAAAGATCTTGACCTGAGCCAAATTAGAACTGAGCTACCGAAATGTCCTCCTCTGGCTTTTTAATTTTGAAGCACTACAGATTTTAGTCCTCAGTTCTTCCCTTAGCTTCTACATTTATTTCATTGGGAATCTCATCCTGTTTCATAGCTCTAAATACCACTTTTGTGCTGGATGTCTCCCGAATTTGTAAGCCAACCATATTTGTCTTTAAATAGAGACTGCATATAAAAATGGCCTCTATATCTCTACTAAGATTGCCAATAGATATACCATGATTAGCATGTCAAAATTCAATTCCTGACCTCTCCCTTCCTATTTCCTGTATCTGCATCCTTCCACATCCCACTTGATTAAATTCTGAACTCTTCATAACCGTGGCCAAGCACCTAAGATTTGTGCTTGAATTCTCCTTTCTCATGAACCCCATACCTCTCCTTTAGGAAAACTTTGTGTGTTCTTTCTTTTTAATATGTGTGTTGAGCATTATTGAGATATAATTGGCATATGATACTGTATAAGTTTAAGTGTACAATGTGTTGATTTGATACACATCTATTGCAAAATAATTACCATTACAGCAGTAGTTAAAACCTCCACCATGTCACATAATTACCATGTTTTATTTGTGGGGAGAACATTGAATGTTTACTCTATTAGCATCTTTCTCATACATAATACAGACTAGATATTACCTATCATCATAATGCTGTACATGAGATCCCCAGAACTTACTGATACCGGAAGTTTGTACCCTGACCATCACCTTCCCTTCTCCTGCACTCCCCAGCCTCTGGGATACCATTCATTCTACTCTGTGTTCTAAGAGTTTGACTTTTCAAAATTCCAGGAAAAAAGTGATATCATACAATATTTGTCTTTCTCTGACTTATCTCACTAAACAATGCCCTCAGTATCCATCCATGTTATTGCAGGTAGTGAAATGTCCTTCTTTCTCATGGCTGAAATCTATTCTTGTGTGTAGGGGGAAAAGGTCAGTGGGTATATATGTTTCATATCTCCTTTCTCCATTCATCTGTTAATGGACACTTTGTTTTCATTTCCTGGCTATTGTGAGTAATGCAGCAATAAACATGGGACTGCAGGTAGTTCTATGAGATAGTGATTTCATTTCCCTTATATTACATACCCTGAAATTACTAGATGTTAGGGTAGTTCTATTTTTTAATTTTTTGAGGAAAGTTCATACTGTCTTCCATAGTGGTGGCACCAATTTACAGTCCCACCCACAATGCACAAGGGTTCTCTTTCCTCCACATCCTACTCAATAATTGTTAGCTCTTTATATATATATAGATAATATTCATTCTAACAGGTGTGAAGTAATATCTCAGGGTGGTTTTGCTTTGCATTTCCCTGATGATTAATGATGTTGGGCACTTTTTAATGTACTATTGACCATTTGTATATCTCCTTTGGAAAAACTGTCTACTCAGCTCCTCGGCCCACTTTTTAATCAGATTTTGTTTTGTTATTGGTTATGTGAGTTTTTATATGTTTTAGATATTAACATCTTATCAGACATATAATTTGCAAACATGTTGTCTCATTCCCTAGGTTGCCTTTCCATTTCGTCAATTGTTTTGCTTGCTGTGCAAAAGGCTTTTTAGTTTCATGTAGTTCCTCTTGCTTATTTTTGCATTTGGTGTTGCATTTCTTTCAAAATGTATTCATGATTACTCCAGTTTTTGTCACTTTCACCAGCACCTGGTCCATGCTGTCATCATCAGTCGGCATGTTACCAAAGCAGAAGTCTGTCAGTTCTCCCTGCTTTCATTTTTGTTCCTCTGTTTTCTCTTCTCAGAAATGAAATGGACATGATCCTTTTGAGACATAAATCACTTACGATACTCCACTGCTCAAAACTCTCCAGTGGCTCCTTATCTTGGACAACAGTCCTCTGTTATCTTGCTTCCAGTTATAGTACCTTACATCCATCGAGGATACATTCCAAGACCCCCAGTGGATATCTCAGAGAGTACACAACCCGATATATATACTATGTTATTTATTATATATACATACCTATAATAAAGTTTAATTTATAAATTAGGCACAAGGCTTTAACAACAATAACAGAAGAATAATAACGAATATGCTGTAATACAAGTTATGTGAATGTGGATATGGTCTCTCTCTCAAACAAATATCTTCTCGTACTCTACTCACACTTCTTATTACGATGATGTGGGATGATGAAATGCCTACGTGATGAGATGAACTGAGGTGAATGACGTGGGCTTGATGCATCATTAGGCTGCTATTGATCTAGTGATGATACATCAGAAGGATGACCATCTGCTTCTGGACCACAGCTGCCAGTGGGTAACCAAACCAGGGAAAGCAAAATCACAGACAAGGGGAGACTACTGTATTTCTCTGATGTCTTTTCCTGCCACTCTTCTCTGTACATGCAACTCTGGTCACACTGACTTCCTCACTGTTTCTGGAATCTGCTAGTCATGTTCCTAACTTGATCCTCTTGCTCTTTCTAGTCTCTCTGACTTCAATGCTCTTTCCTATATTACGTACTTGGCTAACTTACCTTACCTCCTTCAAGAATTTACTAAAATGCCATCTTTTTAATATGCCTTATCTGACTCCTTTATTATATTTTATTGTTGCTATGACAAATTACTGCAAAATTAGTGCCTTAAAGAAACACACATTTATTTTCCAACAGTTTTATAGGTCAGAAGTTCAACATAGTTCTCACTGGTCTAAAACAAGGGTGTGAGCAGAGCTTCACTCTTCTAGGGAAGAGTCTGTTCCCTTGCTTTTCTCAGCTTCTAGAGAACTCTGTTAGGTCTTGCCTGAAGATTTTTACATTTTAGAATCCCCAATGAGGTGTTCACTCCTTCTCACACTTCCGTTTTTCTCTCTCTCTCTCACCCAGCTGGGATCAATTCTTCCCTTGTAAGGACTCATGTGATCAGAATTGTCCCATCTAGAGAAACCAAGGTAAATTCCCTGTCTTAAGGACCTTGACCTCAATCACACATGTGAAGTCCTTTTTACCATGTAAAGTAATGTATTCATAGGCTTTCAGAATAAAGACATAGACATCTTTGAGGGGCCAATGTCCTGCATACCATACTCCCTTATTTAATACTGCAATCTCTCTACACCATCCCAATCACCTCTGATATTTCTTTTTCTCTCTCCTTTTTAAGTTTGGGTCTTCTCACTTTCAAACATATTATATATGTGTATGTACATGTATATATATATATATACACACACACACACACATATATATATATAGTGTTCTGCTTACTCTGTAATTCTCCCCACTGGGATTAATGCAAGCTTTCTCAGTGTAGGAATCACCACATCAGTGATGTATATAAGTTCTGAGTACCAGGACTGGAACATAGTGGGTACTCCAAAAACATTTGTTGGATATATACTTCTAAAAGTGATTGCTAGATCAAGTTATAATCTTACATTTATTGGTCAGATAAATTTTCGAAAAGTTTGAAGCCATTCCCATTTCTATTTTTCTTCCCTCCCCTTTCTCTGTGCAGCTACTGGTCTCTGATTTGAACAAAGGGCTAAAATGAACAGCAACAACAGAGTTTTAATGCGGATGAAATGACAACACATATGAATATGTGGACGGTGGTTTGGGCTAGTACTTGGGGCTGGAATTATACTAATCTTAGTGCACTCTGAGATTTTTTTTTTATTTTTATGTTTTTATTTTTATTTTGAGAGAGAAGGACAGAAAGTGAGCAAGGGAGGGGCAGAGAGAGAGGAAGATACAGAATCCAAAGCAGGCTCCAGGCTCTGAGCTGTCAGCACAGAGCCTGATGCGGGACTCGAACCTACAAGTGGTGAGATCATGACGTGAGCCAAAGTTGGATGGATGCTTAACTGACTGAGCCACCCAGGCGCCCCTGAGATTTTTTTTTTCCCCTCTAAAACCAGCTGCCAAGGCCATCTCTCTCTCAGCTAGACCCTAATTGGCAGATGAAAGAACATAGATTAACTCTGATAGAGAATAGGTACTCCTGTGCCTCATATATCTCACTCCAACTTTAATCGATTGGCTGGTTTTTGAAGTTTTCGAACACTTAAAGTGAAATTCTCCACGACTGACGTGCCTCCTGAAGTGCCCAAATATTTGGCACACCTAGATGGGGCTCTTCAGAGGATAGCTGATCAATATGGAATTATAACAACTCAGACTTCAGAGATATTTTATAGTTCTTTATCTTGTACGTTAATACCCCTAATCTGGGGTTCAGGGGATGTAATAAACACATGCCGCTTGTTCCTTTTCCCTCCTCCTCCCCATTCATTAGTTTCCTTCTCTAAGAATGCACATTAAGGAGTTAAAAGCGAAAAACTGAAACTCAACAGGAGGCTTTTGCATGTTGGCAAAGACCTCTGATGTTTCTAGTTAAAGAAACACACCTATTTCCTTACTCTCACCTAATTTCTCAAACTTTTAATCAGTTGACTTTAGATTTGTGGTTGAACAGAGTACTTCATCACTATTTCTAATGTAACTTTTTTGCATATTAACTGATGCATAATTAAAACTGATGGTTCAGTATTTTTCTTGCACAAGATTGGTATGTTTATTACAAAGAGACTATTATGATGTGAAACTTTTTTTCCTCTTTACCTCAATTACTTATTAACACAGTTCAACTGAATTTTGATTCATCTACTTATAGTTTGAAATATAACACATTCTGAAATAAAGAGTGAATAATAAATTTTAATAACATTTATTTCATGTGATCTTCACATTGCATCATTTTATGTGTTGTAAAAATAATCATAGTGGAATTACTATGTAATATTCATTGCTGCCTTCCCCTGGAATGTTGTAAATATAAGTTTCCTACTTGTAAAAAAAAAAGTACAAAAATATGTAGTTTGAAATATTACGGTTTTAAGTCAGTGACCTGTCTTTTTAACGTGGCTTGAAGTCTTCACTAAAAGCAACTTTAGAAATTAATTGCTCTGCCATCGTCTTCTTAACCTTTTAAAGTTATTCTTCCCCAAGGGCTAGAATATTATCTTAGCGAAGAACTCTGCTTTTGGAGTGAAAGCTATACATTTTTAGGTCCTGATCCTAATGTGGTCCAGGGTGAAGAAATAGTTTTCCAGGGGGAACTCATGTGAGTCACATTAGCTTTCTAAGTGCCATAGGTTACTACTTAACATAAGAAAGAGACAATTTATTAACGTAATACCAGAAAAGTGGTCATTTTGCTTTACTTGGGTGGTTTCATTTTCTGTCTTCATTCTCCTCCCCTTTTCTGTTCTCTAAAGAGTAGTTCATTAGCCCTACTTTATTATGTGACCACATGCTTAAGCATTGTCCCTCCTTGCTTTGGGGCAATATATAACCTCTGTCCTTCAGCATAAAATATATCACTCACTTTGCAAAATCTCAGGACTCTAAAAGTATATTCCTAGCACTGTGTGTTATAGTAAGACCCTGCCACTGTTCTGTCTCTGTTATTTCCAAACTGTCTGCTAAAAAGAGTTCAATACATATGACTAAAATCAACGTTTCCTCCCAAATATTTTTATATGTCAACGTAAAATACAATGAAAAATCTCTCTTAAATCGTAGAATAGTTAGCTCATCCTACAACATCATATTTTGCTGTTGCTTAATCAGCACCTGTCTCTATCCAGAGTATTTCTACTGTACGTGCTCTCCTTCCACTTCTTTCGTTTGATATTTTATTGTTGTCCGCACTCAGAGATAACACATTTCTATCTTGGTTATCCATAGTACCTGATTATCTGTATCAAAGAGCTTTCTTTCTCTATTTTAAGATTTCTCCCACTACTACCAACATTACTGCTCACCCATTTCATTCATTCATTCACTGATTCATCATTTCTTGCCTTAAGAAACCTAATACAAAACATGTGCTCCTCTAGATATTAAAGCTCACTTATTAAGCAAAAGAAGACAATATAGCTGGTATTTCTTTAAGACTCCTCCTCTGTTATGTGTTCCAAACTGAACTGAACATTTGGAAATGGGTGTATGATAGACGAGGGGTAATCTGAGAGTGAATTACTTTGTTTTTTTCACAAATGGTGATCATCTTAATCATATAAGCTATCAATTTGACTAAATGTATTGTAATAGCTTCCCATTAGTGTTGACATAAAAACGAATCATTCCAAAATTCAGCTAGGCCAGCTGAGAGATTTAAATACTTCATTATTGAAATGATTATCTGCATTATTTAAACACTCAAGATAAGCATTATCAACACCTTATAAAATTCAAATACATGCTTATAAAATTTTAATGTAACTTTTAACGTGTTATCCAATGTTATAAATATTCCTAAATTACAATTCTCTGATTTTATTGCACATCTATTTTCAAATTAGATGTAATTTCTGAAATATTTAGGCTACATTGTGTATTAAATATAAACATTTTATGTGGAACCAGATTCAAGTCTTAAAATCTAAAGACATAAAATTACTGACATTTTCTCTTTTATCTGAATTGCTAACTACAGTCTAACATAGTGTGTTATAATTTTCATAGTGCTTTAAATTGACAACTTTACTATTTCTTTTACATACTTTCATTGCTGGTCTACATATATAAGCCCATTAAATATGATTAACTTTTGTAATACAGATTTTTAACACAAAATAAAATAATGTCAAAATAACTTAAGAACATAGATAAATTTAAAAATATATCCTGATGATAAAAGTCAGTAGTCACTATTGTTGTCTTTCTGAAATTAGACGTTAGAAGTGCAATACATTTCCCCAAAAGGGTTTTAATTTAGTTACATGGATTTATAATTTATATAACTTACATATAGTATAACACTAGCCAACTATCTAATGTTTCATTTCATAGCAAGAGTGTTTGAGAAAAGGTTTTAAAAACATTTGTTTAATGAATTCGTTGCTCTGTTTTGGTCACGGATTAAAGCAAAGTTGGAAACTGTGAAACAGGCCTGCCTATTGATATTGTGCAGGTGTCTGCTTCATAAATGATAAATTTTTCTTCCAGGTGCTAAAAGGATATGTCAAGAAACATAAAGAAATAACTAAATACATTTCCATCCATGCATACAACTGTCTCCACACAACTCATTTTTCATTCTTCTTTTAGTGGTTAATTTCCTAATGAAGTGTGAATCTTTGAAAGCTATGTTTTTCATGTATTACTAATGTACTTTTATTCCTATTTATAAAAGCTCTAAACAAGCGGTTTTGTAAAGATATAATTTGTTGAATCTTGCTAGGTGATTCCCATCATAATTTGTCCCTGTTTACGCCTTATGTATTTTCAAGAAAGAAATAGGATTATTTGTGATATACTACAATTTATATTTAGTTGCCTTTATTTTACCATGGAATAGCCCTTTTTTCATAGTTTATTATGTTTTCCTATGTTTTTTTCTTTTTAAAAATGTCTTGTAAGAGTTCAAAGACTTTAAAATAATCCTTGAAAAATTTATCGTTATTATGGCAGGAAACCTAAAACTTATGTGAACAAGGGTAGTTTTTTTTCAATGTTTCCAAGTGTCAGAATTGAGCGAAAGGTGAGTAGTTGAGGTTAGGTAATGAAAAAGGTTTCCTATGGAGGATAACCTCAGAGCTCTCGGGAGAAACAATTCTTCAAATATATGTGTGAGATTTAAGAAAATTCTGTGGTTATTTCTAGCTAGAAATATACCAATGGCACTTATGCAAGATGGTACAAGTTATAATAGATTATGAAGTATGAATTACAAGCAGTTTAAAAGCATTTCCTGATGCTTAAATGACAAAAAAGTGGTTTATGTTTATCTTAATATGTATTTAACTTTCTTACTAAATACCTCTTCTCTAGTGAAATATTACTGTTGTAATATCTATTAGTATAATATTCCATTTTTATTTCAATAAATGAGAATTTATTAGTGTATTTCTATTAATTAAAAATTAGGCCTATGTACCGATTATATCAATCACCCCTATTTAAATTTTGAGTTAAATGTTTATAATAATAAAAAGTAATCCTTCCATGTTTTCTTTCATTCTAAATCCGAACAATTAATTTGGTATATATATATAATTTTTATTTTTTCAAATTATAAAATTAATTTCTCCATAAAAAATAAGTGCTCTATTGTGGAAATTTTTAGTAATTTGAATCTTGTCCTGCCATATATTTTTTTCTTTTTTAAATTTTAAGTTTGAATTAAAATGCCAAACAATTAATATAAAAAGTCATTATTCCTGGAAGTTTTGCAGGCAACAGTGACTTACTAGTCATTTCTTTTTCCAATTCTATTCTGTGTAGTTAGTGAAATGGTGATTTACTAGATGACATAATGGGTTATTGTTTTTTTATTTAATTACTATTATTAATTTCTCTTAAATCAATTATTGGGTTTAGATGGATCATGCTAAAAATATCCATATCAATACCAAGTAGAGAAAAACTATAGGAAAAGAAATGATTATAGTAACATATGGGACACTGTGAAGATAAGAAAAATTATAATCAAACTAAGTTAAAACTTTTAGGTAGACAATTTTCAGATAACACGATGTGAGATTGGAATATAATTTCATGCTACATTATTTCATTTTTATTTGACAGCTGCACTCCAATTCTGACAAAGGCGATGGCTCTGTCAAGTACATCCTTACTGGAGAAGGTGCTGGGACTATATTTATCATTGATGACACCACTGGTGACATCCACTCCACGAAAAGCCTAGACAGAGAGCAGAAGACCCACTATGTGCTTCATGCCCAGGCTATCGACAGACGAACAAACAAGCCTCTTGAACCTGAATCCGAGTTCATAATCAAAGTACAAGACATCAATGACAATGCTCCAAAGTTCACAGATGGACCATACATCGTCACTGTGCCTGAAATGTCAGATATGGGTAAGAAAAATCATTCTTGACTTTAGCAGTTAATATAGTTTTGAGAATCCAAATAATTGTCTTTTGAAAACCCGTTTTTAATTTTGTGTGTGTGTGTGGAGAAATCTGAAGAAATTTCAAAACACGTTAATATTTACATGTGGCCTAAAATATTAAAGAATATTGGGTCTAAATATTATATTATTTAATAAATTAATTTCTGAATGTTAAAGTATAGGTAATGGTGTGGTATCAAGGAAAAAAATCATTAATGGGAAAATATCTGCAATTCTTGCTTAATTGACAGGGTGTTTTGCCCATGTAAATTCTTCATGTATATTGTTACAAAGGTACCAACATATTCAAGGTGACAATTTGCATGAATAAAAATAGACAAGGTAATGTCTGAGATCTTTTACTACATGTCTTTTAAGCTTTCAGATTATGAACCAATTACAATAGCATTAAAAATGCAAGTAATAGCTGCATTAGTCAATAAAACTTTTTTAGATACTCATAAGCATTTACATACCTTATTTATTTTAAAACATAAAATGACCCTTAAAGGATTTTGGATACCATTTTCAAGATGTATAAGCTGGCATACTGTGTTTAGGTAATTTTCCCAAATTCATATATTTAGAGAATAGCCAAGAAAATAAATTGACACCAGGTTCTCCTGAATATAGAGCCGACACTGTAGATGATGAGTCATGATCTAGGTCTCAAGTCACTCCGCTCATCTGGGGCTTTCTCATCACTCACATATCTCTGTCATCCATGTAACTATTTTATTTTATTTTTATCTCCTATGAAAATTTTTTTAAATCATTAAAATAAAGTTCAGCTATGATAACTTTTTTACTATCTCTTTAAGACTGTAGCCTTGGATGGAGAACACTTTTTTTTGAGCAAGGATATAATATTGTTGAGCATACATAAGAGCATTCTTTTATATGAGTATTTACATATAAGCTTATATGTAAGTATACATGACTGTTATTTTGAGTGAAGTTTATTATAGTCATTAAGCAAATTGTTATGTATTTGGATATATACTTAAGTGAGATTTATTTTTAATTTTTATTTTTAAAATGTTTTTGAGATACAACCGACATACAGCACTGTGTAAGATTAAGATGTACTCCATAATAGAACTTGACCTACACATGTTGTGAAATGATTACCACAAGAAGGTTAGTTAACATCCTTTATCTCCTACACATATGGGTTTTTAATGAAAGATTGTAGTTTCTTTCCTTCCCAGCTCCATCCCATTTTAGTTCTTGTGAGCTAGGCAGACAGCTCCTGAAGCTGTTGGGGAAGCAGGTTAGAAAGAGGAGGCTAGTTTTCCTTCTTGACCAGAATCTCAGGGGAGAAAGCAATTCTACCAGAGGAGAACACAGGAATCAGCCCTAGAGAGCCTGTGGAGAGTCCCAGGAGTTACTCAGGCTTATTGATCTCCAAGGAAAGCTTAAGGGAAACTGAAGGGCTCAACACCATTAAACCTGGCAAGTGAGAGTTTGTGTGGAAACTCTGCAACAGATTTCCTTCTCTCATGTTGTCAAGGAACTGACATACCATTTGCCAACCCCTTACTGTCTCAGAAAAGTGAAGAGCTCCATGATTCAATCACTTGTGAGAAGGCCACTGACAAAGTACTTCCAGGAGCCACATATGAGCCCCAAGGAGCACAAGTGGAACCACCATAGCCAGGAGGCAAAGTGCCAAAGAGAAACACAGGCAGAGCAGTTATTACCAAGAAATCGTGCTGAAGAGGATATCACAAGAGCTCTAGTGTTTTAAGGATACAAGGAGATTTCTGTAACTCAAAGCCATATTTTCTACAATTAGTAAACAATGACAGAAAAACAATATATGATTGAGGCATGAATAGTTATTGATATGATCCAGATTATTGTCCTGGAACTGAGAACATATCAGACTGGAAGAAGTAACTGAAAATCAGAGAGCAAAAAAAATCCCCAAATATAGGAATTATGGAGCAAAATGAGACTTAGAAGATATGTTCATTAGACCTATAGTGTGAATGACATATGTTTTCAAACAGCAAAAAAAGAGTAGATGAAGGAAAGGAACAATATTTTTTTTTCCTTGAGGTGAAAAGTATATTGAATTTACATGATTAATAATTTTTAAGAAAGGATTAGAATAAGAATCAAACCTAGGTAAATCCTGGAAAAGTACCTAACACATAAAAAAAGAGAAAATCTTACAAACTTTCATATATTTTTTATGGTTTTAATTATTTTTGAGAGAGAGAGAGAGAGAGAGAGTGAGCGAGCGAGGAAACACACAGTTGGAGAGGGGCAGAGAGGGGGGGACAGAGGAACTGAAGCAGACTCCATGTTGACAGCAGCGAGCCCGAAGTCGGGCTCAGACTCAGGACCTGTGAGATCATGACCTAAGCCAAAGTGGGACCCTCAACTGACTGAGCCACTCAGGTGCCCCTCAGATCTTTTTAATTAATTATATATATCATTATTTATTTAATTTATATAGTTAATAATAAATATATTATTACATAAATATATATTATTATATGTTTACTATATATATAATATATGTTTAGCACTTGAAATATTGGAATCTGGTTGACAACTGAATGTACAGCATTCAGAGAAAAAAAATCTGAAGCCCCAAATTCATCATCAAAATATGATTTTGTTCATCAAAGTATGATTCATCTGACAAGGTAAAATAAATATTTGGAGAGGGATCCAGAAAGTATATCATCCCCTTACCTTACCTAGAAATATATTTGAAAAAATAGTTGAAATTGAAATTGTTTTAATGACTCTGATCAGTGACCTTAAAGGTAAGGAAAATGATAAGGAGAGGAAAAAATTACTGGATATGTACCCTGAAATATGTGTTTGTATATGTATACAGTTAAATCTAAATGGGTACATTTGATATGCATCCCAATGTTTATAGAAACATTATCAACAATCACCAAACTATGGAGAGATACCAAATATCCATCAATTGATGAATGGATAAAGAAGATTGGTGTGTATGTGTGTGTATAACCAACATATATATATATATATATATATATGTATGTATACATGCATATATATATTGTGCATACACAATACACACACATATATACATATACATAATGAGATATTACTAGGCCATCAAAAAGAATGAAATCTTGCCATTTGAAGTGATGTGAATGGAGCTAGAGTGTATTATGTTAAGTGAAATGAGTCAGTCAGAGAAAGACAAATACCATATGATTTTACTTATATATGGAATTTAAGAAAAAAAATAGCTGAACATAGGTGGGGGAAGAGAGAAGGAAACAAACCGTAAGAGACTCTTAGAAAACAAACTGATGGAGGGAGGTGGGTAGGGGATGGGCTAGATGGGTGATGGGTACTAAGGAGTGCATGTGTTATGTTGAGCACTGGATGGTGTACGTAAGCGATGAATCACTGAATTCTACTCCTGAAACCAATATCACACTGTATGTTATTGAACCAGAATTTAAGTAAAAATTTTAAAATAAAAAAAAGCAAATGGGTACATTTGAGGATGCTAAGTGATACTGTACAATCTAAGAATCATGAAGCATAAATGAATTATTGAAACATAGGCTGTAGTTTGAGAACTTGAGACATTTCAAAGTCCTCATCCAGGTCTTGGAGAGGAGGATGGGAATGGGAAATAGTATTCTTAAGTTATTTACTGAGATGAGTATGGGTGAGGAGAAATATTTAATGTCTTTAAGAAGTAGAGAAAAGGACAATACAGAGTAGGTTTTAAGTCTTTGCACTACTGTGGTTCTAGGAATGATTCTGTTGAAGGAGAGGAAGAGGGAGAAGAGGGAGAGAGAAGAGAGAAGAGAGAGAGAACTGGGGAAAAATAAAAAAAAAAGCATCATCATAGCATCTAATGTACATTTTAACATGAATGTATAGATGGTGATCCGAAAGTCAGTGGAGGGAGAAGCTCACTTTTACATCATGTGCTTACATCATGTATAAATGGGTAATATTTACATTGATTCTGATCTTAGAAATAAAAAGCGAGTAGTGTTGTAGAGGAGAGACCAGCATTCAGTAGCAGGGGAGACAAATCCAGCCTGCTGTCTGTTTTTGTCAATAATCTTTAACTGAAATACAGCCACACCCACTCATTTCAATATTGCCTGTGGTAGTTTGGGCACTACCATGGCAGAGTTGAGAAGTTGTAATGGAGACTATTTGACTCACAAAACCTGAACTATTTCCCATGTTGCCTTTTACAGAAAAAGTTTGCCAACCCTATTGTAAGGGCTTTCAGGGGGAAAAGCCTGGGAGCCAGGGGGGATAATCAGAGGGTAGGATTGCAGTTCTGATAAGCAAGGCACAGTTACTCTTCTGCCAGCCCTGCTGAACAACACAATGCACAAAAGTATGTTCTTTGTTAGAAACAATAGGATTGTGCTTCTTCCCTTTAGGTAGATACTGTTAGTCATGCACTAATAATTACTGTCCTTCCGTGTTACTGGAAATCAGTTTTGTTGAGGGGACACTATGCAGAATTCAATATTCACCATCACCCCTCCCTTTCATCTAGGACTCACCTGAATCTAGCTGGTAGGATGGAAGTGGAGGCCAGTGGGGAGGGGCTTCCAGGAAATAAATAGGTTTCCTGACAAGAGGACATAGCGACACACATATATCACCCACTGCCATTTTCCTTTCCTGCTGCCCATAATGGGCATGGATGAGTATGGAATTGCAGCAGCCACTTGCACCATAAGGTTGAAAGCCTCCTGCTGAGTGAAATGGAGCAGAAAATTAAAAGGATCTGGAAGAATGATCCTGTTTGCAGAACTGATGCTCTAGCCCTGGCCTGCCAATCCCAAGACCATTATTATTATTTTTTTAAAGTTTATTTTTGAGAGAGAGAGAGAAAGAGAACCAGCAGGGACGGGGCCGAGAGAGAAGGAGAGAACAGTTCCAAAGCAGGCTCTGCACTGAAAGCACAGAGCCCAAAACTCAGGAACCATAAGATCATGACCTGAGCTGAAGTCTGACACTCACCCACTAAGCCACCCAGGCACCCCCATGACCATTCTTAACAAAGTAAACCTATTTCCATTTGAACTCTTTTGTTGGAGCTCAGATAAATGCAGCTACAATTGAATCTGAATTGGTAGTTGGACAAATTCTAGATTTAACATGGACCCAGAAAACAAGGTGTTGATTCCAATGCAAAGGGAGAGGGAGAATGTTTTCAGCATCAAATAAGAAACAATGATTTCATTTTCCATTGAGTGCCTTGATTTGGGAATGACACTTGAAATCATCACTTCTTTCCCTTTCTATGTAGTTGTGATGCTAGATGATTTTACCGTAGCAGAATTTTTCCTTTTTGACTCTGACGTAGCTAATAGTTGATTGAAGATATTTAAATCTTACTTACCATATAGTGTAGAATCAATTGAATCCATAGAAGTTTTGATCAGTGGGGAAAAAGAAATCATATATTTTGAATGTTGACTGTGAGTTCTGCAGAAAATCTAAAATTGGTCACCCCAAACAACCAGTTAGCTTGGGCAGGACTGGAGACTACAAGTCATCAAAGCCGTTGTGGTAATGATCACTGACACAGCATCAAGGCGTATTTATTGAGTACTTATTGTATGCCAGACCTTGCATGTCATTTGTAATAATGTCATGACATTATGCACATTATGCTTTTGTGCATAATGTCATGCACAAGGGCAACATTATGGTTATCTTTGTTTTACAGAGGATGACATTGACACATAGAATTAAATAATTTGCACAGCATCACATGGTTAGTAAGAAGTGCACCTGGGAAATATTTCTAAGCCCAACAGAGGTTCAGATTTCCAGTTCCCAATTTTTTAATATAGTTACAAATTTAAAACCTGGTTTAAGCCATTTGTGCAATAACTATAACAAAAACAGTGGATGTTACAGAATATGTACAGTTTATTGAGCCAGGGGTGGGGGGTCTCCTTTTCATATTGGGATAGATTTGATGTTATTATAATGTCCCTTTTTGTTTAAAGAATTGGGTTCGAAGATGGCTACATACCACAAAGAGGAAAGTTCATCCTAAATTGCCTGAGAGTAAGGGGATAGGCATTCGTTTATACTAGAAATCTAATCCCTAGGGAGTCCAACAAGTATATGCTTTTGAAAAAAAAAATTCTCTAACTGTTCCAAAATATGTACATTAGATATAATGTGGATAAAGACAATGGACAGTTTCCAGGTAGATATGTGGGCCAAATTTTGAAAAAACTTTGTGACACAGATGGCATAGAGAGTAAGGCAAAGAGAAGTGTTGAGAAATGGAAAGTAGCCCCATTAACTGAGCTAAGGAGTGGGGCTCAGGCGGAGGATCAGATGGACTCGTGATGCTGACACAATTGTGTGATTTACCCCACACTTGAGGACAAGGTAAATGGTAAATAAATCCATGAGTAAACTCTAAAAACTAAAACTTTGAATCTGCTAAGGAAAACACAACCACTAACACAATAAAACCAACAAGTAGATGAAGGACTTTTTAATGTAACAACCCAATAAGCAATAATCAAGAAGATGTGAATTTAAATGAATAAACATTTGGAAATATAGATGTCAAGTAACAATACTAAATCTAATCAAATGAATGATAAACTGAAATACTTATAAATATGCATGGCTGACAGAGGACTATTTTTCATTAGATGAGGAAATTTTTTAATAACAAAAATTCATTACAACCATATAAGAATGGGGGAATTCCAATAGCAGGAGATTCACAAGAAAAAGAAACATGTGTTAATTATCCACAGAAAAACCTCAAATTTCACTAGTAATTTCAGAAACCACAAAGGAGGACGAGAAATCAATGTTCACCTACCAAAGTATACAAGTTTGGTAATTCACAAAGTTGTTAATGTGCAGGACTGTTAGCAGAAAGGTGAATTCCCATAGTTTTTTTTTTTATTTGATTGGAATTTAACAATATCTTTCAACATCTTAAGAAGAACATATCCATTTGCTGGACAATCTCCATTATAGAGACTATTTTATAGATGTGTTCACATGGTTACACAAAGATATATGTGAAAGGACACCCATTGCTGTATTATTCATAATAACACACTTAAGGTCTACTAATAAGGAAGTTTTAAAATAAGCGACTCTTCAAGCATATACAGATTCCTTAAGCAACCTTAAAATGAATGAATTTGCATGTATATACTGATATTAAGATCCATATTGTTTTAATGAGGAAAAAAGTTTTCAGAAATGCATGTGGAAAAAGCTACACTTTATTTTAGAAAGTAAGGATGTGTTGTGCAGTATATGTGCACATAGGACATATCTGAAAGAAACTCACATACTGGTGAAGGCGATGACTTCTAAAAACAGGTTGTGTTGGGATGCCTGGGTGGCTCAGTCAGTTGGGCATTCAAGTTCAGCTCAGGTCATGATCTCACACTTAGTGGGTTTGAGCCCTGCATCGGGCTCTGTGCTGACAGCTCAGAGCCTGGAGCCTGCTTCAGATTCTGCATCTCCTCTCTCTGTCCCTCCCCGACTTTCACTGTCTCTCTCTCTCTCTCAAAAGTAAAATAAAACATTTTAAAAAATTAAAAATAAATAAATAAAAACAGGAAGCGATCTTTATCTGCTATCAGAGTAATGCATTCTTCTTTATTAAAAACTATATATACATATATATGTTATTTATAAAGTGATAATAAAAAGTGAAATGGAGGCTTGTGATAAAAACATTTTAAATAAGCAGTAATGTTTAAAGATACATCATTTTATAATACTAATAATTGCTAGCAGTGTAGGTAGATGACAAGAATGTTTTTCTCAACATATGTGCGTGATAATATCATTGTTTTTTTATCATGTACACATTAATTAATCTTCGGATCATCCAGTCATAAAAAAACCTCCCTTTTTGGATCTCTTTAATTCTTGAGAGAGGAGAGGAGAGTAAAGGCATTTTATATGCTAAGAACTGATAGGGGCTAGTAATAAAATGGTAAAAAAAATTAAATGGAAGGAAGTAAAGAAGGAAGGAAGGACGGACAGAAGGACGGAAGGAAGGAAGGAAGGAAGGGAAACAAGTCACTAAATTTGAATAAGCTACAGACATATAAACAGAAAATTTAAATGTAGTGCTTGATTAGCAAAATATATGGGAACCATCAAGTGGACAGTGAGTCCAGCTTACAGACTTAGAGAAGATGTCTTCAATTAATCTTATGTAGTGTGCAGGGGTTTGTCAATTAGACAAGGAAAAAATAAAACACATAGAAGATACCATGATGAAAGATACTCTATAGTCTGATCTTCCCTGTGGGTATATGGTCTACTTAGGTTTGTATGTGCACTCGTGTGTGAGTGTGTATGTTGTTAAAGGGAAAATAAATAGGATTGTCATACAAATGATGAACTCCCTTCACAGTTCAGCAGACTATGCTATGAGTATACAGAGAAGGCAGCACAGCACCTTCTGAATGTGCAAGAGTTTATCAGATTACTGTTTCTTGTACATCTGTTGTGCTAAGGGATGGTCATGGAGCCCTCTAAGTCATTGCTGTGTGCTATATCACCAGTGAGCAAAGCATAATGTGGTTGCATGTTTCTTGTCAGTGGATAATAATCAGCAGACAAAGTCTGGGGCATTCTGAATGGTTTAATAAAGAAAGATGCAAAACAAACTAGAATGGTTTTCAATGCATGTTTTAACGTAATGTTTTTCTTTACCTCTTTGATTTATATCGTGGAATTTCAACTATTATCTGGGGAATCATCTCTCTCTATAGCAGCATTTTTCAACCTTGCCACTAATTGACGTATTGGACTGGATGATTCTCTGCTGTTCTGAGCATTGTACGATGTTAAGCAGCATCCCTGGCTTCCAAACGTTAGATGCTTAGTATACTCCCTCCCATTACCACCATATTACAATGTCTTTAGACATTGCCAAATGCTCTCCAAGGTGGGGGGGGGGGGTGCGGTTAACGGTTAAAGCATTTCAAAATAGCAGCATGACTTTGAGAATATGATATTTGTTCAATTTATAGTCACTTCCAAAGGGAGTCTCATATGGTTAGAATGTTCTGCCTAGGTCAGCAATTTTCATGTTATTATAAAAAATGTTTATTTATTTTAAGAGAGAGAGAGAGAGAGAGCACAAGCTGGGGAGGGGCAGAGAGAGAGGGAGAGAGAATCCCAAGCAGACTCTGTGCTGACAGCAGAGAGCCGGATATGAGGCTCGAAGTCACGAACCCTGAGATCATGACCTGAGGCGAAATCAAGAGTCAGAGGCTTAACCCACCGAGCCACCCAGGCTCCCGGATTTTTCATGTTTAATATTAATTGCCATATTCAAATGCACTATATTGTTGGGTCATTTGTGCTTATAGAAAAGAAGTATAGCAATATGGCTTCTTGAGAGCCATTATGACTCATTTTTAAAAGAAAATTTACTTGTTGTTTTAGCGTTGATTTAGAAAAGGACCATTTGAGTTATGATGAATGCCTTGACAGGTTCTGGCTATCAATTTTTTGACTTACCTAAAAATGTGATTAAATGAAACAAAGTGAACATAGGTAGACAGAATAACATAATATTCTGGAGGGTAAATGTAACCCAAATAGGTCCATGAAGACCCTTGCACACACTTTATCAATGTAAGTAAACAGTTATTTCATTTTTTCTCTAACGTCTATAGACGTTTTTGTCTTCTATAGAATAATTGGCTTCTTTGTCCTTTAAACAACTTTAAAGAAGCACTTCTTTAATTTTTATTTTCTGTAACTTTATTAAATGCCTAAGCGTTTCAGAACTGAGATTTAAGAGTTTGAAATAAAAAGTTAATGCTGATTGTTGTGGCACAAAGAGAAAACTCACTATGAGATAAAATTACACCTGCTTTTGGAATCAGCAATCTGCTGCATGTGTGGCATTTTTGAAATGAAAATAGAATAAATAGACTTGTACTTGAAAACAACATTGCCATTCTCAGAAAGGACATGATAAGGATCTTCAGACATTTAGTTATACTAGAATGGCATATTGTCATTAAAAAGCTGGTAAAGGTGTTTTGATTATGTAAATTTAGAAATCTCTTTAAAACAATAATTAAAACAATCATTTTAAAAGAATAATTTAAAACAATAATTTCATCTTTTCTATTTTTATAGCTATATACCCCAATTTATGCAATTACAATCTTCCTTCCACCTAGAATAAGTAGGTTTGAGTAAAAATTTTGATTGTTTTGCAGTCATTCTAAATCTTCAAAAATGATTACTCTGTATCTAGAAAATTTTCAAGGAAATCTATACTATATTACAATGCATTTGCCTGAAAGTAAATTTCACATCTTTTTTTGGTTTGTTTTTCACAAGAACATATCTATAAGGAATTGTATAAATCATTATCTCTTCTCTTCTGTGTACTGATGAAAAAATACCTATAAGTTAAAAGCATTTAATAATATTTAAGATATTTTAACACATTATAGTAATAATACATTGTAATTTCTGGAAGGTAGAACACAATGTTTTATATTTTATTCTGATTATAAGTATGTAATTTATAAACCTTAACTTCGATGGAGCACTGATTCTTAGCTTGGCACATAAAGAAAAGATATAAAGTTTACCGTGTGACCCTTAAACTCCACAAGGTGCCTTGTTCTTGGAGACGTATTAAAACATCCTAATCTTTTCCATGTCTCAGTTCCTCTACAATCTCTAACTCCCAGGCCCATTTCCATTTGCAGCTGTGTTCTTTGTTGCAGAGCAACAAGAAGAGACACCAGCTGTGCTTACTTTATTGCACCACTTGTTGGGGGACTGATTTAGTTCTGGCCAAACACCTTGGGAGCTTCACCCTGGATATCTTCCAGGATTCTAGTAGCCATTTTAAAATCATTACCCTGGAGCATAACTTCAGAATGAGATAATTTCAGTGAAATGAGGCTGACACTGCTATTCTACATGGTAAATTAAAACTGCATGTGAGGAGTCACATTGAACAACTAATGAAATGGAAATCAAAAAAAAAATTTCTATGTTTCATAACCTTTTTCTACTCATGACATGTTTCCTTTGTGTCAGTTAGCTAGTGTTATGTAAGAAATAATCCCACAATTTAGTGGCTCAAAACAGCTTCCATTTTATAGTGAACTATGAGAAGGATATAAACTAAGAAAACAATCCCATTTCCTATAACATCCAAAAGAATAAAAGTCTAAGGAATTAATTTAAAAAGGTGAAAAATCTGTATACTAAAATCTGTAAAACATTAATAAAACAAATTGGAGAGGACACAAATAAATGAAAAGGTATTCCATGTTCATGAATCAGAAGAATTCATATCGTTTAAATGTCCATTCTGTCTAAAGTGATTTACAGATTCAGTGCAATCCCTGGAAAACTGTCAGTGGCAGTTTTCACAAAAACAGAGCAAACGATACTAATATGTTTATGGAACCTAAAAAGACCCTCTGGTAGCCAAAGCAATCTTAGGAAAAAAGAACAAAGCTGGAGGCATCACACTTCCTGATTCCAAACTATATACATTACAAAGCTATAGTAATCAAAACAGTATAGTATTGGCATAAAAACAGACACTTAGATCAATGGAATACAAAGAGAGCTGAGAAATACTCATGTATATATGGTCCATTATTGACAAAGGAAGCAATAATATATAATGGGTAAAGGATATTCTCTTCAATAAATGGTTCAGAGTGAAATTGGACCATTACCTTACACCATACACAAAAATCGAATCCAATAGATTAAAGACTTGAATGTAAGATTTGAAGTTGTAAAGCTCCAGAAGAAAACAAGAGGGTAAGCTCCTTGATATTTGTCTTTGTAATGATACTTTGGATTTAACACTAAAGGCAAAAGCAGCAAACACAGTAATAAGCAAACAGGACTGCGTCAAACTAAAAAGCTTCTGCACAGCAAAGGAAATATTGACAATGAAATGGCAACCCATGGAATGGAAGAAAATATTTCATATGCATTCTCAGAGCAGAATTTCAATTGTACTAAAGTGTAAGTTTCCAGGGTTTTTGAAGAAGGGTCCCAGAAGTTTTTCCATTTTACTTTCATTGTATTATTGAAACCGCATCACTTGAAACCATGTTCTGTCGATATTTTTTGAATAATTACATGTCAACCCTTTTCACATACCCTTTGCCTGGAGAAAAGATTTTGAAGAAATATTGCCTCTTAATTTTTTGGACATCTTTGTTCTTATATCTGGTAAAAATTTATTATTGCTTCATGGATTAGTGAATAATTTTATTTTCCTAAATATAATTGAATTTGTTGTAAATGCAAAAAAGACCATATAAACCAATCTAGTTTATCATTTTTATTATTATATTTTATTATGATAGATATGATTCACCAGATTACATTTAATGCTGTTGATCTCTTAATCTCTCCATTTACTCTTTATGAAAATAGACTAGACTTGGAATTCCCCTATTAAAACTGGTCAATTTATGATAGAAAATACTTCACTGGGATCATTTTTTCACCATAAATTGGACTCAAGTCAAAAAAATTAAATATGCACATCATGTTTTAAAAAAATATATTCAAAGAGTGATTTTCATGTGTATAGCCCTCAGTGTAGGAAATTGAAATACAAAGCAAACCGATTAGAATTTTGACAGTTCTAAATGCAATTTGTGTGTATGTAATTGTCAAAATTATAATAGGTGTAATTTCCATAGTGGCCAGTGGAAGATTTTGTTATATAAATTGGACTTGGAGCTTAACGTGTCTCTTGGTGGAGATAATGTTTTTAAAAAAATAAATGAACACAACTTAAATTTCTTACTAAAAGTAATCTTAGAGAATTGTAGGCTTATTAGTTTATCATTTACCACCTTGTCTTATAAATTACTTTAAACTTGTATGCTATTTTATTGGTCTCTTGGTTCTTTAACATATTATTTCTTTAATTTTTTTTGTCATAACAAAACATTACAAACATAATGGGCAGTAAATAAACTATATATAAAATAAAGATAAACTATATATACGTTTTATAGAGGCTAGGAGCTATTATTTCATGATATTTTTCCTGCATTGTTGTCATTTAAATTCATGAATTATTTTCCAATTAAAATCATTCTTATTTTTCACAAAAGTTCTCTAACATTTTATATAAATTCATCCTAGTAATAACCAATTCTGTTTTTTCTTCCTTCCTTCCTTCCCCTCCTTCCTCCCTCCCTCCCTTCCTTCCTTCCTTCCATCCTTCCATCCTTCCATCCTACTGGAAGAATAGACCAAACCAAAAATCTCATACTAAACACCTGCCATTAATGAATTATTCACTGATTATCTTAATTAATGTATGCCCTTAGCCCTATATTTTAAAAAAAAACACATGCATTGAAATCATTATAAAATTTTGTAAATTGGAAAAAAAAAAGGATTTGTGTGTGAAATCACTGTTTCAGGGCATATGCTGTTGAAATCTCTTTCTCAAAACTTAGACATGCAATATATTCAACCTCATGTTTAACTGAACTTGACTCCCAATTCTATTATGAATTTCATATTTCTTTTTGAGACACCATTTTGGATGATTCACTTTTTAGGAATCATACACAGAGCAAAGGAAGTGACCCAGTATAGAGTAAAGGCATAGAAATCAAGTATGAAGTGAATTTTCAGTGGTCAGGTGTAGAGAGAAGTGTCAGCCTGATGTTTGGTAGGCCCAGCAACTAGGTTCAGAATAAATACATAGCAATTAAGTATATTGAATTGGTGATCAGGAATTAGGTAAAAACTCTGCAATCAGTTATAAATAGGAGGTAGAGTGATGAGGCAGAGAGATCAGACAGAGATGCCACAGTGAGGAGGAAGAATGTTTGTGCCATTGTGGATTCCTTCTTCCATCTATCAGATATCTTTCTACCCACTAGTTTTCAGAGATCAGTCATTCCTTGATGGTTAGGGCTGCCTCCTTTCTGTCCCATTTGTAAGCCCTCTTAAGATCAACTGTGTGTCTCTTGGATACATTTCATTTCCATCCTTAGTAAATGCAGAATATTATTTGTGCTCCCATCTACTGGTAAGGAGAGAACTCAGAAGTTTGGGCTGGACCCTTGTTTGCCTTCACAAACTAAATGGCCTCTTTAAATCTTCTGCTGTGTCACCTTGAAGCACCTCTTCGGAAGAGGGCACTACTCTGAAAGCTGAGTAATTTCTTACACAGCAAGAAATTGTTAAACAGACACACAAACGTAAGCAAATTTGATGCCTTTTGTTTTATTCATCTGTTGGTAATTTATTACACAGCAATAAAAAATACAACAAAGTAGAAAACTCTAAATATGCATCAAAAAGCAATGTAGAATGTCATAAAGTTATTAAAATTATATTTGTTTAGTTGGCATGGAAATGTCCATGACATATTATTAGGTGCAGAAGAAGCTGCAGAATGTTATGTTTAGTACATACATAATTCCATGATAGACTTTTGAATGAACCAAGATAAAATTAGGGAAAGACATACAAAATGCTATTAAGATTGCTTTTCTGAAGGGAAATGACACTGCATTTGTATTTATTTTTCTTACTAAGATCATGTTGTACTTCTCTGATTTAAAATACTCAGTTTATCACTGTGGCATAACTTAAACTGTTCTGTCTGATAGATCTACCCTTGGCATGCCAAAGAGGATATTCAAAAAAGAAACCATAAATGTTTCCAAAAGAAACCATAACAACAAGATAGAGTAACAAAATGAGTAAGAGATTCTGAAAATTCCTGGAGCATTGAAAGCATTGAAAATTGAATAGGGGAAAAGAGGTCAAATTTATAACCCTGAGCATTAAAGGTGAAAATTGTTCTACCTATGAAAGCTCTTGTAAATTCAAAAACACAGAAGGACCCGGGGAAGTCACCCAGGCAACTTAATAAATTAAAGCTTTTATAACAACAAAGACTTTTTCAATTTTATCTGTGCATACAAAGAAAATGTGTTTTCATTCTATTGTAAAGCCTTTGATGATTTTTCCTCCTAAGTATGGCTTTCTTAGGGGTATTGGAACACTGGAATGAAGCAGAAAACAGCTTTCAATAAAACAAAATTCCATATCAGAGAGGAACAACAGAAAAAGGGTAAAACAGATTTACCAGTGGGCAAATATCACAAATCATTCTGATGCAAATAATTCCTCTCCTCATTTTGGGGTCACAAAAGTCCTTGATCCACTGGGCACCCATCCAGCCACACTTATTTAGAGGTATCATTCCTATTTTAAAAGGGTAAGCATCAACACAATTTCTGTTTAACTTTACAATTTTTCAGCTTTATTGAGCTATAATTGACAAATGGGAATTTTATATATTTAAGGTGTACAACTTGATATTTTGATACATGTGTACTCTGTAACATGCTCATCATGATCAAGCTGATTAACATATTCATCACCTCACTTAGTCAACATTGCCTGCCCTCCTCCCTCCCTCTCTTCCTTCTTTCCTCCCTCCCTCCCTCCCTTCCTTCCTTCCTTCCTTCCTTCTTTCTTTCCTTCCTTCCTTCCTTCCTTCCTTCCTTCCTTCCTTCCTTCCTTCCTTCCTTCCTGTGATGAGAATGCAAGATCTATGTTGTTAGAAAATTTCAAATATACAATATAGTATTGTTAACTATAGTTACTATGCTGTTTTCTAAATCTACAGAAATTATTTATATTGTATAATTGATATTTTATACCATGTGACCAGCATTACCCCTCACTCCATAGCCCCTGGAAACTATCATTCTACTTTCTTCCTTGTGAGTTTGAGTATTTTAAATTCCACAGGTAAGATACTACCTGTCTTTGTGTGCCTGGTTTATTTCACTTAGCATAATGACCTCCAGTTCTATCTACATTGTTGCAAGTGGCAGGATTTCCTTCTTCTTCAAGGCTGAATAATCTTCCATTTTATTTTCCATATATTTTTGTTTGTTTCACATTTTCTTTAGTCATTTGTTTATTGATGGACATTTGGACACTGAAGTGTTTTCTATATCTTGACTGTTGTAAATAATGCTGTGGTGACAGGAGAGTATGGATATTCTTTCAGATACAGTGACTTCATTTACTTTGGATTTATTTACATACTCGGAAGTGGGATAACTGGATCATATGATAGTTCTTGAAATTTGCTGAGGAAATTTTATACTATTGTTTATAATGGCTACACCAATTTATATTTCCACCAACAGTATAGAGTGGTTCCATTTTCTGCCCACCCCTGCCAACACTTATCTTTTATCTTTCTTATAATAGCCATTCTAACAGATGTGAAGTCCTATCTCATTATGCTTTTCATTTACATTTCCTTGATGATTAGTGACTTCGAGCAGCAATGTACCCATTTTACATATACCCATTAGCCTTTTGTATTTCTTTCAAAAAATACCTATTCAAATCATTTGCATTTTTTAAAGATCAGATTACTTGTATTTATTTTTTTGTTATTTTTTTGCTATTGAGATGTATGGAATCTTTTAGATTTTGAATATAAACTCCTTATCAAATATATAGTTTGCAAACATTTTCTCCTATTTCCAAGGTTGTCTTTTTACTGTTGACTGCTTTCTTTGCTATGCTGTAGCTTTTTACATTGATGCAATTAAATGTTTATTTTTATTTTGTTTTCTGTGTTTTGGTGCCATATCCAGAGAATCATTGCCAAGACCAATTACAAGAAATTTTTTCTATGTTTTCTCCTAGGTTTCTCCTGGTTCTTACTCTGTTTAACTCTCTACATACATATCTGTTTTTCTACTATTTTGATTATTGTGGCTTTCTAATATATTATGAAATCAAAGTGTGATGCCTTCAGTTTTGCCCTTTTTGCTTATTTGTTTTGACTAGTAAGGGTCTTTTGTGTTTCCATATGAATTTAGAGGTTTTGATAGGGATTTTACTGAATCTGTGGATCACTTTGAGTATTAGAGACAATTAAAAAATATTAATTCAACTCATTTTTTAAACACAAAAGACAGGAGTTAAAATAACCAAACTGAGTATCCATTACAGAAAAACAAAGATAATTCAGATAAAATAGAATAATTTAAAAATCTAATTCACTGACACTGTGAAAACTGAGATTTTACTGCATTCATTAAATAGGAGTAGGTTGAAATAAAGAGTAAAATTTGCAAGGAACAAACAATAGTTTTCTAAAATCAGGGGTGCCTGGGTGGCTCAGTTAAGCATCCGAGTCTTGATTTCAGCTTGGGTCATGATCCTGTAGTTTGTGAGTCCAAGCCCGATATCTGGCTCTGCGCTGACAGCATGGAGCCTCTTGGGATTCTCTCTCCTTCCCTCTCTGTCCCTCCCTTGTTCTCTCTCTCTTGCTCAAAAAATAAATAAACTAAAAAATTTTAATAAAAAATAAAAATTAAATTAAAATAAAATGTGGAAATTAAAACAATAATCAGTGGACTGAATGATGTGATGGTCATAGCTGAAGATTAAGTTGGTGACCTAGCATATAAAGCCAGGGGCATCTGACATTGTGTGGTGCGAGCAAGACAAAGTAGAAAAGCATATATGACATAGCAGTAGACATGGATGATCAACTAGAAATATTTTTTCTTCTGTTGTGGGAAAAAAAGATGTGTATATATATATATATATATATATATATATATAAAGTTTATTTATTTATTTCGAGAGATGGAGGAGGGAGGAGAAGAGAGAGGGAGAGAGAGAATCCTAAGCGGCCTTCCTGCTGTCAGCACACAGCCTGATACAGGGCTGGATCTCACAAACCGTGAGATCATGACCTGAGCCAAAATGAAGAGTCAGATGCTCAATCGACAGAGCCACCCAGGTGTTCCTTCCCCTCTGCAAAAAAGATACTGAACAAAAGAAAACCTGAGTTTCAACTTGAAAAAATGTAAATAAGCACCAAGCAGGAAAACTAATTAATTAACTAATTTGAAAACCCACATGTCAAATTTCCTTGGATAATGAAATTTTAAAATGTAACGTAAAAAAGATAACTTCAGTGCAGGTCATGATCTCATGGTTCATTACTTTGAGTCGCACATAGGCTCACTACTGTCAGTGTGGAGCCGGCTTCAGATCCTCTGTTCCCCATCTCTCTGCCCTTCCCCACTCATGCTTTCTCAAAAAAAAAGAAAAGAAAAGGAAAGAGAGAAGTGTTTAAGGACAAGTATTTATCTGTATTACAGTTTTCATGAGCAAAGATAGAAATGAAAAAGACAATGGAAAATTGTATAAAAATTCTTTCATTGCAGCAGCATGATTATCAACCAAATATTAGAGAAAATCATTTTTTCAGATATGAAAAGACTTAGAAAATTTCAGACATGGAAAGGCTAGGAAGAATCAACAACCATATCTACTGCCAAAGCATGAATATACTAGAAGTCTTTATTATTAAGAACTTTAGCAAATTACTAAGCTCTACAGTATTTCTAGAAAGAAGAATATATTAGATTTAGAAAATGAGTAGAAAATATGCCATATGCAGTAAGAACTGTGAAAAATCATTTGTTCTTTACCCTTTTAACATTCTCATTTTTGTGACAAAAGCTTAGAAATCTAGGCATTTGCATCTTTTCAAATTATTCAAGTCACATTAATGGGTTTTGCAGAGAATAATTTTGTATCATCGAACAGTGCTTATTCTTGATTTTTTAAAAGAATTTATGGAAATAAAGTAAGACTAACTAAATGAGAATGAACAAAGGCTATTTATTCAGAGTTTGCTGTAACAAGAACATTAACCACAATCATGTACTTGCATTTTGGCAGAGACTCAAAAGCAGGCAGAGGAGTGGGAAAGGTTTATAGTGAACAGAAGAGAAAGTTTTGAGTATGCCATGATTGGAGGCTGTTGTTGTATGGAAGCTGTTGGTGGGCTACCTAGAAGCAGAGCATCCTATACGATTGGTTAAGAATGTGTGTTTTGCATTATTTGATCTGTTTTAAGTTAGAAGAAGAGAAAGATATAGAGAAATTGTAAATTATTGATCAAATCCTGGCCATTTGGGGCTGAATGTTATTGCTTGACTTCTTGAATTGTTGCTAAGGTGAAACATTTACCTTCCAAGACATATGACTTCTGAAGAATAAGTAGCCTGGTCCCTGGGCTGGTAATTATAGATAATGGGTTGGTTTCTTGGGCACTTTGTTACAGACTGTGAGTCAGAGTTCCATTTTTTATGGATTCGATGTCCATTTACATCGTCTCTCAAATAAAACCTTATAAAAGCATAAAAGACATAATATAATGTATACCATCAAATAAAGCCATAGAAAATCATAGAAGTCATAATATAATATATACCACGTAGACTTAAATCATGCAAATGACAAATTTATGAGTGAAAAGATTGTAAATTATACATAATTTCTCAGAAACAATTAGGACCATACTATTTGCTACCTAAAATTATTGAAGTAAAATATAGGGATTTAATTAAGCATTTTACCCATAGTGACAAAAGTAATATAATTAAAATTAATAATGTAAGGGGTGTCTGGGTAGCTCAGTCAGTTAACCATTTGACTTCAGCTTAGGTCATGATCTCACAGTTCTTGAGTTCAAGTCCTGCTTCAGGCTCTGTGCTGAAAACTGGGAGCCTGGATCCTGCTTCGGATTCTGTGTCTCCCTTTCTCTCTGACTCTCGCCCATTTGTGTTCTCTCTCTCTCTCAAAAATAAATTAATAAATATTAAAATAAATAAGTACATAAAATTAATAATGTAGTTAAATTATGGGACGAAGAGATATTAGGAGGTAATTTTGATGCAGTGAATTCTTCATTTTTAATTATGGTATATCAATGAATATTTTTCAATTGTGATACAATTGAAAAATTTATATTAGAATGAAAGAACAAGCAGTAGAACAAAGGGTTGGTACCCTCGAATGGTGATCTGGTAAAAGTGGGCATAGGAACTAAGAAGTAAAGAGTCTTCTAATTGTATATATGTATATTTTTTTTTCTAATTTATTTTTTGGGGTCTACTTTAAAAATGTACAGATTAGAGGCACCTGGGTGGGTCAGTCAGTTGAGCATCTGACTCTTGATTTTGGCTTGGGTCTTGATCCCAGGGTCATGGGATTGAGCCCCGTGTCCCACTCTACGCTGCAACTGGAGCCTGCTTTAAGATTCTTTCTCTTTCCCTCTGCCCCATCCCTGCTTATGCTCTCTGTCTAAAATAAAAATACATATATATATATATATATGTACACACCATGTATAGTACATTCCATATATATATATGGATATGCAATATAATGAAAATTGATCTGAAATAATATGGCATTAATCAGAACAATGCTGAATTTAGTAAAATGATTTATTTTTCAAATGGGATCTTTTCCATTGAACATTAAAGAAATATATAGATATAATTTCTAATATTTGATAAGAAACTGATATTAAATCAGCAACAGTACAATGGATGTAATTAGCATATATACTAAGTTAAAGAAACAACTGATGAATCCTTGGAGATATATTGAAATTTTTTATCATGTGTGTATATATATGAAATTTTCATGCATATATGAACATTTTCTCCACTTCAAAAAACATATGCTCTGAAAATCTCATAGTTTTATTTTTCATACAATGAACAACACTCTGAACTATGTATTTGTCAGATTCCAATATGTTGACCAATTTAAAGTTTGACTCTAAACAACATAGATTTTCATTTAAAAGTACTAACTATGTTAGAATCGAGTACAGAACCTAACCTTTATATCTGGTCAATTATAGTGATTACTAAGGAAAGCAATGCAAGGTAGCTGGGGAGAAACCTGGTAATACCTTCTGTATCACACAGAGTTTAAGCAGGAAAAGAAAATACACTGCCAATTAGATCAAGAGCAGGAATCACATAGGTGGAATAAATTACAAAAATGCAAGAAGTGAAAAACCAAGTCACAGGCCTTGAGGCAATCAGTGAAGGAGTTCTGTATCCCTATGGCTGAAAGAGTTGTTACCTGACCCCACGAGCTGGGCTTTCTGCATGGATCCTTGAAGAAGACAGCTCAGAGGGGGGCTGAAACCATTGAAGGAAAGCAGACACTGCGAGAGATACCACCCTAAGCAGAAAGAGGGAGGGAGGGTGGAGGGAAGTAGAGATGGAAATAATCATACCTTTCCTCCTGTATTGCAGTTTCCCTCTAGTACACACCTTTGTTTAGTTGGTAAGGAAGATTCCAGAAGTGCACAACAGTGTTATCAGTGCCTGGAGATTATGTCCGCTAAGTAGTCTACACACATATTATTTTACAAGATGTCTTTACTGAATTGGCCTTTGACCATGTAAACAGAGGGTGAAAATATAATGCTACCTCTCCCCAAATAGATGCAGTTGGATGGCCATTACATACCATCAAGGAAACACACACACACACACATACACATACACACACACACACACACACACACACACACACAAAGGTGGAATATTCTGTAACTACTGAACTGGATGGAACTATTAAACTCCATTATCACTAGTTGGAGACATAGATGGTTTAGGGAAGAATGCCATATATCAACATAGATAAGACCAGGTTTGAATTCCGACTTTTCTAAATGTCAACTACACAACCTTCTTAAACCTCAATGCCCTCCTCTGTAAAATGGCATTGAATGTAATTTTTTCAGTAGATTGATCTACTTATTAAATTAAATGGCATAGGGGTGCCTGGGTGGCTCAGTCAATTGAGTCCAACTTTGGCTTAAGTCATGATCTCACAGGGTGTGGGTTCAAGCCCCATATCAGGCTCTGTGCTGACAGCTCAGAGCCTGGAGCCTTCTTCAGATTCTGTGTGTCCCTCTCTCTCTGCCCCTCTCACACTCTGTCTCTCTCTCTCAGAAATAAATAAACATTAAAAAATAATTAAATGGCATATAGCAGAGTGTTTTTCATATGATTGGTACTAAATTCATGTTATATCATGAATTATTATTTTTTTTCTATTTAAGGAATATACTATAAAATTTACTTGAATACTGTGAAATTTTACATTATGCAGTTCCATAAAAGGGACCTAATTGAAAGTACACAGAACTTATGATAGCTATAATTTAAAATACAAGTTACAGGGGTACCTGTGTAGCTCAGTCTGTTAAGCATCCAACTCTTGATTTCAGTTTAGGTCATGATCTCACCGTTTGTGGTTTGCCCCCCATGTTGGTCTCTTATCTGACAGCACAGACCCTGCTTCAGATTCTCTCTCTCCCTCTCTCTTCCCCTCCCCTACTCACACTTCTCTTCCTCCTCTCTGTCTCTGTCTCTCTCTTTCTCTCTCTCCCTCCCTCCCTTACTCCCTCCCTCAAAAATGAATATATAAACTTTTTAAAAATTAAAAAAAAAATAATACACAGTTACAATCGTGATTTTTGTTTTGGTACCAGATGTTTCAGAAGTGTTCCTGTAGAGAATTTTTTAAAAATCCAACGACTCCTGGGTGAATACTTACAGCTTTATCAAATTATACAATGACTGGAATCCTGTGTTATTGCTCTGCTGGTGAAATTACAGTCCTCCTGTGTAGAATGAAATTTTAGTTGTATCTCGATGACTATTGCTTTTTCACATTCCCTGGAAAAATCTCCTGAGAATTAAGCCCTAAGAGATTCCTGCAGAGAGATATTCTCTGCCTACATAAATCTTCAGCTCATTTTTACTCAAAGTTCTTGCTCAATATTGATTCACTTGAGATTTTAACAGAGCTGTGAACCCTGACAAATCATGCAAAACAGTTTGTAATCTCAGAGAATATTTGCTTGTATTAAAATGCCTTATTAAATATTGCAGATTGGTCTTTAGAGACTTTCAAGAAAGTCCACTCTTTCTGCTTCTCCATTGATATGTAACTTTCTAAAATGTGTGCTATTTATAAAGCAGGAGTACAAAAAGGAACCAAATGAAAAGAGTGACACAGGGCAATTCCCAGAGGAAAGGCGGCTTAAGTTTTATTGCAGAAAAGATATCTTGAAAGCTTTTTTATGTACTTTAATCTTTTTTTTTTCCAAATTTGTATAAAACATCAGCTGAAAGGTACTAATCCCTAGCATGGGAACAGCTAAATGAGTGCCATAGGAAATATTTAACATGAAAATTGTGTACTCTAAATAGCCAATGAAGCTTTAAAAGTCAATGTTTTGTGTTTTTTAATGGGACATAGTTGTAAAAATTAAGAAAGTTCATAAAATATTTTTAAAGTTTTCTTTGATTAGAAGCCAGTTATAAACAGAAAGGGCTACTAGTTGAATATATATTGATGAATATATAATAATTTCTAGAAAAAATAGATTATTTTAATACTGTAGAATAATGATGGTCATCACTTCATATATGTTTATTTGGAAATATAGCATTATAAAGAATAATAATTTTTTCTACTATGTATACATTTGAGGTACATAGCATGAATAAAGGAATTGAATTGTCCAATGTGGGATGCCCTTCTTAGAATAAATACTGATTTTTCCCTCTTTGTAAACAGAAATAAAAGCTCTTCATTAACATAACCAATATATCTCATTAATTTACTTAAAAATGCCAACAATTATATCACTAGTAGTGCCTAATGTTTAAAAAAATCAGACACCATGAATTTCTATCTAATTTTATCAACCTGTGAGAATAACATTTTACTGTATCCCATTTATGATATAGCTGGCATCAAATAGCATAAGGAATTGCCATCTTTTGTCTGTGTGTGTCTGTGTGTGACTTGTGACTTTAGATTCTTTTCCAGATTCAGTTAAAGAACACCTGTAAATAAATGTAATTTCTTCCCACTGCAACTGTAACACATTTTATTAATTGCTAAGGCTCCTGTAAAAAAGTACCAGCAAGCCAAGTGACTTAAACAATGAAAAATTTTTGTTTTCCTGTTCCCAGAACTAGAAGTCTAAGTTCAAATGTGTCAGCAGGGTCAAGTTCCCTCCTAAAGTACTGGAAAGGGACCTGTCCCAAGCCTCCCCTTTAGTTTCTGGTGGTTTCCTGGAAATTTTTACTTTCTTTGGCTTGTTTAAGCATCACTCCAATGTCTGTCTTTATCTGCACATAATGTACTCTGTGCGTGTGTGTGTGTTGTGTGTGTGTGTGTGTGTGTGTGTGTGTGTAGACACTTTAAGGCAAGCAGAACAATTTTTTTTTCATTGCTTTTTTGTCATGCAGTGATACAGCCTATTACTGTAAATAAGGTGTGATCTTGTACTATTGGTCTTTCTCAGATTTCTCTATGGAATGATTGAGTGGGGACTATTTTTAAGACATTAAAAACTATTTAAAACCTAAATAACTATTGCAAGGCCAGAGCAAATTTTGAAATATGAGGATTTTATAAGTATGGCTTCTTTTTTTAAATTTTTTTAAGGTTTATTTATTTTTGAGGGAGCTGTCAGCACAGAGCCCAACATGGGGCTCGAACTCACAGACTGCGAGACCACGACCTGAGCTGAAGTCAGATGCTCAACCAACTGAGCCACCCAGGCACGCCTAGCATACTCCAGGCACACTTTTAAGAAGTGTGGCTTCTTAAAAGATGACTACTATTTTTAAAAAATTCTTTTAATGTTTATTTATTTTTGAAAGACAGAGAGACAGAGCGTGAGTGGGAGAGGGACAGAGAAAGAGGGAGACACAGAATCCGAAGCAGGCTCCAGGCTCTGAGCTGTCTGCACCGAGACCAACGTGGGGTTCGAAACCAGCAACCCAACCACAGAGATCATTCCCTGAGCTGAAATCAGAGGCTTACACAACTGAGCCACCCAGGTGCCCCAAAGATGACTATTATGTTAGTGCTTTCTATCTATGCTGTTCTATCCTATCTGAATCTCAGTAACCCCTATATGCCAGGTAAGATCAGCATTTTTCCTATCAGATCAAAGATTTGACTGATATAATTTTATAACACATTAGCCGTACTATGGCTTTTTACACTTAAAGAGCTTATCTGGGCACCTACTACAGATTTTAATTTTTTTTCAATGTGGTACCAACAAAAATGCCTCCTAAACCTACTTTTATTTGTATATTTACTTATTTGGAGATTGGTATCCTCTCAACAGGTTGGAGAGATGAATATGAAGTATGGGACAAGTTTTGTGACATCACAGAAAAAGTCACTAATGCTTTATACACATAAAACTAATTAGATCTAGGAGTGAAAGAGGTAGTGGACATGTAAACTAACTCTGGGAATTTTAATGGAACCAGAACGTGTAGTGCTGTAATGAGGGAAATCATGATGCCTGCCCAAGCCTAAATAAGGCTTTCTAAGAGTGGAATATCATTGAGGCAAGAAAACATCTTTGTCTCTTATTTAAACTTTTAATTTTGAGATTATAGACCCACATGCAGTCATTGACTTCGGCTCAGGTCATGATCTTACGGTTCATGAGTTGAAGTCCTGCACTGGGCTCCGTGCTGACAGCTCAGAGCCTGGAGCCTGCTTCGGATTCTGTGTCTGCCTCTCTCTCTGGCCCTCCCCACTCACGGTCTATCTCTCTCTTTCTCTCAAAAATAAGTAAACATTTAAAAAGTTTAAAAAATGGTATGGACAGATCCTTTGTGTCCGTAACTCAGTTTTTCTCACTGGTATAACATCTTACATCATCTTGCAAAACTATGCAAAATATCATATCCAGGTAATCAAAGTTATTTGTCCTCGAAATCTTATTTAGATTTCCCCAGTTTTACTTGTGTGAGTGCTTAGTTCTATGTAACTTATCACCTGTATATGTTTATGTATCCCACACCATTATCAAAATACTGAACAGTTCTAGCATTTTGAGGATCCCTCCTGTTGCTGGCACTTCCGTCTCTTCTCCTTCAACCTGGCAACTACTAATCTATTATCAAGTTCTAAAATTTCATCATCTCAGGACTGTGAAATGAACATAATCTTACAATATATCGCCTTTTAGGATTTTTTTCCCACCAGGTATAATTCCCTAAGAATTCATCCAACTTGTTGAATGTATCAATAGGTTGTTTATTTTTATTGCTGAGTAGTATTCCATACTAGGAATGCACCATAGTTTCTTTAGCTATTTTCCCAGTAGAGTACATGTGGGTCATTTCCAGTTTGTGGCTACTACAAATAATGTTGCCGTGAATATATCAGAATATTTGCAAACACGGTTTTATATGAACATAGTTTTTCATTACTTTAGCATAAATGCCCAAGAGTACAATTTGCTGGGTTGTATGGTCAATGTGTGTTTGATGTTATCGGAATCTGCTACATGTACACTTCCACCTGCGGTGTACAAGTGACCTAGTTTCTCAGTGTTCTTGCTGCATTTAATGACAACATTGTGTTTTTTCATTCTTAGAGATTACTTTAGACATCACACAGTCCTCCTCTTTTGATTATGCGTAACTACTCACCACATTTCTGCTTGTAATCTCAATGTAAAACTGACTACTTAGAGGCCAGAATCCTAACATATTATTAAAAGTCCGTATATATTGATGATCTGATAATAAGGATTGTCCGGTGAACACAGCAGACTAATTCTATTGAGTTTTTGGGGGGATCCCTTGAAGAAAAAGCTCTGCTTAAAGATGCATCTGCATTTCCACATGGAAGTAAAATCTTTGTAGTTAAACAGATATTTGATCCTTAATAAGTGTGCCATACATAAACAATTGAAATAATTACTAAAAGTAAAGACTGAAAATTGGCAGTACTTCCATAGTCAAGGACCAAAACGAATGCAGAATTGATTGTGGAAATATTTTATTTGCTACATAATATGAATTAGTCGTGGAATTTTCCTAGTTAGGCAGAATACAATATCAAGTGTGCACTATTAGATGATTCATCAAGTACATTTCATGAATGAATGAGAGCTCTTCACCCACTAATTTCACAGTGGAGTTACTTAGCCCTAAATAGATGGTTGTCTTGTTATACCCAGATCAGTTTTCATTTGGGAATAACTGAAATATGATATAAATGTATCTCATTATGCAAACAGTATTTTAAAAATATAAATATAAAAGAGACCAGCGTAATACAACCATTCATTTTACTGCCTCAAAATGCAGTATTTCAAAGTTAATAAAGTCCTTTAAAGTACACTTTAATTTAAAAACAACAACATAATAGGCATATTTTGATACTTATTGTAGAAAAATGATTATGTAGTATTGTTTGTAAGAATCTAAAGAAATGAGAACTGAGCTTTGGAGACCAGTTAGGAGACTAATAGTCAATGTAAGAAATAAAAAGGGCGTAAGTGAAGGAAAATGGTTTGAATGTGCTCTTTTGATGTCATTGATAATTTAATGTCAACTCACCCACATTCCAACCTATTCACAAACCATCCCACCTCCCATATGCCCTCACCATACCTTTAACCTTATCCCGTAATTGAGTACGAGCTTGATCCTTGATCATCAATCTGACCCAACCCAACCCTGATTATGTGAGTGTCAGAGCAGGCTTTTCAAAATGTTGACAGCACACACACAAGGAAATGTATTAAAGTATTGGAGACCAAATATTCTATGTTGGCCTCTCATTTGGTACATTTGTTTGTGGTCATGGGAAAAAAGCAAGGGATAGGTCAATAGATACATCCAAGAATTAAATTTTGTAGGATACGTCTCTTCCATAGATATTTCAGAATAACATTTTTCTGTGTACAAAGCTTGTGCTACATGTTACCACACACTAAAATTTGTTTTCCTGAATGCACAGGTACCTCTGTTCTACAGGTGACAGCTACTGATGCAGATGACCCTACCTATGGAAACAGTGCCCGGGTGGTTTACAGTATCCTCCAGGGACAGCCCTACTTCTCCGTAGACCCTAAAACAGGTTAGTGCATCAATGTGTAATTTATGTGCAGATGTGTGCTAGAGTAAAAAAGAAACCAATGTTTTTATTTCTGTGTACTCTCCTACATCAGTCTTTGTTAGTTTAGCACATTTTATAATGTTCTCACTTTTTCTAAAACGAGGTAACTGAATAATTGAAGTTAAACAATTTTCTTAATATTTTGATTATCGATCATTTATATCCATACCAGTAAAAGTTTATCTTTGCATATCCCTACAACAATTACCTCTGCTTAAAAGAAATATGGAGTATTACATCAAATGAGATTTTCAAGTGTTTTTTTTTTATTATTTGCATATTAGTTTTGAGTCTTTGCCAAAGAAGATAAATAATTTATTGAATGTTTCCTTAGTTGTTTGAATTTGGTTGTCACATAAATGTCATATATTACATTGGGGGAACAGCTGTGCCTAGAACTGACATTTTTTCTTAAGAGAAAAATTTTCAGTCTTCAAATATTGTGTTATGTAAGAGAAATTAACTGAGAGTAAAGACAAAAACATAGAAACTGTTTTTTTTTCTGGAAAAATAGTTATTCTGCTTTCTTTTCTCTCCTTTTTCTGTCTGAAACAATGATATCATGTTATCTGATGTCAAAATGAGAATGGAGGATACTTTAATCTGCCTTATAGGATCATGTTATGGCAGCATAATCTAAAAACCACATAAAGCTCATGGTTCCACTGACAAATAATTTGTTAATAAAAATGTGACTAAACATACATTGATTTTGAACGTGTGTAGCCAGATGTCTAGTAATTTAAATTTAATTTTAAAGATATACATAATCATGAGACCCAGATGAAGAGAGAGATCCGGGATATTCCAGAGGTTCCTAGGTCCTTTCCAGTTACATTAGATTCATTCTGAATCAGATTATCATGTGGGATTATCAAGAAGTAATGGGCACAGCCACGTAACTAATACAGAAGGAGGCTAAGTTTGGTTGTAAATATCCCCTTATATGCACATAAATACATAGCATACAAAACAGTTTTCAAGGGACCCTGCTTCATAAGTTTATAGATTTCAGGTTTGTTACCACTCTCTTAGATGAGATACATCCAATTGAAAAGATGCTGGCACGTCCCCAGCAGCCAATACCATTCGAATGCTAAGAGTATTGTCAATATCATGTTTTCAAGAGAACTCCACCAGGTTATTTGTCTTCTTTCTTCCCCTGGTGTGCTCAATCCATAAGTATACAGGACAAGAATAGATCTCGGGCATACTATTAACCCCTTAGTTATTATAATTTATGAAGAAAATAATGGAGAATATTTTTAGAGATATGTAAAGGCAGAATACATATATACACATAGATCTATATATTGTGTGCCTTATAATTATAAAATATATAATAAAATGAAGTAAAAATAAAAATCAGGAGATGATAAAAATAATATAATGTGAACTAAAATGAGTATCAAATATGCAAGTTCGTGGGGGGTCTGGGTAGCCTAGTCAGCTAGGCATCTGACTCTTGATTTTGGCTCAGGTTATAAGCTCATGGTTCGTGGGTTCGAGCCCTGCATTGGGCTCTGTGCTGTCAGCACGGAGCCTGCTTGGGATTCTCTCTCTCCCATTCTCTCTGCCCCTTCTCCATTCATGATCTCTCTTTCTCTCAAAACAAATAAAAACTTGAAAATATAAACAAAAAATAAATCAGCATTTTATGAATGAACTCATAGTGAGTTTTTGCCACTCCTAATAAAGATGATTGGAAGAGTTACCTAGTTTAATATAGATGTACTTATATTTCAATTAAGTCAATTTTCACACAGCCTTCAGACATATTTCCCATTAAATAGTGAATATTTAAAAGAAAAATATAATAGTTCAAACTTTGTTTGTTTGTTTATTTTTGAGAGAGAGAAACACAGAGTGTGAGTTAGTGGAGGGTCAGAGAGAGAGGGAGACACAGAATCAAAACAGGCTCCAGGCTCTGAGCTTTCAGCACAGAGCCTGACGTGGGGCTCGAACCGACAAACTGTGAGATCGTGACCTGAGCTCAAGTTGGCCGCTTAACTGAGCCACCCAGGTGTCCCCTGTTAAATTCTACATTTAATTTTCAGGTACATAAAAAATGAGACTAGAAAAGGCTACCTTTTAATTATATACAAAGAGCATACTAGATTTCTTTTTTTTTTTTCAACACTTTTAAGGCATGTTGGCTCTCAAATGGTTTCTGCTACATGTTGCTAAAAAAGGGTAGACATTGGGTTTCAAATCTTTTCTCAAACACTTCTGCACTGATAACCGCCATTCCACAGGTAACAGGACAGTGATGCTATACTTTAATTAATATAGTATAGTGTAGTTATTCACATTTGTTATTTTTCTAAAATACTAAGTTTTATCCAAAGTGATTTGAGGCTAATTCATGATCAAATCCTAGGGTGTTACATAATATCATACGTAGTAAATTGATCAAGTGACTTAAATTGTATGCCCCTGTGTACTTGCCTAGAAATTTAGAATAATAACTAAATCCAGTGAGAAATGTAATACAGTGATCTTAGCCCAGTCCTTGGAAAGATAAAGGTAGTTAGTGCCTTTATCTAAGAAATTTACATTTCTTATTTGCCCCGCCCCTTTTAATATGTTTATTTGAGAGAGAAAGAGAGAGAGAGAAAGACAGAGAATGAGTAGGGGAGGGTCAAAGAGAGAGAGGGAGACACAGAATCCAAAGCAGGCTCCAGGCTCTGAGCTGTTGGCACAGAGCCTGACCTAGGGCTCTAACTCACGAACTGCGAGATCATGACCTGAGCAGAAGTTGGACGCTTCACCAACTGAGCCACCCAGGTGCCCCATGCTCCCCCTTTTTTTTAAGATTAAAAAGAGTTTCCAAAATTACATAGTGTACCATCACAAGCGTTTGAAATAGTCTCACCTGAAATAGGAAAAAAATAATTTTGTTTGAAAGAATTTTTACCACGTTAACTGTGTAATATATGAATTATACATATTAACTCATATGTAACTAAATTATATTTCTTTTCAGGCATTTTTTAATGTTTTATTTTTTCAGGCATTTAAAGAAAGTTTTATAAGTATTCTTATTAAGAAAAATATACTTTTAGAAAATTTGGGATGACAATTTAAAAGGAAGTAAGTTAGACATTAAAATAACCAACATTTTATCTTTAGAAATGACTGTCCCAACGGAAAATAGTGTCTCTAGATGAGATAAAGTGGTATGCTGTCCATGAAACAATTGTCATTAGTGCACAGGTCTTGACCAACAATAGCTCTGATTCTCTAAAAAGACCCTTCCTTAACATCTTGTAGCAGAAATCAATCAGCTATAAAAATGCACTCAGTGGAAGGCCTCAGTGAGTTTCTTAAAGTGTAATTGAAACAGGGCTTTCAACATTCTTTCTCCAGTATGCAGGATGTAATTAAATTCATCAACAATTTTGTTTCTATTTAACCTCTTCAATTTTATTTTATTTTAACAATGAACAAAAATTGCTTATGGAAGATCACTATATATGTTTGGATAAAAGATGTAAAGCATCTTTAAAAATTTTATGAATTTCAATATTCATTTTGCATAATTCCATATGAAACTGTAGTTAAAAATAATTTTCTTTTCCCAAAAGCAATATTTGGCTTATTAATAGCCAAGCAGTTAAAATATTTAATTTATGGTCCACAAAATCTACAGAAGGGAAGAAGTTCATAGTAGAATATCTTTTGTCAATTTGTGTCATTCAATAGCCCTCTCTAATTGGTATAGCAACAATAATAATTGCACAAATAATTATAGATACATTTTTAAATAATTTCCTACAATTAGCTGCACATAGACAAAAATAGTTAATTAATGAGTCTAGTGCTAACGAATGTGCTTCTCTTAGAGAAAAACTAAAGCATTAATTCAGAACTGTGTCATGCTGCCAAATTACTAAAAGAAATGATATATCACTTTTTTGTTTTAGAGAAGATTTCTAAATAGTTCCTGAAGTGTAACAGAGTGCATGGGCTTTAACACTAGAGGTCCATGTCATATAGCATTCAAGATATAGATTGTTAGTGAACTATAGTATACACCAGTGGCTGTTCACTCAGTAACAATTTCCCATTTTGCTGGTCCTATTAGAATTCTAATTTTGTTCATTGTAGTAGCATCCTCAGTTACGAAGCTAGATTGCCCAGCCTCCCTGTAGCTACTGTGATATAGTTGTAGCCAGTGAGCTATAAAAGAAACACCACTGGAGGCTTTTCGGTATCTCTGTTTGGCGCCAATGCTTCCTCAATTTGTTTTCCCATCTTCTGGATTTAAGCATAAGCATAATCACTGGGAGTATCACAACTATCTTGTAATCATGGGGATAACACGGACACAAGATGAAAGCCACATGGGACAAATTGGTGAGCAAAAGCCTGGCAGTGTTTTTAGGTGCAAACATAGGCAGTGCTGATACCTGGACTTTTGTGAAACGTGCGTTGCAGACAGGTAGATCACCTTCCCGGCACAGCGCACTGCCCACACAGGGGTAGAGCTGGAGCTCCTAGACTACTTTTATTCCTCTCAACCCAAGATACATGATCCAAAGAGAGAGAATGGTACTCTCTGTATTGGAGTGGTCCTTTTACAGTGCTAGGGCCAATACTAAACTGGAAGAGGAGATTTTTCACACTGACTTGAATATCAAAAGGTATATTAATTGTTGATATTTGAGGGGGATCGGAGAAGAGAACCAAAGATAATATTCTCTGACACTCCATTGAAAATGCATATATGAGAAATAATCTTAACTGTGGTCAAGATGTAGTAAGTACACTGTAGACACTATAGACCTCAGATAATTCTCTGACTCCAAAGCAGGAAGGTCATCATGTTACATTGACAGTAACAGAATTAATTACATCTATCAAATTTAATTGCTGTGCATATAGTTCTAATGAAAAAATATTATAGATTCGTGTTCTATGTTAGTGTAACACAATTTGTTACAGCCTTAGATAGATCCATATAATCGAACTGAAATTGGGCACTTAGGTGAATTTAATGTTATGCAAATTGAACTTAAATAAAGCTGTTAAACAAGCAAATGAGAAAACAAAACCATTTGAATCTATTTTTTCAAATATCAGTTTCTTGTAACGATACCAACCAGCTATTACCAGGAAGGGAAAAATAATCTCTTTGAGTATAAAATAGTGATAGGAAATGATAGGAATCAATGTTGGTTAATTTTAACGTTTTATACTATTTCGTCTTGGTAAAAAATAGATTTATCTTATGTATCTTATGTAATTTCTTTCCCTATATTCTGCAACTCAGTAGTAACTGTTGAGGAAAATGCCAGGAATTAATATATTAGTGTCTCATCTTTAGTCAATATCCTGGAAAATATAGCCATTGTGGCATAATTAATTGTCACATACTGAACACTTGGATGATAGGAAATATTGAAATTGATTGTTGATTCTTTAAACCGGACTAAGCATTATCTATGGCATTCAATCACTAGGCAATTAAATTTCTCCCCCTCCACTAAATTTTATTATAAAAGGCTATTTCTTCCCCTGCCCCAGGATGAAATGCACTGCAAAGTCATCACATTGACTTTCTTAGATTTTTTCCTAATCAAGTATCTTAGATATTTGAAATAAAATCTAAACTGCTTTAGAACAATATTTATTTGTATCGACAGTATTTCCCATAACATACATATATATGGTTATAGAGGTGTATTATTATACTATTATATTATTATATAGGTATATTATCATTATATAAGTATATATATATACACCCACTTAGGCTATTACTCTATCCTGGCTTATTTTTCCAGGGCAAAATTTTACAACTCTGGCTGGTTCCCTGTACTCTTTAGCAGAACTAATCTCTCTGATCATTACACTCCTTGTTTGCATACTTCATGAAACACAGCAAATACTTTTTGCTCCTGTGTTATTTCTTCCCTATTCTGAAATACCTTTTAAGTCATGAACATGGGGCACCTGGGTGGCTCAGTCAGTTAAACATCCAGCTTCAGCTCAAGTCATGATCTCACAGTCCGTGGGTTCAAGCCCCGCGTCAGGCTCTGTGCTGACACCTAGCTCAGAGCCTGAAGCCTGCTTCAGATTCTGTGTCTCCCTCTCTCTCTGACCCTCCCCTGCTCATGCTGTCTCTCTCTGTCTCTCAATAAATAAGTAATAATAAAAAAACATAAGACATGAACATGACCATGTTTTCATTGCCCCCATGCTGGGCTCTACACATAGAAACACATTCTTAATCACATTTATTAAAGAAATATATTATCTAACTCTAACTGCAATATTAATTCCATAAAGGGTCTGCAAAATATTACTTATTCTCATTATGGATTTTGAATTTTAATAATATTTTTTATTTTTTTAGAAATGATATTTTAAATGAGGTATTATTGACATATGGCATGATATTGGTTTCAGGTGTACAACATGCTAATTTGATATCTGTATATACTAAAAATTGTATACACCATCACTTCTCTAGTCAACAAAACGTTTTTTTCTTCTGATGAGAAATTTTAAGATCTACTCTCTTAGGAACTTTCAAATATATAATTGTGTATTAACGATCGTCACCATGCTGTATATCATATCCCCATGCCTTATCTATTTTATAAATAACTTTTCACTGCCTTTACTCATTTCTCCCACTCCCCACCTCTGACAACTACCAATCTCTTCTCTGTATCTGTAAGCTTGTTTTTGTTGTTGTTGGTGGCGGTGGTTTGTTTTGGTTTTGGTTTTGGTTTTGGATACCACATATAAGTAAGATCATATTGTTTTTGTCTTTTTCTATATGAGTCTTTTCACTTCGCATAATGCCCCCAAGGGCCATCTGTGTTGTTACAAACGGCAAGAATTCATTCTTTTTTCATGACTGAATAATATTTCATATATTGTGTTACCATTTGTATACACACCACATTTTCTTTATCCATTCATCCGTTGATAGACACTTAGAATGTTACCTTATCTTGGCTATTGGCAATAATGCTGCCGTGAACTTGGGAATTCATGTCTTTCAAATGAATAATTTTGGTTTTTTTTGTAAATATCCAGAAGTATAATTGATAGATCACATGATAGTTTTAATTTTAGCTTTTTGAGGAAACTTTATCCTGTTTTACACAGAAGCTGTACCAATTTACATTCCCACCAACAGCATAAAGGGATTCCCTTTTGTTTACATTCTCACCAAAATTTATTTCTGTTCTTTTAGATAATATTCATTCTAAGAGGTGTGAGGTGATATCTCATTGTGGTTTTGATTTGTATTTCCCTGATGATTAGTGATGTCGAACATCTTTTGATGTATCTATTGGCCACCTGTATATCATATTTGGAAAAATGTTTATTCAGGTTCTCTGCCCATTTAAAAAATCAGTATCATTAAATAGAATATATTAGTTTTGGGTATACAGTGTAATAATGATTTGACACTTGTGTACACTGTAAAATGATGACCACAATAAGTCTAGTCACCATCCATCACCATAATAAGTTGCAATTGTTTTGTGTGTGTGTGTGATGAGAACTTTCAAGATGGATTCTCCTGGCAAACTTTAAATGTGCTCTGCTCATTTTTTAATTGGATTGTTTGGCTTTTTCTTGGCTATCGGGTTGTATGAGTTCTTGATGTATTTTGAATATTAACTCCTTATCGGATATATGATTTGAAAATATTTTCTCCTATTCCATAGGTTACCTCTTCATTTTGTCATGGTTTCCTTTGTTGTGAAGTTGCTTTATAGTTTGATGTAGTCCCACTTGTTTTTTTTTTTTTTGTTTTGTTTTGTTTTGTTGCTTTTGTTTTTGTGTCAGAGTCAAAAAAAAATCATTGCCAAGACCTATGTCAAGAAACATACTGCCTGTGTTTCCTCTAGAAGTTCTATAGTTTCAGGTCTTATGTTCATTTTTTAAATTCATTTTGAATTAATTTTTGTGTATGGTGTAAGAAAGCAGTCCAATTTCATTATTTTGCATGTGACTGTCCAGTTTTCTAAACACCATTCATTGAAGATGCTGTCTTTTCCCCATTGTATATTTTTTGCTCGTTTGTTATATATTAATTGACCATTTATGTGTGAATTTATTTATAGGGTCCCTATTCTATTCCACTAATATAGATGTCTGTTTTTATGCCAATAGTATGTTGTTTTGATTACTATAGCTTTATAATGTAGTTTGAAATCAAGGGGCATGAAGCATCCAGCTTTGTTTTTTTCTTAAGATTGCTTTGTCTAGGGGCACTTTGGTGGCTCAGTAGGCTAAACGTCCAACTGCAGCTTGGGTCATAACCTCATGCTTCATGAGTTGGAGCCCAGTGTTGGGTGCTTAGGATTCTGTGTCTCCCTCTCACTCTGCACTCCCCTTGTGTTCTCTCTCTTTCTCTCTCTCAAAAATAAATAATTTTTTTAAAAAAAAGATTGCTTTGGTTATTTGGGGTCTTTTGTGGTTACATATGAATAGTAGAATTGTTTGCTCTATTTCTATGAAAAAATGCCACTGGACTTTTGATAGGCATTGCACTGAATCCTCAGATTGCTTTGGATAGTATGGACATTTTAACATATCGATTCTTCTAAGCAGTACTCATGAAATGCATTTCCATTCATTTGAGTCTTCATGTTTGTCACTAATGTCTTTCAGTTTTTAGTGTATGGATCTTCTACCTCCTTTGTTAGGTGTATTCCTAAGTATCTTATACTTAATTTTTCTTTTTGATTATTATTGCAGTATGAAGAGGCAACAGATTTTTGCATATTGATTTTCTATCCTGAGACTTTACTGAATTCTTTTATTAGTTCTAACCATTTTTGGTCGTCTTTAGGGTTTCCTATATATAACAGCTTTGCATCTGCAAATAGTGACAGTTTTACTTCTTTCTTTCCAATTTGGATGCCTTTTACTTCTTGCATAATTGACCTGGTCAGGACTTCTAATATCATGTTGAATAAAAGCGGTGAGAGTGGGTACCCCTGTCTTGCTCCTCATATTAGAGGCAAAGCTTGTAGCTTTTTACTGTTGAGTATTGTAGGCGTGCTGACAACACTGAGTTCATCTTTGGCCTTCCATCTTGTTTTCCCTACCAGTGCATGGGTGGCACCATTTTAGATAAGTAGTGGAGATCCTCTGACTCACAGATGGCACAGCTTTAGGTAACCACCCTGTGACCTCACTACCATGGCCATCATTCATTAAGGACTGGGGGTTAAGGTCCAGGCAGAGACAGAGACTAGGAGCTGAGAGTAGCTGCTCTGGGTCATTCAACTGCCTTATTGCCCCATCAGTAAGTTACCCTGAATACAACTCTGTATAATATTATGGAATGGCTTGCTTGGTTTTTTGGTATTAAAGTATCTTCTTAGTCTGGAGGATACATTACTGGCCCTCCTTCAACTTGTAATAATTTGCATACTTAGCAAGATACTGAAAAGAAAACAAGCATGTGTAAAAGGACCATGCCTGGGGAAAGCTCCTTGTCCACAGTTGAACAAGTAGGGGAGGAGCCTCAGAGCTCATTGCATGTAGGGGAAAAACCAGGTTGGCCAGCAAACTCCAACCTCCATAGGGAAAAGGAAGTAGAGAGAGAAAGTGGACAAGCTATTGCAGCAGCAGCTTAGCCATTGATCCATGCCTTAAGATACACCACAGAAAAGGAATTATGAGTAAGGAGTGAATTGGAACAGTCCCAAGAGGCATTGGCTCTGGAAAAGGATGTATAAGCTGCATGTTCCTCTAATACAGATGTTATGTCCAAAAGAATTCAAAAGGAGGAGAATTCAAAAGGAGGAGGTACAGTTAGAAATTATGACATGTACGGTGGCAAAGATGTATGGGCACTGATTACCACACACTGGAGACAGAACTATTATATCTCAGGAGAACTGGGACCTGAAATCATGAGATCCCTGGGGTGATTCCTCTGATGAGGACATTGGATAGAGGAGGAAAATAATTTCCAGGCAAGAACTTTCATTCAAACAAAGACTCAGGACACTCATGAGCCTGGGAATGACTAAGAAATCCCCACTAGTGAGAACACAATTAGGGGATATTCTGCAGCTGAATTGGCAGAGCCAACAGGCACTTTAAGCATCAGGACTGAGAAGAGGTGGCTGCTTGTGTGTTACCACTCTCGGATACCGGGGGAGATGGTATTATGTCAGATGGGTTTCACATGTTAAGAATGGCCTCAGCCACTGCTGGACCTGCCTTGTGACAAAAATTATATACCACAGGCATGGGTGAGAATCGCAGGTGCTTAGCTAATCTGATTGATTAGGTAAATGCTAGCATCAAGATAACCTGGCCTAGTGAAGGGGCTGTTTTCTCTCCTTTGCTTTGCTGGACTTCTATGGAAGGATGACAAGAAATTATACTTGAAATGGGAATGAGGGGCACCTGAGTGGCCCAGTCAGTTGAGCTTCTGACTTCGGCTTAGGTCATGATCTCAAAGTATGTGAGTCGGAGCCCCACGTCGGGCTCTGTGCTGACAGCTCTGGAACTTGCTTTGGATTCTGTGTCTCCTTCTTTCTCTCTCTGCTCCTTCCTTGCTTGTGCTCTGTCTCCCTCTGTCTTAAAAATAAATAAACATTAAAAAAATGGGAATGAAACATGCCATTTACTCTCCATATTTTAGAAGTGCAGACAGAGAATTGTTTTCTTCTGGTATGGAAGACTTTATCTTAGAGTCAGCCCCAGGGGCATGGTATAGGACTTTAGTATCTTGCCCCTATGGGTAAATGGGCCTATTCTTAGAGTAGCAACTATGGTGACTGATTTCACTGAAATGGAAAGAATCCATAATGAGGGAAATAATTGAAAAAACAAATGATTTTACTAATGATAAAATGGCGACAAGGGACCCATCAAGGTCTCTTGTAAACAGTGGTGGCAAGATCTAATGTTTTTTTGGACCCCAAAAGAAAATGTAAACAAATGACCCAAATTGGTCTTTCTAATCCTATGGAAGGAGTTGCCCAAAGGAAAGCAGTTTACTTCCTTGAAGGAAGGCTCAAAAAACCCAGGTGTGTCACCAGAGTACTTCTCCACTAATGGAGGGATTTCAAGGGTAGAACCCCTTGATACCCCCAGACCCCTAGAGAATAGGTGTTAGGCCCAATATTGTCCTCTAGTGCATGCAGTAGGGGACAACTGGAGGCTCCATGTGGAGTTAACCATTTATTAGTCTTGCACTAACAGACTGTACTAGCTCTACTAAACACTAGAGGTGAATGAACACTTACCTGTGTGTGTGTAGGGAGAAATAAAATCTACTAATGGTGGCAGGAGACAAATTATCAAGGTCTGAAGAACTAGCCTCTACCTACAGATCAACAGGCTTCCTCCCCACTGTTTTCTAGTGCATATTTCTTCCATTTCTTAGTATATTTTCTATAGGATCTCGATCTAACTACAATGGCAAATGAATTCAAGTTGCATAACTTGTGATGATTTACCCTTTCTGGCTCAAGCAGCCACGCCATTACAAGAGTGACTGTAATGTAACTTAAAGTCACATTGTTGGGAGGTAAATACTGACATGATCTATGGTCTAGGACGATCAGTAAAGTTTCTGGGCATTATCTGATCAGATAGTACAAAAGTGATGCCTAAGGCAGTCATTGATTAAAATAAAAGCCTTCCCAATCCCTAAAATGGTAAAGGAATTAGAGGATTATTTTTTGGTTTAATAGGATTGTGGGAGACCTTATATTGCCCATGGGGCATAGATATTAACCCTTATGTTCCTTGGTTAAGATGGGAAGCTAAGATCGGACCTGGAGCAGCTCTGAGTAGGTGAATAATAACTCTTCAACTCTGCAATAAAAAAAAATGGCCTCCAATAAAACTACATTGCAAAAAAAGAAAAATGGGAAAGCTGCAGAATAGAAAGAGTAAAAAAGTAGAAGAGGTAGAGCATGAAGCATTTGTGGTGGAAAAAGCACTGGATCAATGTGTAGTGAATGGGAAGGTGGAGTATTTCCTGAAGTGGAAGGGGTTTGCAGATGCTGAGAATACTTGGGAACCTGAAGAAAATTTAGATTGTCCAGAGTTAATTGAAGCATTCCTTAATTCTCAAAAATCTGGTAAAGAAAAAGACGGTACAAAAAGAAAATCCTTATCTGACAGTGAATCTGATGGTAGCAAATATAAGAAGGAAAGAGATGCTACTGATAAACCAAGAGGCTTTGCCAGAGTTCTTGATCCTGAATGAATAACTGGAGCCACAGATACCAATGGAAAATTAATGTTTCTCATGAAATGGAAAGATGCATATGAGGCAGACTTGGTGCTGGCAAAAGAGGCAAATATGAAATGTCCTCAGATTGTAATTGTTTTTTATGAAGAGAGACTAACTTGGCATTTTTGTCCAGAAGATGAAGCTCAATAATTGTTTGTGTTGAAATATTATATATATATATACACACACACACACATACATACATACATATTATATATAATATATATATATACATACATACATACATACATATTATATATATTATATATGTAAAATCTGGGTCTTGGTTTTGTGATTTATTAGTATGAAGAAATAACATTCTCATTAAAATCAAGTATGAGATGTTTGTTTTGAAGTAGTATTGGGCGAGTTCTTGGGGTTTTTTGCATCTATAGCATTGGTTATTTTGAACAACTAAAAGCTGTCTGTATTTGCTTCCTTTGTCAGAAAATGATATTTCAGACCACGGTATATTATTCCCTTGCTTTAGAGAACATCTTTTCTACATGTTGGGGGAAATCTTCATAGTTGTTACTCAATCAGAATTTGTGTTTAACTTCTATATGCCTAAAGACCATTCTGGATTTTTGTATATTTAGGGGTGTGTGTGTGTGTGTGTGTGTGTATACTTAAAATACATACATAAATGGTTGTCTTTTTTTCTTTTCTTTTTTTTAACATTTCCCAAAATAAAAACAACAGTTTATAACCATGGATAAGCCCATGTTCCTGGGATGCCATCATTTTCATCAACCTAAGATATATACCACTTAAATTGAAATTTTTCCTGAAGACTTAACCTTTCAAAGTTTGTAATTAATTGGACAATTTACATATAATGTAAGCAATTTAATTGGACAATTTTAAAGCAGCCATATCAGAATCCATGTCCACAGTCACACAAAGGCAAGTTTATTTGCAAGATCCCCAAAAGGAAAATATTATCACTACCAACAACCTCCCCACCCAAATGAGAAAACTAGACAAGTCCTAGGCTGTATGAATTAGGTAAGCAAAACTTAGTTAAAATTCAGTTCAGTGGACATTTAAAGGTTCCTTCTAGTGAACCATTCTTCTTCAAGAAGTTCAAATCCCTGTGCTGCATTAACTAAAAAAAAAAGGTCATGATTCATGGAATGTCGAAGACTTGTTCATGGAAAACCTGATCATAATCAGATGGTCAGAGATGCTGGCAATTTAGCACCTGCTGGAATAAATGGGAGGTGGGAGGACAAAGGGCACATGGATGGCTCAGTTGGTTAAGCATCCAACTTCAGCCCAGATCATGATTTCTCTGCTCTTGGGTTCAACCCCCATATTGGGCTCTGGGCTGACAGCTCAGAGCCTAGAGCCTGCTTTGGATTCTGCGTCCCCCCTCCCTCTCCCCCTCCGCAATTCACGTTCTGTCTGTCTCTTTCTCAAAAATAAATTTTTAAAACATTAAAAAAAAATAAAACAAATAAATGGGGGGACAGATCTCTGTAATCTAAATTCTTGACCTGCATGGTTTTTCTTTACCCCAATTCATTCCTTACATGTAGGTTCAATCTTCTCAGTATTTGAGTTACTTGTTCAGCAGAAACCAGGAAAAACAATAACTTTGTAGTCGGAATACTATCCAACTATATATTATTTACTTTATTGTAAATACTGGTACACAGTGGTCAATAAATAGTTTTATATTCCTTTAAAACAAAACAACAACAACAACAACAAAGATGGGAAACTGATAGAATTGGCATGCTAACCAACAAGAGTCTTTCTCAAAGGCAAAAGTGTAGTAAAACAAGTAAGTGCAGGTCCTGAGGGTATTAATAATAGATGTGAGTTGTGAATTAGATGTAGACATGGCTGTGGCTTGTGGCAATGACAAAATGAGAAATCAATTATAGTCATAAAGATGTTGGGGATGGAATGTAGGAGTCCTGACAGCAGACCGACTCTGTCTTTGATCCTCCATCCTTTTCTCCCTTCTGACCCACAGATGCTTCCATGTTAGATTACTAGTAGAGCAACCCTCTGCTACACAGATGGTGCAGCTTTAGAGAACTGCCCTGTGATCTCATCACCATGTCCTTCATTACATGAAGGCTGGGGATCAAGATCCAGATAAGGACTGAAAACGGCTAGGGCACTCTGAATCATCTGTTGGCTCATTTGATTGACCCATCAGCAAGTTACCTTGAATAAAACTCTGTAAATGGTATGGAGTGGCTTGCTCATTTTATTGATGTTAAAGTGCCTTCCTAGTCTGGAGGATATATTACTGACCCTCCCCCATCTTGTAACAAATGTGATGCTAGCTGTGAGTGTGTCATATATGGCATTTATTATGTTGAGGTATGTTCCCGCTATGTGCACTTTGTTGAGTTTTTTATCATAAATCAATGTGGAATTTTGTCAAATGCTATTTCTACATCTATTAAGAAGGCCATATGATTTTTTTCTTTCATTTTGTTAGGATAGTGTATCTAATTGATTTTTAGATGTTAAACCATCCTTGCATTCCTGAAATAAATCCCACCAATCAAGATGTATGATTCTTTTTAATGTATGGTTAAATTTGGTTTGCTAATATTTCCTTGAAGATTTTTGCATCTATATTCTTTAGGGATATTGGCCTATAATTTTCTTTTTTAATGGTGTCCTTATCTGGTTTCATTCAAAGAGTACTGATGGCTTAGTAAAAGGAGTTTTGAAGCATTCCTTCTTTAGTTTTTTGAGAAGAGTTTGAGAAGGGTTGGTATTATTTATTCTTTGAATTTTTGGTGGACTTTACCATCTGGTGCTGGACTTTTGTTGGGAGGTTTTGATTACTCATTCAATCTCTTTTGTAGAAATTGAACTGTTCACATTTCTATTTCTTCATGACTCAGTCTTGGTAGGTTGTATTTTTCTATAAATGTGTTCATTTAGGTTGTCAATATTTAGGCATATATTTTTTATAGTAGTCTTTGTGATCATTAGTATTTCTGTGGCATCAAGATGTAATATCTCTTTCTTTCTTTTTTTTTTTTTTCATTTCTCATCCAGCTCTCAGTTTCACTGATTTTTTTTTCTATTTTTAGTTTCTATTTTGTTTCTGTTCTGACCTTTGTTATGTCCTTGTTTCTACTATCTTTGGGCTTTGTTTATTCTTGTTCTAGTTCCTTGAGATATAAAGTTAGGTGGGTTTTTGTTTGTTTTGTTTTTTTGGTTGGTTGGTTTTTTTGTCTGAAGTTTCTCTTATTTCTTGAGGTAAATATTTATCTTTATGTGCTTCATTTTAAAACCACTTTTTCTGCATACCATAAGTTTTGGAATTTTGTATTTCCATTTTGGTATTTTTTTTTGTATTTTGAAATCTCTGCTTTGATTTCTTACTGAACACTGAATATTACATTATTTAATCTCCAAATATTTATGCTTTTTTTAGTTTTCTTATATTTGATTACTAGTTTCATATCATTGTGGTTGGAAAGATACTTAATAAGAATTTAATCTTCTTAAATTTATTAAGACTTGTTTTGTGATCTAATACATCTATCCTGGAGAATGTTTCATGTGCATGTGATAAAATATATATTCTGTTGGATGGAATGCTCTATGTATATTTGTTACATCCATCTTGTCTAGTGTATTATTTAAGGCCAAGATTTCCTTACTGATTTTCTGTCTAGATGATTGATCCGTTGATGTAATGAGGTGTTAGCATCCTCTACTATTATTGTATTGTTATCTATTACTCCCTTTAGGTCTGTTAGTATTTGCTTTATATATGTTGGTTCTCCTATGTTGAGTACACAATATTTACAAATGTCACCTTCTTCGGTTGGATTGACCCCTTTATCATTACATAATGTTCTTGTTTCTAATTACAGCCTGTGTTTTAAAGTCTATTTTCTCATATATAAGTATAGTTAGCCCAGCTTCCTTTCGATTTCCATTTACATGGACTTTTTCCACTCCTTCATTTTGTGTCTGTGTATGTCCCTACATCTCTTGTAGCTAGCATATAGATGGATCTTGTGTTTTGTCTGTGTGTTGGTGTTTGTGTGTGTGTTTATCCATTCAGCCACATTGTATCTTTTGATTGGAGAAATTAGTCAATTTATATTTAAAGTAATTATTGATTGATATGTACTTTTTTCTATTTGGTTAATTGTTTTCTGATTGTTTCATAGTTTCTTTCTCTTCTTTTATTCTCTTGCAATCATCTCTTAGTTTTGTGACTTTCTTAGGTAGTATGCTTTAATTCCTTTCTATTTATCTTTTGTGTACCTACTATAGAATTTTGGTTTGTGGTTACAATAAGGTTTACATATAACACTTTATGCCTATAACAGTCTATTTTAAGTAGTTAACAACTTAAGTGTGATTGGATCCCTAAGCTCTACTTTTAACTCCCCCACACTGCCAGTTTGTTTTTGATGTCACATTTTGTATCTTTTTATCTTGTGTATCCCTTAAGTAATATTTGTAGTTACAGTTACTTTTACTACTTTTGTTTTTTAACCTTAATAGTAGCTTTATAAATGATTAATCCACTGCATTTACTATATATTCACCTTTCCAGTGGAACTTGGTCTTTCATATGTGTGTGTGTATACATATATATATATATATGAAACATATAAATATATATATATATGTATATTGCTAATAAGTGCCCTTTCTTTTCAGCTTAAAGAAGTCCCTTTAGCATTTCTTATAATTCTTATTCCTGTTGCAAATTTTGAATTTTTAAAATTAGTATTATATTTTATTATGTTGTAAAAATTTTTCTCGTTTCTGGTCTTCTATAAACATCTTTTATAATTTTAATTTCTGTCATTTGTGTAGCATTCTAATTTAGGATTTTCTCAAATGATTGCCATAAAATTAGTATTTAACTTCTGTGAGAAAACTAAGTGTTTTGGGCATCAAAATAAAGAAAAAAGTTATTAAAAAGTTGCAGGGTCACCAAGAAACTTTCTCTAAGAAAGAAAAATAACATGTTTTCTATGTATATAATTGAAAAACAAATTCTTGGAATGCAAACTCTTTGAGAACTCTCATTACTCATGTTTGTGTCTTCTATAATGCTTAGTGAACTGTGTGACCTCTAGAAGAAAGTACTATTTTTTATAGGAATCCAATATGATTTGGAAGGTGGTTTCCAAAATCACACCAGTTTCTAATAAATACTACTTTCATTTTATGTTATTACCGTCATTATTTCATGTTTCAGAATATTTCCTGTCTTTCATATATTGAATTTAGGCAGATTGAATATCTGAATCAGAAAAGAATAATGAAATTGTGGTTTTAAGAATATTTTTGTGGGATGCCTGGGTGGCTCAGCCAGTTGGCAGCCGACTTCGGCTTGGGTCATGATCTCACAGCTTGTAGGTTCAAGCCCCGAGTCGGGCTCTGTGCTGACAGCTCGGAGCCTGGAGCCTGCTTCAGATTCTGTGTCCTCCTCTCTCTCTGTACCTCCCCCACTCACACTCTATCTCTCTCTCTCTCTCTCTCTCTCAAAAAATAAATAAACACTAAATTTTTTGATTAACAAAATAATATTTTTGTTCTATTTTTCTCTCATTTTTTTTTCTTTTCTTTGCCTTAGGTGAATAACTCTTTTAACTTTATGGCATACATCCTTCCTTTAAAATACAAATAAATGGCTCAAACTCCCATCTCATACAAATAAATGACTCAAACTCCCATCTCAGAGCAATGTGGGAAGAAAAGTGCTCTTCCCAGTAATCTGAATGTTCCTGATAAGAAAAAAAAAAATAAAACATAAAAAGAAAGGAAGGAAAGAAAAGGGGAGGGAAGTGGGGAGGAAGAGTCTCCCCGCCTTACCAGGTCTTAACTCCAGATTTTAGCTTTGTTGGGAAACCGAGTCCGCATTCCTTTGTTACCCCAAATGCTTCTAGTACAGGAGTTCTGGAGAATGCAGATTTTTTCTTAAGGTTGAGGATTTGTGCACAATAATTACAATCCATGCAAAAAAGAATTAACTTGAAACTCAAAATTAAATATTATAAATTCTTCATTAAAAAACACTGACATAGGAGATGTAAGCTACTTTATTCCACAGATGTCTCATTTTTCTCACTTTTCAGGCCACATTTTTCGTTTCCAACTTTTCAACATCTTTCAGAATATTTCACAGAAACTTGATTGTTAATATGTAAAGAAATAAGGACCTTTCTTTGCCTCACTTTTGTTCATCTGACATATGGAAGCAGGCTTCAACTTTCTCCTAGAGATACATGGAGTAGAGACCTTTTTTCTCAAGAGGAATTGTCCTTCCAATCACGAGCTACCTGGTCAACCTCACACATCTTTTGAAATTCCCCACTTTGCTGTTTCCCAAAATATACACAGCTCAGTAGTTTAGCCATTTTTAATCCTTTTTTATATCTTTAATACCAGTTATTTTATTACTTATAATAGTCTACAACAGTCACTGTTTGTTCTCTTTGTATTTTTTGACCCTTATTTATCTTCAATTTTTTTTATTTTTCTCACTGGATTTCCCCACTTTAGTCATTTAATTGTCCAATGATTTTTGAAAGTGAAAATATTTCCTAATTTTTCCTCTGAATCTGATAACTAAGGAGTTTCCCAGAATGAGAATTATTTTTAAAAAATAGCTATGTGGCAACAAGGCCCATGGGCTATTCTTGTGAGAAAAGAGTAAAAGCCTTTCCTGGGGATGTTGAGGTACCCAAATACATGCACAGAACTAGGAGTCCACCAAAATTTACTAGAGGAAGGCTTTGCCATTGGCACATCCATGCTTGCAAAAGACCCACAGGAAACTTTCTTAGTTTTTGATGCATTCACCCAAGAAATAACATCAGTATTAAGAGATGAGGGCTTTATGGTCTCATTCCTTTCTTGTGCAAAAGTTATAAGTGCAAACTTCAGAAAATTCAAGTAAATGCAAATATGCCTTATAAACTTCTTTTAGAAATATATAGGAGAGGGTTTCTAAATAATATATTTAACATATTTAAGTTATTAAATGATATTCACCTTATACATGTAATTTTTAAAATATATGGGTCATACATAGTTATGGCCCACAAATGACATCTTTCATATTCTTGAAGCATCATATATTCATTCTGTGAATAAATATTTGATACCTTATATGTGACATTTTTTTAAATTTTTTTTAATATTTATTTTTGAGATAGAGAGAGACAGCACAGGCAAGGGAGAAGCAGAGGAGAGGGAGACGCAGAATTGGAAGCAGGCTTGAGGCTCTGAGCTGTCAGCACAGAGCTCGATGTGGGCTCGAACTCACAAACTGTGAGATCATGACCCGAGCCGAAGTCGAAAGCTTAACCGATTGAGCCACCCAGGTGCCCTGTGACATTTTCTGTTAACTGAGCATTTATGGTTTTACTTCTAGTTTTACTGTCACAGCCTCTATACATTCACAATGCTCTGTTTCCTCTAATATCGTCACTTGAAAACAAATCAAGCATCATTATTATGTCTGTCAAAATGGTTCATTGTTGTTTATGACCCCCTGGTGCTGCCAAACATTGGTGAGCCACTCTCTCCAGGTCTGCTTGACTGACTAATAGATGTAGCTGATTGATAGGAGTGGCGACCCAAAGAAACAGTCTTTTGTTTAAGGTACCTGATGGCTCTATGTAAATATGGTCAATAATATTAACACCTTGGGCTTTTCCAAGTTTAATTTAAGACCCAGAACAGTTGAACTACTTATGAAAACAGGTTAGATTTTTAGAATTAATTTGTCTATCACCAGTATTCCTTAAGTACAGATATCTGTAGCTCTCAGTCTTCATGCTGTCTCACTATATCTTTTATTATTCACATTTGTAATATATTCTTTACATGAATCATGAAAAAGATGATTCTCAATGTGCGAAACAAAATATTTGAGTAGGACAGAAGAATATAATCCTCAACAATGAAATAATTTATTAATATGTGGAGTCTAAAGATTTGATTTTGTTTTTCAATCTCTTTCATTATCTCTTTCTCAATGAGCTATTCTGGGGCATTATTTATGGACTACCTCAACCCAATTCATGATTTCTAATAACTATATGTAAGAAAATGAGCATGGCTTAGTAGGAGTTAATGGTTTTGATTTCAGAAAATTTATTTATTCTGAGTCTCAATTTCATTTTCTGAAAAATGGGAAAACCAGTGAGTACCTTATATGATTATTTTGCAGATTAGATTATTTAAGATACCAGCATAGCTCCTAACATTTGCTAGATAGTCATTAATTATACATATATATATTTTTGAATAATGTAGTCATTATGTATATTTCCATACTATATATAGATATGAACTATATTATTCTATAAAACATGCCTATTTTTCCTTTATTTATCCACACCTCCTTGCATACAACATTGCATTGGAATGAGTGACTAAAATGTCTTTGCTATTTTGTGTTATGTGTATTTTACCAGAATTTTGAAAATTGAAAGGAAACAAAGGTTGCCTTAAATTAATTTTCTCATCTTCTTAAAACTTTTCTTGCTGTTGTTCATTTATTTTATTTCATAAATTCCACATATGAGTGAAATCATATGGTATTTGTTTCTCTGATGGTCTTATTTTACTTAGCATAATATTGTCTAGCTCTGTCCGCATTGTTGTAAATGGTAAGATTTCATTTTTCATGGTTGAGTAACATTCCATTGTATGTATATACTACATCTTCTGTATCCATTCATCAGTCCATGGAAACTTGTACTGTTTCTGTAGTTTGGCTATTGTAGGTAATGCTGCTATAAAAATTGGGGTGCATGTATCCTTTTGAATTAGTATTTTGTCTTCTTTGAGTAAATACCAAACATAGGGAAGAAGAGAGAGAAGCCAAGAAATAGACTCTTAATACAGGGAATAAACTGATGGTTACCAGAGGGGAGGTGAGTGAGGAGTTGGGTTAAATAGGTGATGGGGATTAAGCAGTGCACTTAGAGTAATGAGTACCAGGTGTTGGATGGAAATGTTCAATCACTACATTGTACACCTAAAACTAATATTAAACTCTATGTCAACTAACTAGAATTTAAATTAAAACTTAACAAAAACATTTTCTTGCCTTTCATATAATTCTTCAACTTTTTAGATATGTGCCATTGAATAACATTGGTGTTGTTTCTTTCATACAAAGTAGCATGAGTATTCTTAGCAAATATTTGAAGTTACATTCACAATTCTTATTCATAAGATAAGTTGTACGGAATCTTAGTCACTAAGAAGCTAAAAACATTTGATAGGTCATATATTAATGAGTACTTTAGGAAATAATTAAGCCTATCTTTTTTAGAAAGTGAGATAGGATTAGGTTATTTCCAGGGGAAATGTTGTAAGAGTACATTAAGGGATATTTAGAATGAATTGAACATAAAGAACACTTTAGGTATAAAGAGGTATCTTCAGAATATGGACTATATATTTATAGGTAAAGAAGACTAGATTTGAAAACTTTATACTCTGGTCTAGAGCCTATATTGGAGATATAGGATGGGAAACATTTAGCATTCCACAGATCCATTGCAGGGTATTTGGGACCATTTAATAAGACAACTAAGATTAACATATATTTCCCAGTGCAAAATTAGTGTGATAAAATGATGAAGGATGTGCGTATAATTAATGACTATGCCTGTGTATGCATCTGCATTGAATAAATGCTGAGTTAACTTACTAAATAAACTCTGATCATTGAAATATTTTTATATTAAAAAACGTATTGTGCTAGAAAATAATGCATGTAATGTTTTAGGACACAGGGAATTTTGATTAGGGTCCAGCCAGTGCTCTTCTCTGCTACGATTGGGAAAAAGGGGGCTTCATTTATGTTTGGTCCTATACAGAAGTGGGACAGTGTAGAGAAGAAAAACTGACTGACATGACTATCCTAAGGAATCTTTGTGAAGAAAACTGCCAGCATACCCTCTTCTGAGAACATAGAGTTGCTAGTCATATGCTGTTAACTCACCTTCAAGTGAAACCTGAAATAATAAGCATCCCTCTCAAGTCCAAAGGGTATGATCCCTACCATGATCTCTTAAAAGCACAGAAACTCTGAAATGCATAGATTTTGAGCTCACTCTTTCACAACATTCTACTCATCCCATGACCATGAATCTGTAGTGATTTTTAACTCCTATGTCATAATTCATTCAAACATAGAGCTGTTATAAAGATCATTATCAATTTGTGGGGAAATATTTTAGAGTCAAATGAGCTTTTGATATAGTCAAGATCCATATTGAATTTTCAAAAACCACTTCTTTCCTGACCTTTGGATTCCAAGGACTACTATATCAATTTTATTATTTGATATATTGATGAAATTATAACACAGTGGACTATAAACAAAATAATAGCAAACCTTTCATCCCAATGTGCACAGTTATAAATGGTAATACTGTTTTTAGCAAAATAAATGAAACAAATAATTTATTTTCAGAAGACCTCTATATTTTAATATTGTGGGTCCACATCAGTCATTTCAGCAAAATAATCTCGTAATCATTAATGAGACCTATTCTGGAATATAGGCTAGAGTGTGTGGTTCCCAGATGAATATAGCTCTTTGCAGCAGAGTTTGGTAAGACAGGAATGTATTAACTGACATAGATATAATTTATCTGAGATGGAATAATGCAGCATTTGCAGTTTTAAAAATGTTCTCACTTGCCAGGGACAGAAGGAAGATTCCATATGGATTTCCTTAAAGCATCCCTCAGAGACCTGGAGAGGGCAAGATTACGAACTGCTTTATAGCCAGGGCCCATGTTCAGCTGAGGAAGATAGAGGCAGATCACTGAATGGGCACCACGAAGACTTAGATGCAGTGACTCTACATTCTCTCTCTGGGAACTCACGGGATACACTCAAGCTGTCCATGTCACTGTTTTTTTGTGAGTGTGTGGTTTTGTGTGTGTGTTTAATCTTGATAAAGCCTTTTTATTACCATGCCCATCATGAGCCCATTAAAGTTAAAGGCTTTCAATTTTTCTCCTTGTGACCTAAAAACAAAACAAAACAAAACAAAACAAAAACCCAAACTTGTTTTCTCTTATTCTAGAGATATTGAACTTTCCTCCTTATATTTTCTTCTTTTGTTCAAAAGCTAGGGCATTTTTAAAGGAGTATTCAAGCATAGCACTGTGTCAAATTTTCTTCTGATGATTTTCTATAGTATTGTGGGAAGATATGTCAGATTTAAGAATAAAATTTGCATAAAATGATTCATGCTTTATAGTTTGCTATTACCCTGGCTGGTCAAATGGAATTCTCTAAATCATATATTAAGAATATAAGCCACTTATGATGACTAGTATATCTACAACCAAAAGGAAGACATATTAAATATGCAATTTTGTATTTAAAAATACAGTTTAAATAATGTATTAGTTTTATGTACTTCTGTTAACATAAAGGATATGAAATATGAAACTGAGATTGATCTATAGCTAATTATTATATTCCAAATAAACAATGAGTTTTAATTTCCTTTTGTATTTGGAAAGTCCGAATCAACTACAGTAACCACTGAATATTGAGATATAGGTGGGGGGGCTTATATTTTTAGAGCATAAAACTGGTCAAATTTTCTACTTTGGCCATTTGCTTCTTTCTTTCTTTCTTTCTTTCTTTCTTTCTTTCTTTCTTTCTTTCTAATAGGCATTACATTATGTGTTTCAACTGGAGCTGCCAGTTATTTTTGTAACTTATATAAAAGCAAAATTATTCATAAGTTTCATTTCAACAGATTCATTCATTCAGTCCATATTTGTTGCTTGCCCTATATGTGCAAGACTATGTGAAATATTAAGTTTTGTTCAGTTAGTGGAATAAAATCAGGGCCTAAATTACTTCTTCCTTCCTTGTATCTTCCTTTTCATATTAAAAAAAAAAAAATTACCAGGAAGCAAAAACTGTCCCTCTCAGATATTCACCCTCAACAATGTTCATCACATTCTTCCAGTACAATAAGACAAATATGTTCAATTTTAGTTGAAGCTACATTTAGAAATAGTGAATATGTTCAGTCTTATTGAGAACAACAGGGTGGCTCTGGTGATCTCTTTTATAGAGGATGAGTCATATTCAAAACAGGATTCTACTGAAAAATATGGTCAGTGTTGACAGCATTTAGACAAATTCAGCCTTCTCTGTGACTAAAGCTTATGTTGATTATGCAATACACTATCCTCTTGGTAGCATGTCTTTGTGAGTAAAGCATTCTGATACTTTCACTACTCCTTATAGGTTTATCGTGAATACATTTTTAACCTCCACATCAACATACACATTTTAAAACTAATTTTTAGGAGAATTTATTTACATTAAAGGGTTAGAGTTATGACACAAGTCTGTACTGAAGCTAATAGTCCTTATTAAAAATTAATGAAGTTCCATGGAATCATGACTACCACAGCATGTTAAACCATTTTTAGATCATCATGGAATATAGCAATGAGACTTCCATATCCCATAAGATATTTATATGGTACAAGGAATGTGGTTACCCCAGGAATCAGTCATCTACTATGGTTAACTAAGACACTCACAATTGATCTTTAGTTACCTAATTTTTAAAATTTTAAAAATTGCTTTATGAAATAAAATAATTGATTTTCTTTTACTAATTCTTCTTTTCAATGAGATGCATAAAATCATGTTAGCAAAATTCCCTCAAATTCCAGTAAAGATTCCAGGTTCAAATTTGATTTTAAAAGTTCAATTTAAAGAGACAGTTACTTGAATAAGGTGTGATATTACACTTCCTTTTTTTTTTCAATGTCCAGCTTAATCTGTTAAAAAAAAAATACTGGTGTGTTCTAGGGGCAAAAGTTTATAGAAGACAGAACACCGGACCTAGATTCAAATGCTAGAGGTGCATTTCTTCTCTACTGTGTACCCTCTTGTGGCCCGATTAAGTTGGTTCATGACTCTGAGCATCATGTGTTTTCCCTATTAACTGAAAATAAAAATGACTCCCCCAATTACCTGTCAAGAAAGCTATGGATATTTTAAAAACTTACATAATATCAAAGACACATGCATATACAGCTCTATATATCTTTGGAAAAATGTCTATTCAAGTCCTCTGCCCAGTTTTAAATTGGATTTTTTCTTTTTGGTGTTTAGTCATGTAAATTATTTATATATTTTGATATTAACCTCTTATCAGATAAATTGTTTGCAATGATCTTCTCCCATTCAGTAGGTTTTCTTTATGTTTTGTTGATAGTTTCTTCACGATGCCAAAGCTTTTTATTCTGATGTAGTCCCAGTAGTTTATTTTTGCCTTTGTTTTTCTTATTTGAGGATATATATCTAGAGAAATGTTGTTCTAGCTGATGTCAGAGAAATTATTGCCTGTGTTCTCCTTTAGGAGTTTTATGATTTTAGATCTCACATATCGACCTTTAATCCTATTATTTTTGTGTATGGTGTAAGAAAATAGCCCAGTTTCATTCTTTTGTCTGTAACTGTCCAGTTTTCCCAGCATCATCTATTGAAGAGACTGTCTTTGCGCAATTGTATATAATTGCCCCCTCCTCCAAAGATTAATTGACCATGTCATTATAGATTTATTTCTGGGATCTCTGTTTTGTTCTGTTGATCTATATGTCTGTTTTTGTGCCAGTACCATACTGTTTTGATTACTACAGTTTTGTAGTATATCTTGAAATCCGGAATTGTGATACCTCAACATTGCTTTGTCTATTCAATGTCTTTTGTAGTTCCTTCAAATTTTAGGATCATTTGCTCTAGTTTTGTGAAGAATCCTATTGGTATTTTGATAGGGATTAAATTGAATCTGTAGATTGCTTTGAGTAGTTTGTATATTTTAACAATAATTATTCTTCCAAGCCATGAGCACAGAACATTTTTCCATTTGTTTGTGTTACCTTGGAGGAAAAAAAGAGCTCTATGCACATCAAGGAATTATTATTATAATGAAATTTAATTGCAATAAACTTATGCAGCAACATATATTATAAGTAAATAGTGCTAAAATATATAATCTTACCTGGAAGTAGGTAAAGAGAACAGTGAGGTCAACTGGATTTTTACTTTTATGTTTGAGGTTTTATTCCAACTCTTGATTGGTGATGTTGGAAGTGAACTCAGTTCTGGAAGTTATGTATCTTCCTTATGTGCATAGGGAATTCAACTTTGGTCATAGTTGCAGTCAAAGGTTGTGGTACTCAGTGCTCTCAATAAATTCTGACTTGAACTCTGAGTTGAAGCTATCTGAAGTGTCAACTCAGAAATCACTAACCTATCCCTGATTGTAGCCACCAGGATGCTGATTGTGATGTGGAAACCTGTCTAAAGGACAAGCCCATGCATCATTGTCAGTGAACTTTGGGACAATAATTGCGATTTTGTGACTATTTTTATAAGTGATTGCATTTCAGGCAAAAAAAAATCTAATACATTTTTAGACTTTTAATGTGTTCTAAATTTTCCATGGAGTAGACTAGCTATTTCTGTTGGATAAGCAGATCACTAATCATTCATTTTGTCTCTTTCTGAGTAGCAAGATGTTATTTAATATTCAAGAGCCCTGCATCCTTAGATTTAACACTGCAGTGATATTTTAAAAATTACCCTTTGTAGCAAAGATACAACATAACCACAATTTATGCCCCTAATTTGTACTTGTTCAATAAACAAATCATTAGTTTGGAGACAGAAGGTCAATGCAGAAAAAAAAATAATTATGAGTGTATCCTTCCAGCAAATTGATGCATTGTTTTCTGTGCAACCACACAGACTTGGAGCTATAATTCTATCCCCCATCATTTTCACACATGCAAGTACAAACATGTACACAAAGTCATGCACCAGAAAATAGGCATCGTGTTGTCTCACAGGCAAGGGAATGAAGTAAAAGGACTGAGTTCATTCAACACTAATTACCTGAGCCTCACTCTGCTTCAGGCACTGTCCTAGCTGTTCCTGAAATGTAATAAGATTTTCTTTCCTGTTACCGTCCCTTCGCTTCTAGATGTCCTTTCTGAAATGTCACCTGAGAGCCTTCTTACCTCATTATGGTATGAATCTATCATATAGTTGTCCTTGCCATTCATTCATTCAACAAATAATTACTTGTATTCAATAAACCATCACTAACATTAATCTTCCACAAAGTACCGAAGACTACAGTAGGCAAAAGAGATAAAGATGAAGGTTATCCCCACCCTACTCCCACATATACACACACAGCCTAATTATGACTAAACTTGAGACTCTATATACTGGGCACTGTATCAAGTTAAATGTATATGACCTCAAAAACAAGGTTATATTTTGGCTTTTTAAGATTAAGTGTGCTTCAAAATATGTCCAATGATTTTCTTTTTATTTTCTTGTCAGATAATTTACAAATCCAAAATATACAGGCATATGGAAGAAACTACTTCTTAGATATCAATTTTTATTACTTTCCTTCAAATGTAAATCCGGTTTTGGTTACCACCTCTGTATTTTTCCATCACCTTTTTCAGAAGTCTTTCAAACAGTAGAGAGTTGTGGAAAGAATGTGCAGCTTGAGAAAATAGCCTGCTAAATTAAATATGCTCTCGTGTTAACTATTGAGGAGACTGGACCTACCGACGTGGTGGAAATTTCTTCTCCTTCATGGGGGTTGGGTTTGTGTATCAGGTTTTGGACACATATGTGCAAGCACATGCTATAGAGATGAAGTGTGCAGAAAAGGAAAATGGACAATTGGCCTTGCTCTGCGATGGATTAGATGAACATTGGGAACTTGATTCAGATTGCTCAGCTCAACTTTCCTGTTAATATTCCCTAGTGACATCATCCAATTACATTTGGGAAAGATTAAAATAAGATGCCAGAGTGAGATACCAAGAATTTTAAGGAATGGATATGTAGGGAGGTACAGATTACTAATTATACAGAAATCATAAAACATTTCCCAATCAGAACTCCCAAGAAAGATTCCCTTTCGTTATTTTAGATAGTTGTAGAGTTTTAATTTGGGGTCCCTGGGTGACTCAGTCAGTTAAGCGTCCAACTCTTGATTTTGTCTTGGGTCATGATGAGCTCATGGCTTGTGAGTATAATCTTGTAGCGTGGAGCCTGCTTGGGATTCTCTCTCCCTCTCTGCCTGCCCCTGCCCCACTTGCTCGCTCTCTCTCTCTCTCTCTCTCTCTCTCTCAAAGAAATAAAAATTAACTTTAAAAAATATTTTAAAATAGTTTAATTTATTTTTTAACTTTTCGAAACATTAAGTTAGTTTCAGTTCTTCCACAAAAATTCTAGGAATGTCTGTTGTTTGAAATTGAAAATTGTTTCTCTTTTACTAACTCTAAAAGTAGATTTTGGGGTAGCACAAATTTAACAAGGAAATTTAACAAATAAAACTGTGGTTTCTCTTTTATTAACTCTAGAAGTAAATTTTGAGGTAGTACAAATCCTCTATATAAGAGGATTGCTGTTAATATAATTATATGTATTGAATCTTAGTTTTTAAAAGTATTGACTATAAATATTATAAACTTCAAAGATGAGTCAAATATTATTTCACAGTGTCCTTTTTTTCCTTAGTGTTCTTTACGTTTTTGAAGAAAATTATACAAGCTGAGTAGGACTCTCTGTTGCTCAGAAATCTAGATATAAACTTAGATTTTATAACATTTGGGATCACATAATCAATCCCCCCTTCAATACTGTAGGTATAATCTCTCCCCTTATCCAAACTATATTTAAAGAATTTTTTATAGTCACTTATGTGAACACTGAATCACATAGGTGATACTGAAGAATTTAAATGGGCAAGGCTTTCCTTTGTTTAAAAAAATTCAAATAATTACATAGTTATTGCCACTTAATTGATGTGTATATATATGTATACACCATAAGTACTTCATTATAATTGCATGATTTTCTGGATAGTCAAACTATAGATGCATTTTCCTTCATCCTTTGTTATAATGTTTCTAATCTCCCACAAATTGTGCCTCCACAATTTCTCATCACTAGCTTGAGGACTTCCTCGATGGGGTGTTTGTGGCAGGAAAGGTGTTTGTGGTATCTCCAGTTGTAATGGCAAGTTTCCTGTGTCTCTGTGACATATTAAAAGTAGTGATTTAATTAATTTGAAATACAGTAAATTTTGCTATAAAGCTTGTTTTGTAAATACAAATGTGTTCCAACATGAGTGATACATTAACGAACAGTTTTTGCATAATGTGAACTTTAAACACGGGGTGAACACAGACAACTTCATCCAACTGAATTTTAAGAATGTGCACACATACAAGGATATACTTCAAACATCGACTAGCTACTTTACCACATGTATAATGAGACATACCTTTCCCCATCAGCCGTTACCACTTTCCCATTCAATTTCGGGGAAGCCTCCTTCCTTTACCTGAGTGTAATTCACGCTATAACTCTTCCTCCCACATTGACAAGCAAACTTTATTTCTTGAAAGTAAAGTGTGAAATCCATGGTGGCAGCAATGTATTCCTTAACCATTTAGAAGGTGTCACCGGTTTTCATCTGCTTCCTAATTTTGTATTTATTATGTCACTGACAAAATTTTTGAGTACCATAGTATCATGCTCCTAAGTTTTTCCCATAAATCCTGCGGTTTCTATTGTGCAATATTTCATGGCCTGGTGATTTTCAGGAGTGTGTATGCATGTTGTGTCATAGCTGCACAACTTTAATAGTATTAAATCCATATTAGCATAAATGAATCAATTCATATTGCAAATATTCTGTCGGTTGAATGTACTTCTGGGGGATTTATTAGAGATGATACACCGTGTGTTAGGCTGTTTGTACTATTTTCTTATTTCTGACACATATTAAAACATCCCATCCTCTCTTACAGTAACTAGGGCTGTTACACTTGGAGTGTGGAAAAAATTATATATGTCACTTCCAAGCTTGGTACTTAAAAATACCCTGTAGGATCCTCCCGCCATCTTTTCCGCTTCCTTTGTGATGTGTCAGTGTCCAGTCTGAAAATATCTTCCTTCGAATAGAGGGAGCTTAACGTAAGAAGTTGGTTATATATGTAGCCTAACAGCGGAGAAGCCAAACAAAGGATGGGAATATGAGAAAGAGGGCTAAAAAAGAGAAAGAAAAGAAAAAAGAAAAAAAAAAGAGAATGGGGCTAGAGCAAATGGAGCAGAAGATGATGTTTTTGGATTGGAAATTGGCACCAAGGCATGCCAGCCTGGACGGATCTAAATCCATGGAGGAGAGGAGCCCCCTTAGGCATCCACCTAAAGCAGAGAGAAGTGGGAAGCAAAATCTTGGCAATATGTTCCCATACACGGGTCTTTTGACAATACTTCTCAGAAGCAAAGGGCAGAAAAGTCTCAAAAGCAGTTGCTTGAGATACAAAGCAGGGAAGAGAAGAGCCGTAACTGGATCTGAAAGCAAACAGAAAAAATGACCTACAAAAGATGACCCTTGAGCCAATGTGTCCTGGATTGCATGGTTATAAAATGAGGTACTTGAGGCCCTGCCAAGTCAAGTCACCTGACCAGCACTGGACTGGACAGCACAGCACTGTGATAAATAAACCTTGAACTTGTTAAGTCATTGAGGTTTTAGAATTCATTTCATTTCTTGCTCAGCTGAAGCTATTGTATTGTGAGGATTTTCATTTTCTACAATGGACATTTTTGCTTGTATCCTTATCTCCTGAGAGAGACCTGGTTTCTCTTTGGGTCTGGGGAAGCAGATTAAACCCCTAGATTACATTTACGGGTTATGTGGCCTTAACTGATCCAGTCAGCTATTTAAGAAGAGGACATGCCATACAAGCAATTCTAACCAGAATATTTAATTTGTCTTTAAGATATTCTTTTCCTTTGATCATGAATGAAACAGCATGTAACCCTGGAAACTCGTAACAGTCATGTTCCAGCCTGAGAAGTGTCTAGCCTATAATAAAGGTGCAGTAAAGAAAAGAAAGTTGGAAAATAGTTAGGTCCTCGGTGATATCCTTAAGGTTTGGGATCAAAAAGTATCTACTTCTGAACTTGAAACTTGTTGGAAATCAATATATTGCCTTAAAGAATGAAGGGCATATCTTTTCTCCTTCATTCATTCTTTATTTCTTTCTTGCTACATAAAATACCTCAAATTCTAAGTTACAGGTATTTAAGTTTGTAATTTTTTTAACTTTCAATTTATCTTTTTCATTTATATGTATGTATAATATAAGAGTTACTTTCCATTTCTAAATAGACTTTATCTTTGTGGACCTGTTTTAGATTTACAGAATAATTACAAAGACAGTGCAGAGTATTCCTATATATCCCTGCACCCAGCTTTCCTGATTGTTTTCCATTTGCATGAAACATTTGTTACAGTTAAGGAACCAGTACTGATACATTATGATTAATATTGTCCACAATTCAGTTATGCTTCATTATTGTTAACCTAATGTCCTATTTCTGCCCTAGAATACCATCTGGGACACATATTTCCTTTTATCGTCATGTCTGCTTGTACTCCTCTTGACTGTGTCGGTTTCTCAGACTTTCTTTGTTTTTAATGACCATTTTGATGAGCACTGGTCAGCTCTGTGGGATGCTCCTCTTTTAAGATCCGATGTTTTTCACATGACCAGGCTAGGGTTTTGGATTTGGGGGAGGAAGACCACAGAAGTCGGTGTCATTCTAATCACATCACAGGAAGAGTACCCACCATCAACACAATTATCACTGTGGATGCTGACCTTGATCACCTGGCTGAGGCTGTGCGTGTGTCCAGTTTCACCACTGCGAAGTTACTCTTTTTCCTCCCTTTCCATACTGTCCGCTTTGGAAGTCACTATATACAATCCATACTTAAAGAGTGGGGATTAATGCTCCATCCCCCTGTGGGACGAATATCTATGTAAATTATTTAGGATTCTTCTTAGGTTTGTCTCTTCTCTGCTGTTTATTTACTCGGTAATTTACATCTGTATGGACTCTCAAATATTTGCTTTATGCTTTGGGTTCTTCTTCCAACTGCTCTAGCTTTGGCCCATGGGAGTTATTTCAGTTTGTTTCTGTGACTCTTATTTTTTTCTTTTCTTTTAAATTTAAATTCAAGTTAGTTAACATACAGTGTATGTTAAATTAATATTTTTATAAATGTGTAGGTTTATTTTAGAAAATCTGGAAACTATACAAAAATCTAAATATATTAAATTATAATTTTATTATCTTCACCTCTGAACAAAGCTGTAATTTACATACTTTTCCTATCTTTTATTATTCCTATGCATATATTTAAGTATATATTACACATAAAATAAAATAGATCTATTAATGAATATACTCATATTTTATTATATTAAAATATTTATTCTAGTAATGAAGACTTTTGTTCCCACTGTACTTTCATCTTTTAAATAATACCTTATTGATATATATGTAATAAACTTGTCCTCTAACTCTATTTCCTGGATAGAGACTTATTTTTTACAAATTAATTTGCTAATAATTAAAATCATACATTTTATAATACTTGGAATATTATAAACTGATATTTGTGTACAGTGTAGACAATTTTATTTACCTAATTTGTCCTTATAAGGCAAAAGTAATAGAGCAATGGGTCTATAATTTTGTAGGGGAGATTGGAAGTGTTTCTCAATAGGAAAGGAACATGATCTGAGGGAACAATTAAAAAATTATAAAAAAGAAAACCAAATAAAATCATGACACAGAAAAGTTGATAGAAAATGAAATGATGATAAAGCTCTAAAACAATTCTCTACATCAGAGTAACTGATTTCTCACTCATTTCTGAGCTCTCTAGGAATTCCCTGCATCGGGCGTGCCAGCATTGTGTAAATGAAATGCGTGGTGGTTTGAGCAATAGTAACACAGTGAACAGAGTGTAGGTAATGCATAGAGAGAGAAAATTTGAACTTTCTTGGAGGAAGTTTGGAAAATTTGCCCAAGTAAATTTTTAATGAATGTTTATTAGGAAACTTTTTACAGATGATACTTCAGGTAAAAAGTTGAAGGTCATGGAAGATGAAGCTGAATGAATTCCAAAAATTATATATAATTTTAATAGCTGCCACCTGTTGTGTTCTTAATTTATGACCCCTTCATGGCTAAATACTTAGTTTCATTTAATTTTATTAAACCTTGTGAGATATGATAATTATCAGATGATTATTAAACAAAGCAAGAGTTAGAGAGTTAAATGATCCCTTTAAGATAATAAATTTAGGAAAATTGAAAATAATTCTATAACAATCTTTGATCATCAACAGTTCATGCTGTTACCCAGTACAGATTACCGTCTTTTTTCCCATACTTGCTTTAGCCATCACAAATACATGATAAAAGAGGAGAAAAAACAAAACTACATCACAAGGACTAAACTTATACAGGTTTAGTAACAACTTAGGGAGTAGCGGAAGTGGCCACATGTATGAAAATAATAATCACATATCTAAATGACCCAACATATACTAAGAAAATAATATGTAGTAAAAATTATTAATGATCCTACAGCACAATTTCTGATTATATAAAATATAAGGCATAATTGGTAAGATATAAGAGATTTCATAAAGCGACAATGTCAGATGAGGCTTTGTTCCCTATAAGCAAAAATGGATTTATGATCAACAGCATAATACAAATTCCAGAAGGGTTTTAGACCCAAATATATATGAAAAACAACCTTATAAAATGAAAGAAAATATGTGAGTATTCAAATATCTAAAAGGGAAAGAGCTTGCTAAGGGGTAAAGCATTGAAGGATATGGCAAATAAGAACATATAAGCCGTAAGTAACCTCAAGAGGAACAAATGGCACCCGTGGCTGCCTTTTCTTCACCTACGAAATGATTTTTTCCCATGTCCACTGAGTTAACATGATGCAGCTCATGAGGGTTTGATGAAACCAGCACCTCACATCCTACTTATATGGAATTGGTAGTATCAAAAGATGTCCTGTGAGGGGAAAAAAAATAAAGCTATTTTACCAGAGAGAAAGTGAGATAAGGAATCTGTCAAATGTGTGATAGAGAACTGTAAAGATGAACAAAAATATATAAAAAAGGATATTCAGTAACTCAGCATAAATGCAGGAACAACTACCATCTGCTCTTCCCCACCTAGGGTGGGAAAACAAAGAGGAGGCATTGGAGTAAGGAAACATGAAAAATAAGGGAAGAAGACTCTGCTAACTGTGGTCCCCTGCAATGGGGAAATGAGCACCCAGGAAAGGGCACCCCAGCTGCTGTTGATACGTCAGAAGCTTGGAAGAGGGACCTCATGGAGGCATGAAGAACCTCTAAGCTGTGATGTGGGCTTATCAGGGCTGACAATACCTTTGAGGGATATAATAATCTAGTTCTGGAAGTGCAAGACCGTAAAAACAATATCAGAAAGGGAGATGGGAACAAAGTGGTGAAGTCAGGTGTCTAAGGACATGCTAACAGGGTCCATAATAGGAAGGACCTCGTCCTTTTCCCTCCTCCTGACTTACTGTCTCCCTCTTGTGTCCCTATTGACAGAATCTAAGAGGCAGTAGCTGTGAGAGTTGAATGGTGGTTTGCAGAGTCCCAGCCTGAGCGTCTGGAATCAAAGTGTAAATAAAAGTGTAAATAGAAATTTGGACCTAGAAACAATAACTTACAAACTGTCATATGTATCAAGTATTCGAAATCCTTTATAATCCCCTTCTATGACTCATTCTTAAAAAAATAATTAAAAATGAAGAAAAATATGTGAAGAAAGATGCTTTCTGAGGTCCTGTGTATAAGATGAAATATTTGACAACTACCTAAATCTTGAAGAATAGGGAGTGGAAAATAATTGATCACAATTTCATAGGATAGAATACTATGGTCATTAAAAATGACAGCAAAGAATTTTTATGACACAAAAATATTTAAAGAAAAGGTAAATATTCTAGATTAGGGTAACAGTGTGCTATAGTATAGAAAGTGAAAATGTAGTAAGTTGGCTAAAATAGATTACTTCCCTCTCAGATAATAGCCCAGTTTATTTTGAGTTGACAGGGCAACTCACCTTCATGTGGTCATTTAGAGCATCATATTCTTTTATCTTATTACTCAGCTATTTATGAAGCCATTTTTCTGAATTGTGTTTCAGCTCTCAGGTAAAAAAATGCTAAAGTCCCACAGATACAGCTTTTACTTTTTGTTATTTTTGAGGTACTGCACAATATAAGGAAGTAGTTTCTAATGATTACAATAAATACTAACTGAAGAGCAGCATGTTGGTGGTACAACTATTGAACTCAAGTCTTAAGTGACACTGAAGAGGGATTTGCACATAAGAAATGTATGTAGGTAAAAAGGTTTGTCTAAGTTCTTTCCAAATTTAAAATCTGCTATCCAACAAGCTATAAAATATTACTATTTTAGAGGCTTTCTAAACTTTCCAAATTAATGGAGTTTTACTTACATGAACATTTGGAAACTGAATTATCAAAGCATTTGGCTATATGTAACTCATGTTCATATTTGATACATCTAATAACTTTTTACCCATATATCGTATATATAAAATCGATGATGATAATTAGTGACCACAAGACAATCAATAGGTGGTATAGTTAATGTACTTAAAGTTAAGACACGCAGGTACAAATGACAAAAACCTACATCTAATGAAAAATTTTTGGAGAAAAAAGTCCTAAGCCCTATGGAAAAAAATCAGGTAAATAGAAATAAAACCTTTTGCTATAGAAAACAGACTTTTAGACAAATTATGGATGGGCACTACTGATTTTCTTTATTTTTTTATTCCCTTTCTTTGAATTTTAGTTTATAACAATATTTGGATTTTTTTCATTTTTTAAAAATTTTTTTATGTTTATTTTTGAGAAAGAGAGGGACAGAATGTGAGCAGGGGAGAGCCAGAGAGAGAGGGAGACACAGAATCTGAAGACAGGCTCCAGGCTCAGAGCTGTCTTAACAGATCCCGTTGTGGGGCTCCAACTCACAAACCATGAGATCATGACCTGAGCCGAAGTTGGACACTTAAACAACTGAGCCACCCAGGCACCCCCATTAAAATTTTAAATGAAAATCAATTTTCATGTAATTTCTTTATTATGCAAAGTCAGCTTTTAAGTGTAGCAAAATCTTATATTTGCAAATTCTTATGAAGAACATTTATTATCTTCTGCCCATTGATTTGGATCCTCTGTTCCTGACCAAAGTCACTATAATGTAAACTTACAAGTATAGTATTGTCTCTTCTGCTGATACTTCAGGAGAAAAAGAAAACAAAAAACAAAAAACTAGAAGCAATAATCTAGACAATTCTTCCATTTCCCTCTTCATTTTCTATTTAGTTTGTGGAGATAGTATGACATTTGCTTTGAGTAAATGAATTCATTCATTAAAAGTGTGATTTGTGTAACATACTACCTTGACCTGGGTCTGACTTCACGCTTTCAAGGCCTGTGAACTTGGGCAAGTTTTAATCTATCCTGCTGATGGATCCATTTTCTCTGTAAAATGGAGCAGACCAGAGCAGCTGTTGCACAACTTTGTTGTGCTTTATTGTGACAAGTCCATGTGTCCATAACTGTGAAGAGTTTATTGTATATTAAAGTATCATAGTACTTTAAACATTAGTCTGATCAAAAGAGTAAGATATACATGTGAAATTTAAACAGTGAAAAACTGAGATGCAGAAAGCTGGTGGAAGTTATTTGAATTAATCAAAATAAACATTTCAAGAAACATTTTATAGATATATCTAGATTTCATATCCAAAGAAGCAACCACTAGAAATATACAGTAATTTACATTTCTTTTTAGAATTCTGGCTTACCTTAATTTATACATGGATTGAGAAAGATTTAAAATCACCAAAGTTTTGGATATAAACCAGAAATACACCATTTCTCAATTATAATCATCTGGCCTTATCAATAAAATTTAGCTTTCATTGGGAAGTCTGGCTGGTTCAGTCAGTGGAGCATGTGACTCTTGATCTCTGGGTTGTAGGTTCAAGCCCCACGTTGAATGTAGAGACTACTTAAAAATATAAAATCGTTAAAAAATGTATAGCTTTCATTGCTAAAATATATAGCTAAAATACATACATAACTGTCAGCTTTTTAAGTATTTCATAAAGCTGTATGCTATTAGTCCTTGGCTAATAATTTAGTTTCTGATGATAGTTAACCTAATGACATTTAACCTGACAGTTCTTGGTAATTCCTAGCATTATAAGAGGCCAAAGAGAAGAGAATAACACATAGGGAAAAGCTCTCATTTCCTTAGTGTCTCAAACTAGAAAAAATACAAAGGCAAATAATTCATTAATGTAGCATAATATTGTTTGCTGTAAAATGAAATAAATTACTTGTTCTTGGCTGAATGCAGATGCGTATCACCTAAAGATATTTCTCATTTAACTGCATCCCAAACTGTGCGTATCTTAAAAGTTATTTCTGAAAATAACTGTTGAGAGCTCTTTATTATGGTCTACAAAAATAGAGTTTGAATCTAAAAATACCTAAAAATTTTGGCATGTAAAATACCCCTGACCAGTAGATTAGAAGCAAATATTACTTCAAATAAGTTATTGGCAATATCCTCAACCCAATAAAGCTATACATTTTTTTTCATTACAGGTATTGATATTTCTTACAGCTTCTTATCTTTTTGTCAAATAGTATGCTATTGTCGTATGTCACTAATCTTGTAGAGTTAATCTTTCCTAAACTCTCCTGAATTTAAAAAGAACCTTAAGGATAGTAACACCACCAACCAGTAAAGAACTCTGTACTAAATTACCAGGTCCTTCATTAATATTTTTGAGCACTAAAATGCTTGGCGGGGGGGGGGGGGTGGCGGAAACCTAGGTGGCTCAGTTGGTTAAGTATTCAAATCTTGATTTCTGCTCAGATCGTGATCTCTTGGTTCATGCCCCATTTGGGCTCTATGTTGACAGAGCAGAGCCTGTTTGGGTTTCTCTCTCCACCCCTCTCTCTCTCAAACTTTCTTTCTCTCTCTCTCTCTCTCTCTCTGTCTCTCCCCTCAAAATAAATAAATAAATGTTTAAAAACTAATAAAATGTTTATGGGAATCATATAGCAAAAATTGTGAACACAGGTCAGTTTACTTAGGACAAAGTGAAGAGTTATGTCTGTTTTCTCAATGAACCATCTCAATTTCAAAGACATCAACAGGGTAACACGAGATATGGTCCCCTCCCATTATAAAGGAGTTATCATGTATTTATTGGCTAGACGCTCTTCCAAGTGTGTTAATTTAATGCTCACAGCAGCCCTATGAATGTTATAACATTATTATATGGATTTTATTAATGAGTAAACTGGAATACAAACAAGTGAAGATAGTAACCAAGGGTCACACAGGTAAGCAGTAGTGGGTAGAGGTTCAAAGTCTGCAGGTCTGCCCTTACCAGTAGGTGATGTTGCTCCTCTATCAGCCTGTGTTCTTCCTGTATCTAGATTCAGCTATCATCTTACTCTACAGCATATTTGTGAACACCTCTCCCATGACTGAGATCCTAAAAAGAATTTTACGCTTCTCAATCTTCCCAAAGACCACACACTGTTTAACTTTATGAGAGGAGTAAAGCTACTATGCAATAATAATAAAAAAATCTTCATGTATTTCATAGCAGAATGTCCAGTAATTGTTCCTACATGCCAGCGTTCCTTTCACCATCACTGGTGATGACTGTCTTGTGATAGAAAGAAATCATCGTATATAGTGCATTACAGTCTAACTCCAGTCATTCTCTTGGCCTACCTTCAGAACTGAGCTAGAAACATCTGGTTCCATTTAAGTGCATTTAAGTTTCCAAATTAAGTTTCTCTATTGTACACATAGTTCTTCTGCTTTAAGTCTCTTTTATAGTTTATGTTTGTCCTCTATTTTCATGATCTGGTTGTCCATCATATACTTTATGTCATAGTTAACTCTATCTAGAGATAGAGTTACTTCAATTTAAAATGCTTACTTGTTGAAACTTGTACTTGGTACATTTCTATGTCAAAATGATGTAACCTAACATGAAGAATATAAGATGTAGCAGTTTTTCACCAGGCAAATTTGTCCACTTTCATAAATCAAAATGGGACCACAGAGGAGTCAGATGTGGAAAGCACAAATGAACTTAATGTCAACCTTAGATATTCTAAGAAATTTTTAGGAAGTTAAAAAGGATGTACTCAATAAAGTAACTGTCAAGGGGCTATTTATTCAAAATATTTTATAAGCAATACTTTGAGCCATTACACTTTTCTGTGTTAAATTTTCTTAACTATTTTCTACTTGAACTGGACTAATTTTATTCAATTACTCTTAAATTTGATGAAACTGAAGCACAGAAGGTTGTGAACTGAGAGTCCATCAACTCTCGGAAATTTTCTCTTTGAGTGACTGCTTAGTCTCTGAACTTTGCCCCTTTCTTATGCTGATTAATTACTTGAGGAACATAATTTACTCTTTCTTTGAAAAAAAAAACAAAAAAACAAAAAAACAGAAAACAAAACAAAACAAAACAAAAAACCTTATCCCTTTGCCATGAACCTAGAATGAATTCCAAACTAGGCCACCTATGTGCTAGCCAGATAGGCCTACCCGGATATCCACCATGATGACAAACTATGACATGAACTAAACTCAACTGAGAAATAAAAACAATCATAATATTCCATTTTATTTTCCTTTTTCATCGCTCATTCACTTGACTTAGTAACCTAGACATTCTCCTGGACTTTTTCTTTTATTTCATCTTTTTGTAGTTAATCAATCTTCATGGAATTTTGATCCATCCTCTGCAATATATTTTGATTCTTTCAACTCTTCTTTATTTCCATTAGTAATATATTAATTGTCATTTTCATTTTACTTGAACGTTCCCCAATTGGTCTCCTGTTTCCCAGATTGTCTTCCCTGAATTCTCTCCTATCTGTTGAGCAGAATCCCTGGAATGGGCTTCAAAAATTATATTGACTCTCTTGAAACTTTTTGTGACTATCGCTGTTTCTACCTCCAATTATAGACTTCTGCGTATTCACACAGAGCTAGAATGACCTTTTAAATGTATAGCTTATCAGGTTATGTGCCTACTTAAAATTCTTCAAAATTTCTCAATCTTTAAAGATAAATGTTGAATTTATCCTAAATGTCATAGAAGCCCCTTTGTGTCCAGATATTTGATTCAGTCTCTAGTCACACATCTAAGCATGCTTTAATGCAATAACACAAACCTGTGGCTCCCATTCTTTGCTCTCTCTTAAAACATGTGTTTTAAGTTCCTTAAAATCGATGCAGATATACTCGTCATATAATGTACTTTCCCCTTGGCACTAGTAGAATTTGCCATGTACTTAAAATTTCTTTATTGAAAGCATAACTCATTTGTACAGTTTCTTTAATTACCTTAAACCATTAAATTACATAATTTATCTGGAAAAAATTAGCAATTTTTAATGAAAAGCATTATCTTCATAGAGTTTATCAACATAAGCTTCTTTTTGTCTTCCCCTGCTAGTCCTTTGTACAGAATCCTCTCTGTCAATATTGTTTCCCTAGACTTATAGGGGAATCTTTTCAGACCTCATTTCAAATGTGACTTCCAGATGTGCTCAGGTCCCCATTTCATTACTTCGGAAAGTACTGGACCCTGAACCAGAAGAATCAGCAGTGCCCGAGACCTTCTGAGACATACAAATCCTCAGGCCCCACTCAGAACTCAGATACGTATACCTAGACACCAAGATCCAGAAGATAGAAATTGATTGCTTTGTTTTGTGGTTTTCATTTTGATTATTTTTAACCATTATATTTGCTATATTTGTACAGGCCTGGCATGGAGTAGGCACCCAGTAGCCATTGGCTCCTTTCTTCCCCTTCTTGTTATAACCTCATTGCTGTGTGTTTGTGTGTGTGTCTGTGTGTGTGTGTGTGTATGTGTGTGTGTGTATGTGTGTGTGTTGTGAACACATGTCTATACATATACATATATAATTGAGATATACTAAATTTTCAGTAATACATATTTTATTCTCCTTTTCTCAGGCAAAGTGATCATTATAAAGATTGCACATCCAATCTTGATTTTTTTTTTTCTGCTGAGAACTCAGTTATTTTACTGTATGAATTTCTATATAAACACAGGGTGTGTGTTGCATTCAAGGCTTAATGGCTAACTGGCTAAGTGGGAAAGGACTCATAGTTGTTGGTATTTTATTCCTTGTTAAAATATAGCATCAAAAATTATGGTTTGATTCAGCAAAATAAATTGGCTTGACACCAAGTGATATTACTAAAATATTTGTTTATATAGATGCAGTGTTAATACAAGAAAGTGAGTTTATACTGGTATAAATGCTCCTTGGCTGAGCTATCTTCCAGTCAGGTTGCATATTGATAGTGTACCTTGCAGTCACCTTCATTTCTTATTTTTGACAATTAATTAAGAAACATCATTCATTACAAGATTATGTTCAATTATTTAAAAAAAATCCCTTTCATTCATACATCTTTAAACCACATTGAGCTCTTTGACTTTCATTTATTTTATTCAAAACTGAGCTAAGCTGATAAGTCTTTTATTATTTTATTTAATACTGACTATAATTCTCTGCAGCCATTCTCGTTAGACGGTTATCTCTTATTAATTAAATGGATAGCATTTACATTTTAAATTACTGTAACAGGTCTTTCGATGATAGTGGTCTAATGCCCTGGAAGAATAGGGAAACTTTTAAACTAAGCAGAAGGTTATTATCATCTTATTTGTTTTTTCAATGCTAATGAGAATTGTAGAAACTAATAGAATAATAATGATGATTTTAGGTCATTTTAAAAGTGTGGGTGAAATATTATAACAATATATATTTAAATGCTTCCACAAGTGCATTCAAAACCATATACTCTCAGAGAATATCCTAGTATTGTCTCATTTAAAACACATAGTGAAAATAACATGTAATTGAATATAAAAATTTTAATTTGTAACTACCCAGGCAGTCATCTCATATGATTTGTCCCATTTTAAGTATTTTAATTTATATTTTCATGCTGACAAAGTCCTTGTCATCATCCCAAAGAAATCAACAGACCAACCTTAATTTTGAAAGAAAATGAAAGTGTTTTATAACTTCTGATTAGCTTTATTATTACTGATAAAACTGAATATTCAGAATATGTTTTAACTTATATTTAAACATTATGAACATCACATGGTTGATTGGGGAGTATTAATGCAATGGAAATAGTGCTCTAGCATAGAAAGTAAATTCCTATTATAAGTGGCATTTATAAGGGTGCCTGTTAGGTATATCTACCACACTAAGGTAAGAACAATTATCAATCGGATTTTAATATATAGTTAAAATCACTCATCATTATCAGGACATTCAAATACATAAAACATTATAAAGGAAGATATTCGAGTAAAAATATTGAGTAAAATTAGTATATGTATATGTTTATCTGTTATTTTAAACTAGCAAATAATATACATTATCTTAAATCATAATATTTAAGTAGCTTAAGTACTTTGAACATTATTCCTGCATTTGTTCACTCAAGATTAGCAAGCCAGTTTATATGTGTGTTATACACTATTGCCTCATCAACCAGCACTATAGCTATAAGTCTCATGAAATATATTAGATTTTGAAATCCTGAAGTATACTCTTATGGTTAGGATGAGAATGATACATAATTTATTTTATTAACTAATTAAGTATTAAATGAATTCATTTGCAAATAATGATATGGACAATAAAATATTAAATGTTTAATTCATCAAAGTGTTATATAGTAAGATATAGTTTGAGCTATTTTGTACAGATAATGTATGAAATACTTGATTTAGCATTAATACACTTGTTAATTTTATACTTACAACTTGATCTGTTTATCATAGTATTTATTTCTATCACTTGTCAATTTAGTTTTGGGTGAAAATAGTTTTCTCAGCAAAACCTTACATCGCTAATTTAAGCACAACAGATTAAGAAATTAGGATAAGGGGTGCCTGGGTGGCTCAGTTGGTTGAGCATCTGACTCTTGATTTCAGCTCAGGTCAGAATCTCATGGTTTGTGCATTTGAGCCCCACCTCAGGCTCTGCACTGACAGCGCAGATCCTGCTTGGGATTTTCTGTCTCCCTCTCTCTCTCTCTCTCTCTCTCTCACTTTCCCCCATTTACATCCTTTTTCTCTCTTTCTCAAAAATACATTAATAACCATTTTTAAAAAGAAAGTAGGATTTAATTCAAAACTTTATTGAAATTGATGAGTTTGGCACTTAGGAAAACATTTGAGTGTCAATTCTTACTGTAATATTAAATTTTACAATTTCTGACTGAATTAACTTTCTTTGATACAGTTCTTCCTCTCTTGGCATATCTTCCCCGATCCTTTAACATAAACTAGACAAGGGCACGAATAACTTTTCATTAAATATAATGATCTACATGAGCTTTTAATCTCTGCACCTTCCTAGTTGTGCACCCTTACTTCTTGTATCTCTTCCCCATCCCAATTACAGGTTTTGTGACATTGAAATATTCTTGTTCTTTTGATGGAGAATTTGCCAAAAAAGCAATTTGCTTTGGGGAGATTGGTTTGAATCAAATTGATTTTTGGAAAATTGACCTAAAGCTATTTCTATCTACTTACAAAATAACTCTCTTAAATTTTTTATCAGAATTACAAGTTTAACTTGTTCAAGTACAACAGCCATAACTTCCCCTTAAAATAATATTTTAGTCACATGTTCCTCATTAGCTGGTATTGTAATATTTCATCTATTCTCCCAGAGCAGACATTGGGAGATCTATTTGATTATTCCCTTCCATTCCTCATCTAGAATAGATCATCAAAACTTCTCATTTTTCCTGTAAAACATGTGATGGATAATATTTGTTTTAATTCTATTAAAGGTTATTATTACAAATTTGTTAGCTCGTATCAATAGTCTAAATAAGCTCCAAATGCATTTAGACTCATTCCTCTCAATCCATCCTGCCTAAGAATAAATGCTTTTCATACTAAATACTGCTTTATGTATCACATATTCTGTTCACAATATCTTATTGCTGTTATTTAAAATCTAAAGTTCTTCTTTTAATCTAAACTTCTATATTTTCAAGATCTTTCTAAAGTTCTCACCACCATAATAATAAGTATTTTCATTGTATAATCACGTTATTTTCCTTAGGTTAACTTCTTCACTGTTCCCTTATTCAATACTGCACTTCCATGTGCAAATGATTTCTATTTTCAGAAGTACCTGTTTTTATGTTAGTATACTAACCCGTTCTCCATTTCCACTCATCACCTACATATTTCCTAAGCTTTGAAAATTTGAAGATCAAAACAGTTTACTTTTTTAAATGAAAACCTATAATGATGGAATGAGTAACCCAATTCTATTCATGTATGCCACTATTGCCTAATCAATATAATTGAAAGGTGCTTATAAGAAAAAGCTTTTATTAAACTACCAGGTGTCTTTCAGTCTTCCATCCTGAAAGAATAACACTGAGCACATAGTAACTATATGAATATTAATAAGTCATTTATTTTTTGATGTTTATTCATTTTTGAGAGAGAAAGACAGACCATGAGCAGGGGAGGGGCAGAGAGAGAGACAGAGGGAGACACAGAATCCAAACAGGCTCCAAGCTCTGAGCTGTCATCACAGAGCCCGATGTGGGGCTCAAACCCACAAACCATGAGATCATGACCTGAGCCAAAGTCAAATACTTAACCAACTGAGCTACCCAGGCATCCCCTAATAGACCGTTTTAATTTAAAAAATTTTTGGCAATAGAGTTAAATATATTTTGGTTATTTGATAATTAATTCCCTCAGTTTAACACTTATTTAGAAAATATTTTTTATTCTAGAGAACCAAAATGAGCCTACTAATTAATGGAGTTTAGAATTTTTTTTAAATTTTATGAGATAGTTTACATTACTTTATAATTAAATTATTTCATACTTCATAATATGAGGTGGGTAGCACCTATTATAATGAAAATTATATAAATTCTTTCTACAACATTCCTGTTAAGTGATAATATAGTTCTCAGTTTTATTCTTCTTTTTTATCTTTATAATTATGTTGGGAATTCAGTTATGGAAATGTTCTACCAATTATTGATGATATGATTGTTTTCTTTATTGTGCAAGTCTTCTTGATCATGACTAGATTTCCCTAAGCCATTCATTTCTTCAAACATATTTGTGAATACCTAAATCTATGCCACTCATTCTTCTAAATATGGATATACAGATGAAAAAATAAAACCAGGATGTTCCTTGCCCTCAAGAAAAAAGTAAAGAAATTATCCATGTCTTAGTTTCCACAATTCCAAATTAGAGACAATGGTAGCAACCAAGGTTGTTTTGAGAATTAACTGACTTAATGCAGTGAAGAGTATCGCATTGTGTCTCATGCATAGGATACATTCAATAAATGTTAGTTTATTTCAGTGCAACCTATAATGGCATCAGTATTTTTGATGAACACATCATAGAAGAGAGTCACTTTAAACATATATTTTATTAAATATTCTAAATATCTTTGCATATACATTGGGGCCATTTTGAAACATATGCAGCTGATTTCTTTATACCTAGGTTTCAAATCTCACATTATTTTTCACCCATTCACATACAGTCAAGTTTTTCTACCTAGACTAGATTTTGATTTAATGAACCTGGAATTTCTCTCAATCATGCATAGTATAAACATTTTATCAGTTTTCTACCTATGTCGGCACATTAATCACAAATATAATAATAAACATCACACAGCTGATTAATCATGAAAAGCCTTTTTAAATGCTGCTAGAAATTTATCTTGAGTTTTATACTTATTTTCTCATAAGATAATTTGATCATGGGAGATCGATTTGGGATATTTTAAGTGTCCGCAAATATAATTTTCTCTGGAACAAATTTACCTATTGTTTAAATGACTAGTGGGGTGATCATGTCAAATTCATTATTAAAATCATGTTCTCTGTATGTTTTTAAGATTCCATGAGATAATTAAGTAACATGTCTTTACTTGTTGCTGAATGCAAGTTACTAGGCAGGCATTAATGTATTTCTTCAAAAATCTTGCACCCTATTTCTTCAATAGTTTATTTCCTCGTATTGTACAGACCCATGTCATGTTTGACATTCATTTCATAGAATTGTTTTCAGGAAATAAACTTGTCAGAAGACTGATTATAAATATTATTTAAAAATTGTAAGTAACCCTCCCCCCTCCCTTCAAAACTTCATGAACTATATGCAAGTGTTAAAGTACTGGAGTATCTAACATTTTGTCCCCAGTGTTTAAAGTTACTCTAATTCAAGGCTAATGAAAATCTTCCTGAGAAAGAATCCCATCTGTGATACAGAATGTCAATTTTCAAAATATTTCATATGGAATATTAAATAGCTTATTGAAAATGAATGAAATGAAAAAAAATAGTTTTCACTGGTCAAATAAATTGAGAATTGGAGTTAAACCAGATTAAATAGATTTTTTCAGGGCACGACTGAACAATGCATTTAGCATGTAAAATCAAGTGAAATAGCCCAGATGGAGGTGCGGTAACCTCCGTGTGCTTACTCACTGAGCAGTACTCATTAAGCAATGGTCCTATTTTTGTTCCTTCAGAGTTAATCTCTCAAGCTTGGTTTTCTCCCAGATTCACTTGGAAAATTCTGGCTTAGGAGAGCCTTAGCTTAAAATTGCTCCTAAGCTCACTCTAGCAGGCTCAGAATTTAGGATAAAAGCTTCCAACACTCAAAATCAAATGGCTTCCTCAATCAGGGTCTATTTACTTAGAAGGATTTGATCATTATAAAACTTGAAGTTAGAGGAGATGACCAAGTTCATGCTTATTTGTAAAAATTAATTAATATCAACAGATATTCTGTATATTGTGAATTTTTACAAAAATAAAACTGTAAATTATGATTTTGCATGGGCATGGGGCCATCTTATTTCTTCATTAAGGCATTTTCCTCTGAAAAAATTCTGTCATTATTTGAGTTTCAAAAGTGTCCAAATGCCATTAACAATATAGGGAAAAACAGTTTTTGAAGCCATTAATTTTGTTGGTTTTGATGCCTGCTTTCATTATTGTAATATTTAAATGTCTGGAAAAAAACTGCCAAACTGTTAGATGACTACTTTAGTGGAGATGTCAGCTTCTTGGAGTTTTAAATGACCTTTTCTCATCAATGTGACAACAAAATAGGAAATTAAAGTTGATACATTCATTCCTCTAGTTTTGTAAATCAATTTCCCCAAGTCCTCCCTGTTCCTTTTGCATTGTTCCTAAAATTATACCAGCGATAGAAGCCTACTTACTTATTATTCTCACATGCATAGCATTTTATTTGTTACGGGAATAAAAGCATAGGTGCGGTATGCTATAATTTTAAATACAGCTGTATGTTTTTTTAATGTGCACATTTTGCATTAAATTTGCATACTGTACATATCAAGGGTAAAGCAAAAGCTTATACTTAATGCATAAATAGAGAAAAATGATAAATCCAGTGCTCTGTGGCTATGGGTCTTCACATCATTACAAATTGTTTAGGGAAGGAAAGGGTACCTGGGTGGCTTAGTTGTTTAAGCATCAGACTTTGGCCCAGGTCATGATCTTTCAATTTCTGGGTTCAAGCCCTGCACCAGGCTTTCTGCTGACAGCTCAGAACCTGGAGCCTGATTGGATTCTGGGTCTCCCTCAATTTCTGCCCCTCCTCCACTCATGTATGTGCGCTTTCTTACTCTTTCTCTCTCTCTCTCTCTTTCTCTCTCTCTCTCAAAAATGAATAAACATTGGGGCGCTTTGGTAGCTCAGTCGGTTAAGCATCCGACTTCGGCTCAGGTCATGATCTCACGGTTTGTGGGTTCGAGCCCCGCATCGGGCTCTGTGCTGACAGCTAGCTCAGAGCCTGGGCCCTGTCTTCGGATTCTGTGTCTCCCTCTCTCTCTGACCCTCCCCTGCTCACGCTGTCTCTCTCTCTCTCTCTCTCTCTTTCTCTCTCAAAAATAAATAATAAAAAAACATTAAAAAATGAATAAACATTAAAAAATGTTTTTAAACATTGTATAGGAAAGGTAGAAAAATTCTTAATAGGAAATATATCTTAAGTATTTTATCAAATGGGATGGGGATCCCAAGCTTGTAGAACTAAAACATGGAGATAAGGCAAGCTGTGCAATTATGTACTTTTCAGATGATAAACTATCTCTGTGGCATTGAAGCATAAAGTTACAGCGAAAATTCTTGTAAGGTGGTATTTACTTCTATTACACACAGTAAGAAATAGCACACCTGGAGACTAGATGACCCATTTGTTCTTTTTTTCCTCTCTCAAAATATCTATGTGGCATTTCATCAACACTGCTGTTTATATGGGTAGCATATGCTAGCTTGAAGTAAATCCCAGCATATCAGGATAAATTCTAAAGACATAGTAGCATCTTGAACATTCTGAATATGTGCTTATATTTTCATGTGTAAAGAATGGCCTTTCTTTTAAGGAGCAAACTTCCTTGTATGATAAGATTTAAAACATCTATAAAAATTTCTTAAAAATTTATAAATATGCAGTACATAAAAAAGTCTAGATATCAAATTATGTAAAAAAAAATAGTGAAAAAATCAGGCCAGAGTGGTGACAGAATTTTATTACAACCCATATATTTAAGTCACCCAATAGGCCCAGGATTCTCAAACATGAATTTGCGCTGAGACATGCTTATTATGAATTTCTTCTTCTCCTGATGTGAAGTGAATGAAAAGACTGACTCATTATATCATCCCTGCTGGGTTTTGGCTTCTCATAAACCCACAGTCTAGCCCTTCAGCAAGGGGGCTGCAGTGTCAAACATTAAGTGATACCTAAATGCAAGGACTGATAATGGAGGGTAAGCTCTACTCACTGTCCATGTGAGTTTGAATATGTTCGAGTCAGGCTCTTAAAAAGGTCTCATTTCTCCTTGAAAAATCCTCATCTCCAAACTATGGCAACCCAATTGATGAAGTCTTTTTCTTCCGAACCCCATTCTACAGGTCATTCTGTGCATTTTATTGTGTTTTTATTCCATCTTCCAATGTAGTTTCAAAAATGTAACTACCAACATGTGAGACTTAGCATTTGAACTTCACTTTACTTAAGCAAATTAACTTTTGAAAATCTCTTCTCTAGATTTCTGAAAGGGAAATAAGGCAAGCAAAAGGTGGAATAGTATTAAATATTTCATCTTCAAAGAAATATCTTTTGGTTCTGGTCTATGAACTACATTTTATAAGTGTAATATATTCCTTTTGATTTTCAAGTAGAGTAAGAGATGTTATATGCTATCATTCGTATTTTATCTTTCTTATAAAAGTGTCTTAAGCAGCATAATTTGTCCAACAACTTCAGTCCTTTTATGATCTTAAAATAATTTAATTGGAATAGTAAAAAGTAAGAGGAAATTAAAAGAATTAAAAAATAAGCACTGTTCAAATTACATAGATACCTAGATGCAATAGTAACTTTTCTTTCGAAGCCTAAGGAATAATTATATAGTTAATATGCTCGTCTTAATTTGTACTGTTTTTTTTTTTTTGGTTTAAGTCTTTTTTTTTATCACTATTGTAAGTACTCGTTTTCTATTGTTATCTAGCAAATTACCACAAGCTAACAGACTAGAAAAATACCATTGTATTATCTTATAGTTCTGCAGGTACCAATTCCAGGTGGGCTATACTGGGTTATCTGCTTAGTCTCCCAAAGCTGAAATCAAGGTGTTAGCTAACTGAGTTCTTCTCCTGAGGCTGTGGGGCCCTGCAGAAGAGTTCCTTCAGGTTGTTGGCACCATCTTGTTTCAGAAACTGACGCTGTGATTCAGGGGACATTCTCAACTCTGAGAGGCTGCCCTCAGATTCCTTTTTTTTTTTTTTTTTTTTTTTTTAGAGCTAGCGACAGAGAGAGAGAGAGAGAGAGAGGGAGAGAGAAAGGGAACCCATCAGTAAGTGCGGAGGGGGGGCAAATGAAGAGGAAGAGATAGAATCTTAGGCTGTCTCCATGCCCACCGAAGAGTCAGACAAGGGGCTCTATCTCATGACCCTGAGATCATAACCTAACCCGAAATTGAGATTCAGACCCTTAACCAACCGAGCCACCCAAGTGTCCCCACTCAGATTCCTTCTATCTGAAGACGTTCCCTCGCTCTTCAAATCCAGTAATGAAATACCTCTATTTGTCAGATCTTTGCAACTTCGTAACTCTCTGTTTTGATTACAGCTATCACTACCAGACAAAAACAAAACAAAACAAAAAGACTATACAAAAAAACAAACAAAAAAATCTCTGTGTTTCTAAAGGGCTGCTGTGATTTGGTAGGCCCACCTGGATAATCTTCCTATCAGAATGTCAAATGTTTATTAACCTTAATTACTCCAAAGAAATCTCTTTACAGTGTAAAATGACATAAGCACAAGAATAACACCAGGGACACATGTTGATCATCTTAGAAAATGAATTATTTTCCAAGTTCAAAACTTTAAACACTTGCACTTTTTGTCTCTGACCTGTTCCTTTCTCATCTAATGCAAATACATGTGATATATACATATTTCATGTACTTCAAAAAAAGTATCTATGGAGGAACTATATTTATGTGGGCTCACATTCTCAAAAATAAGCAGAGATGTATATGTATCTCAAGATGTGTTAATTCTTTTCTTTTTTCTTATTTAATGTTTATTTATTTTTGAGAGAGACAGAGAGGGACAGAGCATGAGTGAGGAAGGGGCAGAGACAGAGGAAACACAGAATCTGAAATAGGCTCCAGGCTCCTGAGCTGTCAGCACAGAGCTGGTCATGGAGCTCAAACCCATGAGCCGCGAGATCATGACCTGAGCCAAAGTCAGGCACTCAACCAACTGGGTCCCCCAGGTACCCCTCAAAATGTGTTAATTCTAAAAACATTTAAAATATTCTGACTTCAAGATTTTTAAATGGATATTGTTTGCATTTTTTTCATTATAACATTTAGAGTTATTAAGAAAATATTTTTACAGTTTAATTAACAAGCAGTCAAGTTGTTAATCATAAAATATTATGTTTAAATAAAAGAACATGATTAAAAAATTGGCCATTTCATATTTAATGTCTATTAAAAACCGGGAGCTCCTGGATGGCTCAGTCGGTTAAGCGTCAGACTTCGGCTCAGGTAATGATCTCACAGTTCGTGGGTTTGAGCCCTGCATCCTGCTCTGTGTAGACAGCTCAGAACCTACAGCCTGCTTTGCATTCTGTGTCTCCCTCTCTTTCTGCCCCTCCCCAGCTCACACTCTGTCTCTCTCTCTTTCAGAAATAAATAAACATTTTTTTTCAAAAAAATCAGCACCCAGCTTCTGGTGGTGAAATATAATTTATACAGTTGAAAGGTATTAAACTGAGTTCCATAAATAATACAGAATTCTGATTATTTTTGGGGCATTTATGAATACCTTAAAGGATAAAGTGAATGTATAGAATTTTCAAGTAGGATTCAGAAACAGTGATTTTTTTGTATAAAATATTAGTACACTGATTAGAGATTGTTTCAACTTACTTATTAGGGAAATTTTTCAAACATTCATGTCCCATTATTTATGTCTGTACTTTACTCAAAATAAATGCATATTATAATCCACATCATATGTCATCAGAGAAATGCAAATTAAAACAATGACATACCATTGCACACTAGTAGAATGGACAAAATCTAGAACACTAACATCAAATACTGTTGAGAATGGAGCAAACAGGAAGCCTCTTTCATCGATGGCAACAATGCAAACTGGTACAGCCCCAGTGGAAGACTGTTGACAGTTTCTAACAACACTAAACATCTTCTTACCATTTGATCCAACAACTGTGCCTCTTGATAGATACCCACAGGAGTTGAAGATTTATGTCCACACAAAAATCTATACATGGATGTTTATAACGGCTTTATTCATAACTGACAAAACTTGGGAGCAACCAAGATGTCCTTCAGTAGCTGAATGGATAAGTAACTAAACTGTGATATATCCATACAGTGGAATAGTATCCAGTGCTAACAGAAAATAAGCTATCAATCCATGAAAAGACCTTGAACTAATTAAATTTATAATACTAAGTGAAAGAAGCCAATCTGAGAAAGCAACATAGATGATTCCAATTATATGAAGCTATGGACAAGGCAAACTATGGACACAATTAAAACAAGCAAACACAAACAGTGGTTTCCAGGAGTTTGGGGTAGGGAGATGAACAAGATGGAACACACACAAAAAAATGTAGGGCAATAAAACTCTTCTTTTTGATACTAATATAGTGGTTACATGTCATTAGACATTTGTCCAAACACATAGAATGTACAGCATCAAGATTGAATCTTAATGTAAATTAACGGAGTTTGAGTGATAATGATGTGTCACTGTACGTTCATCAATTGTAACCAATACACCACACTAATGGGAGATGTTGATAGTGAGGAGACTATTTGTGAGTGAGGGTAGGGATATACGGGAAATCTCTATTCTACTCAATTTTGCTGTGAACCTAAAACTACTCTAAAAGGTAGTCTACAAAAAAATAATTAGAAAGGAGTACCTGGCTGGCTCATCAGTAGAGCATATGACTTTTGATCTCAAGGTTGTGAATTCAACCCCCATGTTGCTCATAGAGCTTACTGAAAAAATAAGTAAATAAAGTAAAAACTCACAATACAAAAAAATATAGAGTAAAATGGGATGTTTTACAAAATTTTATTTTTCATAACCTAAATAGTTTAAGACAAAATAACTAAGTAATATGTGCTTCAATATGAAGTACGCAAACTATGGCTAAAATACTTTTTCTTGAAGTAAAATTTCTAAACACTAGATTTCTTTCATATTTTTGATGAGCATTTCTACAAGTTTTGACAATACATATAGTCATGTATCCACAAACATAATCCGTAAATAGAGCAGTATCATGTCCTTTTAAAGTTCACACGTATTTCAGGGAGACTGGGGGACTCAGTCAGTTACGCGTCTGACTTCGGCTCAGGTCATGATCTCACAGTTTGTGAGTTCAAGTCCTACACTGGGTTCTGTGCTGACAGCTCAGAGCCTGGAGCCTGCTTTGGATTCTGTGTTTCCCTCTTTCTGGCCCTCCCCCACTCATGCTGTGTCTCTCTTTGAAAAATAAACATAAAATATTTTTTAAAAAAGTCCACACCTATTCCTAAATAGTTAACCATTTAATCCTGAAGTCCTGGAAACCATTGACTTATGTTCTATCCCTATAGTTTTATCTTTATTTTTCCAAGTGTCATATAATTAAAATTATACGTTATTTAGTCTCATGAGTTTGAATTATGTCAATTAGCATAAAGCATTTGAGAATCATCCACAATAAAAGTAACACTTTTTTTTTTTTAAATCTCTGTATGGTATTCCATTGCATAGTAGATTATTTACAAGTTCAAGGGTAGTTGCTGGAGGGCCTTGGTAGCTCAGTGGTTTGACCATCATACTCTTGATTTCAGCTCAGGTCATGATCCCAGTCTCGTGGAATAGAGCCCCACTCTGGCTTTATGCTGAGCATGGAGCCTGCTTAAGATTCTCTCTTTGCCTCTGCCCCTTTCCTGTGCTCACGTTCTCTCTTTCTCTTGCTCTCTCTCTCTCTCTCTCTCTCTCTCAAATAAAATGAAATAAAGAAATAAAATAAAACTACTATAGTTGCTCAAAATACAGGTTTTTGCATGAACATGTTTTTATTTTTCTTCAGTAAGTACCCAGTAGTGGAATTGCTGAGTTATACGCTAGGTATATGTTTAATTTTATAAGAAATCACCACTGGTCTTCCTAAATGGCTGCAATATTTTGTCTCCCCACCATCAACATACAAGGATTTCAGTTGTTTTATATCTTTGTAAGAAACTGGTGTTACCAGGGTGCCTGGGTGACTCAGTCAGTTAAGCCTCTGACTTTGGCTAGGTCATGATATCCCCATTTCATGAGTTTGAGCCCCATGTCAGGCTCTGTGCTGACAGCTGAAAGCCTGGAGCCTGCTTCAGATTCTGTCTCCCTCTTTCTCTGCCCCTCTCCTGCTCTCACTGTGTGTGTGTGTGTGTGTGTGTGTGTGTGTGTGTGTGTGTCTTTCAAAAGTAAATAAGCATTAAAACATTAAAAAAAAGAAATTGGCATTACCACTTAAAAATAATTTTAGCAGTTCTAATAGATAATGGTATTCCCTTATGGTTTTAGTTAGCATTTCCTTCATGACTAATGATGTTGAGAATCTAGTCATAGATTTTCCACCACTGTATGTGTCCTGTGGTATAGTACCTGTTCCAGATTTGTGCTTATTTTTAAAATGAGTTGTGACATGCCTGGGTGGCTCAGTCAGTTAAGCATCCCACATTGGCTCAGGTCATGATCTCACTGTCAGTGAGTTCAAGCCCCACGTCAGGCTGTGTGCTGACAACTCAGAGCATGGAGCCCACATTGGATTCAGTGTCTCCCTCTCTCTCTGCCCCTTCCCCACTCGTGCTTTATCTCTGTCTCTCAAAAATAAGTAAATATTTAAAAAAGTTAAAAGAAAATGTGTTGTCGTGTGTTAATAACTTTGAAAAATTCTGTATCAAATCCCTTTACCATATAATAGTCTGCTTTATCTTTTCATTAACTTAACTATGTCTTTCAAAGAGCAGGCATTTTTCATTTTGAGTACATTGTATTAACTTTTCTTGTCTGACTTATATTTTGATGCTATATCTAAGAAAACGTATCCTAACTGAAATGAAAAAAATGTTTTTCCATGAATTCTACTGAAGTATAGTTTTAGGCTTTTGCTCTAAGTCTTTGGCCTAATGAATTCCTTCTATTCCTAGTTTGCTAAGAGACTTTTATTATTAATTGATTTTGAATATTATCAAATGCCACTTCTATGCCTATTGAGAGGACCACATTGATTTCCTTTACTTAGTCTATTGATTAGGTGATTCACTTAGGCTAATTTTAAAATAATCAATCTTGCATTCCCAGTTAAAATTCCATTTGGTCATGAGGTGTTATTCTTTTTACATATATTTTTGTCTGTGGTTTGGTCATATTTTAGAGGACCTTTATGTTTATACTTATATGGAGAATTGGTTTCTTGTTTTCTAATACTCTGTATTTGATTTGATGTGTCTTTAATTGTAGTTAATAAAATGAATTTAATATGAGATCCATACATAGTAATTTAACTGTTTTGATAGTTATTCATTTCAAAGAATTTTTAACTCACACTCAAGTCATAAAAATCCAGAAAGATTCTACTGTAATTTATCCAGACACCAACACAGGCACTCCTGTTTCTCCTCCCTCCAAATACTTCTAATGATGTGGACAGTCACTCTGTTATTTAACTGTAGAATTTAGAAAGACAGTTTAATCTTTTTAATGTTTATTTAGTTTTGAGAGAGAGAGAGAGAGAGAGAGAGAGAGAGAGAGAGAGAGAGAGAATGCACATGAGTGGGGGATGGGCAGAGAGAGAGTGGGGGAGAGAGAAAGAGAATCCCAAGTAGTCTCCGGACTGTCAGTGCAGAGCCAGACATGGGGCTTGATCTCACAAACTGTGAGATCATGACCTGAGCTGAAACCAAGAGTCAGGCACTTAACCAACTAAACCACCCAGACACCTCAAATGACAGTTTAATTTGACTTGAAAGTATTAACCTGGGGCCACCTGGGTGGCTCAGTGGGTTAGGTGTTTGACTTCGGCTCAGGTCATGATCTCACGGTTTGTGGGTTCGAGCCCTGCGTCGGGCTCTGTGCTGATGGCCTGGGGCCTGGAGCTGCTTCGGATTCCATGTCTCCCCATCTCTCTGCCCCTCCCATGCTCATGCTCTGTCTCTCTTTGTCTCTCAGTAATAAATAAATGTTAAGTTTTTTAAAATATTAACCTGATTTTCTAAAAGACAGATGGTGAAAATATTTTTAAAAATATTTTAGAAGTTTATGATTATCAAATAAATGTACCAGACGAAAGAAGTTTACTGGATACTGTTTATTATTAGCAATTGTATCAACAATCAGCAATTAACTGTTTATTAAAAGCAACTGGAAGTTTATTATCAGTATTAAAAACTAACACCAGGGGTGCGTCCTCTATTCCAAACAGCTTCACATTTTGTGTACTTGATATAAGTAAATAGTACTGGAGGCTAAAGAAGTAAATAGAGTTGGCCCAACAGTACTGGTATAAACTGCATGGGATCACTTATATGAAGATTCTTTTTCAGTAAATACAGCATGGCACTGTACATGTATTTTTTCTCTTATGATTTTTAATAATATTTTCTTTTATATAGCTTACTTTATTGTAATAATATAATATATAATACATATAACATACAAAATATATGTTAACTGGTTATTTATGTTATCTGTAAGGCTTCCCATCAACAGAAGCTATTAGTAGTTAAATTTTAGGGAGTCACAAGTATACATGAATTTCTACTGTGTAGGGAGTCAGTTCTCCTAATCCTTGAGTTGTTTTTTGGTCATCTGTGCTGCCTTTCCTTTTAGTGTTTGGGAAACTAGGTTTTGTTAAGAAAATTGCCCAGAGACACAGTTTTACTCAATGGCCAATGTTACAAGAAATCACCTCTTGCACAGACCATGAGGTCTCATAGAAAACATTCACATGTGTCCACATGACTTCACATGCAGGCATTGCTTGACAGGAAGAATAGTCTTTTAAGCTCCTACACCACATATAAAAAACATCAGACATCATATGTGGGGCACCTGCATGGCTCAATCGGTTAAACATCCAACTCATGGTTTTGGCTTCTTAGGTCATAATCTCATGGTTCATGAGTTCAAGCCCTGCATCTGGCTTGGTACTGACAGTTTGGAGCCTACTTGGGATTCTCTCTCTCTCTCTATTTCTATTTCTCTCTCTGCCCCTTCCACACACTCTCTCCTGCTCTCTCAAAATAAATAAACTTAAAAAAAGGAACTAAAAAACATAAACAAAACAAATGTAGACACTACATTGTGTGAGAACATTGAATAAAGCAATAGCAAAGAATAAACAGGAGATTAGGCATGTATGAGTTGATGCAGGAGAATAGGCAAGGATGAGTTTAGATATATTTGCAACAGTAGCTTCAATTTTGAATCGAGGAAATATTCTACTAATCAGATAGACTAATCCTAGATACAAAGCATCCTCAATTCCCTCTTCTGCCCTTTGTCCCTGGATAGGACTTTTATGCTAGTGATAAGACTGTATGTTGTAAGAGACCCTCTTGCTCCAAATCTCAGCTGGCCATGTGCAGTCCATCAGGGCAAACTGTAAATATTTCTGTTAAGAATTAGAAATGACAGAGGCACACGGCTGGCTCTGTCGGTGTCAGACTTTGGCTCAGGACATGATCTCACTGTTCCTGGGTTCAAGCCCTGCATTGAGCTCTGTGCTAACAGCTCTGAGCCTGGAGCCTGCTTCAGATTCTGTGTCTCCCTCTTTCTGTCTGCCCCTCCCCCACTTGTGTGTGCAAGCGTGCTCTCTCTCTCTCTCTCTCTCTCTCTCTCTCTCTCTCTCTGTCTCTCTCTCTCTCAAAAATAGATGAACATTAAAAGAAAAAAAAAAAGAATTAGAAAGGACAAAGTCCTCCAGGGGTAATCGTTACCTCCCTCAAGAAACAGCAGCTGCCCAGAGTGAGAGTAGTTAATGAATTTCAGGTGGTTTCAAAGCACAATTCTCTTGAACCCAGAGAGGATGTTTTATTGAGATGAATGATACTTTGTTTCTCAGTTCGAAATGCATTTAAAGCTGATTCAGCAAAACTCTCTTTCAGATTCATTGTTTGCAACTTTGTAATATTTAAAAGAAAGGGATATTTTTAAATTTCTTCAGAGACTGTGGGTTACAATTAGCATCAAATAGCTAACTGATAAATAGTGCTGTTATAAATTTCAACACTATTTAAAATAGTATATCTTAAAAACAGTATTATTTTCTAAGAGTACACGAATACCTTAGAAGGCTTTTATATGATAACATTAGCAATACCATGTCTTGATTGTAGGTTTCATTTTTCAAAATTTTATTTGGAGAATTAATGTTATGGGAATGCTGGCACATTCTTTTTTTCTTCTACCCATAATACAGATTAATTTATTTTTTTCAAATTTTTATTTAAATTCTAGTTAGTTAACATATAGTGTACTTTGGTTTGAGGAGTAGAATTTAGTGATTCATCACTTCCATATAAATTAATTTATTTTTAAAATTGTGATTTTAAATGACTATTTACAATTACAAGTTATAATTTTTTTCTTGTTCAATATATACTTTCCCAGGTAAAAATCTGATCGATATATATAGAGATTTTCATCTAGTTAGGCAGCAAATCGTATATCTATGGCACAAGAAAGTGCAGGTCTAAAATAACTAAATTGTCACCTAGCTTTTATACGTTTCCCCCAAATATAATGATTGCTGTCCTAACCTTGACTTTTAATACATTACGTATTCTTCAAGTCCCAAGACCAATGGCAATTTCTCCACACCTCAAAATATATTTAGTTGGCCTGCCTATTCATCTTCATATCATGCTGTTTGTAGTCTAGTATCAGAATCGTTTTAGCCCTACTTGATTTTAGTTAGTTGTATGAATAATTGGTTATGCTCTGCTAACACACTCAACAACAACAACAACACACACACACACACACACACACACATAACTAATTCTCTTTGTGGTGAGAATATGCAGGATCTACTCTCTTTGCAGCCCTTTAATATGTAATACTGTATTATTAACTATAGTTATCATGCTATATTAGGTCTGCATTCTTATTTTTTAATGTTTATTTATTTTTAATTTTATTTATTTTAATTTTATTTAGTTTTGAGTGAGACAGAGTATGAGTGTGGGAGCGGCAGAGAGAGACGGAGACACAGAATCTGAAACAGGCTCCAGACTCTGAGCTGTCAGCACAGAGCCTGACACGAGGCTCGAACTCACGAGCTGTAAGATCATGACCTGAACAGAAGTCAGATGGTTAACTGACAGCCACCCAGGCACCTCCAGGCCCTCATTCTTATTAATCATATAATTAAAGTTGGTACACTTTGACTACCATCTCCCCATTTCTCTCCCTCCCATCTTCTGGAGACCATGATTCTGTTCTCTTTTTCTATGGGTTTGGCTCTTTGGATTCCCCATATAACTGATATCATGGAGTATTTGTCTTTATCTGAGTTCTATCATTTAGCATAATGTCCTCAAGATTCATCCCTGTTGTTACAAATGTCAGGACTTTCTTGTTTCTCATGGATGAATAATACTCCATTGCGCATATAAACCACATCTTCTTTAACCATTCTTCTGTAGATTGACACTTAGGTTGTTTCCATATCTTGGCTATTGTGAATAATAGCCTGCAGCGAACATGGAGGTGCAGATATGACTTTGAGATCCCAACGTCATTTATTTTAGATATATACCCAGACGGAAAATTACTGGATTATATGGTAGTTCTGTTTTTAATTTTTGGAGGAATTTCCATACTGTTTTCCATAGTGACTCTCCATTCTACCCACAGTGCATGAGGATTTCCTTTTCTCCATACCCACACCAGTACTTGGTCTCTCTTGTCTTTTTAGTGATAGCCAGTCTAATAGATGCCAAGTAGTATGTTATTGTGTTTTGATTTGTATGTATGCATGTATGTATCTAATTCATTAGAGAGAGAGAAAGCACGTGCATGAGCAAGGAAGGAGTAAAGAGGGATAGAAAGAGAGAGTAAATTTTTTAATGTTTATACTGAGCGAGAAAGAGAGAGGGGGAGAGAGAGAGAGAAAGAGCAAGTGGGGGAGGGTGAGAGAGAGAGAGAGAGAGAGAGAGAGAGAGAGAGAGATGGAGACACAGAATCCGAAGCAGGATCCAAGCTGTGAGCTGTCAGCACAGAGCCCAATACTGACTCAAACTCACAAACCCACGATTATGACCTGAGCCAAAGTCAGGCGCTTAATCTACTAAGCCACCCAGGTGCCCCGAGAGAGAATCTTAAGCAGACTCTCAGCCCAGTGCAGACCCCCATGCCAGGCTCGATCTCACAACTGTGAGATTATGACCTGAGCTAAAATCAAGAGTCAGTTGTGAGACCTACTAAAGCCAACCAAGCACCCCATTGTTTTGCATTTTTGATGATTCATGATGTTGAGCATCTTTTCAAGTACCTGATGACCATTGTTATATTGTCTTTGGGGAAAAAATGTCTATTCAGTTCCTCTAGACATTTTTGAATATAATTGCTCTTGTTTTTGAGGGTTTTTTTTTAGCTATTAAATTGTATAAGTTTCTTAATACTTTGAATAATAACCCCTTATCAGATATATGATAAGCAACTATATTTTCTTATTCTATAGGTTGCATTTTCATTTTGTTGACTATTTATTTTACTGTGTGAAAACTTTTTATTTTTATGTAATCCCATTTACAAATTTTTGGTTTTGTTGCTTGTGCTTGTTTTTGATACATCAAAAAAACAATTTCTTCTAGGAATTTTATGGTTTCACATCTTATGTTTAAGTTTTAACCCATTTCAAATTAATTTTTATGATTGATGTAAGATAGTACTATTTTGTTATTCTGCATATGATTATACAATATCCCCAGTACCTAAGACACTATCTTTTTCCCAGTCAGCATTCTTGGCTCCCTGGTCAAATATTAATTGAGCTTTCATGCAAAGATTTATTTCTGAAATATTTATTCTGATCCATTGGTCTGTGTGTTTATTTTTAAACAAGTGCTAAACAATTTTAGCCAAGTGCTAACAGCCTCCCTTTGCTTTCTGAAGAGTAAGCTAAAATTCAAGTTTGTTTGTGGCCCACAGCTTAGGGCTGGTTTTATGCATGTTCTCACTAGCTATCTGCCAAAACTTACTCTTCCCACCTTTGTGAGCACTCCTAGGGCTGGACATAGTGTCGAGGAGTATTAGAGTGAGACGTGTGTAGTGATAGAGGTGCCGGTGTGTTATCTGAGGGAATTAGCAGGTAATGCATCGCCAACAGTTCCTAAGCCGACTTCGTGATGGAGTCTGTGATACATTTAGTAAGATCCGTCTCCCTGTAATGCTCTCCCATAGTCTCATTTGCGGCTCTCCCAGACTTTTCCTATGCTCGTATCACCTGTAAGGAAGCCAGGTACTGTCACTCAATCTCACTTTCCCTCTTGGGAAAATCACAGGTTGAGAAGATGTCATTTGGAACTGAGTTGTACTGCCTTGGAGGAAGGGTGGCTTGGGAAAAGTCCAACTGTTCTTACCCTCTTCAGTGTGTCCAAACTCATTGTTTTATTTTGTTTTGTTTGGATTTTTTCCCCTCCAATAGTATTGGAACTTCTCTGCTGGAAACCTGGACTTCCACAAAGACTCTCTCATCTGCGGGTAATTGTCTAAGACAGTATTCTCCAGCGACTTCCAGACAGTGGCTGACAGGGGCTAAAGCCTACTCATGGGCTACTGCAGGGTGTACAGTTGTGACTAAGGTCTGCAGCCCAATTATCCAATGTATGGGTGGACATGACTCCTCCCAGACCCCATGGTGTATGGTGCTAAATCCCACAGCTCCCACAGAGATATTTTTGTCCATGGATGAAAGCACAACCATTACTGTTGAGGGGAAATACTGCAAGAGACCCCTTATTCATCTGTGTTGCTAATATCACTCTGGCTTCTATCATTAATTTAGACATTAGTGTTTTGCTTGGAACCTAACCTAGCACTAGACACTCTATAATACTTAACAAAGTTTATCCCATTTGTTATTCTCCATATAAATGTCAAAGGACTGGGCAGCACAAATGTACAGATTTGTCAGCAGACCTTTAGTATTTTCTATAATATTTCATCAGTTTCTATCTTTGAATGCTTGTTTCTTTTCTTTTGTGGTAATCTTTGGTCACTCCCACCTGACATTTTATATATTTATATGTTTTTAGCAAAATATAATTCAGTTATAATAATCTCTTAAATTGGTCTACGTACGTAGCTACTCAAAAGGAAAAAGAAAGTGTGTTCCTATATCCACACTTTTCTTATAGTCAGCCTAAATAAAACTTGTTTAAATGACAGCACCATCCACCAATGGTTATTTGGTTGAATTAAAATGGTCTTAGTTTGATTTTAAAATATCTTCTCTATAAAGAGTTTATATTTTAGGACAAAGTTTATTAAACGAGTTGAAATGCTGAATCTGAGTTTGTTCAATTAGAGGAAAAGACAAAAATGTGATTATCACTAGGTTTGGGGAGTAAAATAAAATTGAAGATGATATGGTACCCTGATAGTGATTCCTGTTAAAATGTAAGAAAGATTTGCCTTTTTTAGAATGTGCTCAGAAAAAAAATGACTCATAAGTAAATTTTCTGCCTACTTGCATGGGAAGTAACTCTAAGGAAAATTGTATTCATGTCAGTTATGCCCGAGACTACTTCACAGCCAGAACTTCAATTACTAAGGACCTTATATGAGTGAGCCAGGAGGAATCTGTCAGTTAAAAAAAAAAAAAGTAAGTAGACTAAAAGTATCTCTTCTCTCATGCTTCCTCTATGTATGGGAGGAATCAATTTGCTTTCATCTTAATCCCAAATAGAAGGAGCAATTGACTTTGGGGAAATCCTGTAAAATTTATTGCTGACAGCATGTTAGAGAGTACTTTCTAAGGATGACAGAACACGTGAATTGATTTTGCTTCCAGTGACACCAGGATAACTGATTCTCTCAATCACACAGCATCGCTCTGGGGTTTGTTGTCACTTCTTCCTGCCGTTTGGAAGGTTTATACCAAACATGGGGTGGGGGGGACCATTTGAAAGGAGCTATCTAATCTGGTACTTAATTAGTATGATGTATCCAATTGCCATTGCCTGTATTTAGATAATATACAGAGAGCTAGTTTACTAGGTATATTTGAAAGAAAAAGTTGACTTAAATATAGCAATAGTATTTAAACATTAACAAATATAGGAATGGGCAAAATAATGTATACTACAAATATTAATTATAACCAGTTTCAAGAAAATATATAATTTAGAAAAACTACTCTTATAAAATGATACTATATTCCTTATACATCAATTTTAATATTTATACTATGAAATGAATTTAATTATCAAATGCAGTGGTTGATTTTAGAAGACTTGATGGAATTTTTCCTGAGACAATATTTGTCTCTTGTCACTTTCATGGAGTGTGTGTGTACAGATGTATGTGCCTGTACATACATACATATACACAGTATGGTGTATACATATGTACACATGTACCTATATGTGTATTATGTTGTATTATTATATGTTGAAACCTACATATATAAACATATACATTCACAACATTTACATATGTACATATACATATAATTAATCTTATATATGCACATATAATTTACATATTGAAAAGTACTGTCAAGAACCTATTGATGTAGGAAGGAATTATTGTACATTATACAATAGAAGGAATAGAATATTATAGATATCTTGTCACTTCTGTTCCTCCTTACCTTTTTACCTTCCCACAGAAAAACCCCAAAAACCAAAAGAACAGAAAAACACAAAATTCACAGGAATCAAACCAGGATAAAAATACAGACATTTCATTTTTAAAGGCCTCTGTAATAGATTGTAAGTGAGCCTCATCTAATTGTCTCAGAGTTTTCATAGAGGCAACGATATAAGGCTGAGGGAAAAATAATAGTGCCCTGTTGCATCATACTCTAATTGGAAGTAGGAGATGTCTATACATTACTTCCAGAAGGAATAACTCAAGTGTCACTTGGAGAGCATCAGCAAGCCACACAGCTACATCCCCTAAGAGAGGTGATGGTTGAAAATGTGAAAAAGGGGACGCTATTAGAAAAAATAGGTGGCATACTGCCCATCAACCACTTCTTCCCATTCCATCTCAGACAAAGACATGGAATGTTTCTCTTCACCTTAAGCCAAATAAAGGAGGGTCCAAGGGAATCATCATAGCAAGAGTGTGTCATGGGCTCACTGGAGCTTGAGGGTTCTGGAGACCAGTAGGAGAAGCTATGCAAGCACAGGCTAAGATGGCAGAGAGAAAAGACCAAACTTTTACTTATAGCAACATGCATACACAACTTTGGGAATCTTGCTCAAGAGTACTGCCTAAAAGTTTAAAATAATCCTCCATGAGAAAAGTGTTAGGCTTTCTTGACCTAAAGGATGAGAGGAAAGTGCTAAGTGAGGTGCTGGAAATGCTTTGGACATTACCAATGTCAAGATCACTGCTCTTGCAAGTCCACAGAATTGATGCCCAAGAAAGATCCAGCAAGGATATATCAATGATGAGACGGCGTCAGCCCAAGATGACAGCTAACTCTTCCATGTATGATTGTGTTGCTTTTAGCAATCCTCCCCACAATTTTGGGGTCAGATTCTGGAATGGCTTAAAGTAACAGTTAACTCAGGAGTAGAGAAAACAATGATTAAGCAAGAAGAAACCAACTAATTCATGTCCCAGTGGAGGCTTCCAGGCCTTGAGTAGATCCAAGCTTGGGGTCTGCTATTTTGGACCAGATTATTGTTATTTAATTAAGACTGGTCTGGAATTTCTATGCCCAAGAAAGGAACTATTTAAAATATACACTGCATGGAGTACCTGAAGAGCTATGGGGTTGTCTGAGGTTTTAACCAAGAGCACAAAAAAGGATTAGCTCACAAAGAAGATATAAAGGGATGGAGGGAGTAAAAGCAGTTTAGTTTCAGGTTACAGTGCATATCTAGATCATTCAAAGATCCAGTGTCCAAAGCTATGAAGCCATTTCAATATCTAGCAGCTGTCCCTGTAAAGAAATGCATTCTTTTATCCAACCTTAAATAAAATATATGTTTCCAATCTTAGTTATGGATGTGATTTCCCCCTTCTTTGCTACTCCTTATACGTCCTTAGCTCGTATGCTGTCATGCCTCCATGATCCCTCTGAAAGTTTGTGTTGTCTGCGGTTTCAGAATTTTCAATCTATATTCCAGACTTTCTCCAGACTAGTATTTAAAAAAATCAGGATCCAGTCATTTCAGTTTTGTTTCATAAACTCCAATGTTCACCTCTCCCTCCCCTCTAGCACCTTCAGGATAAAATTTATACTTCTTTAAAGCACATATGAGGCCCTTTGTGATCAGTTTCTTATTTACCTTTTGAGAATCACGTGTCACATCACTAAATAAGCTGTTTGTTCAGATATTTCCTCCAAAATATCATGCCTTCACATCTGTTTGTAAAATGACACTACTATTGCATGACTTCTTCTGCCATATTCTTTACCTGGCTAATGTCTGCTTTTCCATCAAAATTGATCCCAGAGGCACTTTGAACCAGTGAATTTGTTGAAAGCCCTCCCTCACTTTATTCAGCCATCACTGAGCTACATCTCCCTGTGTGGCTATGTTAACCTCTTGCCAGTATCTGTAATAGCATTCGGTCTGTCATAAAGAAGTATTAAGTAGTCACCGATAATACCATGAAAATTGCTAGTAAAATAAAACTTCCAAAGAAAATTATATTTAATCAATTTCCTTCACATAGGAATATCATAAAAAAAGATGAATTAAAATTAATGGTAAATCCTAACTACCAAATAAAAGGCTAGTAACTTTTCTTGTATGAAAAATTATATAAAATTTTAATAGTAGCATGAATAACATTGATAGCTGTGATTTATGAATTCTTTACTTAAATCCCGGATAAGTTTTATAACATTACAAAGAACTTTATATGAATTAAGGAACCTCGAAAAAGAAAAAAAAAACCTGTCTCTTTTCTTTTTTTCATTCTCTAAATGAGGAAATTGCTGTTCTGAGGGTTAAGTGAATTCACAGAGTTAATAAAAAGAGCAAGACAGAGGGCGAACCCTATTTCTGTCTGATTCTGAAATTCTTGCAGTTAACTTCTAGGTTTTACAAAATAATCCTTGTCACACACAATTCATGTTTTTATTATGTCTTCTGATCACAGACTTTATTCCCCTCAAATAAAAACAGAAATGCAGATTGATGCTTTTAGCTTAGTTCTTAAATATGCTCATGGGCTCCTCATTACAGATAGATTACAGAAGCAGGCAAAGTTTTGCCTTTTAATTTGGATGAGACTCAGAATTTTCATTTGGAGAGATTTTTTTAGATGAAAATCTGTCTCTGGTTTAAGTGTTCTTATTCTCCCTCACCACTTGCTTTGAAAGAACTTGAGATTTTGTGCACCTGCTACAGATGGGGTATTCTAACCTTGAAACAGTTATGATGCGGTCGCAGACGGCCAGGTCTTTCTACTTTATGTCTTGACATTTTTAATGATTTTTTTAAACTACATATACAGCTAGCTATGGGAAAAATGTCTTTGACAATAAATTCTATTGAAATAGTTTAATTGTTTAATCCTGAGATATTCTCTGGCAACTTTATTCCTACATTTTCTGGAAAATATTGTCTTCATTTACTTGTTCTGCCCACATTGATTTAGAAAGCATATACTACAAGGATGAAGTAAAAGAGAGCTTACATAGCTGTTAGTGTTAATTTTTAGATAATCTTAGTTGCCAGATTCTTTGTTTTACATTAATGAACATTGCCAAGCAAAGGCCTTTCTATGGAGTTGTAGGTTCTAAGAAGATGCTTTGGTATTAGTATATATTATGTGAATATTTTTAATGTGTAGATCAGAACAAGTGGTTTATAGATTTGTTTGTAATAGGTGTTTCTTCCTGTCATAATTGAAAACTCTTGAGGAAATTTGTAGATGAAGGAAATATCTGGAGGGTGAAAAGTAAAAGCATTGTGGATTCTTGATTTATCTTTCACCATATGCTATCTTGCTGAAAAAGTAAGGAAAATATGCAGATGCATCAAGAATACATAACTAGCTGGGGCACCTGAGTGGCTCAGTTGGTTACGGATCCGACTTTGGCTCAGGGCATGATCTCAAGGTTCATGAGTTCGAGCCCCACATCGGGCTCTGTGCTGACAGCTCAGAGCCTGGAGCCTGCTTCAGATTCTGTGTCTCCCTCTCTCTCTCTGCCCCTTCCTTGCTTGCTCTCTGTCTCTGTCTCTCAAAAATAAATAAACATTAAACAAATTTTAAATAGGTATATATTTTTTCTAACTTAAATTGAAAAAGAAATCTTCCATGTAGAAAATGTGATTTATTGTGAAGATTAAGAGAGAAGGACAGTATTTGAGGTCATTAACACAGAAGTGTTATTGATTCAAAATGAAGATTTTTTTTCTTTAGGATCTTGTAAGTCTTCTTTAACATATGAAAATACTTTTAGAGACTTCCTTTATCTCTAACCTCCCAACTTAAAAACACATAATCACTTGCTCCTCACAGGGCAGCTCTGCCCACAGGTCCTGTCCCCTGCTTTCATAAAAACACTCTTTTGCATCAAAAAAAGCACCAAAAACAACCCCCAAAACCAAAAACAATAAAATCCTAAGTTCTTTTTTCTTTAATGAATTATTAAAATGATGAAAAAATTAACACCTAGTAATAAAATAATTTATCATCAAAGATAAAGAGATTTCCTGTACAAATGATGTGAACATCAATAGAATAGCTAAGGGGTAAAAGAGGAAAGATGAAGATTTAATTAGGCAGAGACTGGTATTTGGTTCAAAAATTGTATCTGAAAAGAAACAACAAAACAAACAAAATGCGAACATTAATTAGTAGTATTTAATTACTGAAGAGACATTCCAGAGAGTCTAATCTGACTTTGTCCCTCTATAATTAAGGCATTAAACATACAGGGCATTTAGCTGAGATATATTTCAATCTGGTTCTAGAATCCAAGCCTTTTTTCGAATGGGTAGACTGAAAGTTCTGTTAGCAAGTTTCTTTAAAGCACATCGCATCATCTTTTCTGCCTGTACAACTATGTTTTCATCTAACAGGAATAGTTTATTGATTTTCTCAATTTTCTTATACTGATAAGAGAAATTAGGGTTTTCAGACATGTGGGATGGACTCCCCCTCCCCCCCGCCCTGCGGTCTCCTGTATGACATAGCATCATCAGTGCAAAACTAGTAAAAGAGAATGCAGGAGCAGAGCAAGTGGTGTGTGATCAGTCTGTGGCTTGGCTGAGTTGGCCTAGGTTTTCAGGCACTGACCCTCCAATACACTGGACCTGTTCCCTGAGTAAATGCTGCTGCAGAGTGGAGATTGCTGCTTCTAAATTGCCTCTGCCTGCTTGGGTCTGGCCTTTGGGACACACTACAAAGCCATCCTTAAATTGCATCTTTCTCTAATTGCCTAAGGGATTCAAAATTTTCCATTTCTTACCCCTAAGTTAGGAATGGCAGTAAGAACCATAACTCCTCTAACTTTATCTTGTGAGACCACATTCCTTCCTGGGGAGGAGGCGGGGTTGTAAATATACCAATATCTGCAATTAACTTTGAAATTAAAAAAAAAAATCTTGCATCAATGTTTTTCAATGATGTTCCCTTTTATTGTAGTTCTCACTCTCAACTAAGAGCATTTTTACATTTATTTAATTTTTATTTTAATTTATTAATTTTGAAATTTTGATATTTTTATTTTAATTCCAGTTAGTTAATGTACAGTGCTAAATTAATTTCAGATGTACAGTACAGCAATTCACCAACTCCACACATCACCTCCTTCATCCCACCTCCTATTTAAACCATGCCCCCACCTACCTCCCCTCTGGTGATCCTCACTTTGTTCTCTACAGTTAAGAGTCTGTTTCTTGGTTTGCCTCTCTCTCTCCCGCCCCCCGTCACTTATTTGTTTTGCTTCTTAAATTCCACATATGAGTGAAATCATATGGTATTTGTCTTTCTCTGATCGACTTATTTCACTTAGCATTATACTCGCTAGCTCCATTCATGTTGAAATTCAAGATTTCATTCTTTTTTATAGATAAGTAATATCCCATTATATATTTTTCCATTATATTATATATATGCTCTTATATATTTAGTATATGTTATATACTATATAAAGATATTTGTTTATATTTCCTATTTTTATGTATATATATAAATAATATTCCATTATGTATAATCCAAATATATATTCCATTATATTTTATATATATGTTTATAAAATATAACAGAATATATACTCAAGTGTATGTATATATAGCACTTTATCCATTAATCTATCCATGGACACTTGGGCTGCTTCCATATCTTGGCTATTGTAGATAATGCTGCTATAAACATAGGAATGCATGTATCCCTTGAATTAGTGTTTTTGTATTCTTTGGATCAATACCCAGTAGTGCAGGCAGTTCTATTTTTAACTTTTTGAGGAACCTTCATACTGTTTTCTACAGTGGCTGCACCTGGTTGCATTCCCATCAACAGTGCATGAGCATTGCTCTTTCTCCACATCCTCACCAACACTTGTTAACTAAGCATTTTTGACCTGAAAATCCATTATATTCCAGTCAAAAACTTTTCTCCTTTACCTGATCCTCATCCATCTTTTGCTCTTCCCCTCTGTCTTTCAACATGGCACATGTGTTATATTTTGTCAACTTTAATCATTTTATTTTCATTTATAAGATACTGAAAAATTTCTCCATATCAACTTTTCTCTCTTATTTTGTGCTTTTTGAAACTCTCTCTATAATAAAGATTCAGTGGTTTTAACATCATTTATCTGATTTGAATTTTCAGTGCTAATACAATCAGATTATTGCTTCTAGAGTTTTCATTTAAATTCAGTAATTAATTTTGTTTTTTGAGATGCATTTTTTCTTTATATAGGCCATATTTTAATTTGTATTCCAGTCTTCTTCATCTCAGTCAATGTCAAGTCCATTCTTCTGATTCTTCAGGCCAAAAACAAACAAACAACATAACAAAACAAAACAAAAAATAGCAAAACAAAAAGTCATTCTGAGTTTTTCGCTTCCCCCGCACCTAGCCGACAATTCATTATACTTCCATTAGATATCCTCAATCCAATTCCTTCATTTCATCTCTCTTTCTACTACAGGCTTACCTTGGAGACAGTGTGGGTTGGAATCCAGGGCACCACAATAAAGCAAGTGGATGAATGTTTTGGTTTCCTAGTGCATGCAATAGTGCAGTCCTTTATGTGTGCAATGACATCATGGCCAAAAAACCCAATGGGGGCGCCTGGCTGGCTCATACCGTTATGTGTCCAACTTCAGATCAGGTCATGATCTCATGGTTCATAGGTTCAAGCCCCGCGTGGGGTTCTGTGCTGACAGCTCAGAGCCTGGAGCCTGTTTCAGATTCTGTGTCTCCCTCTCTCTCTGCCCACCCCCACTCATGCTCTGTCTCTCTCTGTCTCAAAAATAAATAAACTATATAAAAAATTTAAAAAACCCAGTGGGCATGAATTTTAAAATACTTAAAAATACTTGACTGTGGGGTGCCTGGGTGGCTCAGTCGGTTGAGGGTCTCGCTTCAGCTCCGGTCAAGATCTCACAGTTTGTGAGTTTGAGCCGTGCATTGGGCTCTGTGCTGTCAGCTCAGAGCCTGCTTTGGATCCTCTATCCCTCTCTCTCTGCTCCACCCTCACTCACACACTCTCTCTCAAAAGTGAATAGACATTTATTTAAAAAAATACTTATTTGCTAGAAAAAATGCTAATCATCATCTGAGCTTTCAGGCAGTTATAATCTTTTTTGTTGGTGGAAATTCTTGACTTGAAGTTGATGAGTGCTAGCTGACTACGGTGATGGTTGCCGAAGGTTTGGGTGGCTGTGGCAATTTCTTAAAATAAAATAACAGTTTGTCTTCATAGAGCCGACAGCTTACATTTTTAAATGATAGTCTCAGTAGATAACATTTATTGAGTAGTTAGTACATGCAAGCATTATCTTAAGTATTTCCTATGCTTCACCTCATTTTATCCTGTCAACAGTACAATAAAGAGGATCCTGCTATTATCTGATTTTACATGCCAGGAAAATGAAATTCAAAGAGGTTAAGTAACTTATTTTTTCAAAGAAGCTCATATTTTAACCAAATTCACAACTTAAGTAAAAGACCTGATGCAGACTTGAATATTCTCATTTTAGAGGACTGAGTCTTAGCTCGTATGCTAAGCCAGCCTGAAAATATCTCCAGTGTATGAGTGACTTCTCTTTGGGGCTGCACACTATTAATCTGAAAACTGTTGAAATTCCTTTGCCAGGATCAGAAGTTGAGAGCTGGTTTGCTATAACTTGGCGTGACTATTTCTGAGGTGCAGCAGCCACGAGGATACTACTGGGACCAGAGCAAACCTGAACAAAGGGAACAGATATCCTATTAATTTTTTCCTTGAGTATTTTTTGGTTCTTTCTTTCTTTCTTTTTCTTTCTTTCTTTCTTTCTTTCTTTCTTTCTTTCTTTCTTTCTTTCTTTTTGGTTTTGGCTTATTTAATTTATCCACTTACTTTTGAAGCATCCACATATAGAAAAACAGCATTTCATCATCTGGGTTTTTCCACCTTCCATGGGATAATTTTAGCCTAACTTCTTCCTAGCTGTGACCCACAATGTCAGAGAAGAACCTTGAACTCTTCTGCAAGGGAAGAAGGAACAGCAGTTCTAATGAGTTATCTGCTTTCTGTTTATTGTTGTTTTGCTAGCACTAGGCTTCCGGACACAGGTGATTCAGAATGATTTAGCAACACAGCACAAAAAACTGGTCTTGAACATATTGCTTTCATCTGTCTTCTAGACCTACTCATTAGAGTTTGTTGGTGGAGTAAAACTAAGACGGCGTTTATATGTTTCCCGTGACACATGCCAGAGGATTAGGAAAAATGTACACTTTATCCCTAAGAATTTGCCTATCATTTGGTTTTCAAACTGCATTAAAGATTAATCGCTAAAAGCTTGTGTTGCTTGGATGGCATTTTTACAGCGTTGAGTAGATTTTCCCCTATTAGAACATTTCTTTCGTCGCTTCAGTTAAATCCTAACTGAGTGGTTTCCTCAAGTTTTCCTCTTTTCCAAAAGCCACAGCCAGTAATCACTTGCTCAAAATAAAATTCGGACCTAAATCAGGAAACTGTGTATAACTTGGTCAATTATCTCTTATCAGTCAAGTTAGAAAGGAAGACATTGCTTTAACTTATGTAGTTCATGCAAAATATCCAGTAATTAGTTAAATTACTTAATATCTTAAAGGCAGGTCCCACTTTAATATTGACAGAACAGAGAACAGAGAGGAATTTCTGCCTATAAAACAAGGCAAAAGAGGAACAAATTAACAAATAACCCATGTGAGTTGCATAAGAGAAGGGTTTGTTAAATTATCTTTAATGTTTTTATTTATTTTTGAGAGAGAGAGAGACAGCATGAGCAGGAGAGGGCCAGAGAGAAAGAGGGAGACACAGAATCCGAAGCAGGCTCCAGGCTCTGAGCTGTCAGCACAGAGCCAATACGGGGCTCAAACCCATGAACTGTGAGATCATGACCTGAGCCAAAGTTGGATGTTTAACCAACTGAGCCACCCAGGCCAGGCGCCCCTTTGATGTTTTATTTTTAATTTATCTTTGAGAGAGAGAGAGAGAGAGAGAGAGAGAGAGAGAGACAGCATGAGCAGGGGAGGGGCAGAGAGAGAAGGAGATACAGAATCCGAAGCAGGGTCCAGGCTCTGAGATGTCAGCATACACATTGCCCCACGCAGGCTCAAACTCACGAACCATGAGATCATGACCTGAGCCAAAGCCTGATGCTTAACTAACTGAGCCACCCAGGCTCCCCAAAGCTTTCTGTTTGTTTGATTTTTAATGATATTACAGTAAGGTAGAGGGTTTTATGAAAAATAAAAATGCAGATTCAGAATTGGCAGGCCTGGGTTTTCATTTTCAGCAAGCGCCGGAGTCTGATGCTGTCACTCCAAGCACCACACTTTGACTATAAAATATCTAAGAATTTTGCAAAAAACTATGGTGCTTCTGGTTAGTACACTGTATGCCATGTTAATGAACATCTTGTTGTCTATTTATTATTTCATTTAACAGGGGTTTACCGACAATTTGTTTTATGTCAAACATTCCCTAAGGTGTTTGGTACATCCCAGCAAACAAAACAGATCTGTATCCATGAACACCTACCTGTCTTACATTCTAGTTGTCGGGGGTGGTGAAGAGAAGACAGAAAATAAACATTAAAACATAATAAAAATAAAATTGCATATCTTGCTAGAAGGTGGTGATTGTGATAGAATTAGAAAAGCAATTAGAACAAGACATTTGAGGGGCACCTGGGTGGCTTGTCGGTTAAGCGTCCGGCTTCGGCTCAGGTCATGATCTCACGGTTCGTGGGTTTGAGCCCCGCGTCGGGCTCTGTGCTGACAGCCAGCTCAGAGCCTGGAGCCTGCTTCAGATTCTGTGTCTCCCTCTCTCTCTGACCCTCCCCCTGCTCGCACTGTCTCTCTCTGTCTCTCAAAAAATAAAAAATTAAAAAAAAAAAAAAAGAACAAGACATTTGGATCAGGAGTGTGGGGTCAAGGACAAAACAAAGTTTGGTATTAAATAAAGGCTCAGGTTAATACTGGCATTTATAGGGGCGCCTGGGTGGCTCAGTCGGTTAAGCATCTGACTTAGGCTCAGGTCATGATCTCAGGGTTCGTGGGCTCAAGCCCCGCATTGGGCTCACACCGTGGAGGCTGGCTTTGGATTCTGTGTCTCCCTCTTTCTCTGACCCTTCCCTGCTCATGCTGTCTCTGTCTCTCAAAAATAAATAAAAACTATATATATATATATATATATATATATATATAAACAATATATATATAGTTTTTATTTTTATATATTGTTTTATTTATTTTATATATATATATATATATATATATAGGCATTTATAGTATACCCAATTTCACAGGAATAAAAACAATCTCTCTGGGAAAAAAGAGATTTTTAGATTTGTAGATTTCCAAAGTCTCTACTTTAATTTTCCCCAGAGGAACAAAACTCCATTAAGAAAAGAGGCACAGATGGTTCTGATTCAGTCTTTTTCTCTCAGTTTTGCTTGAGAGAAGATGGTATTTTTTCTGTCATTTCTGGATGAAAGAGAAGAATCACATTGCTTATAAAAGGTAAATCCATAGTTATGTAAATAAGGTAAAAAAAAAACTTCATGCTTGCATAAGGGGAAAGATTCAGCAAAGAATACACATCATCAGGATTTTCGCATTTTATTTTTCTTGTTCTTTTTTTAGTGACTATGGTAATTCCACAAGATTATGTAAGTCGTTTTGTCTTTACAAACGAAAATGGCTTGAATTTAATGTGTATTGATAACACATTTTGGAGATTGGAGATGGCAGCACATATGAAAATTGCTCATCAAACTTTTTACAAGAAAATAATTAAAATTTAAATTATCAACACATTTCTTTATAGTCTCAAGGTACATCATGTGGACTGAACATTTACAAACATAAAAAGTAAGGTAAAACACTTTCACCAAAAGATCATTTGAATAAAAAAATATGGATTTTTGGTTGGAAAAATGTTTGTACATGGTTTTTGAGCCATTAAAAGAGTGATTAATGGTTATTAATTAAGCTCCAGACCTAGTTGTAAAATCTGCAGCTTATAATCCTTTTCTGTAGTGTTTATTGCCCTAAGCAAATCAGACTATACAAAAATCAGGGGAGGGCTTTTTAACTCGGTAATTGAAAATCATCGATTGAGCCAGGTCTATTTCAGCAAATAGTGGTTTTATGGGTAATTTTTCACAATTCATTGGCACTTTAGTAAGAGAAAAATTCCTCTTTACTTTAAGGAAATTTTCCCTTGCTGCCGTCACCTGTAATAAATATACATTTTGACTAAAAATTAATGGGAATGTCTATTTTTCTTCTGCCAAAGCACATAAAAATGATTGTAACTCTTCAAGGCAATTACTTTGGAGAATTATATTTTGTAAAACCATGTTAAGCTTGTTAAACATACCTTTGAATTCCTCTTTCGAAATCATACTCAGATAATTTGAAATGCAAATCAAAAAAGTAAAATAGATTAAAAAATGGGTAGATTGATACACACACACACACACACACACACACACACACGCAGCCTGCTTCTTAAGAATTTATACCTTTTCTCTCTTTTTTTGGTGGGGAGGGGTGGTGTGGGGCTCAAACACATAATAATCATTTACCTAAATCACCAGGGTGCCTAGGTGGTTCAGTTGGTTAAGCGTCTAACTTTGGCTCAGGTCATGATCTCACAGTTCATGACTTTGAGCCCCACGTCGGGCTCTGTCCTGAAAGTTCAAAGCCTGAAACCTGCTTTGGATTCTGTGTTTCCCTCCCTCTCTGCCCTTCCCCTGCTTGCGCTCTGTCTCTAAAAATAAATAAACGTTAAAATTTTTTTAAATAAAATAAATAAATTAATTAAAAAATAATAATCATTTACCTAAATCACTTATTATTAGATTTAACTTCCAATTCCCACATACATTTCCAACCATCAAATACAACTTCTGAAGATGAAGGACTGTATTATCAAGGGTTTGACAGACACTCATCTCTCTTTTCTTGTGGTCTTCTAGGAGTGGTTCCTCAAAACAAAAATCATCAGAATTAAATAAATAAATAAAAATAAAAAGCACAATAGCAACCTCTTTCACATGAAAATTCAACCTAGAAAACAATTTCTAGAGTTCCCATATGTATTTGCATATGTAAATTTTATTATTACATAATCTAAGAAGAAACACCTGAAGAAAAACATCAGTATAGAGATCAGATATTCTTATGTCAAAACAGTTGCCTATGGGGTGTCTGGGTGGCTCCATCAGTTAAGCGTCCAACTTCGGCTCAGGTCATGATCTTATGGTTCATGAGTTCAAGACCCGCATTGGGCTCTGTGCTGACAGCTCAGAGCCTGGAGCCTGCTTCAGATTCTCTGTCTCCCTCTCTTTCTGTCCCTCCCCAGCTCATGTTCTGTTTCTCTTTCACTCTCAAAAATAGTACATATGTATTGAAAAAAGCAGTTGATTAAAGTACAATATAAAACACTCTGTTAGGCATTTCTGGTTACATAGGTCTACTGATGTATGTAAGGAACATGTTACATTTATTCATTTGCTCTAGAAAAACATATCTAGCCTCAGTAGAAAATCGCTGAACACTTTTTAGCTAATCAGATGACTTATTTGATATTTTGGGCCTTTGTCCTCATCAACAAATTAGGAGTAATGCATAAATATCATATTCTCTCACCTCATACGTCCATTTTGAGTTGAAAATACACTATGTTACACAACTTGGTAAACTTCGAAATACTAAAAAATTGTGAGAGGGGTCTTCATCCAAGCATCTTCTCTTAGAGAATATTTCCCATAAACTTATTATATTATCTGGTCATCCTGACACATGTCATATAATAAAAGCAGTAAGAACAATACAAATTTTTGCCTATGAGTTCACTTATGCTTTTCTAGGCAGCTTTCTAAAAGTGCTTTGCACATGCTCTTTCATTTAACCATTACAGTAGCCTTCTCTCAAGAAAAACAGTCATAACCCACATTTTCTAAAGGAGGAAACTGAGTCATTGGAGAATTAATTTCGTTAAAGCCATTAGGTTAATCAGTGAGAATAGGATTTTGACTCTATGTAGTCTGTCTTGAGAGCCCATGTGTTTAATGAATACATTGTTTTCAGTACTGGCTAGATTTCTAGTGTGGAAATGGAAAAAAAGAAAAGAAAGCGTTGTCTTGCTCTATGAGATAATGGTATTGTTATGTATCAAAATACAGTTCTTATTAAGCTTTTCCTTTCATGCATTATAAATAGTTCTGCAGAAATGGTGTTAATATGATATTAGATGAGAGAAATCCTTTCCTTTAACTTAAATTCCTACATCCCATTACAAGAATACCTCAGGGAAAAGAACTTGTCTTGAATTTGATCAACATTTCCAAGGTACAAGTAGGAGGTTAATAGAACAGTATAATTATATCCAGGGTCTTCACACTCATTTCTATAACAGCATACATGTTTCAGTAGCCAGAATATAATGTAAATATTAATTAGGAGATACCCCACCCTTCAAAACCTCATTCTCTAAATACATTTTCAAAACAGTGTTTGGGGTGCCTTGGTGGCTCAGTCAGTTAAGCGTCCAACTTCGGCTCAGGTCATGATCTCACAGTTCGTGGGTTCGAGCCCTGCATTGGGCTCTGTGCTGATAGCTCAGAGCCTGGAGCCTGTTTCAGATTCTGTGTCTCCTTCTCTCTCTGCCCCTCCCCTGCTCATGCTCTGTCTCTCTCTGTCTCGCAAAAATAAATAAAATGTTTAAAAAAGATAAATAAATAAAACAGTGTTTGAAGTAATCTACATTGAACTCATGCCATTATTTAATGTTCAAAAAGTCATGCTAGTTAATTTTTGTGTGTATCTGCTTTGGGACTGTTCTCTGTACCCCTTTTTGTACTAAGTATTTAACAAGTGATAATGCAATCAGTGCTCCCTGAATTGATTGCTTCATTGAAGGAATTAACTGAATTATTTTGGTGATTTGTAATTTGTCAGAATTTGGTTGTATTGATATGCAAAATGCAATCGGAGGAAATAGGCTGCATTTAATATCTGTTGACAGAGATTTGGCTCATATCTTTGCTTCATTATTAATTCTGTTTGATGGCAGTGCTGCAGCGTAAAATCTGAAGGCAATATATAATATACTATAGAGTAAGGAGACATCACAGAGACCAGGATATATAGGAATTTTATATTTTCTTTAGGGCAAGGAGCTAGGTATGCACATTGGAGACCAATTAATACAGTATAAATGAATACACTGTGTCGGCCACTAGTTGGGACATTGCTGTGTTCTCTACTTAGAGACCTCCAGCAGTCAGAGCAATCTTAGCAGGCTACTGTGACTCAGACAGCAGTCGGTTAGAGAATGTGCACAAAGGCATGGGTAAGGTGCTTCCCCACACCTACAGACCCAGGGAGGGTGGGACACATAGAGTAAAGTTCATCTTCTTCACCTCAATGGTGCTGCCCAAATGAAAAAGAAAAGATGGAAAATAGTAGATTTTTAAGTGTTCTATAAACCTAAATTTTGGTAAGTAAGGACCGAAGTAAGTAAGTAAGTAAGTAAAGATGATTAAGCAAAATAGCTGCAAACATTATATTTAACGTTATACTCAGCACATGGAGGGGATTCATGATTATGAATATACGCACATACCTGGAGCTAACTGAGACTCATGACCGTGTGTAATAAAGCCCTGCTGATATCGTTAGGATTAAAGGAAAAAAACCCTGGGTTTGGAAGTAGCACAAAGGCTTTACAATCACCAACAAGAAAATCAGGAAGAATGAAGGGAAAACTACTGGACTTTTGGATAAAAACCTGTAGAAAACATGGTTAAGAGATACATTTGTAATTGGAATTGCAAATAAAAAAATGCAAACCTCTGGATTGAGATGCTGCCTGTGATTTAGCATAGGAAACAAATAGCTCAGGATTCTAAATTCTCTGGGGGGAAAATGCAAATCAGAGAATACTTCTTGAACTGTGAAGTTTCTGACTTGCCTATTTGCATTGGAAAAAAAAACATATGACCATTTTTTACAAAACTGAAAAACAGAAATGTCTTTTCTTAAAAAAAAGGCAGATGACAACTATATTGACAATTTGCTATGTAATAGGCATTGTGGTAAATGTTTTCATTAATTAACTAATATAACTTCATATTAATCAAATAAAATATTTAGTATTGTTCTCATGTTACAGCTGAGGAAAGCTAGACAAGGAAATAGTGGAACCAAGATTTAAACGTAGGCAATTAATTTGAGACCCCTAGACCCTCAAACACACTATATTATCAAAGTAAGTATGTCATTTTTGCAAATTAGTTTACAAATACAGTTAAGGGAAAACCCAAAGATTAAAGCATGCAATTGATGATCAAAAAGTGGAGTTTAAAATAGGAAAAAAACTAGGTAAAGGGGGGTGATGGTCTTGGTGGAGGTCACTTCTGGGGAAGAGCACTGGGTGTTATATGGAAACCAACCTGACAATAAACTATAAAGTTTAAAAAAATAATAATAAAATAAAATAAAATAGGAAAAAAACTAAATATTTCAGAATAATAAAGGGATTAAGAAATATTTATTTTTATTGAGGTATAACTGACATATTATAGAACTTTTATTTGTACAACATAATAACTCAACATTACATATGTTGTGAAATGATGAGTTATTGTCAGTAAGTCTTGTTGACATCCATCACCTTACATAGTTAAAATTTTTTTTCTTGTGATGAGAATTTTTAAAATCCACCCTTAGAAACTTTCAAATATGCAACACAGTATAACTAAGTCACCATGCTGTGAATTACACCTCCATGATTATTTATTTTATAACTAGAAGATTTTACATTTCAACCTCCTTCTCCCATTTTACCCACTCCCTAATTGTCTCTAGAAACCAACAATCTGTTTTCCGTATCTATGAGATTTTTGGTTTTGTTTTTTGATTTTAGGTTCTACAAATATATGAGATCATTCAGTATTTGTCTTTCTTGGACTTATTTCACTTAGCATAATGCTCTTAAGCCCCCCCCCCCACCCCCATGTTGCTGCCAATGGCAAGATTTCATTCTTTTCTCATGGCTGAATAAGAGATATGTTTTAAATGGCCCATTAAGAATATAAATTTTAATGATAGTAACAACATGTGGTACTTACTGTCTCTGAGTGATTTTTTTGTTTTTATTTATTTTTTAAATGTTTATTTATCTGAGAGAGAGAGAAAGAGAGAGTGAGAGAGAGAAGGAGTGTGGGAGAGGCAGAGAGAGAGGGAGACATAGTATCTGGAGCAGGCTCGAGGCTCTGAGCTGTCAGCACAGAGCCCGACACACGGGATTTGAATTCACAAACTGTGAGATCATGACATGAGTCAAAGTTGGACACTTAACCAACTGAGCCACCCAGGCGCCCCTCTCTGAATGATTTTAAATGTGGTATTGGATGATTGCTATCTGTATCTCTTCAGTACTTCGAAAAGACAGTATTATCTTGTCTTCATTTTTTATGAAGTCCTCCAACAAAGCTCTGAATGTTTTTCTGGCATATTGTAAAGTTTCTTGACCCAGGCTATAATCTGAAAATAGCCTCAGAGTTCGAGAAATGGCTGGTTGGTTCAGTGCCCTTGCTAAAGTTCCTATAAAGGGAATATTAAGAAGAAAAGTATACATACATATATTTTTTAAAAAGCTTGAATGAACAAATTTCTCTTAGAAAGCAAAGAAAAAATTGACAAATGTATAATCATTTTTATCTCAAATAACATAAAGAAGGAGTGAAATAAAAGAGTTATGTTCATGTATATTACTCTGCTTCTTCTAAATTAACAGAGAATATCTCAAAATCCCAACTTGATACATTGTCTCATATATATATATATATATATATATACACACACACACACACATATACATACATACATATATTAAAGTATCTCAGGCTTACCTATGCTCACGTTTGGGGCTCTCTCTTTAGTTAATTCCTTTTAGAATTATTTCTGGAAGGGAAATCAAAGCAAGATGCGTAAACTCTTGCCTAGTGAGCTCATGCTGTAACTTTGATAAATGGTACTTGAATCAGTGGAAAGACATTTATAGGTTCTCTGGAACCCTAAGAGTGAACAGCATTAAAATAAGCAGCGAAAGGTGCTAAATCAACAAAAGTGATATGATTTCTGGGTTTGTTTTAATAGAAAAAGTCTCTGAATAACTAAATCAATGCCTCATTTAGTATTTCTTCCTCAGCCATCATTTGCCATGTTAATTGCCTCTCTAGTTCAATCCTTATTCCATATCTTTTTCTGATTATATCTTGTTCTCTAATATAAATCATTCTTCAAACGTTAAATAACTCTATACAGAGAATTCCCAAATATTTTCAGGGAACTAGATCTTTATATTCAGTCTGTAGTACATTATATTGATTAATGCAGTATTTTCCACTTTCTTCCTAGGCTGCCTTAGGTGCTTAGTTCTTTTATTTATTTATTTATTTATTTATTTATTTATTTATTTATTTATTTTTAGTTTTGTTTTGCCTTGTCCCCCTGCTAAGAAACAAAATGAAAAGCTGTTGAATGGCAAGTTATTGGCTGAAGAAAGATGGTGAGATGACAAATAGAAAGTAGCTACTTCCAAGCTGTAGGATCCTGGTCCACTTTACAACATGGAAGCATTCTTAGCTGCACAAACAAAACAAAACACATATACATGCACAAGCCAAAAAACAAAACAAAACAAAACAAAAAAACATTGGATTCCTCCTAACCCTGTATGCTATTTAATGGAATACAGAAACAACATTAAAAATACAAAGCTACAATAGGGCAGAGTTTAGATATATTAAATCTAATTGGCAGGTTTTTGCCTAGTATATAGCTTGACGAGGGCCACTTTGATAACTAATACATGAAGGGCAGAGGTGGGATGTAGATGGATTGTTTAAATCAATAATTTAAAAAAATTAAAAATAATCTACCTACCCTTTTTAAATTAGTTTTTTTACCATACTTTTTTTTCTTCTACTTTTGGGACATGTTGTCTACTTTTCTAAGTGTCTCTAAACGATCCCTATAGTGTGCAAAATCCTCCAAATATGGTTGAGGAAAATTCAGGACACTCCAGCCTTTTTCATACTTTCTGTATAAAATGGACTCACATCTTGCTAACATAAAGGAGTAACTGCTAATTTTGTCCATCCAATAGTCATATTTATAGAAGAAACAGACAATGTTATATTCAGTTAAAATAGTCTTTTATTGTTTTATATGCATAAGTTAGATGTATTGATTTTTATCGCACTTGCCTGTTTTTTAATAAAATATTTTTTTCTGTCCTGATTATTAAAATTTGAGTATACAATGCAAGGAATGAAGACTCAATAGAGAGCAATTTTAGGCCATTAATTGTAATAAGTGGTGCTCTTTTCATCATGTTGGGCAAGAGTAAGTTTATATCTATTCATCTCTTTATAACTATCATTATTATCCTGACTTGGCAACCCAGACCTTTCTACTGAATACATTCAAGTACTCATCAGTCTTTTTCACATAGATAGATCTTAAGCACATAAAAGTCAATATAGCCATGAATTAACACTCTCTTCACTGATCTTTATATTCTATTTCTAGCCTTGTAGAGAAATTTGTCACTGACCCCACTTTTTAAGCCAAATAATCAAGGGACATTTGAATTACTCCCCTTCCCTTATACCCAACATCCAATCAGTTGTTTTGTCCTTAAAAAATTTACTCCCAAATGTCTCACGTATCCTTTTCTTCATTTCATATCTACAGTTAAGTTTAGATCCGATGGCCATGTTTTCCATTCTGGTGTCCTTGATTTCAATTCATTTCTTACAATGCTCAGATCACATCAGACTTGACTTACCAACAGCATTTGTCACATTGGATTGGTTTCTGTTCCTTGAAATACTTTTCTAGGATGTTACATTCTCTTGGTTTCCTTCCTCAACACCTACTGGTTATGTGTTACCTCCATATTTTCTCCCAAACTCTCTGGCATATTTGAGCTTCTTCTATACACTCATTCCTTTGCTAATCCCATCATGCTCAATGGCTTTACATACTATAGTTATGCTGACCACATTTATAAGGCTAGTCTGGACTGTTCCTCTGAACACCAACATTCTGTGTGCCAAACGAACATCTCTGCCCTGCTCGGTGTCTTGGTCACATATCACAGAGCAAGTCCAAAGTCAAATTCCTGAACTCCAACCTTTCCTCACAAACTGCTCTCACAGTTTTTTGTATTTAGTCCAAAAATCTTGGGTTATACTCCGTTCCTGTTTTTCTTTCATACTAACAAATCTATCTCATCAGCAAACACTACCTTCAAGATATACCCCATGTCCATCCATATCTCTTCATTTATATTTTAACTAACTTTTTGTAAATATCTCTTAACCTACCTCCTTAATTCCATGCTTCTTCAGCACAGTCTTTTCTCAACACAGCAGCCAAACCCATCACATTAAAATAGATCAGATCATGTCATGGTTTTGGTCAAAGCCTTCCAATGGCTTCCCATCTCATTTATGGCCAGAGTTGAAGGCCTTACAATAATGTGCATATCTGCAAATAATCTGGCCCATCATGTCGTTCTGATCTCATCTCTTCTTGTTCTTTTTGCTTTAGAGATGCTGGCTTTGCAAATTTCCCTCCAATTAGCTAGAGAGCACCCACATGAGAGCATTTGCACATGTCCTTCCTTTTGCCTGGAACTCTTTTCTCTCACCTCTTTCAAGTCTATTTGTCCCTAGGTATCAGTGGTATGCTAGTAAATATTTAACAACCATAAATATATATGCATTTATATAAGTATATATGTTTATTGTCATTTTACTAGTATAAAAGACATGTAGCATCCAATTTACAGTTATAAAATATGCATTACACTTTATTGTAAATTCCACCTAGTCTATTGATTCTAACAGAATGCTTGCATTGATTTTTGTCAAACCTTTGCATCTATTCACAACTTATTGTTGCAATTCAACGCATATTGACAAAATCTTACAACAAATAATGCTAATTCAGCAATGAAGTTGCTCAGATCATTGACAAATAGGTTTAGTTCTGGTTTGGGCATTGGTTAATATTTTTGTTGACATTAATATGTATATAAAAGATGTCTGTGTGAATTTCACTTTTTCATCAATAACATGAATACTTTTTTCTAAGGTTTCATTAAAATATTTTGTCAACTTTTCATATTATTCAGAATGTAATTGTTACACATGTAAGTTTAATATGCTTTATTATTCTTTTTCCTTTACTTTCTCAGGTCTAGACAATCACTAAATCAGTCAATGAAACCTTGATTTAGTAGCATTTGCTGAATTCCATGGTGAAAATACTTCCACTGCCAGTCATTTTCAAATTGCTCAAATGACACCACAGAATATGGAGTTGGGAAAGGATGAACAGTATCACATCATTCTATGGGATTTCAGCAATATAGAAAAATAGACATAAATGACATCAAGAGTACAAATAATAGTAAAATACAGTAATTCAATTAGAAGGTGATGAGTTTTCAGTATTTATTATTTTTTAAATATGATGCTGAATTGTAAATTTATTATTTAATTTTCTAGCAATGGTTATATTTACTAACTAGCTTCTCAAATTCTTGAAATTTTAACAATCTACTCTTGTGATCCAATCCTAGCTAACTCCAACATACTGCTGTTACAGTCCTCATTAAAATGGTAACCCGAAACTATATGCTTCACACACACCCCCACCCTCCCAGCAATCAACACAACCTAATTTTCTACATATAATGTAGTTATTTTGCTTTTTAATTATCTCACTTTTTACATTTTTTTTTCCACTAATCTGCCTTCTCTAGAATGTATGCTTCATGAGGGCAATGATTTTGTGTGTCCCTAGGACAGTGCTGGATTTCAGCGGGCACTCTATAACTACTAGTTGGAGGAATGACTGCTTTATAGATAAAGGGATAAAGGAATCAGTCCAAGATCACTCTTTATGGTCATATGCTTGTATAATATCCATCTTCAGATCCCTCAGACTGCCATCACAAAGGTCCTTCTCCATCTCCATTTTACTTGGACATTGGATTCTTTTACATATATTTTCATATCTTGTGTTCTTATCTTAGGGTGCCTTCACTAATCCCTTTTAGTCAAACTATCTCTTATGGTTTTGCTTAAAGAATTTCACTAGTATAGGCTCAAAGAACAGGCTTACATATTCCATGTATATTTATTTTTTTCTTGGCACGATCCATTTTTTTGCTTAGTATCCTAGGTTGAATTGCTATACTCCCAGATTTATATGTTGGGTTCCTAACCCCCAGTACCTCTGAATATGTCCTTACTTGGAGATAGATAGGGTATTTACAGAAGTAGTCAAGTTAAATTGAGGGCTTAGGATGGCCTGTGATACAATATTACTAATATTCTTATGAAAAGGGAATATTTGGACATAGAAATACTCTCACAGGAAACAGGATGTGAAGATGCAGGGAAAATGCCATGTAGGCATGAAAATGGCCATTTACAAGCTAAAGAGAAAGGCCTAGAACAGATCCAGCCCTCACAGACCTCAGAAGGAACTGACTCTATCAATATCTTGATTTCAGACTTTTAGATTCTGTAACTGTGAAGCAGTAAATTTCTTTCTCAAAGTTTATGTATTTATTTTTGAGGAAGAGCACTAGTGAGTGGGGGAGGGAGCGACAAAGAGGGAGAAAGAGAGAATCCCAAGCAGGCTCTTGGATCCCTATGTGGGGCTCCATCTCACCAACTGTGAGATTAAGACCTGAGCCAAAATCAAGAGTTGGACACTTAACTGACTGAGCCAGCCATGTGCCCCAGTAAATATTTGTTTTTCAGCTTCCCAGTTTGTGCCACTTTCTTACAGCAGCCCTGGCAAGTTTATATATTTAATATTCAAAGGACGTACATTATATTTAGTAGCTTTATTTGTTTTATATCTTGCCTAGTATTATTCTAAATTCAAAACTTGATGCTCTGATGCATTTCTGTGGGTTTTGAAGCACTTCGCTTATTCAGCTAATATTCATTAAGGACAGTTATGGGTTGGGGATTGTTTTAAGCCACAAGGGAGGACACAGCCATGAAAACACAACGAATAAAAATCCTCGACCTTGTGGAGATTTTATTCTAGTGGAAAAGGACAAATTGTTGTCAAAATAATAAGTAAGTTAGTATAACAATTAAGTAAATGAGTGTGATGGCAATACAAAACACAAGCGAGTAAAATTGAGGAAGACAAGAGAAATGAAGTCTTTGGAAAACATAGGGATAGTACACTGTGGCCAGTTTGCTGATGGAAAGATGAGAGCAGACATTATCCAATGGATTTGGCAACAAAAGAACGCTTAAAGGCGAGGTCACATGAGCATTTTCCGTGTAGTATACAGCTTCAATAAAGACCGGGAGAGTTTCCACTAGAAATGAGGCGACACACAGTAAGGTTACTGTTTGGTAGACACAGCTGCTTGATGCTGAGTCCCCTTTGAGGAAGAACTTGCAGACAGGCTGGGGAATGTGTTCCACGCCCTACTCCCAGCTGTGAGCTCCTTCCAGATCTATCTCAAGGGCTGATACACACCTTGCTGAAGTCATGTCTTTCCAGGACACCCTCATTTAGTGACTGAGTGAGGTGGGATGTATAAAGTCTGGATGTTTAAAGGCTGGATATATATATATATATATATATATATATATATATATATATTCAGGCAGTGTATCCCTGCTCCATTAACCTAAACTTTGTTGGATGTGCATCCAGACTAATTATCTTTCTCTGTCCATTTGTGTTCCCTCTCCATCCTTCACTGCTGATCCCTAATACTTATCCTGTGCCCAAATCCTCACTTCAGTCACTATTTTCTACTATAGATAGATAATTCTTTTCAGAGATTTGCCTACAAGAATTTGCATAAATTCAGGTTCTGTATGCTTTTCATTTTTTTTAGATGACAGATACTATGTAGCATGTGTTATGAAAAGATTAAAGAGGTGGTCACACCTTTCACAGTACATATATGGAAAGTTCTAAGAATTTCAATACCTGTTAGCTTTCACTAATCTACCAGTTTATGATCTAATGATCACTGGAGAAATAGAATAAAAGTTAACATTTGGTGGAAACTTTCTATTTTAGCTGTTTGTTTTTACTATTTGGTGGTTCATATCTCTACCCAACATATGCAGGATACTATCTTTCAATTGTTTTTTTTTTTCTACTGTGGAGCAGATTCTCAATAAATCTTATTAACACAAGCTCCTTTTTTAAGCAACACGTCAAACTATCCAATATTCTCAGCCATCAACAACATGACTTATTCATCACTTTTTAATCATTTCTTCCTTTTTCATGGCTGCAAATTCACCCATCAACAACATATTAGTCCATGAATCCAAATATTGGGAAAACACAGTAAAACTGTATAGCCTGAGAGAATAAAAATGGTTTTTTAATGTTTGTTCCTTAGCTACATTTTTCTTGCCTAGGAATCCCTTCCAAGAAAAATACTTAGATACTGACTAAAAAGCCCTGTTCTACAAATCACATAAGAAAAATCTTTCTAGCCTCATCCTTCCTGTGTTCAGGGCTTTCTGTTTACTCTCTTTATCAAAGGACCAAATATCTGTTCATTTATTGATGGATTCAGCTTCCATGCCTCAAGTTATCAAAAGGTAATAAATCTTATGTCATTTTTCTATCACACAGTAAAAGCAACAGCATTTTACATTTGCATCATTCAACAAGCACTCAAGTATTTTGTGAATACCATTTAAATTAGAATATAGTACCTACCCTGCTTTGTTGTATATTCTGTTATTATCATTTAGCTGCTAGCTAAACATGTTACCAGATTATTAACTTACTACATCCCTTACATCTAGAAGATGGTAAGAGTGTACCCTGGCTACCATTACTGCTCACTTGAACCACTCAAGAATGTGGACAGATGAGGCTTTAACACATGAGGAAACTTCTTTCCCAGGAATAAGATTCTATAAAACATTCATATTTCTTTGAGTTACTTAATGTTCCCATTACTTTATGTGACTTGCCTCTGTGCTTGTGAGGGATATTCATATCTTGTTTCCCTATTCACATGATCTTACCATATTGCCTCTCAGTGACACTGGAATCACAATGGGTACTCATCAATTACTAATTAATAATAAACTTATCTATAAATTAATGAAAATTAGATATCTACAATTAAATTTTTAGTCAAGTTTACAAAATCATTATAATATCTTCCTCCAAACACTGTCAAACATGCTACCCTCTTACCATTCATAAAGTTGCAGGAAAATATAGGCAGTGGCATGGTTACATGATTAATTTGTTAAGTTTTCATGTTAGGCTTATATTTAAAAGATCAAAAGCATTCATGGCTATGCTTGAAAGCCAAGGGATTACTTACTATATTTTAAAATTACATTTGCACTTTTCTTGTGTTGCTCCTTGAATATACGGTAATTATCTGATTACACTTTTTAATTTTTATTCTCAAAACTTAATCACTCGAATTGTCCACCAGTGCCTTAAGGATTCACTGTTAGATTATGTGCCAAAGGAAATAAACATATACATATGTCTACCCCTGAAATCTTAAAGATAATTTTAGTGATTGGATATATGAATTTGCTTCAGTATTGCATATGCGTTATATGTGACTTATATAAAATGTGTTTATAATATATGTGTATACATACATATTCATACATATAGCATGCATAATGTGATAAACATTGAAACTGACAATTTTCTTTTATTTTTTATTTTATTTTTATTTTATTTTATTTTTTAATGCTTATTATTGAGAGGAGAGAGACAGAGCACAAGTGGGAGGAGGAGGCAGAGAGAGGAGAAGACACAGAATCTCAAGGCTCTGAGGTGTCAGTAAAGAGCCTGATAGTGGGCTCACTCCCACGAACTGCGAGATCACGACCTGAACCAAAGTTGGACGCTTAACCAACTGAGTCACCCAGGCATTCCAACAATGCCTTTTTAAATTATTAGAGTATAATATAATACATCATAAAATCATAATCTAAAAAGAAAATAAAATTTCCTTTTTAAAATCAAGAAAGCAGTTGGTGTAATACTTAAATTGGTACTATAGAGAAATCATCAATTTTAAGTTACTTATGTACCTATGTTGTCAACTATACCATTACTAATAGAACTAGACAGTCATTGGTATATATGTATATATTTATAAAGCAATGCTTTAGTATTTTTCTTAATGGCTTTAAATATAGTTAACAAATATTTCAAAAGTTTTCGGTATAGCACTATTAATACTCTTTCTTAAATGGTAACTATAACCAAAAAAATCATATATAAAGCATCTTACATTTTTAAATTTGTTTTAAGCATCACAAAGAAAAACTAAGAAAAAAAATAAAACGTAGAGAAAATAAGATGCAGGAAAAGAAACTATCCCAGTGCTTTAACAGGCATAATATATCTACATGATAAACTTAACATTTCTTATTTGTATATGCATGTTGAGGCCATCAATTTTTTATAAATAATATGAATAGCCTAATTTGAGATACTTAGTACTTGTGGATTTCTTTTTAACTATTATTTCATTATTGTTTTCCAAGAAAATGCATTTCTATTTAAGTTAGAATATTTCCACAAACATTCAACATTTAGTAATAAAGTATTTTATCTAATATTGTAAGGCTTTGAAATTATATTTCAAATTCTTTCGATTAAAAAAATCTCTTAAATTGGGGCACCTGAATGGCTCAGTTGGTTGAGTGTCCTATTTCTGACTATGGCTCAGGTCATGATCCCAGGCTTGTGGGACTGAGCCCCTCTTGGGGACTGAGCATGGGGTATGCATAAGATTCTCTTGCTCTCTCTCTCTCTCTCTCTCCCTCTCTCCTTCTGCCCCTCTCCCTCCCTCACGCTCATGTTCTCTCTCAAATAAAACAAAATAATAATAATCAAAATAATAAAGTCTCATAAATCATAAATAATGTTATTCTCCATAACATGCAAATTTCCAGATGAAAAGAATCTTAAAACTTCATTATTTATAGAAGTTATATCCCATGTGTTCAGTGCATATCAATTATATGGAGGTCAGTTCCTCTTTATTCTTCATCTAGTATTTTTACCTGGACTTATATATCTACAGGCACCATAGCAGAAATATTTGAAATGTGTGTGTTTATGTATATGTATGTTTATATGCACTACAACTCTGGAGAGAGGAGTTGGGTGAGTAGGTGGGAGAGAGAGAAAGGAAAGGTAGAAAAAATAATACTGAGGAAATACGTAGTCTTGATTTAATAGTGTTGGGGTAGATCTAGAATCCAAACTATGAGTAATAAATGTGTGTATGCATGTATTATATGTGTGTTCATGTGTATGCATGTGCATGTGCGTGTGCATATATATCTGTATATGTGTATATTCCAAATTTGAACGTCATTGCTGTGTAGCAAACTACCCCCAAACCCGCAGCTTTCAAAACAACAGTGATTTTGAAAATCAGGAAGTTTAGCAGGGCTTCTCTGGGCAATTCTTTGATCCATGTAACATTGGCCTGGTTGCTTGGTGGTATTAAGCTGGCATTTGGACTTGTGTGGACATTTAAACATGTGTCTAATCATATGCCTAGTGCCTCTGTGGGGAAAGCTGGAGGAGCTCAGATAGATCCATTGCCCTTTCTTTTTAGAGGGTTTTTTTGTTTGTTTGTTTGTTTTAATTTTTTTAATGTTTATTTATTTTTGAGAGAAAATGAGACAGAGTGGAAGCAGGGGGCGGGCAGAGAGAGAGGGAGACACAGAATATCCAAAGCAGGCTCCAGGCTCTGAGCTATCAGCAACAGAACCCGATGCGAGGCTTGAACTCATGAATTGTGAGATCAAGACCTGAGCTGAAGTTGGATGCTTAACTGACTGAGCCACCCAGGTGCCCCATGATCCATTGTCCTTTCTATCTCAGGGCTTCTCTATGGGGTCTCTAGGCTGGATAGCTAAACTTCCTACATGATAGCTTAGGGCTCTCAGAGACCAAAGTAGAAGTTTTCAGTACTTTTAAGTCCAGGGCATAAAATGCAATAATGTGACTTCCATTGTACTGTATTCATCAAATCATAGTTCACCACTGATTGGAGGTATTGGTATTTGATTCCCTGCAAAAAGCAAAATATAAATAGGTAATGGCCACTTGAAGCAAGATGAACCTTTGGTTTCAAAGATGACTACTTTTCTTCTGTTGTTCAAAAGACTTAATCTTAGCTTTTGGAGTCCCATCTTTCAGTTACCCATAAATATCCACTATTTTTCTGACATCTTGCTTTTATGCAGAACTTGGATTCCAAGGCTATTAGAATCCAGCCAGGGCAAGGCAACCAGAGATTGCTTCTGAAACACATTGGCAAGATGCAGGCATCTTTCCAAAATCCATTTCAGCCTCTTTGCAGCATTTTCTCTGATTTTCTCTAAAGAAATCAGAAAATCAGAGGGAAATGATTGTGACAACAGACTCTGAATTCTAATCGTAAGAACTGAATGTTGGCTATCTCATACCTATCTGTCCTTGGGCAGTTTTCTTATCCTTTCTACTCTTATAATCCTTTTTTCTAATGGGATAATATGAGTAACTTCCATAGGCAGTTGATGTGAGAATCTAGTGTGATGATCAACATAAAGCATTATTCATAATGATAAATACTTTATAACTGCCTGTAGTTCCATCATTATCATCATCATCATCTCCATTGAAATTTATCCCCAGATAGTTTTTTTAAGTCCATAGTTTATTCTTTCCAAATAGGGCTATCTCGTTATATTTTTGATGAATGGAGTAGTCATGCTGAAAGCCTGAAAATATATAAACTATTTGGCTTTCTCAAATGCCCTGGCAGCCCTATGATTTTATTGGTATGGTTATTAAATATATTAACTAGCAAGACTGATCTTTTAAAGTTCTAGATGACATTGAAACACCGATAACAGATACAAAAATAAACAAAATGGGAAAAGAGAAAAAATCAAAATCATTCAAAATGAGAAGTATCTTTGATGATAGATCAATACAACTCTATTCTCGTTAAATCTGTCTGATTTATGACTCTAAATTCTCAGAGATGGTAACACTTACTTTTGGTTGATGTTCCTCTCTCTTCTCTCTCTCCCTTTCTCCTCCTCCCTGCCCTCTCTTCCTGTCTCTCAAAACAGGTCAAGCCTCTCCTATAGACTCCACAAAGTTAATTCCTTGAAATAATGTCACTGTAGCATTAGGATTTTAATGTCAGGAAGTCCTGGGTTATATTTCAAGTTTTGTAAGTTTCTGGTCTAGGGAGAATTTTTTTTAAGTTCTGAGCTTTTTCTCTCATGGAGTGTATGGGGAAAATATATGAGATATATATACCTGAAAGGAGAGCCTAAGTCCATACTCAAAACAGGTGAATTCTTCCTCCTTTTATCCTCGGGAGAAATAAAATGCTTCACCATCAATTTTAATGGTAGGAAGAGAAAAAATATAGAGGAGGAAAAATTGAATCTTCCTACTAAAGCATAAAAATGTCTTCCTTCATGAATTTATGGTTGTTAATTCCATGAGTCATAGCTTGAGGCTAAATATGGTGAGGGGGGTTGTTTTTGTTTTAATTCTAGGACTCCAGTGTTTAATATTATATTATATATATATATATATATTTAAATATATATATATTTTAAAAATGTTTAATATATAATTTAAAAATGAAATCAATTATATAACAAAAATATAAATATCTGAAGTTAATCTTTTACCCACTGGTAATTTAGAGTCTCAAATGTGGAAAATTTAGCTCTAGTTAATTTAAATTTAGTTATCACCTTGCATCTGCTCAGCCACAGCCAGTAATAACATCTGACAAGTAGTGAAGCTTAGTCAGTCTTGACTTTACAGGGACAGCAACAAAACTATTCAAACTACCAGTCACATGAGGAACAAAACAGAGAAATTTCAGAGTATTTGAATCACTGAGTACCTAATATCTACCATTCTCTTACGATCATTTTGAGATATATCCAATCACTATAGCTACACACATTCAATATCCTTACTTTGTTCATGTCACACCCCTTTCAGTTGCAATCTTTCTTCTACATTTACCTTTCTATAACCTATAAACATTCCATTCTGCCATAAAGTACTCTTTGGCCATACTCCTCTATTTTGATAACCATGCCTTCTGAAGTCTGGGTTTTGTTTGCCGTTTAATAAAATGTATTTTCTGTGTTACTTAACTTTCCAGATTTGGATATCTGTTTCCCTATCAGTAAATACCTTAATCATAACATTCTAATGTCATAATCTCTGTCATATGTTTCTGGATCCCACATTTTAAACAGAGCAGAAACATATTCAACATATTTTAAATTGGTGATGAATGAAGAAAATAGATTTCTGGAACTGTGTTGGTAATAGATACATATAGATTCAATGTCAGTGCAGACAAGAAATTATGGAAGCCACATTATCCTTACAAAGTCAATAGGGAAAATTCCGTATATGATATACTAAATATTGAAACAAACAGCAGTCAAGGAGCTAACATAAAGAATCTTCCAGATACCTAGAACACTACAGACAGGATGTTGGAAGGATGAATTATTACTGCCAAGATTTTAAGTGTCATCATGTAAAAGATGACTAATGAAACTTCTAAACATTTCTAAGTCTCTCAGTGTTTATATTATTTTAAAGAAACAGATATTCCAATGAAATAATGAGCATCTTGAGGGTAGATATCTTCTCAACTCTAGGGGGTATCTCAAATTTGATCATTCATGAGAATCACAGAAGGAACTTGCCAGAAATACTGATATTTGGGCCCACTCCCCCGGATTCTGATTCAGTAGATCAAAGGTGGCTTCCTTAAAGTTGCATGATAATTGATATTCCATGTAATTTTGTTACTAAGTGCCCTTGTGCCACATTCAAGAAACACTGGGACTCCAGAATATTTTAATATACATTAAATAATGATATAATAGACTTTAAATGAATGAGTGAGCAATTGAGCAAATTAAGAAAACATACTATTGAGTCAAAGTGCATATGGTAGTTTAGACATTGAAGAAAATTTACCTGTTTCTCTTATAAGTACAAATATGTACCTTGGGTGTTTCTGTAGGGATTTGAATGTGCATGCTGGTTTATTTGTTCTAAATCGTAGGAATTTTATTTTGCAGTCTTGTGTAGTATTATTTAATGAACTAGATTTGTACATTTCCATATTAAATTCTTTTTAGTGGATAAAAATGCAAGAAAACATTTTGGAGAATATATTGCTATATAGGAATATCCTCAGTAAGGGAACAAAAACATATGGTAGGCCAGTGAGTCGGGTTCAACAAGTAATGCTTATAAGCACAGATGAGTTTTCAATGTTATGAACTTGTATTCAGTAGAGAGTAATTCCCAGTTACAAGCCCCTACATATCACGGTGATTGGGAAGCAGTAGTCAGAAGGTAATTTGCAGGCAGTGGGGCACCTGCAATCGTTTACCGAGAAGGTAATAAGAAACAAAACAAAATGATACAAGGGTAATCACATCCTGTTGATTCAACCCAGCATCACAAGAGAATAAGAGGCAACATTTCCAGTTAAAATTTTTGAAGTAAACATTGCCAGTGAAGCTTATCCAACAAACATTTAGAATATGCCATTGTCAGTTACCTAGCATGGATTGAAAGAAGAGAATTTATTTTTAAAAAATCAAACAATGACATAATTTTAGATAATTTAGCTAATTTTTTTTGTATTTTTTGTATTTTTTTCATTAAAAATTTACCTAAAGAAAAGGCCATCTTGTAGGTAAGTATGTCCTTATTAAGTTTATTTGGAAGGCAAATGTAAGTTACAGTACATTCTCCAGGTAGATGGATACATCGCAGAAAAAGCCAAACAAACAAACAAATATCATTCCGTACTTGGACTGTGTAAATGTAGTTTATCCAAGCCTTGCACAGGAGTGTAACCTCCACAGTTTTGAAAAATGAACATTACCATTGCATCTTATTTGTCGTCTGTGTGCATGTATGTATTCCCATATGTATATTCATGTATTGACATGACAGGATGGAGATAAAAAGTAAAGAAATGTGTAAATACATAATGGAAGCACTTCATCTTTTGAGTTTGTCTTTTCAAAGTGGCCTGGACCCACATTCACTGGACTCACCTGTGGGGATTATTATGGCTGTTGGGGGTGTTCATTGAGAGGATGGGACCTCCAGTTGACCCACAAGCTGAACCCAGGCAATCAGAAGCTCCTCACTCTCTCCCTCGTCCTTGGAATAGGCTTTCTGCCCACTGTTCCCAGAGTGGAAACAGATTTTAAGAAAGCAGCTTTGAGACAGCAATGTGTTGTTGAGACTATCTAGATCATATATGGGACTGAACCCAATTAAGGCCTCTGTATAAACTTTTAGAAAAGATACTGGGAGGAGGACAAGATGGCGGAAGAGCAGGGAGCTCTGTAATCCGCGCACGCCCATATGGATTGAACTGAGAAGGACTGAAGGGATAAAACTTGGATTTGCAAGTGGGGGAAAGAAGAAACAGACGCCAGAAAGAAGACAACC
>CM053572.1:129563600-129598456 GCA_028646485.1 Cryptoprocta ferox
TGTTTATTTATTTTTAAGACAGAGAGAGACAGTGCGAACAAGGGAGGGGCAGAGAGAGAGGGAGACACAGAATCTGAAACAGGCTCCAGGCTCTGAGCTGTCAGCATAGAACCCGATGCGGGGCTCGAACCCACGAACTGTGAGATCATGACCTGAGCTGAAGTTGGACACTTAACCAACTGAGCCACCCAGACGCCCCTAAAATTTCTTAATCTATGTTGTGAACATATTCTACAGTAGAATCAGCTAGAGTACTTGATAAAAACGCCAATTTTATCCAGTCTTTCTGAATCAAAATAGATGAAGATAAAGCCCAGGAATGTGAATGTTACTAGGTTTCCAAGCTGAAATCATTCAATATTAAAAGACTAAGACACACTGCATTAAGAGTTATATTTAAATCTTTCTTTGCTAATTATCTGTGTTCCATTTCATTTTCATAAGGCCATAAACATAATGTACTCTTAGAAGCAAAAAGCAATAGGTAGATTTAGTCCAAAGACAAATTCTTTACAATACAAAAGAGTCCGGGAAAAGATTAATGATTCCACTAAAGCTGTCTTGATGAATCCATGACTGTCAAACAAACACTGTATCTCAGTGAGTGTTAGCTAACATGGTGAAGATTTTTACATTAGTTAGAAAAGTCTCTTAATGTTACTTAGACTAGTACAACATAAAATAATTAATATTTATGCATTAATAGAACAGTAATAGAACTGGAATTCACGATAAGCCTGTTATCTGAAAACAAAGATGGGAGGCATATTCATGGTACATTCTACATCAGATCTTCCCACTATATATATTTTTTTTCTAAGAAAAGATCCAAAACGTCAGACATAGTCATAATCAGAGAAAGTATGCTCTTTTTACCTTCTTTAAAGAAAGGATCCCTTCTCTGGTCTCTTTGTCAGTGGAGATGGAGAATATTCCAATACCATCACCATTAATAATGGAGTAGGTCATGTCAGCATTTGAACCAGTGTCTGCATCATTTGCCTTGATTTTCCCAACAGCTGACCCAACTTGAGCTGACTCAGGAACATACAGCTGATAGTGCTCTGAAAAATATTTCATATTAAAATTTTCTGATGGTAATAGGTTCATAAAAAAGTAGTTTCATAAGAAAAAAGACATAAAATGGTTAGACCACATATTCAAACACTGTATTAAGTAGTATATAAAATGGATGTTTTTAGATTTTAAATATCAGTAAACTGCTTAGTAGTGAAATACTAGATTTACATATATGTAAAATAACCTACATAAAAAGACTTTGTAGATATCTTAATATAAAATATTTTATTAGCTCTATATCCATAGGCAACTGAAAAAAAGATAAGGGAGGTCAAATTTGCATTCTTATGTTGAGCAAAACTAAATTAGTCAAATATTAATGTAATCCCCAAAGAATTTCTCCTTCCATGTAGCATGCAAAATTAAAATATAAGCATTTATAAACTTGAAATTCAAAGTGAAAATAGAGAAAAGAATACAGTGTACCTGCAAGTATGATTATTATTCTGATCAATAAACTTAAGTTTAGTGAATTGAAAAGCCGTGACAAAGAGAGACAGTAAATGTATTTATGCATGTATTCCTGGTCAGCTTCTAAAAAGAATTTAAAGTGGTTTTTACAATAAAGTCATAAACAAAATAGTTATTAAAAGAAAAATGACTAATTTAAAGAATGAGAAAGATCAATATAATGACTACATAGGATGATGTTTTCTTTGTCATTGAATTAATTTTTATATATATATCCTATAGCCAAAAATATTAAAACACTATTGACTCTATAAATCTAATGATCTGATATGCAGGAATATATTTTTCAGTATGTCCTGATACTGAATATTTACACCAAGAAATTTTTAAATTTCAAAGTTTGTCCTGATACTAAATTCCTTCAGATAGAGCTCATAGAACTCTCTTCATAGAAACTTATAAAATAGATATTAAGAAACATGATGGCAGCATCATTACCAATTTTTTTACTGACAAGTTAGAAACATATCTATTAAAACAATTTATTTGTTATAGCAAATCTCAAATAACAATACAAATAATGGAAACCTTGAATTAAAATGTAATTGTATAAAAGACTTTCAACCAAGACTAAATTAATGGTGATTTAACATTATGCATGGATTTAATCAGACTATACAGACAGGTGAATGTGGATCCTGTATGAAAATAATTTCCCTAAGCCAATGTTTTGTTAGTTATGGCATGATAGTATTTTTAAAGTTAATATATCTTGTAAATGTGTGGAGTAGTCTGATCTGTTTCTAAAGATATAATTGTTTTAAAGTGCTATATGATTTACGTGTCTGTGCTTATTCAAAATTCAACAAAGATTTTTTCCCAGTTCTCTTCTATAAACATTTGAGAGACTACCTGACACTATTTTTTTTAGTTCAGTAGTCCTCACCAACTTAACATTTCATGGGTAGACCACCTCTTCCATGAAACACATGATCCATTGACCTTCATCATGTGTTTTTACCAGGATCTGTCATATCGCTGAACACTCTATCCATCCTGACATATTTAACTGACCTGCAAAGAGCATGAGGCCCGAATTCTTACAAATTCTCTTTCTGCTTACAGTTGATTTGTGAGAGGGTAGGTAGTTCAGTCACAATGATCCAAAGAGAATACATTCCGTAAAATGCGAGAACTGGAATGAGGAAAGACCTTTAGTCTCTCTTTGGTGGCAAAGCTATGAAATGTTGGAAGGGGTTTCTGACAATAGTCACATTTCCAAAATTCATGTTGAAGTACCTAGTCTCCGGGTACAAATTCAGTATCAGAAGGAAGCCATAATAATTTTCAGGATCTTTGTAAACCCCAGAATGTTTCTAGGCAGTTACATAACATAGGGAACGATTCTATTAAAAAATTAGAGAAAAATTTGGAACACATCTCTTAAATTTTTTTTTTCTGAGATAGAAGGCTAGGAAGTCAAGTTCCTAGTTGCTAAGGTCCCTAAATAGCAGCTCAACTTACCATCATTCTGTAAGCCTCCCAAAAGAATCTCAGCCAGTTAAAAATGGGATGTATACTTACAAACAAAATAAGTCTTAGTTCACAGAAATAAATAAGCCAATCATATAATTATTATGGTAGTAGTACTAAAAAGCAGGTTGTTTTTACAAAGAAAGTTACAAAAAGTTGTATAAGGTAGTCATAAAAGACTCATGTCCCAGAAAACATTTAGGCTGTGTCTTTGAAGAGGAAGCATGTCCATGGAAGAAGTTCAAACAGTCAGAGGAAGAACTGATATTTGTTGATACATTCTAAGCATTGCAAGCAGAGCATCTTCCCCATTCACGACGCTCCATGAGACAAATTAGAGTGTATTAAGATTAATATTTCAATATTTATTATTTCCAGATAGCTGAGAATTTGTGAGTTGTAAATAGTATTCAAAATGTCCCCTAATAACTAGAAAATAGCTGATAGATAAGGTTTATTCAGAAGTCAGAGAGGTTTGGAATATTTTTTTAGAACTTCTAAAGACTATGTAAATAGCCAGGTACCTAAAAATTACTATAAATTTTAGGACAATAATTATGGTGAGGCTCTTTAGAGAAAAATGAAACAACACAGTTTCACTGAGGTGCAGTTGGCATATAAAGACCTGTACATATTTACTGTGCACAGTTCCATGGGTATAAATATACGCAAACACTGGCAATAGCATCAACAAAATCAAGTTATTAAACATATTCAACATCTCCATACGTTTTCTTGTGTCTTCTGCTTTTGTTTTATTTTGTGTTTGCGGTAAAAACACTGAGCATGAGGTCTACTCTATGAACACATTTTGAAGTGCACAGCACCGTATTGTAAAGTAGAGGTACTATGTAGCATGATAGATCTCCACAACTTATTCATCCATCATTATGGAAATTTTATGCCCATTGAAAAACGACTACTCATTTCCTTCAGCCCCCTACCCTTGACAATCACTATACAGTTCTATACTTCCATGAGTTTGACTATTTTAGATACCTTATATTAGTGGGATCATATAGTATTTGTCCTTCTGTTACTTATATTAGATAATGTTCTGCAGAATCATCCATGTCCATATGGCGAATTCTTATTTTTTTAATTTTTTTATGTTTTATTTATTTTTGAGAAAGAGAGAGACATAGCACATGTGGGGGAGGGGCAGAGAGGGAGACACAGAATCAGAAGCAGGCTCTAGGTTTAGAGCTATCAGAACAGAGCCCGACATGGGGCTCGAACTCATGAACCTGAGATCATGACTTGAGCCAAACTCAGATGCTTAACTGACGAAGCCATCCAGGTGCCCCTCTTCTTTTTCATATGGCTGAATGATATTCCATTTTATATACATATTATATATAGAAGGATAGGATGATGGTAACTCAATATAATAAATGTCATAATGATAAGCCCATGGGTAACATCACACTCAATAATGAAAAATGAAAACCTTCCTTCTAAAACCTGCATGAGGGCAAAAATGCACAATATTGCCACTTCCATTCAGCACAGTAAGGGAAGTTCTAGCCAGAGAAATTAGAAATTAGAAAGAAAAAGAAAAGAGATTAGAGAGGAAGAAGTAACATTATCTCTCTTAGCAGATGACACGTTCTTATAGGTAGAAAACCCTAAAGTTGTAAAAAAAAATTATTGGCAGTTAAGTTGAAGGATATAAAATCAAACACAAAAGTCAGCTATGTCTCTATACATCAAAAACAAAAAATCCAAAAAGGAAATTCAGAAAACAGTCCAATTTGCAATAGCATTAAAAAGAACATACTAGAAAGGAAACTGAATCAATGAGGTGGAATTACTGTTCTGGAAAATACAAAACATTGCTGAAAGAAATTAAACAAGACATAAATAAATGGAAAGATGTCCTGTGTTTAAGAACTGAAAGACTTAATATTGTTAAAATGTCCATACTACTTAAAGCAATCTGCAGGTCAATGCTATGCCATTTCAGTCAGAATTCTATTAGCATTTTTTTTCTCCACAGAAATAGAACAAATCTCTTAGACTAGGGAACTTCAAGTAACACAGAATTGATGAAACAATTGAGAAAAAAACAAAGCAAGAAGCATCAAACTTCCTGATGCCAAAATATATTACAAGGCTACAGTAATTAAAACGGTATGGTACCAGAGTAAAAATAGACATATAGACCATTGAAACAGAATAGGGAGCCCAGAAGTAAACTCATGCATATAAGGTCAGCTGACCTTCGATAAGGGTGCCAAGTGTAAACAGTTTCTTTATCAAATGGTACTGGGAAAATTAGATATACACATCCAAAATAAATAAATAAAATTGAACCTCTACATTACAATGTGTACAAAAATCATCTCAAAATAAATCAACAACTGAAATGTAAGTCTTGAAAATGTAAAATCCCTTAAGGAAAACATACGAAAAATCTTGACACCCATTTGGCAATTACTTCTTAGATATGACACCAAAAGCACAAGCATTAAATGGGCGGGGCTACATCAAACTAAAAATCTTCTGCACAGCATAGCAGATGATCAACAGAATGAAAAGGTGACTTACAGAGTGGGAGGGAACACTTGCAAACCATATATCTAATAACAGGTTCATTTCCAAAATATGTAAGGAACTTCTACAAATCAATAGCAAGAAATAAAATAAATAAAATAAAATAAAATAAAATAACCTAATTAAAAATCCCACAAAGCATTTAAGTGGACATTTATTCAGAGTAGACATACAAATAGCCAACAATTATATAAAAGATGCTCAACATCATTAGTTATCAGGGTAATGCAAATCAAACCTCTATTTATTTATTTGTTTGTTTGTTTATTTATTTATTTATTTATTTTGAGAGAGAGAAAGAGAGCACAAGAGGGATAGGGGCAGAGAGAGGCAGAGAGAGAATCTAAAGCAGGCTCTATGATCAGCTCAGAGCCCGATGAAGGGCTTTGTATCACAAATCATGAGATCATGACCTGAGCGAAACCAAGAGTCAGATGCTTAACCTACTGAGCCATTCAGGTGTTCTCAAAACTACATTTAGAGATCACCTCACACCTAGTAGAATGACTATTATCAAAACACAAAAGATAAAAGGTGTTAGCAGGGTTCTGGAGAAATTGGAACCCATGTACACTGTTGGTAGAAATAAAATGGTGCAGCAGCTATGGAAAATAGTATAGAGGTTCTTCAAAAAATTTAAAAAAAATAATAGAACTACTATATGATCCAGCAATTCTACTTCTGGGTACATATCCCAAAGAATTGACATTAGATTCTCAAAGAGATGTCTATATTAACATGTTCACTGTAGCATTAATCACAATGACCAAGATATGGAAACAACTCAAGTATCTATCAAGAGGTGAATCAATAAAGAGAATGAATAAAGAGCCTCTCTATAAGATAAGAAAATATCAGCAAATTGAAAAATAAAACTTAGTGTGTGTGTGTGTGTGTGTGTGTGTGTGTGTGTGTCTAAGGTGATATTCTAGTGAGAGAATTATAGGATTAAGAGAAGAGGAAATTGGAAATATTTATGCATATATATACACATATACATAAATGATAAGTGGACATTAACTCAATGACCTGTAGTTGGACATAAAAATAAAGATCACAAAGAATATAAAAAATAGACTTGTCAGGATTTAAATAATTTCAAAGAATCTAAGATCTTTGGGACCAGCATCCTTCTAAAGAGCCTAGTGTGTACTTGAACCTGAAGTGTTTTATTAATATTTGTGTTTAACATAGATGTAACATTCATATGCACATTTGTAACTTTAATCCAATATAATATCTTTATGTGTCACGTTTAGTATAGTGTGATTAACCATGGGAGGAAATATATTGAATTATCCTAAAATAAGAAAAGGTATCAGACAAATCTTACTCTAAATATTAATTCTAACAAATATGCAAATATCACTCATAAAGACATATAACAAATAATTACCTTTAAGAATTCTAAAAACTGAGAGCCAATGGTCCATAAATAATTATATGTTATCATCTTTGAATAATAATAATTGCATATGAACCTTTATTTACCTATTATGAGCACTGGCATTCCTTATAGGCTTAAAGAACATTTGGGGGAAACTTTAAAGGGTATGATTCAAAATGTAAATCTTTGACTAACAGTCTGAGCTATGCCATTGCTATACATGATATGGCTCACTTGATAGAGTCAGTTTACTATTTAGGAAAAAAATTCACTTTTATCTAAATAAGATTAATAAAGGTCATAACTGCTAGAATCTTGGAATACATGGTGAATGACCTTTTGTCTTTCATATTATTTTTTCTCTGTAATTACTCCCTCTGGGAAAAAAAATACCCATCTTGGATAATTTATAGCACAGTCTAATCAGCACTTCTGTGGTTGCCAAAATATCCCTCAGAGTGCTCTGTGCAAGTTCACCAAAAGGTTATACACTGGGTAACATTATACATTTCCAGGAGGATGAAAAAGGATTGAAAAGCCCCACTGAGACTGCACTTTCACACATGCATATAAGCACACACATAATGTGTATGTGTATACAAACACATATTAATTATATGTATGCATATCTGCATTCCATTTATGTATTGATGAGAGATGAGAGATGAGAGAGAGAGAGAGAGAGAGATCGTGCATTCAATTCTCAGAAATAAGTTACATAATTGGATTTGTAAGGACATAGAAAAATTTAAATTAAGAGGAGAGTTTTTCCTGGTTCCCTCCTTTATCTTAGAGAAAACTTGTCATATATATACATATTATGCACAATGCAGTTATACATTTAAAATAAATTATGCATAAAAATGCAAGTCATGCAATATATGAAGTTTTTTTAATTTTTTTAATATATTTATTTATTTTGAGAGAGAGAAAGAGAAGGAGAGAGAGAAAGCCATGGAGGGGCTAGGAAATAGGGAGAAAGAGAATCCCAAGCCAAGTAGGCTTTATGCCATCGGCCCAGAGCCCAACACCAGGCTCTGTCTCACAGACTGTCATATTATGACCTGAGACGTTTAACTGACTGAGCCACCCAGGCACCCCTCAATATAGGTTTTTAAGTTATTTTAATGTTTATTTATTTGTGAGAGAGAGAGACAGAGTGAGAGAGGGGAAGGAGCAAAGAGAGAGGGAGACACAGAATCGGAAGCAGGCTCCAGGCTCTGAGCTGTCAGCCCAGAGCCCAGCTCAGGGCTCAAACCCACAAACTGTGAGATCATGACCTGAGCCGAAGTCGGACACTTAACCAACAGAGCCACCTAGTAGCCCCCCTCAATATATATTTTTAAAATGCAGGAATTTATTTTTTCAAATTCTTTAGTAAGTAAAGCAGTCACTGGGGCACTTAGGTGGCTTAGTCAGTTAAGTGTCCGAATCTTGGTTTTGGCTCAGGTCACAATTTCACGGTTCAACCGATAGAGCCTCGAGTAGGGCTCCACACTGGCCGCTTGGAGCGTGCTTGGTATTCTCTATCCGCCCCCCCCCCTCTCTCTGCTGCTCCCCTACTCACACACGCATGCTCTCTCTCTCTCAAAATAAATACATTAAAAAAAAGAGTAAAGCAATCATTCTATTGTTTTACAAGTAGCTCTGCTTTTATAAAATATAATTACCTCTAATAATTGTGCAGCCCCAGTACACTGATAGTAAAAACCTTGGTTATATTTACATGAGCTAGGACAAAACAGCCTCAGTTATTGTTTTAATAGTCATCAATTATGAAAGGATATTCTATCTAATGTAAAATTGTGTGATACAAAAATATCCCCCAAATCAACCACTGTATCCACATTCATACTGTGAGGAGATGGGGATATAGTTCAGCAGAAGAGAAAAGTACAATCAGTCACGGATTTCATGCTGTTAGGTGAGCTCTTTTCTTTCACTCCCAACTTTAATGTTTTGGTCTTTATAATAAATATTGCCAAGATATGTTTAGTTCTGGATATTGTTTTAATATTAAAAACATGTTGAGATGTTTTAATCTGAATCCTGAATCTTTTTTTTCTAATCATTTAAGACACTTATTTTTTATTAAAAATTTTTTTTTAATTTTAAAGAAAGTGAAAGAGAGCACCCGTACAAGTAGGGGAGAGGGGCAGAAAGAGAGAGAGAAAAAGGAATCCCAACCAGGCTCCATGCTCAGCATGGAGCCCAACATAGGGCTCTATCCCATGACTGTGGGATCATGACCTGAGCCAAAATCAAGAGTCAAAATTCAGGCTCAACTGCCTGAATCACACAGGCACCCCTATTTTTTGTTGGTATTAAAGGGATATTTACACATCATAGTTTCACTCCCTGTCCCGCCCACATGTCTCTCTCCTTGTTCGCTGTGTACAGCTTTTTCTCTTTTTCCCTACTTTCTTTATTTTTATGTCAGTTTTTAATATTATTGGTTCTTTTGACATTTATTGCTTCTGAGACTTATCTTAATTGAGCATTTTCAGTTTTGTAGAACTCTTAGTTGATTTCTTATATCTTCTACACATTATCATGGTGTCTCTTTTCGCTTTTAATTATTTCAACAAAAATATATTTACATCAGAAACTTCAAGCATTCATTTTCTATTCTATTGACGTATTTCTGTTTCTATTCTATTAAAAATTCTCACTGGTTCTAAAAAGAAAATTGAGTGTTTATAACTTGTTTATCCCCAGATTCTGTAAAGATGATCTTTTCTTTCATTGCAATAATTTCATATGCTCCTAACATTTTTGATTTTGATACAAAAGAGTTTTGTAACCTTCTAAAAATTATGTCTATATTTATTATTATAAATGTTTTAGAATATCAGATAACTTGTCATTTCCCTATGTTTATATCTTTTGCTTAAAATAACTTAATGTTTATCTAGTAACATTGATCATTTTATGTTTAATGTATTTGTTTTTTGAATCTTTCCCTCTCCTAATACCATGAAATAATCATATTTCCTTTCAAAGCATGAACAGCACATAAATCTTAGTCAAATTGTAAAGCTTCGGGATGCCAGTTTAACTCCTTTCACACTGATGGGCAATGGCACCAGGCCTTCCATTTTCTAATATACTGTGCACATATCCCAGGTCCCAGGGTACACGTGGGTGTGCTTCCTCAGTGCTCTGTGAAATTCACTACATCTATTTGTCAAGCCAAATGGATGTTGATATCTGTTCTTTCTGCCCCATTCCATTTTTTTCTTTAAAAGTTCTTCGTTATTTATGAAATTGTACTTCCCCATATGAAATTTTGGGCCAGCCGAGGTTTGTCAGCTTGTTCAGTAAATGTCACTTACCTCATGCTGGCATAATTTCAGGTACTGAGAATACGGCAAACAAAACAGACAAAAGCCATCATCCTTATGAAGTGTACATTCTTATGAGGGATAGAGAAAATAGGCAAAATGTATGATAAAAAATATATACTATATTACACAGTGAGAATTCTAAAAACAACAGATGTAGCATGTTTACCAGTCAGCTGTTTATGTGTTGATTAATCAACAAAATGTCTCAGTAACTTAAAACAGCAAATATTTAATTCTATCTTGCATTCTATGAAAACTATGAGTATATAAAGAAAAAAAAAAAACCCAGAAAACAGTTTCTATGTTTTTTCTTTATCAGGTCTTTGATAACTCGTAATCCTATTTAGGGACTGGCTTTAAAAACTTTCTATGGGTTTTAGCAAACTTCCCCAATATTTGAATTGTAAACGAAGTTTCTGACTAATTAGGCTTGTTTATTTGGTATGTTATGTTCTGGTATCAGGTCATCACTCGACATTCTGATTATTGAAGTGTTAGGTATCACAGAAATAACGGACTTTCCTTGTCAACTGCATTATAATGAACTCTCAGATCTTTAACCATTCAATTCTTGAGTCTTTTGTCATTTACAATTACCATTCTGGATGCTCTTGAGAAATGTATTCATCTTCAAAGAGATTCATGAAAAGGACTTTAACAAATACAGGTTTTTGATATATTTAAAATTCTAAAACTAAAATGGGTAAGAATTTCCAGAACTAACTAAAAGACTATATTAAATCTAATTAAGGATTAGTAACATGGGACTAAATGAATTGAGGAAGATTATTTATTTTATTTAATTTTTTAATTTTTTTTTGAGAGAAAGAGACAGAGCGTGAGTGTGGGAGGAGCAGAGAGAGAGGGAGACACAGAATCTGAAGCAGGGTCTAGGCTCTGAGCTGTCAGCACAGAGCTCCACGTGGGGCTTGAATTCAGGAACAGTGAAATCATGACCTAAGCCAAAGTCGACACTTAACTGACTGAGCCACCCATGTACCCTGAATTGAGGAAGATTATAGTTTTAATGACTCATGTTGGTTCTCTAATGTTTGCTCCTTCAGATCAGATTAAGGAAATGTTCTCTTAAGGTATCTATGATATAAAAAAAAAATGTGATAAAGTATTCAATTGTGAACAAACTGAAGCATTTGACTTTTCTCTCTACCTGAGCCCTCTGAAATTCAAAAAGTCTCAGTGAGTATTCTTTCTTTCATGACAATCCTATTTATTTCCTAAATTCAATAAGAATCTGTTCTCCATGTAACAGGACACCACTGGAAACATTGGTAATTTTACCAGGGCTTTGACTTGAATGCCATATTTGAGAGAGATATGCATAGACTCAGTTATGACCAATTAGCTTTAATGAACTAAGGTTAACTTTATGAAACATGGAGATATAAAGCCTCTTGAAAGTGTTGGCCTGATACCTTACTTACAGTTCCCAGCACCCTTACCAGGCGAGTAAATAATGTCACTTCTTGGCAGGTGCTGGAACCTCAGAATATTTTGGGGACCTCGAGAAGAGGAATTCACCCAAATCGATAGGTAGTGCAGGTATGTCTGATGGTAAGTATTTGGATTGGCTTCTGGCCTAGAGAGGCTACTAACAGTTCAATCAAGAGATTTCTTATTGGGGTGCCTGGGTGGCTCAGTTTGTTAAGTGTCCGACTTCAGCTCAGGTCATGATCTCAAGGTTTGTGGGTTCGAGCCCCACATTGGGCTCTGTGCTGACGGCTTTGAGCCTGGAGCCTGCTTCAGATTCTGTGTCTCCCTCTCTCTCTGCCCCTCCCCAGCTTACTCTCTGTCTCTCTCTCTCAAAAATAAAATAAAGACATAAAAAAGAGATTCCTTATAAAAAATTCAAGCAAAAAAAATTTTTAAAAATCTATATTGCTGAGCTTATGTAAATAATTAGGCCAAGTTTTTTTTTTAAACTGAACTTGTATTACAAACAAATTAGTCGTGATTTCACTATCTCTGGAATTGATGGTAATTATAGAGAGAAAATTATGTTACAATAACATACCCTTGTGGATGTTAAATTCTAGTTCTGATTGTCTTTGAATATTGCTTGCCTAAGCTAGACTACTTGAGGTAAACTTCAGAGAAATTGTCACAATAGCTCATGTATAGTCTTTGTGCTTTTTAATAACAGGGATAATAACAGGACCCATGGGCATATGATTATTTGAATAGCTGGAAATGGGATGGATTTCCCAACAATTGCATAACTCAACTATCACTCTGACCAATTCTGTATGTCTGGGATGACAAAATCACTCCTTAAAAGCTGAAGCATTCCCCCACTCCATAGGGTTAACTATGGGCTTATGGAAATAATGACTGGCATCAATTTCCTTATAATTGGATTGGATGATGCACTTGGGGATGCCCATATCCCCAGACAAGTCTTCTCCCACTTGCCAGTGACTCCTCATGATTAGGATACTATTAAGTTTAGGCATCGAAGAAAGGTGGCTTCTTGATGGTTTTATCCCTTAGCCATCTTTTGTCCCAGGAGCTACCTCTGTTGATATAAAATTGCAAAGAGAGCATTTAGCCAAGCATACCATGTCCACCTTTAACTAAGCTCAACATGCAGTCACCCACAAAGTCAAAAAGTAGCCTTCCAAAACCGAATGACCCTTAGTATCCTGGTTGCAGCTCAAGGAGGAACCTATGCTTTATTAAGAGAGAATAATGTATATATTCCAGATTACCACAGAAATGTGACAGGGTTACTGGAAGGCATGAATACGCAAACTGGCACTTTAAACAATCCCTCTTTCCTTTAATGATTGGTTAAACTCCTGGTCTGGAGGAGGATTTTGGTCAACTATCAAAGGACTCTTACTTGAGAGATTTTTTTTCTTTTTGTTATCCTAATTATGTTTCCCTGTTGTCTCCCATGTCTCTCCACCTGGTCCTGAGACTCCTGTACTGCCATAACTTCAATCCAACACATGATTCTTTCTATGTGCGATGATCTATATATACTGTTTACCTTGGATTCAGCTACCTTTGTCATTCATAACTCCTATATATAAGTCCCCAACTGAGCTGTGCTGACCCATAGGCAGGGACATTTCTACACCCCTATTCAGCAGGAATAAGTTATAGAAGATAAGATATTCCACCCTCAGCAACCTTAAAGATTTAAGGGTCAAAATTTTTCAGGGGGAAATGATGTAGAGAACAAAGGCAAAAACAAAAATAGAAAAAAAATTAAATATCTTTACAACTTGCATCCCATTGACAAATATTTGAGGCAGACAGAGTCACTTTCTTCTAGGTACTCACCTGCTTTAATGTTAATACTTTGTTAGATGCAAAAGGCAACGTTGGCTTGACATCAGCTCAACCTCCAGGATCCTACAAGTCAGTCTCCTTCAACATATCAAAATCCCCTCTGGAAAATTTCCTTTAACTCTACCCAGTAAGATTTATGTTAACAATTATCTTCCAAACATATGGTCCACGGATATACATCTTAGGGTCTCATGACTAATGCTTTTCTAGACAGTAGTAAATTACCTAATCTTAACAGCAGCTAGCCCCTCATGGTCCTGGAAGCATTATTTCCAAATTCCTTAAAGACTTGCCCCACTAACTCAAAAGTACATAATCAATTATTCCTCACAATCCCAGTGCAGCTCTTTCTGCCCATGGGTCCTGTCCCTGTGCTTTAATAAAAACCATCAGTTTTTACTGGAAAAAGACAAATGGAAGGGAGGAAGAAAGGAAGGAAGGAAGGAAGGAAGGCAGAAAGAGAGAGGAAGGGAGGGAGGGAGGAAGGCAAAAAAAAGGGAGGGAAGAAAGGAAGGAAAAGGAAAGGAAGGAAAGAGGAAGGGAGGGAGAAAGGAAAGAAGGGAGAGAGGGAGAGATAAAGAAAGAAAGAAAACTATGATTCTACTATCTCTCTGCTAGTATAGGCTCAATTCCAAATGAATTTTTATTCCAGAATATTATCTGAAAAAACAACCACTGGGAGGAGGCAAGATCATGAACACAGAATGAAACCATTGAAGTACAGTTAAAGCTTCTCTTCAAACATGGTATCTTGGCCAAAGTTATTGGCAAAGCACAGAATTAAAGTAACAGAGACATATTTGCCATCTACACAGGAAACCATGAGAGAGAGGGAAAGGAATTAAAAATTGTGAAAAAATAATACAATCCATTCACATTCTGTCCTCCAGTCACAAATATCTGTGTGCCTCTTATGTATAAAATCCATTTATTTGCTTCCTGATACTCCCGAATCTCTTTAAACCATGGAACAGGGCTAAAAGTTGAAAATCATGTGAAACAGTCATACCAGATCATGTGTCTCCTTGATCTAGAGACAACTGAATTAGAAGGACATATACCCACCATGAATTAAAAATATAATTAAGAATAAATAAGGACAAAATAACAAAAATAAATACCCTATTTTAACGGAAAATAATTCAATTGTTCATGGGAATTCAGTAATTCTTCTGTGCAATCATTATAAGGCTTTTTGTCCCTAAAGTTCTGAGACTAACTTACTTGCTGAATCCTTGCATTTTAAGCCCTGAAAGTCATGAAATTTCTGGTTTCTTTCATCTCCCTTTCATGTTTACTAGAAAATAGACCAATATTTTTTTTCTATACTCATCTTTTTCTTGTACTATCTTATCAAATGCAGCCTGTAGAAATCAACTCACATTACAGACATTCTTTCATAAAACCTCTTCTCCTGAAGCCATGGATTCATTAGGTACATTTTCTACCTTCTAAATTATCTCATGAAAATATTACCAAAGCAGAACACAGTCATATTCGAGCATCGTATAAGCTTTACTTCATACACTTTTCTTCCTCAAACACAATTTCACATAATTTGTTGTAGTAGTGGTGGCAGTGGTGGCGGTGGTAACAGAAACTTGCTTCTAGAGAGAGACAATAGAGAATGTACAATCACTTTGTTTATTAGTCACTATCTTTTGCACTAACAAATAAGTTCTATCTCAATAACTTATAATCACAAACACTATTTCTTCTCATTTTATATAAGAACTCTGGCTTGCTACAATTCTGCTGGGCTCTGGTGTACTCACCTCTATTAAGCACCAGTGTTTTCTTATTAGACTGAAGGAGTAGCTTCTTTCTAAATTACGTTTTTAGCAGAGTGGAAGCCAAGAACAAGAGAATTGAGCCAAACTTCAAGCTTATTAAGGTTTATGCTCAGATGTGATTCAAACCATGACCTTTCACATGCCATTGATCAAGGCAAATTAATTGGTCCATCCTAAATTCAAAGGGAAAATATCTTCTATTTATAGGAAAGCATGCCAAAGGCAGGGAAAGAATGCATAATTGCAAACATATAATTATATATGCAACTCCAGATAAGAGAGATATCAAGTACTTGAAGATTAAAAGTCAGTAAATTTCTATTCCAAATAGATTTTTTTAAGGAAATAAGACAACTGAGAATGAATGTTGTGAATGACTGCAATACAAGACACAAATCTTAGGCAGTTTTTCAATCAGGTTCTCTGAACAGTGAACTCATTCCTTTTGTTTTAACATATATATTTTCTCATCCTCATTTTTAATGCAATTTAATAGGTTAAAGATTTCTAGAGTAATAGTTTTATATTTCATCTTCTCATCAATTATGAGAATAATTCTATTGTCATATATATTCTATTACTGTTGATGAGAAGCCCATGGTTTGTCAAGTTCCTTTCTCTTTGTTCTTCAAACTCTAAACTTCACCTAACACATCTATGTGATAATACTTTCCAACACATTTGGGATTTCTTATGATTATTTGTTGAAGGTTTAATGTCTATACTTATTCATTAAAATGGTCTAGTTTATTGTTTTTTTAATACTGTCTCGTCATTCTCTTTCCTGTCTTCATTTGAAACCCCTATTATTGTACATTGTAAATTTGTTTTCTTTTGCTATGTATTTTAATCCCTCTTTTTTGTGTGTTTATCTTTTGCCTTTCTAATGCATTCTAGCTAGTTTCCTCACGCTTGTCTTCCAGTTTACATATTCTGCATTCAGTTGTATCTAATCTCCTATTTCCCCACTTTGTTTGAGTTCTCAGTGCCAAGTCTTAATGTCAATGTCTATACTCTGGCTTCTGTTGACTGATAAGTAGAGTTTTTCCATTTTCCATTCAGAGTAATCCCTGGTTTCATGCCAGACCTTATTCTAGTAACATCCTAATAAGTTCCTGTAATTTTACACTTCCTCCATTTTCTAGGGCTAACACACTAAAATGCCAGCTTCTGGAGCCTACATCCCACTTTATTCTCCCTCTGGACTTCCAAAACATCAGCTTACCAATTTTTGACTGTTTCAAGTGCACCTACACCATTACAATCACAGCAAAATATAAAATCTACCAGAGAAAACTTACAATTATAACAGTAGCAGAATACATGTAATTCCCTAAACTCTAATTTTCCTAGAGTGTGGCACTCAGGCTGCAGAATGCACAGAACTCTACAGCAGAGCTCCAGTAGAAAGGATCCCTGATTCTCATAATGCTCTCTATATTTTCAGCATCAGGGAGACAGAGAACACAGAAGCACCACACAAATCTGCAAGTGAAAGCTCCCTAGATGAAGAGGTGACCATGTTAGAAAGAAGGAGATTCAGGGGTGCCTAAGTGGCTCACTTGGTTAAATGTGTGGCTCTTGATTTTGGCTCAGGTCATGATATCAAAGTTTCTTGAGTTCGAGCCCCACATGCTAACAGTACAGAGCCCTCTCTCTCTCTGCCTCTCTCTCTGCCCACTCCCTGCTTGCACTCTCTCTGTCTCTCTCAAAATAAAAAATAAATAAATAAACTTACAGAAAAAGGAGACTGAAGTTTTGTAGATGCTGGCAGTTTAGACTCTAGTGCTAAGTCATATGTACTGAAATAACCATTTTCGAGAATACAGAAATCGGTGTTCAGATCCACCAAAATTTGTCTCTCTTCATTGTTTAAGCTTAAGGCCATTTTTCTCATTAGAAGCTAATTGCTGTTAAGGCAAAATGTTGATAATTTATACACTAAATTTCTTTTCTTATTATTGTCACGAAGATTGGATCACTCTCAGTGACTGTTAAATAACTCTCACGGAAAAAACTGAAAGTGTGTGGAGAGAGGTTTTTGTTTTCTGTTTTTTTTTCCATCCATAAATGAAGTGTTTGTTATATCAATTCTACTACAGAATCTATAGTATTTTGATGGTTGGGATTATTTTAAGGTAGGATTTTCTATTATCTGGAAAAGTTTAATATATTGAAACAATTATGATTTAAACGCCAGGGTGTGGGGACACCTGGGTAGTTCAGTCAGTTAAGCATCCGACTTTGGCTCAGGTCATGATCTCACAGTCCGTGGGTTCGAGCCTCGCATCAAGGTCTGTGCTGACAGCTCAGAGCCTGGAGCCTGCTTCAGATTCTGTATCTCCCTCCCTCTCTGCCCCTCCCCTGCTCACTCTCTATCTTGTCTCTCAAAATAAAATAAAGACCTAAAAATTTTTTTAAATAAATAAATAAATAATAGATGCCTGGATGTGAAGCTTGGACTTGCTGAGATCTGAGGTGGTGCAGTATGTATTACTGAAGTTTATGCACCAAGTTACTTATATCAATAAAACATTTTTTTTCTTTTTTAGCTTTAATATACATAATTTCAAAGTTGTATTCTACCACATTAGCAAGTTTCAGATACATCTTTATATGGTGCTGTAATTATCCACTTTGGTGTTAAGACTACGTAATTTTATATGGCAGAGAGATACAGATATCATTTTTTCATATTTCTGTTTCTGAATGTGCTATAATTTTCTATGCCATATGTGATCCTTTTCACATAATTTCTTATACTGTATCATGAAATGCTAATGATTAGATGAAGCACATGTACGAAAGGAAGACTTGGTGGGAATAATAAAAGGGCATTTGATTCATTGAAGCTTGACCCTTCTAATGCACTTTTTTCCCAGGATAATATTGATTCTAATTGCTTTTTAAAAGACCTTGTTTCTTTCCTTCAGTAACTTTGCCAGATGAGTAAATAAGTCATTCTCTAAAATTAACCCTGGGTCCCAGCCTACAAAAGCTGCAATTGATTTGATAATTATAATTATTTTGACTAATTAATATTTTTCTTACATGAATAGCATTTACTTGGGAAAGTGACTACTTACTTAAGATAAATATTTATTTATAGATGCTTCTGGGGGAAAACTGATTGACATGCATGTGTTAGGCTGTGATATCTGACTTATCCAGGATGTCTGACATTATAGATAAGATTAACCAAAAGTTCCTAAATCTCTACTTTAAATTGCTTTACACAGCAGATGCATTTTACATTGGAAATGCTACTCTCGAAAAAAAAAGACAGACAAGGAATCTGGGAATTTCCTGCATCTGAAAAACTTGTATGGAATCTTGATCATTAAGAATTAAGTTAAGCTCTGGCTGGAATGTTTTTACTATATGAATAAAGAATGACTACGTATGCATATTGCAATGCCACACATTAAAAGAACAATTGTCCTATATTAGAATTCCACTGTACTCTGGCATAGTATCTTTTAAGTTGTTTAACCTAAAATAATAAAAAATAAATAAATAAAATTGCGTACCCTAACATAATTGATGTTACCATGTGTAAACTTGCACTATCACAAAGCTCATTATCCTGTAAGAAATTTTTCTTTCAATGTACTGGTAAAGTGGGCCATTTCTCTTTTTTAGCATTCTCTCACTTTTATTTCAGAAACATGACTCATGAAAAGCTGAAAAACTGTAAACTTATAAATTCTTTTTATTTTTTATTTTTTTTCACATTTATTCACTTTTGAGAGACAAAGAGAGACGGAACCTGAGAGGGGGAGGGGCAGAGAGAGAGGGGGACACACAATCTGAAGCAGGCTCCATGCTCTGCGCTGTCAGCACAGAGCCCTTTGAAGTGCTCCAACCCACAAACCTTGAGATCATGACCTGAGCTGAAGTCAGATGCTTAACTGGCTGACCCATCCAGGCGCCCAAAACTTATAAATTCTAATTGCAGATCATTTCTACTTTTTTTCAGCATTCTGTAAAGAATTAAAAAAATGATTTGTAATGACTAATTAGTAACAATCACATAATTTCTCAGTAATATATGCTTATTACCATAAGCATACATATCCATACTAAACAGGGTAAGCAAAGGAAAAAGGAATCTATAACTTTGTCATAGCATAAAGCCAAAGAGATTAAATATAAATGAGAAAATTATTGACATGTTATAACTGGTAAGGTTCTAAATAAATAATATTAAATTATTTCAAAATTCTCAACTTAAAATTGGAACAATGCCACAACCTTATTTATTTATAAATACTACTACCTTGTTTGAAAGAATATGCCCCATAAGTATTTGTACCTTGTTTATTAGAATAAATATATAATTATTTTCAATTATTATTTTGTATACTAAATCTCATAACACTAAATAAACACTTTGTCTCTACAAAGCTGAATGAAAAAAATTTTTATAATAGACCAGTAACTTGCAGATTTTACAGTTAATTTGAGAATTTCAGCTTTCTTTTGAATTCATACTTTCAATTTAGCCATATTTGAATGAGGGTGTGTGGGGCAAGCTGAGGGCAAAATATAAGCTAACAGCTCTCGCTGTCCCCCTCCCATCCACCAGGTGGGATGTGTGACATTCCTTGGATATTCCTGGTACCCAACAACAAATGAAAGGGTTTAGGTGCTTGCCATGGTGATGTGGGAAACAAGGCAAATGAAAAATTAAATTCCCTTACTACCTACACCCCATTGACTAGTCCTTGAAACTGGCAGAGTGACCTCAGTCTAGGAACTCAGCTGCCTCAATAATGACACTTTGCTGGAGGCAAAAGGGAATCTTGACTTAACATTATCCCAACGTTGAGGATCCCATAAGTCAACTTCCTTTATCTCAGCTGCCCCAAGATATATGCTGGCAATCATACACCAAGCTTATGGTCCCCCGATATACATCTGAAGGGTCTCATGACTGAGGTTCTATTAAACAGTAATAAATGATGTTTCCCTAGCAACAGCTAGCCCCTCAAGGTCCTGGAACCTTGCTTCCAAAATTCCTTAGAGCCTTACTCTAAATTTGACCCCCTCCCAATCTGTGGGTATATGATGGTACCCATCATGACCCCAGTGCAGCTCTTCCTGGCCACCGGATCTGTCCCTGTACTTTAATAAAATCACCCTTTTGCACCAATAACATCTTCACGAATTCTTTCTCTGCTGTCAGCTCCAGATCACCCCACCATCACCCCAAAACTTCATCAATACTGAATATCAAATCGACATGCTATTCATGTATCATTCATGATCTTTCAATTTAAAAGTCAGTGGGTTGGTCTTTCTAATCAACATGGTGTAGTGATATGTATCTGATGAACTCTCCCATTGAATACAATTATAGAAACTGCACAATATACACACCATGACCGTTTCAACTCATTGGAGAGTATTCAATGTAAAAAGGTCTGAAAGAGATATGATCTTTAAGAAAATGGAAGAACAATATGAGTTTTTACAATGATAATGACTCAAGGCATTTTTTAAAAAAATATGTAGTGCTAGGGGAAAGAATCCATACTGCAATTCTTTGGTTTGTGGAAGACAGAGGCTGGGACTCAGGGCTGACACAGCAACTCAAATAAGAACCAAGGCACAGAAAGAAGAAACCTCAGAGAAATGGTCCCAAAATGTGAAAGCAATATTTATGTGATGATTGCAGATATACACACCACATGTGCACATGTGGAGACTCCAAGAAACCGAAACAAAACAAAGTTGGAAGGCACCAGAGCTAATAGAGATTTCAGCAGCCAAGAGACAGTAGGAATCAGAACTGGCAAGTGCTTCGGCTGATACTAGAGAAAAATATGTGTTTAGCAATAAAAACTACTTCCCAAGAATAAGGGGAAAATGATATAAAGCAGTTCTAAGAAAATCTAAGTAATTTAGGTAGACAAACTATGTATCTATAAGAAAATAACTCTCTTCAGAGGAAGATGACATAATCAGTGATTTATAAAACTCTCTACACATAATGTTCAATCAATAATTCCAAATCATGCTTAAAACTGGAAAACTACCAAAACCAAAAGGAAAAAAATCAATAAAAATATCCAGATTTAATGCTGATATTGGAGTTACTAGAAAAGTTTTGAAATGATCATGATTGATATTTAAGAATACATGGAAAAAAGTAGATAAGCAGAAAATAGTAATTTTAGCAGATGCCAATGATGTATATTTAATAAGTCAAATGGAAATTATAGAACTAAAATATTTCAGTACTAAAGTATGTACTTTAAATAGCTTTAACAGACAAGTTATTAGAGAATAAACAAAGTGGAAAAATTACTGTACTAGAATGTAGGCTGATATAAAATATCCAGGTTAAAGAAGAGAGAAATAAAAATAATAAGTAAATACACAAACAAAAAATAATAGATATATGGAACATAGCTACAAGACCTAATGATGAGGGACCATAAAGCAAGCTAAGGACAAAGCACCAGCTAGGACACACTGTTCCCCACCCCCACCTGCTCCCACCCCCAGGTGGGGTATGTGTGATATTCCTCAGGCACTCCTGGCTGACCAGGAAAAAAGTAAAGGAAAGAAAACAAAAGGTTAACTGCTAGAGATCACAGTCATGCAGGACAAGAGGCTCCTTCAGTTTACAAATAGCTTACTAAATTAAAAGCAAAAGGTAATCTTATCAATAGCCTAATCTCCAGAATCCTATAGACTCAGTTTCCTGGAACCCCTAAAATCACCCTCCCCTCCATAGCGAAGTGGGGAACAAAGGCAAGAAGAAAATGGCAAGTAAAATTAAATTTCCTTATAACCTGCAGCCCATTGGTAAATACTTGAGGCAAATACAGAGTAAACCATTTCTTCAGGAACCCCCTACTGTCATGTCAATGCCTTTACTAGAGGAAAAACAACCTTAGCTTGACAATAGCAAGGCCTCCTATTTTAGGAGTCCTCTTTAGCATATCAAAGTCCTTTTGGAGGAAGGATTTTACCTCTTCCAACTCCATAGTATATAACCAGTACTCTTCATAGTCCTTCTCCCCCAGTATAGCTCTTTCTGCCCACTGGTCCTGTCCCAGCGCTTTAATAAAATCACCTATTTGCACCAAAGATGCCTTCAAGAATTCTTTCTTGGCCATCAGCTCTGAAACCCACCATCACCCCAGAACCTCATCACTAACATGCATGTTTTTGCACAACCAGTAGGAAAGAAGTGACAAAACAAACAGAAAAAAAATTTATTTGAGTAAATACTGATCAAAATTTTCCAGAACTAATAAAAGATAGCTTAAAAAAACCCTTATAACCACAAAGCAGATTTTTTTAAAAAGTAAGTACCTCTTAGGTACACCAGAGTTAAACTCTTGAATATTAAATACAAAACAATATTTAAAGTAAGATCCATTAAAGCGGAAAAACTAATCTACAGTAAACAATTAGACTGATATCTGATTTTTAACAGACAAGATGGCAGTCAGCAGACAATTACTTTGTATCACTTACTACATTTTAAAATAAGGAAAATCCTTCAAATTAAAGTTCTACTCCTAGTGGAAATACACTCTAAAAAAAATAGGAAACATAAGTTAAGAAAAAAAAGTAAAGAATTATTGACAGATCAGTATGAAAAGGAAAGGCAGAAATATTTGTATACAAAATGTAGAATTTCCTTTAGAGGGACAGCAATCCAGGAATGAGCAAATGCCACCAGAAAGGATAAATTATTGACTTAAAATTATTATTTACCATTTAACACAAAAAACATAATGACAACTTTATGCATGGCTTCATATATAAAATGTCAAAATAGCAAAAAAAAAAGAGTCTAAGTAATGGGGACAATTTGTTTTTCCATTCGTTTTAGGTGATGAAATTATAATTTAATTTGGAAAAGAACTGTAATTCTCTAGAGCCAATATTAAAGAAAAAAATCAAAGTAAAGTAAACTGTTAACCAAGGAGACAATGAAGGCAGTGAAATACATCGAGTAATTCAAAAAATAGAAGAATAAAGAGAAATTAAAAACAAAAAGCAAGATGGTAGACTTACACAGAAATATATCAGTAATTACATTTATTGTAAGTACATTAAATCAAAATAAACAAATATTGTGAAACCAGATTAAAATAAAGCAAAACAACAGCAGTTTAGTGGGTCATATGAAACTTTTAAAAATAAAAAAATATATACTTTGAAAGTAAAAGGATGGAAAACATTATACCATCTAACCATTAGCCAAAAATTTAAAAAATCTGATATAGTTATATTAATATCAAATAAAATAGACTTTATGTTGTAAATGATTATTAAAGAGAGATGTTCCACCATGAAACATTTTCAATATAAGAGGAAGATATCTTGCACCCAGTATCATGATTTTGAACTATATCTAAAAAAACCCAAAATAGCAAATAAAAGGATAAATAGAAAAATCCAATGAAATAGTGGAAAACATTAATGTACATGTCTCAATACCTGACAAACAAAACTTAAAGGCATATCAAAAAAACTTGAACTAATTTATATATGTAGAAAACAAAGCACGAAGTTACAGAATTTACCTTCTAAAGTGCATAGGGACACTATCTCAATGAAATAGGAAAACCCTTAGCAAGCTTCAAAATATATACCTGTAACCATACTTAAATGCTACCACCTCATGCCTGTCAGAAAGGCTAAAATTAAAAACACAGGAAACAACAGATGTTGGCAAGGATGCAGAGAAAGTGAAACCCTCTTACACCATTGGTGGGAATGCAGACTGGTACAGCCATGCTGGTGAAAACAGTATGGAGGTTCCTGAAAAAATTAAAAATAGAGCTATTCTACAGCCCAGCAATTGAACTAGTATTGTAGATAATTTCAGCATTATCTACAACAGGCAAACTATGAAAAGAGCCCAAAGAGCCTAAATGTCCATCAACTGATGAATGGATAAAGATGTGGTGTGTTTATACACATACACACACACACACTACATACAATGGACTATTACTCAGCCATGAAATGAAGAAAATCTTGTTATTTACAATGAAGTAGATGAGCTAGAGATTATTATGCTAAGTGAAATAAGTCAGAGAAAGACAAATATCATATGATTTCACTCAGATGTGAAATTTAAGAAATAAAACAGATGAAATTGGGGAGGAGGGAGAGAGAGGCAAACCATAAAACAGACATTAACTATGGAGGGCATTTGGGACGAGCAATGGGTATCGTGTGTAAATGATGAATAACTGAATTCTACACCTGAAACTAGTATTACACTCTATGTTAATTAAGTGGAATTTAAATAAAAACTTGAAAAAAATGAACTAGATACTTTTTTTTAAAGTACACTAGAGAAACACCAACTTGCTGATAATTAAAACATACACTACATATTTTGATTGATCAAAGGAGAAGCTTTCTTTTTTTGTTTCTTTCAATTTCTGTTTCAAATAAAATATTAATGCTGAATGTATTATATGCCATTTAGGTTGATTTTCATGAAACTATAAATAGTAAATTGAAAACAACACTCCTCTAAAATATTTTACTATCAACACAAGCATTAATGTCTGTTGAACTCTTAGGCATTGATCCTCTAAGTATCCCATGGCACTGTATCACAAGTCAGCTAAAATTGTGGGATAGTGTACAATTTTGCAGTCATTTCAAGTTCTTCAGGGAAGTTTTGTTAAATAATCAAGTTTCTACCATTTGATTGTGATTATTTGACATGTGTGTTTTCTTCTTCTTTCCCCAAATAGGTTATTCTTCTTACTCACTCAAAGGCAATTGTCAAAATACAGATTGTTTCACTTAGTGTACAGAAGGTTTGCTTTATGAATTTTCATGTAAGTTATTGATTTTTATATGCATATTATTTATATAGAATAATGGAGGTCAGGGACTTTTTCCCTAAGAATGAATTAAGCAATAACTGTAATAAAACTGTACCATAGTCAAACCCAAAATAGGGCATAGTAAGAATCTTACAATGTGTAATATATTCCTTTCAACAGAAGGGCTAATATTGAGGAATCTTACACCCCAAAATTTTTGTGAAGGAGAACTGGGCAACCCTTGTGCTCTTTGAGTAAAGATTCAAGCCATAGAAGGAAAAATTTGTTCTTTCACTGAAAGACTTGCAAATGGCTCCCTTCCTTAACCTTTTCCTGGCCACATGTAGGTATTACCTATAATTGAGCAGTGGCTGTCCTCTCAGTTGGGAATATCCTCTCAGTTGGGCATGTACCAACTGGTCTCTATCCCGCCCTCTGCCTCCCTGACCCTAACAGGCAGCCTGCTTCGGCCTGGATCTTTATTTGCCTTGCATCCTAGGCCTCTGGGTTTGCAACTCTCTAGTGTAGAGACTTCATAAAGCAAATTACCAGTCTAGTTCATTCCTGAGTTTTCAAAGTTAGAGTACATTTAAAGTTAAAATACAATGATAAGCTTAAATAAAGATATAACCAACTGATATACAAGATATAACAAACTGATTCACTTTCTCAGGGCATGGTAGGTTAACAGAAGAAAGAAAAAAAGGGAAAAATGCTTTGAAAGAACATTTTTGCAAAGTTTTGTGTGCAGATATTTACACTAGAGTCGATCACAGGAGTAGCTGAGAACAATGGCTCTCTGAGACAGGTGATGCGAGAAAGAAATCAGAAGGAGACCTGTAAAAATGTTGTATCTTAAGAGAAACAAATGACTGGATCCATTTGATAACTGGATAGGATCTTTACACAAGTTGAATTGTATAAAGGTTTGTGCCTTTCGTGGTGCTTCATGAACACAAGTCCTCATAATATATCACTTTTTTCCCCCAAGCATTTACAGAGCTTCCCATTATATATGCAGATATTTGATGAGTTATGATGATTACAGGTAAATTGAAACATAATTTACTGCAAGCCACTTTTGTCATGATGACACTAAAATTTTGAAAGTAGCATTGGGTTTCATGTGATAGGAGTACAGATTAAAGAGTCTCTTCGGGAAGTCGGAGTGTGAGGTTCTGGGTGTACCGCATCTCTGTTTCTAAACTCTAAGCATATCTCACAGTGTGACAGGGTTGAGATCTGCTTGACATTCTGCACAGACAGCTACTGACTGAAGAAAGGGAGATCCCCTTAGATACAATGAGTTCAGTCAGAGAATATACATGTATTCTGTTTCCTTGTCAGGTAAAATAATTGTTTTCAGCATAAACTGATGTTTCCACGATAACCCTGTTAATAATCAAAATAAGGGGCGCCTGGGTGGTTCAGTTGGTTAAGCATCTGACTTTGGCTCAGGTCATGATCTCACAGTTTGTGGGTTCGAGCCCTGTGTCAGGCTCTGTGCTGACAGCTCAGAGCCTGAAGCCTGATTCGGATTCTGTGTCTCCCACTTTCTCTGCCCCTCTCCCACTCATGCTCTGTTTCTGTCTCGATAATAAATAAACATAAAAATTAAAAAAAAATAAAGTACCATGTAACAGAAAACAAGGATTTATGAACTCTGTAAATTTGGCAACAAACTTCAGAGACAATTGGAACAGGGCTTTTAAACAGAGAAACATGAGTGTGGAAAATTCTGAGTTGAATCAAGAATGTGCAAGACTATTATGTTTTGGGAACAGTCAGTATTCGACTGTGGCTAGGCCCAGAGTGTATGGAGAGAAATAGTAAGAGATACAGTGAGGAAAGCTATTTCACACAAACTTGTGAAGAGCCTGTGTTGACATACCACAGTGTCTAGTTTATTACAGTTTTTAAACACCATGTATCAGAAGGGCATTAAGGGATAGCACCGCTACAGGATTTTTACAATAATTAAATATTATTCTATAAAATGTCATCTGCAGTTTCTACCACATTAGAAATGCTGAAAAAATATTTCTTTCCCACTCTGAGGAAGTCATAAACACCATTTCTTTTCAAACTCACAGAATTCACACCTTCTCCCCCTTAATTGTCTGAAAGTTCGTGCCTTCCATTCACAAAGTTCATCTTCTACTTTGAGAGCCCACCTTATGGTATTAACTGCACCTTGCTGTTGGGTGTTTTGTGTGTGTGTGTGGAGGGGGTCATTCATGCATAACATGAAGATTTGTTTTTTAATTTTAGTCATAGAAAGCACTTATGCATTTTTTTTTGGCCGTAGTAGAATGTCCACCTCCGAATGTATTTTGGATACCTCCCTGTATGCCTTAGTAATACATAACCACTTTAGCAAATGCCGGATATCATTACTTAGAACTACTGTATCACTTTTAATATTTGACTATAATGCCAGCAGAAACAATATTTTTTAACACAGGGACAATTAACCACAGGTTCTGGAGACAGTAAGTGGAGTGATTTCCTTACTATTGTTGAGAGAAGGGAAAGCAGATGGCACAAAAACAAAATATTCCCATTTAAGATGGGAACATGATATTACATGTTTAAGTATTTAATTTGTTTTATGTAAATGAAGAGCAATAAATGTAAATCATAAGAAACAAGTACATACTCTGAGGAAACCGTGGGGGGTTGTCATTGACATCCGTCAGGGTGATGTTGACCGTTGTCGATCCTGAAAGCCCCCCGACTTGCCCGGCCATGTCTTTGGCTTGAATGACCACAGAATAGTGTTCTCTGGCTTCTCTGTCCATATTATGTAAGGCAGTTCTAATAACTCCTGCAACATATTTTAAACAAAACAGTATAGATTATATATTAAATGAGAAGCAGCCCAGATGTATCATCTTCCCCCAACATTTAAGAAGTGCATTTTTAAATGAAATGCTTTTGTGAGAAAGCCACTTCTGAGACCACCAGTACCTTAAACAAGTTACTAAAACCACCTCATTTGACCCTTTCATTTGCCACCACGTGTCTTAAACAATTCCATTAGTGGTACATTAAGGTGCCCATTCTTCTGTGTTCCTTGGCGTGACTTTCAGAACAGCCCGTGGCCCAAGCTTGTTCTTCTGCTTGAATATTAAATATTTCACAAGTTGTGCTCCTAAAAAATGTCAGTTAAGATGATTTGAGAAGAGGTTAATTTTCCTCTTTACAGAACAATTTACATAGCTTCCTGACAGGGCTGTCAAAGTTGGATGACGGAAAACATTGAAGAATTGTGGATACTTGAACAAAGATTATAGACAGGAGTCATTTTAACATTTATCAAGATTAAGAAACTCACTATTTTTATCAGGAAATAGCAGCCACAATAAGAACTAGATCTAAGTACCTCAGCAAAATAAAGTGATGAAATTGATTCCAAAAATCACAGGTTAAAGTCATATTCTTTATTTCACAGTGCCAAAGGAGACATTAAAGGTATTCTTTTATGAAGTAGCACATATTATAAAAAAAAGTCCTCATGTAGATGAGCTATATTACATAAGTATATACATATATCTATATAAATGTATTTACATTTATATTATATATTCATGTAAAATGTAATATAAACATATTTACTACTTCACACATAGGTCAACATTTAACAACCACCTTTTTACTTTTATTAAAAATATTTGGATCATGTCATTGTTGAGAAAGGGACCAAAAGCTTCGACCAAACACACCATTGATTAGTTAGCAGTATTATTCATAGGACAGTGGACTGCTAACTATAGAGTCTAACAAACACTTTTATAGATAATATGCTGATATAATGAAAGAGCATAGGGTTGTATGTATGTTCAAACTAAAAATAGTCTTTTAAAGGTGGAAAGGATCAGTCGATCAGTTGTTTGGAACATACGACACTGCAGGAATTTCTGGTTGTTGTTTTACCGAATTGATTGTATGTGTAATGACTTTGAGAGGAGAGCCTCAAGAGTCAGGAAAAGCGATCCCACAACTTTCAATATTTGTGAATTTTTAATTGAGGGAGTTCAGGAAAATTTTCCTGAAGCCAAATAGACATGAAAATTATTCTTATCAAAAGAAATTATAATAATATGGTAATAAATGATTCATCTAATTCATGCATATGAAAAAGCCTCAAGCATCCTTATTACAAAGAACAATGTTTTATCACGTATGATAATTGTATAAGAAGGAATTGAATTGATGCAGAAATGAACAAGCTGAGAATTTATGAAAATATTTTATGAAAGAAACATATACTTTCTAATATTTGAAAAAATAAAGATGTTGCTTTGAAAAGAATTACATTATAAATGGGATTTGCCTCTGGTGTGTAGACGTTTGAGAAGGGTAATTTTTTACAGTGAAATCTTTAAAGTGTTATTTGCTGGATATAAAAAAATAACAGTAAAATCAATCATTGCAAAGTGAATGATAAATAATATATTTATACAATTTGAGAGAGAGACACACCCACACACAAGGAGAGAGGGAGAGAGAATCCCAAGCAGTCTCCACACTGTCAGCACAGAGCCCAACATGGAGCTTGAACCTATGAACCATGAAATTATGACCTGAGCTGAAATCAACAGTCGGATGCTTAACTGAGGGAGCCACCCAGGCACCCCAATATATTTACACAATTTGAATGTTATTCATTTAAGAGAATCAGAGAAATCAGCCCAACCCCTGTTTTAGATTACACATTTCAATAATTTTATTCCATTGCCATGATATCCCTTCTTTTAGAATACAGTTATGTCTAACAGAAATTGAGAAGAAACTTGTCAGCCAAATTTGCATATGGGAAGAAGACACATGCTTCCCAGAAATGATTGTCTAAGAACTCACTGAACCTCACAGTTCTCTAGAAGATGCTCCCGTGGATGTGCTTAGCTATGACCTACCCCAAGGGCACATAAGTAACTGGAGAATGTTTGTTTGTCAAATTGCCATAGTCAAATAATATCTAACACATTGCCCAGATGCCTGTAAGTGGGGCAGCCTGTAACACAGCCAATGCACAGTAACCTTTTTTTTTCCTTCTGCATAGGCTTTTTTAGAGCAGATTTAGGTCCACAGCAAAACTGATAAGAAAGTACAGTTACCATGTACCCTCTCCCTGTTCCTTGCTTGCCACGCAGACACACAGCCTCTCTCACTGTCAACATCCTGCATCAGGGTGGTGCCTTTGCTCCGATTGGTTAGCCCACAATGACACATCATTATCCAAAGTCCTCAGTTAAACTAACATTAGGAATCACTCTTGGTGCTGTACATTCTATGGGTTTAGACAAATGTCTAATTACATGTATCCAAAATTATAGTATCACAGAATAGTTTTACTGCCTTGAAAATCTTTACTGTTCCACATATTCATCTCTCCCTCCCTCAGTGCCTGGCAACCATTGATCTTTTTACTTTTTCTGTAATTTTGTCTTGACTGTCTCTGTAATTTTGCCTTTTTCCGAAAGTCATATACTTGGAATCATATAGTATACAGTCTTTTTATATCGTCTTCTTCACTTGGTGATAGGCATTTAAGGATTCTCCATGTCTTTTCATGGCTTGGTAGTTCATTTTTATTTAGTACTAAATAATACTGCATTCTTCAGATATCCAGTTGTTTATACATTCACCTGCTAAAGGACATCTTGATTGCCTCCAAGTTTTGGAGGATTAGGAATGAAACTGCCATAAACACCTGTCTACTGGTTTTTTTGTTTGGAAATAAGTTTTCAACTCCTTGAGTAAATATCAAGGAGCATAATTGCTGGATCACCTGGTAAAAGTCTGTTTAGTTTTGTAAGAAACTGCCAAACTGCCAAAGTGGCTATACAGTTTTATAGCCCTACCAACAGTAAATGAGAGTTTCTGTTCCTTCATATCCTGGCCAACATTTGTTGCAGTCAATGTTCAAAATTTTGGCCGTTGTATAAGGGTTTATTAGTGTCTTGTTTTCATTTGGATTTCCCTGGACATATGATGCTGGACAATTTTTCAAATTCTTATTCCCATATGTAGGTCTTCTTTGATGAGGTGTCTATTAGATCTTTTGTCCATTTCTTAAATTGAGTTGTTTTATTATTGAATTTTAAGAGTTTGTTATATATTTTAGATAATAGTCCTTTATGAGATCTGTCTTTTGTAAATACTTTCTGCTGGGACATGATTTATCTCCTCATTGTCTTCACAGTATCTTTCACAGTGTAGAGTAAACCAAATTTTTTTAGAGTCCAGATTATTAATTATTTTCGCAGTTCATTATTTTGGTATTGTATATAAAAAGTCATTGCCATACCCAAGGTCACCTAGCTTTTCATCGATGTTACCATCGATGTTTCTTTCTTTCTTTCTTTTTTTCTTTCTTTCTTTCTTTCTTACTTTCTTTCTATGTATGTATGTATGTATGTATGTATCTATCTATCTATAGAGATAGATATCTCTATCTATCTATCTAGAGAACAAGCAGGTGAGACAGAGAGAGGCAAAGGGAGAGAGAAAGGATCTTAAGCAGGCTCCATGCTCAGTTCAGAGACTGACATGGGGCTCAATCCCATGACGCTGGATCATGATCTGATCTGCAATCAAGAGTCAGGCACTCAACTGATGGAGTCACTGAGGCACCCGCCAACTTGTAGGAGTTTTAAAGTTTTGTATTCATATTTAGGTCTCTGATCCATTATGAGTTACTTTTTCTAAGGATGTAATGTCTGTGTCATTTTCTTTTTTCTGCATATGATATCAATTTGTCCCAAACCATTTATTGAAAAGATGATTTTCCTCCATTGTATTATGCTTTCTCCTTTGTCAGAGATAAGTTGCCTATACGTACAGGGGCTATTTCTGGGCTGAAGTCAGACGCTCACCTGACTGAGCCACCCAGGCATCCCAGGGTCTATTTCTGAAATTTATATTCTGTTCCATTGATATGTTTGTCTATTTTTTCATCAACACCACACTGTCTTGACCATAGTTTTATAGTAAGTCCTAAAGTCAGATAATGTCAGTCTTCCATCTTTGTTTTTCTACTTAAATATTGTCTTGGCTATTCTGGGTCTTTGCCTCTACATATCAACTTTAGAATCAGTTTGTCAATATCCACGAAATAACTTGCTGGGATTTTGATTGGTTTTTCATCACATCTATAGATATCATTGGGAAGAACTGGCATCTTCACAATGTTGAGTCTTCCAATTAAGGAACATGAAATATCTGTCTATTTATTTCGTTCTTTGTTTCTTTCATCCAAATTTTGTAGTTTTCCGCATAAAAATTTTGTATCCTCTTTGCTAGGTTTATAACTAAGCATTTCTTTTGGAGGGAAACTAATCTGAAAGGTATTACTTTTTTAAATCATTTTCTACTTGCTCATTGTTGATATATCAGAAAGTTATTTTTATACAATAACCCTGTATCCTGAAATCTTGCTATAATACTTATTGGTTCCAGGATGTTTTGTTGCTATTGTTGATTCCTTAGGATTTTCTACATATACAATTATGTCATCTGTGAACAGAGATCATTTTTTTCTTGTTTCCTAATCTGCATCGCTTTCATTTAAGCTGAGTGATAAGACTATGCATTTTTCAGCAGTAAATGATAAATGGTATCCTGAATGAATTATATCTTCAGCAAATTTCACAAATGTATTTCAGAGGAATTGATTATTATGATTAAAAAATATAAAACACATTCTAATTTTATAGTTTAAAATACTAATATATTACCTGATTACTTGAAGCAAATGGATAGAATTGGTTCAAACAAGTTTTAACATCCCTTGTCCAAGATGACAAGATCTTGTGACAAAATTTGAATGTTCCTTCCTGCTCCTTGATCCCTCTCACCCTGTAGAAGACTTCTGTACATCTCCAAGTAGCCAGAATTATCATCATCTTCTTGCTTAATTCTACCATCATGGATGAACAATCTTTTGTCCATGTTGGTGAACATTTGTATAGATATCAATCATTATTGAATTATTTTTATAAATATTGTGATTTGATGAATTTAATAAAATATATAAACAATGTTGAAAGAAGATAGGAAGAAAATGCAAACATACTTTCCCAATAATTTGAGAAAGAAATAAAAAAAAAAGAAAAACAAGTTAAATTGTAATCATAACTTACTTTCCATTCTCAATGCTTAGCACAATAGCGGGCATTTTTACAGAATTAAATATATATATTGAATAAGTATACATACACACACACGTACACACATACATATTGATTTTGCTCCACTTTTACTCTGGATGCTACATTTTAAACGAGTGAAAACATTAAGCAAAATTACTTTAAAAAATCAAATATGAGTTAAATGTGAAGCTATCTACTCAAAGTGATTTTATGTGCTGGGAAAACCATACATATTTTCAGAATATCCCCGTCTTTGCTTACCTATTAAAGCACTCTCTTTCATCCAAGCAGTGTACCAGCTTGGATGATCAATTATTCAGTCAGCCTAATTTTTACAATATTGCTAGTGGCTTTCAGACTTGACTCTGATTCAACACTACCTTGAGATTGCCTGAAAGGGTAAATTCCTTGGCCCCAGGCCCTAGGATCTCTGATTTAGTGGTTTGGAGTGGGTCTGGCCTACTCACAGCTCGAATTGACCCCTGCATTAGTGTGCTTTGGCTGCCATGAAAAGATACCATAGACTCAGTTGCTCAAGCCATAGAGACTTATTTCACACACTTTTTAGGGGCTGGGAGATCAAGTGTCTGTTTCCTGGTGAGAGCTCTCTTCCTGCCTCACAAGCAGCTGTCTTCTCACTATGTCTTCACATGGCCTCCCCCCAGTTTGTGCACAGGGAGAAAGAAAATGAGAAAGATTGCTCTCTTCTGCTTCTTATAAATCCACTAATCCTGTCTTGAGAGCACCACTCTCATGACCTTATCTAAATCTAATTACCTTAAAAATTTTTAATGTTTATTTTTGAGAGAGAGAGAGAGTGAGAGAGCAAGAAAGTGGCAGAGGGGCAGAAAGAGAGGGAAACAGAGAATCCTAAGCAGGCTCCAGCCTCTGAGCTGTCAGCACACAGCCCGGCATCGGGCTGGAAGCCACAAACTGTGAGATCATGAACTGAGCCAAAGTTTGATGCTCAACTGACTGAGCCACCCAGGGGCCCGTATTGGGAGCTAGAATTTCATTATAATGAATTTGCGGCAGTACACAAATATTCATTCCATCAATGATTTAAAAAATTGGACCTCATACAGGGAGACCAAAGAGGCAGACCATTCCAGATAGGTAGGTGACAGATTTTTTTTTAATGTTCATTTATTTTATTGGGTGGGGGGGCACAACAGCGAGTTTAGGAGAGGAGCAAAGAGAGAGGAGATAGAGAGAATTCCAAACAGGCACTACACTGTTAGCACAGAGCCCAATGTGGAATTCAATCCCATGAACCATGAGAGTATGATGTGAACAGAAATCAAGTCCACACTCAATTGACTGAGCTACCCAGGCACCCCAGAAGGCGGCAATTTTAAAAAGCGAAGAGACTTACATATAAGACTCGTCTTGGGAATCTACAGGATGAATATATCTGCGTACCCATCCACCCAGTATCTTTTCTTTTTTTTTTTTTTTTT
>CM053572.1:129598956-129801697 GCA_028646485.1 Cryptoprocta ferox
ATAGCTTATTATAAGTCAAGAGTACCTTAATTGGATCCTTAATAGCAAGCCTTAATCCACCTCATCAAAACTATTATATTCTTCTAATACAGAGACAACTCATTAGCGACATTTCAGGCAAACAGGGCAGAGATAGAGAAAGCAGGCTCCCACTTAAAATCAGAAGTCTTTGTCCATGACTTGTGTTTTGTAATTGTACCACCTTATATTTAGTTAGTAGATTTACACTAATAACTTGACCATAAAATGTCATGTGAATATGACATTTTAGAATATAAAGGGATCTAAAGATGACCAACAGAACCCTGTTCTTATGTAGATGCAAATATCTGTAGATTAAGAAGGTTGAGTGACTCACACAGCTAACTACAGTCATAGAGACTGGATAAGAATGTGGTCACTTTGACGATGCTTCAATAAAGATACAGAAGACTCCTGCAGATTTTTCCAGTTGGAGGCTGACATTTATCTAACAGCTTAGATTGTGGTGGTAACAACCCCAAATCACAGTCGTCATCCCAGAAGAAGAACTTATTTTTGAGGGGGGGGTGGGGGCGCGCATGTGTAACTCATTTAGCCCTGGATTGAATACTTAAGCCCTGACTTAGTGACATTCTGCTAGTCTACTGACTGGAAACCAAACACCCAAATAGAAATTTTTCAAAGAAATAATAAATGCTTATCATGGTTCCATAGCATTCCAGAACTCAGGATTATTGGAATTTCTGATATCTCAGTTACTTAGAGGTATGAATACAGAGGGAAACATCATATTTGTGCAGAAATTTTAATTCTTTAGATATTTTTGTTTCATTGAATCAAGGTTTTGGTTCAGGAAGTTAAAAAGCTTTCTAAAGTATCTGTGTGCTCTATGAGCTCCCTATTTTATTAAGCACAATACACACTATCAAGTGGCAAATAGTCCTTGTGTTTTTATTTATTTATTTTTTTCAGAGAGATTATTTTCTGGATGCATGGATTGTAGAGTAAATTGCATCTTCAGAGTAGGCTAAGGGAACCTTAAATCTTTTAATGAATCTAAGCTATACTGCAAGTGTGTGACTTTTGGTTAAATTAAAGATGAATCCACATTGCTATAATATCCCACAGGGAGTATATTGATTAAACTTTATCTCCTCTATTGATCATAGTCAGTAAAACTTACAAAAGCTGCTATTGGGGAGGCAAAAATCTCAAATAAATTTGCTTTATCACTCACCTTCTGTATTAGAAGTATCTAAATATGGCAACTGGAAAGGTCTCCGAAACATTAAGCCAACTGATGTTTCTCTGAGTAAATCACTGTAAAAATAGATTTCCATTACATAAGTTTTAAATTAATTTCTTATAGTGAAATGGACAGACTATAATGAAAGTAATAGGTGCCTCTGAGGACTGAAATTTTATTATTGAAATGAAAAATAACTTTCCAATGCACTTTAACATGACTAATAATTATCTTGAGTCTATGCCTACATAATCAAAGGGAAATTGAGTGTCAGATGATGAACTGGGTAATTTGTTTAAAGTTGCTTCTGTTAAGAGAAATACTTGAGTAAAAGGGATCATTACTGAGGTACACTGTTTGCTATGGCCATAACTTGTCTGCAGATTTGTTGGTCCATAATTTCTAATTTGAATAATGAACTTTCATCATATTTCAGTGTAATGCATTTTCTCTTTACTTATTTCATCAATACATATTTACTAGAAATATGAAATGATACATATGTTGTATGACAGGAAAGAAGGTAGGTGTAGGGATAAGAGTTATAACCCAGAATTGTATATTATGATGGCAACCTTGCAAGAAAATCTCCTATGCTAAATGGGCCCATTTATGTGCCAGTGGGAAATTAGTTAAGGTTTGCATAGGGAACTAGTCCAATTAGAGGGCCCATAAGGACTACTGGCCAAATCTGAGCTGGAATAAGATTAAATTATACTTACAGTTCCTCACAGACAGCATCTTATTGATCATTGATCATAAAATTTCCCAAATAGCATTTAATAAAGTTATTATCTTGATGATAATTTCACTCAATGTAGTGAACATTTAGTGGTGGTAAGGACATAATGGTATGTCATAATCATCAAATAGAGTAATCCTTGTATGCGTCTCAACATTTCCTACCTCCTACTACCCCTTTGGCCACATATGCCTGTAGATTTGTCCAAGGAACTAACTAGATGTACTATGGAGTGTCATGTCACTGTGTTACATTTTAAAATAATGTGCAGAACTATGAGTTCAGTGAAATGCTGTGGGAATTATAAGTGGATCTGTCCTTTTTCAGTATTTAGGTCTCTCTCGATCACAGAGGAAAATAAGCGAAGCTCTCATTCTTAAAAAAAAAAAAAAGGAAATTTGTTCCTGAATGATTCTAACACATTTCAAATATATATATGAAGAATATTAAAATATTAGGAATCTATAAAAAATCTTTATATGAAAAAATACTGCTCTAGATAAGTAAAATATGATGACTTATTGGCCTGATTATTTCTACCAAAATGTATATAAAAGAAGTAAAGGCTACTATGGAATGCCTTAATTAATTTCACATTCTTCACATTCTTCTTTATATTGCTGAATAATTGGTTAGTTTATTCATTCACTTATGAGGCAAAATCATACACTTATGCTTCTATGGGTGAAAGAAAAAGAGCTTTACTCTCATATAGTTTCCAAATAAAATGACTCATATGCACTGACTAAGGAATGACGAATAATTTAATTTTCGATAGATTTTTTAGAAATCTATCTATATCAGTAGTAGAAATCTATATCTATAACAGTAGTTATATGGAGACACTTATTCATTCAGTAATAATCCTTATTCAGATACCACTGTGCTTACATCACTTTGCCAGAAAAACAAAACAGAAAGAACAAACCAAAAAAAAAAGCACTTACTACTTGTGAACCTTTCCTCTTGGAAACCTAATAGACTTAATAGACTTAAGCTTTCCAAGAGGAAAAAAGAAAAAAAAAAACCTTCCCAAAAGACATTAAAACAAATGATATTTCTCTATTGAGGCCTATCATTTGAAGGTCAAACACAGAATAGTTTCAAATATTACCTGGTATCAACCTCGCAATAAAATTATGATGTAAGTCATATCTGCATTTTGTTTACAGAGAAAGCTCAGAGAGCTGATTCATTGATTAAGTCACAGAGCTAATAAGTGGCTTAGCTTGACAAACATAATTTACTTCGTTTCCAAACCTGTGTGTTAATTTCCTTACTGCTTAACGCCATTTTCGCACATATCCTAGATCTATTTCAGAAACATATTCCCAAAGAGTTCCTCTTTGCATTCTGAATAAATCAAGCCCAGGGTCTATGGCTTGTACACAGAGAAAAAGAATATAGATGTTTTCGAGGGGTCTGAAGAGGTTATTACCTCTAAAGTATATGAAAATTGGGAAATTTGTTCTTGGGAAAAGCCCCTACAACATTCTTCGTTTTTATCTGTGTATCTTCAAGAGCCTATCTACGCTTTTAGCCTTTGAAAATGCACTAGGAGTTGAACTTTCCCCACCAAACACCTTCAGTCACCTCTGCTACAAAGACAGTAGTTACATTGTCTCATGGGCTTCGTTGAAGATATGATTAAATCATACAAATATGATATAAATAAAATATATTTATATTTTATTTTAAAGTAAGCTCTTATTACTCAAGTGTAACACTATGTGTCAGGGAGCATTAATGTATGGATGAAGGAAAGAAATTCTTTCTCTATTGTATCTACAAGCTATAGCAGGAAGCTTCTCTTTCTCTTTTTCTCTTGCTAGTCCAGTAGCCAATGCCAGAAGAACAGTGGTCTGAAGAATGCCACCCAGTTCTGCATCCAGATCTAAGATATCTCACTGTATCAGTCTCTCTCTTCGTTTTAAATGTTGTACTTCCTAGATGATCCATAATGGGCCTCTCTCTAATGCTTATCCTTCAAGACTGATCAAAACCATGTCTGAAGCCTTGAGTTGCTTAGAATTTTACTATTCTTTCTGATTTTAAACTCTGAGCAACAATCATGTTAGTTTGCAAATACTTTCTTTTCCTTTTCTTGTCTGCTTAACTAAATCATGTCTAAGTAATTCCCAGGTCTTGTTACTTCCTCTCTTTAAATATCCCTCGTTCCTTTCTTATACTCCTTCAAAGAAATATATTTGAAGGAATAAAGTCTTAAATATTGTCTACTTTTTTTAGGGGAGCTTACAAATATTACTTAATGGACTTATATTGTATTTTAATCTCTTGCCCTAACTAGCTCCTTGATGTTGGATAAAATTGTACATCACTCCATGTGTACAGGTGTACATCACATCAATTTCTTCCTCTGTAAAAAAAGGCAGTTATAGTACCTATATCATGTAGTTGTTTTCAGTTTGTAGTGAGCTAATATTTAGAAAACATTTACAGCGCAATATGATACACTGTGAGAGCTCCATGAAGGTGACCTTTCTTTACCTCTTTTTATATAACTTTTGTAAATAACTCCTAAATGTGTATTTCCTTCAAGTCTTACATATATCACCCCTCTTTAATCTTATATTAAGAGAGAAAGTAGAATTTGAAGAATAATATATTCAAACATTTTGCCAATTTGCATATACTCTTGCCTCAGTTTACACTGGTTTATTTTTTTTTCCAATGGACTAGAATATTTAAAAAAATATTTCTTAGAATTTTAAATTTCTCAAGTTTTATCATTAATCCCAATTTAGAATTTACAACATCTACACAAAGGGTTATTTGATTTTATGTTTGTTGGATATCCCTGAAAATGTCAAATTAACATTAGTATTCCAAAATTTCTAAATATTTATATATGAGTCCATAAAGTATTAATATGCTGTGTTGACTTTATGGAGGTTTATAAAAGGAAACAAATGGATGTTATTATGAAAATATTTTTAAAAGAGAATATTTTCATCTATTTTCGTTTGATAAACAGTTTCATGGACCCATGCGACTTCTTAATTTTATATAATTAGCGCTGAATGATTCTACATTTAATCTTCCAAAAAGTTTTAAATAGTTTATTTTTTCTCACATTTTTCTTTTTTTTCTGAGTTTTTATTTGTATGGCTAGGCAGAAATCCAAGGTTAGAATAAAGCAGAACTACTTAGTTCTACGTGAGTTGAAATTCAATTGCAACTCCACATATAAGACTCTACATCCAAGCATCCCCTAATATCTACCCCTTATGCTGTAGATTTCCCTAGAGGGGCAGGTCACATAGAAAGCTAAGAAGTAAATAATATGAGACTGAAGACACATACCAAGCATTACACCTACCATTTCAAATAAAATTTAAATATATATTTTTAATTCAAAAAAATTTACATATATAATTTAAATTCAAAAAATAAACAAATATTTATTCTAAAAGTATTTAATCACTAAAGCTAGCATTTACATTACAAAGCTCTGTGTGAGGTACTTAGAAGCGATTGCCCTGATACTGAGACTATGCATTTCATAGTCTTAATTTTTTAGAAACAGAAGAAATCCATTTTGTCCCCCAGACTGACGGTTCTGAAGTGATCAGATTTCTAAGATGGGACTTGTTCTCCCATATTCCATAGGGATGTGTTGATAACAATGTAATCAGAACTTTGCAACAAACTTTGCAATTGAATATATTTTAATTTTAGGTCTAACTTCCCAATACAGACATCGCTGTTCTTAGGGTATCTGAAGATGGAAAGTATCTTGAAGACAGGTTAATGACAACTGCCTTTAGATGATGGAATAACCAGATTTCCAACCGATTACATGTTACAGGAAGTTACCCTTTTCCTGTGACAAGACTTCTCACATCAAAGCAATCCAGCCCTCATCCTCACCATCGGGCCTGGGGATAAAGAATATTATGAGATTTTTTTGTGATCTGAATGCAAGTCAAAATCAGTTTAAGTGTACCATGACCTAATGCTTTGGGAAAGCCGAGTGACATCGCCCTTTCCCACTGTTTTGTAGTATCTGGATTTCGTGCCTTTTCTCTGAAGCAGTTTTGCTTTATTTGTACCTATTCTTCCTCCTGTTTAAATGCCTTCATTATATTGAACTTTCTTCAATTAACACATAGTTATTAAGACTATCAATGTAAAATGGTCTATTCCTTGCTTTGATAACACAGGTTACAAGGGTTATATTCTGGCTCTTCTAATGTTCTTTCCATTAAAGAGGGTTTCATACGATGCTCTATAGTTTTGATCTGCACGATGCTATTAATCCTCTATAATGTGTATGCATGTGTTTCCGCAGGACGTTACAAGATTTCACACCTTAGCACTGCATTCTACATACTCTCTTAACACATTACACCTATTAAAGGCATGGAGTTGTATTTCAATGACATTATATTCTGTTCCAGAAACTGTGATGAATTTTGAAATATTTCCACCACCACAATCCCCTACCTTATGTGTTTACCAAACTTCTGGGATTTCCCTCATGCTAAAACAGAAGTGTCTCTGTTACTTTTGATAGAAATCCCTGTGTTTGTTCTCTGGAACCCAATGTTGCTCACCTTCTCATAAATTGTACCTTTTTAGGTATTTCACTCTTTCAAAAAGATCATTACCTTCAGCAAAGACAGTGCTTAATATCCCCAATAAAAGAAAAAAAATATTGAGCCACTTCTCTGATGGTATACAGCACCACTTTCTCCGATCTCTGTTCTTAGGTAAAAGGATCCAGTAAAGTATCGTGACTCTTGGGCTTCATGTATTCACATTCAATATACTCTTGAGTCCACTATTAAAAAAACAAACAAACTCACTTTATATTTTATTGAAACTTTTAGTTTCAAGTTAACGAATGATGCCAATCTTTTGAAATCCAATCAACCCTTATTAACCTCACTCAGGCTTGTAATAGAATTCACTATAATTGTTCACTTACAAATACCTTCCTTTCTTGGCTTCTGTGCCACCCCATTCCCACTTTCTCTCTTCCCCTAGATGCTTCCTCTCCCTTTGCTAGCACCTGCTCATGTACAGATGCTGGGCTGCTTTAGGCTAAAAAGGTTGGGTGCTTTAGTGCTCAATATTTCACTTACTTTTCTCCTACAGTTGTCTCCCAGATGAAATTATACTGTTCCCATTACCTTAAATTTAGGCTGCTATATCTCAAATGGATATTTCCTGTTCAGAAAACTCACCTGAACTCCACACTCATATCCAATTCTTTGTTTTTTTTTTATTCCACATGTTTATCTAATCGACTTCTAAGGCATAACATGACAAAATCATTGATTTCTCCCAAATTCTTTTTCTCCCAAAGGGAGTTATTTTTCCTCCTACCTCTATCCAGCTCCATAAATAGGCTTATCAATTACATGGTAGATCAAACACACACACACACACACCATCTTCACCACCACCACCATCACCACATGAAAAACAAGTCATTTGTAATTTCTCCCCTTTACTAATGCCATTCCAATAAAAAATTCTATAGGTTGTATCCAATACATAACATTATTTTATACAGTTCTTTCCATTTTCTTCCTTTTCTCACCTTTTGTTCCAAGACAACACATTCTTTTCTGAATTGTTAACTTTCTCCAGTCTAAGAGTCGAAGTAGCCACTATGATATTTCCAGTACATAAAGAGGTACATATTTTCTTTGTTAAAAAATCCCCCGGGGCGCCTGGGTGGCTCAGTCGGTTAAACGTCCGGCTTCGGCTCAGGTCATGATCTCGCGGTTCATATGTTCAAGCCCTGCGTTGGGCTCTGTGCTGACAGCTCACAGCCTGGAGCCTGCTTCGGATTCTGTGTCTCCCTCTTTCTCTGCCCCTCCCCCTCTCATACTCTCTCTCTCTCTCTCTCTCTCTCTCTCTCTCTCTCTCTCTCTCTCAAAAATAAATAAACATTAAAAAAATTCCCCCTTTTGGTTGCCTTGGTGGCTCAGTCAGTTGAGAGTCTGACTCTTGGTTTTAGCTCAGGTTATGATCTCAGGGTTTGTGAGATCAAACCCTGCATTGGGCTCCTGCTGACTGCTTCCTGCTTGCGATTCTCTCTCCCTTTCTCTCTGCCCCTCCCCTGCTCACTTGCATGTGTGTGTGCACTCTCTCTTTCAAAATAAATAAGTAAACTTAAAAATAAATCCCATTGCTTTTTTAAAAAGGTAAGAACTATCTACCATGCGATACATGGATTGTTTATCCTATCCCCAGCCACATACCTCATCCTTTCTGTCTAGCCACAGTGAAACACGTTGTTTTAACCAAATCAAGTTCTTTCTTTAATTTAGATATTTGTGCTTTGGTTTCTTGTATTGCAAATATTCTTCCGCTAGTACTTTGTACATAACCATTTCATTTTTATTCCACAAGTCTAGATGAAATGTTATTTACGCTGAAGTTAAGGAAGGAGGGGGAAGGATTAGAGATTTAAAGGAAAGGAGAAAACACTCTTTCTTAAGTAGTTCTAGAAATAGTTTGGAACATTTCTAGAACATAATATGATTGTTCACTATATTTTAATGCATATTTATGTTAATAAACTGTTGCTGGATAATGTAAAACTCCAAAACGTAGGGGTATAGATTTATAGCCATTGCACACGCACGTATGTGTGTGTGTGTGTGTGAGCTAGCTGCAGATCAGCTGAACTAGGCTGGCATTTGTTCTCCAGCTCTTTTAACTCCAATGCATTCAATCCTGCTTCTGCTCATTTATGACGTACTCCCCCCTAGGATGGGGTACCTGGATGGGGACAACTTTGTCCTTGTGTTTCTCATTGTCTTTCTGGGATCAGATGATCAGCCCCAGCATGTCCCTTTTGTGTCAGTGGCAGAGCACAAGGAGGAATATGCCATGTCTCAGGAAATCTGGCCCAAAATATGGAACAGGACACCATCACTTTCAATTCATTCTTTTTTTTTTGAAATTTTTATTTAAATTCCAGTTAGTTAACATCGAGTGTAATATTAATTGCAGTTGTGCAATTTAGTGATTCAACATTTACAACACCCAGTGCTCATCTATTTGCTAAAGGAAGCTGGACACCAAATCTAATAAGAAAGAGCTCTACAACATTTTAGCATTGGAGAGGGAAGATGATTTGTGGCCAATGAGACCTATCTTCCATTTTGTTTTTTCATTTTTATCACTAAACAAGGGGGAGGGGTAGGTGATGGAGATACTATGGTAGTTAACTGAAATGTTTTGGTTTTTATTTTATATTACTCTTCAAATCTCAACTATGATGAAACTCCAGGATAAACATCTGACATCTCCTGTTATCCTAAAAATTTTGTACATGTAGAAATGAGAAGCTTCACTAAGGGCTTAGTTTCCAGGAGGCGCCTGGGTGGCTCGGTTGGTTAAGCATCTGACTCCCAAATGCTGCTTCAGTCATGATCTCATGGTTCATGGGATGGAGCCCCACATCAGTCTCTTCATTGACAGTGTGGAGCCTGTTTGGGACTCTCTCTCTCTCTCTCTCTCTCTCTCTCTCCCTCCCTCCCTCCCTCCCTCCCTCTCGCTTTCTCTCTTGCTCTCTCTTTCTCATCAAACAAACAAAAAAGGTTAGTGTTTTTTCTTCCAAGGTACTATAGACTTTCCTGAGGCAGTTTTTTGTGTCTCCCTTATTAATCCCTCTGTTTCTAGCTAGTATCTACCATTCTATTCATGAAGTTCAGAAGGGTGTTTTTCTCAATTTGAATTAGTAATTAAACTAAACACTAATTAAGGGCTGACAGGTTAAAATAATTGATGTCAACTCTATGCAAATATAAAGATGCCAGGCAACTCTTAAAAGGCAAATATAGAAACTAAAAATATGCATTTAATATTTGAATATATCTGGTTTAATACTGCCCTTGTTTTAGTTTTATTTATTGTCTTCATTATATCCTTGAGTAAAAGGAAGGATTATCCCTCTCTTTCCCTAGATACTTCATTGACCACAGTGCTGAAGATGACAGATTTTTCAACATTGATGCCAGTACTGGAACCATTAGAACCACAAAGATTCTCGATAGAGAAGAAACTCCATGGTACAACATCACGGTCGCTGCTTCAGAAAATGGTAAACTATTTTATGTGTCATAAAAAAAGATGTCACTTGTACATGAAGATTTATACTGAGATTTTCTCGGGTGCAGGGCTCTCGCCATTTTTATTTGTGGCGCCAGCATCTAGCAGAGCGTACAGAACATATTACATGCAGTTACTCATTGTCAGATGCAGTGAGTAAATCATATACCTTTTTTTTTTTTTTACTTTGATCCCAGCATACGGGTGGAAAATGGACATCACGGAACGCTTCTTCCCCATCCCTGAGTCAAAGTACTTGGTTTGCCTCCTAATCGTTAGGCTTGTTCTGCAGGTTACACTGCTTGCCTAACATGAAAAATACTGCTATGCACATTAATATGAAAGTTTTTTGTAGACATATTTTTATTTATTTTGGGTATATACCCGGAAGTGAGATAGCTCAGTTATATGGAAATTCTATATTTAATTATTTGATGAACTGCCAGCCCGTTTTCCAAAGTAGCTACATCTTACATTCCCAAAAGCACTGGAAGGTTCCAACTTCTCTATATTAATCCGTATTTATTGTTATGTATCTTTTGATTATAATCATTCTAGTGGGTGTGGGGTGATAGTTCCTTATGGTTTATGCACTTTCATAATGTCCCCTGTTACCAATCAATAATTAGACTAATGCAGCTTTTTATATTCTGCCTGAATTTTTCTGTTTTTACATCTACAGAATTAGCTCAAGTGGCTTCCATTTAGATAATTTTCTCCAGCATAATATTCTCTTTGAAAATAAGCATTCACTAATTACTTTTAAATGAGTGTTATAAAGAATACATGAGTGGGTTCATTTATGATCATTCTGGTTAATTTTCATTTTCAAAATAACCAGACTAGGACTGGAATTACATGTTCTTTGTCACCTAATGACAAATAAATGACTGTCAAATGACAAGAGCTCATTCAATATCACTTGCAAAAATAAAGGAATTAATGGATTAATATATCCAAGAAATGATGAGGACATTGAAAAGATTCAGAAAAGATTGTGCAGTTTTTGGGAACAGGCTCCAGGTAGAGAAGATGGAAGGAAAGAATCCGTGGAGAAAATCATATTTGTCAGAAAAGAAAAAAAACAGGAACTTACTTTAAAATAACTTCAAGTTTAACTCGAGAAGTATTTCAATCAGAAACTATACTTTAGATTGTTTCTAAATCTCACCTCAGTGCAAGGAATATTTGTATCAAGTAGAAACCAATTTACGAATATACATGAGTACATATATACCATGAAAATTATATTATTTGCAATCATTACCAAAGGAAATGCCCATTTTTACTTAACTAATGTCTTAAATATATACTTAATAAGTTCTTTTTTTCCTTTTCTTTCTTTTTCTTGTGTTTCTATTTGTTAGTAATTCATATGGGAAATCAGTTAATATCTATCTACAAGGTAAAGCAGTAATAGAGTGTATTATCTATTGTAACCTATTACAATAATAGATTGTATCATCCTGGATTTTGTAGATGATAATTTTAAAATCCTCAAAGCCTCAGGGACACCTCAGTAAGCATTACTAAAAATAATGTAATCCTAATTATAAATAGGTATGTAGAAAGAATGAGAAATAGTGAAGATTTCATAGCCATATTGGAGACTTGTGTAGGAAGTGCACATTCATGCGCTGATTGCTTGTCATAAGTGCCTTTAAATACCACTGGGGGCCCTTCCATTTACAGTTGTTTGCAAACATTAACCTTAAATTCAGTCACATTATCCAAGTATTTACTAATTGGGGCACCTGGGTGTCTCGGTTGGGCGTCTGACTTCGGCTCAGGTCATGATCTCGTAGTTCGTGGGTTCGAGCCCCACATGGGGCTCTGTGCTGACAGCTTGGATTCTGTGTCCCCCTCTCTCTCTGTCCCTCCCCCACTCATGCTGTTTCTCTCTGTCTCAATAATAAATAAAACATTAAAAAAAAGATTCAAAGTATTTACTAATGTATTCTGTTTTGGAAAAGTACTAGATGCTTTTTATAAACCGGGTTTTTAATTTTTTTTATTTTTTTGAGGCTTTATTTTTTGTAGAGCTGTTGTAGGTCCACAGCAAAGCAGAGATTTCCCAAATAGCCCCTACACTTACTCATGTATGGCATCTTTCATTATCAGCTTCCTCCCCCAGCGTGATACATTTGTCACAACTGATGAACCTACATTGACACATCATAATCACCCAAAGTCTGTAGTTTAACTTGTTTCATTCTTGGTATTCCCTGGGTTTAGACACAGGTATTACAGCAAATATTCATTATTATAGTATCATGCATAGTATTGTCACTGCACTAAAAACCCCATGTATACTGCTTATCCATGTCTACTCACTCTGATTTCCAACAACCACTGATCTTTTTACTGGCTCCATAGTTTTTCCTTTTCCCAAATGTCACATAGTTTGAATCATACAGTATGTTGCCTTTTCAGATTGGCTTTTTCACTTAGTAATATAGGCACACTTAAGGGTCTTCCATGCCTTTTCATAACTTGATAGCTCATTTCTTTTTAATACTTGGTAGCATTGCATTGTCTGGATGGATCACAGTTTGTGTATCCATTCAGGTACTGAAGGACATCTTGGTTGTTTCCAAGTTTTGGCAACCATGAACAAAGCCTCTACAAGATAAACACTTAGGTGTAGGTTTTTGTATGGACAAAGGTTTCCAATTTCTTTGGGTAGATATCAAGGAATTGTAATTACTGGATCATATGGTAAGGGTATATTTGGTTTGTAAGAAAGTGACAAACTGTCTTCTAAAATGGCCATGCCATTTTGCATTTCCCACCAATGAATGAGAGTTCTGTTGTTCTACATCTTCATCAGCACTTGCTGTTTTTAGTGTTCCTGGATTTGGGCCACTCTGAGTGAGGTATGTAGTGATATCTCACTGTTGCTTTAATTTGCATTTTTCTAATGATATATATATATGGAACATCTTTTCATACATTTATTTGCCACCTGTATGTCTTCCTTGCTGAGGTGTCTGTTAAGGTCCTTGGCCCATTTTTTAATCAGGTTTTGTTTTCTTATCAGTAAATGTTAAGAGTTCTTTGTATGCTTTAGAAAATACTCCTTCATCAGATGCACATTTTACAAATATTTTCTCCCTGTCTGTGTTTTGTTTTCTCATTTGTTTGATGTTGTCTTTTGCAGAAATGAAATCAGGTTTTAAAAAATCTTCCTAATATAAGTTTTGGAGGAGCTTGGTGTTCTATGGAATGACATTTAGAACATTTAGAAGTTAATTTTTTTTTTTTTTTAATTTTAGAAAGAGAGAGTTGTGTGATTGGGAGGAGGGGCAGAGGGAGAGAGAGAAGGGGGAAATCTCAAGCAGGCTCCATGCTCAGCACGGAGATGACATGAGACTCAGTCTCATGACCATGAGATCTGACCTGAGCCAAAATCGATTCAGAGGCTTACGCGACTGAGACACCCAGGTGTCCCTAGAAGTTAATATTTTGTAGATAATGTTGTATTATTAAGAGAATAGTGCCCCTTCTGGGAAGATGAGGCAATGCACCAGGACAGGATTTAAGAGTAAATAAGAGCAAGCCACATCTGTGCACAGCGGAAAAAAAATCCTTTCTTCAGCTGAACAGGCCACTTGCTAAGGGATCAGTGTGAGAATATAGGGTGGCATAAAAAAGCGTGTGGGCCTCTGAACATGTAGGTAGGGTCCAAATGCAAGGCAGCTCTTATTTGAATGGTGTTTGATTCTTCTCTCTTTTATTCTTTGGTTCTAAGTCAACTCAGCTGCCCAGTCATATAGTAAAGGCAGAAAACATGTGTCTGGTCTATGAAAGCCTTCCCCACTGCTGCTAACTATAACTAAAAGATATCTTGCTTTTGTATGGTATTCTTTCACAGACATGTGAACCTAATAAAATCTCTGAAATAGAGAGGACAGGCATTATTTTCACTTTATAGATAAAGAAACTGAGACTCAAACAAAATACAAATCTAGACAATTTGGTTCCTAGAGCTGTGTTCTTTCTAACATGGGTCTTTAGGGAAGCTGGTGTTCATTGAATCCAAGTTTTGGACAGATATTTTCACTGGCTGAGGTTTATTTTATTATTTATTTTAAAAATTCTTTTTGTGACATAAAATTATCTCCATGATTTTAAAGAAGACACTAAGAATTTGATAAATTCAATACGCTTTGATTAGAGAAATAGAAATTGTTGCATTCTCATCACATATCACAGTTCTTGGGGAACTGGAATATTTCTAACGAAATACCTGGAATATATCTGTATAGGTAACAATGCCTTCCATTCATGTGGTCCATAATGCAACTATTTAGTCATTTCCATTACATTTCTATTTTGGGGTAACAAATAACCACATGATTTCCATAGGTCGGAGGTCCAGGAGGGCTCCACTGGATTCCTTGCTTAGGGTCTAGCAAGACTGAAGTCAGGTGTCATCTGGGATGGGCTCTTATCCAGAGGCTGGGGAAGAATCTGCTTTAATCGCATTCTTCTTGTTGCCGGAGTCTACTTCCTTAGGATGTAGTTGGGCTCTGTAGTCTGGCTTTCACCTGATTGGGTCAGGCCCACCTGGAGAATCCCTTTATTTTAAAGTTAACTGAATTAGGACTTTATCTACATCAACAAAATCCTGTCACAGCAGTACCTAGACTCAGGTTTGATTGAATAACCAAGAAACAGGCATCTCATGCTGCCATCTTTAGAATTCTGCCTACAATGACCCTAAAATACATAAAAAAATAATTGAAAGCTTATTCCTTTTACTAGATAATAAATATTCTTTCAAACTTATATACTATGGCCTACTCTTCCTGTTATATGACTCCCTATTAGAATAGCGACATTAGTAGGCACTCAATACATAGTTCTTAATAGACTTTTCTCAATTAAATAGCTACTATCTTGCTCTATTTCCTTATTTATGCCTAAATTCAAGATAATGCATATTTTTATTCTCACTGCTCTTTAGGACCTGACATTATGGTCATAACTTACTAATAGCTAAATCCAAATAATGCTTTTCATTTCTGATTTCTCCTTGATTTCTTTGTCATTTTTTCACTTGGCATTTTCTACTTTCTTAGCAATAATTCTAGTACTTTGGTATGGTATAATTTATCATGTCTACCCTAAAGTACATATTAACTCACTCAAGATGTATTAATAAATGATACTTGCTAAGTTTGTTCTATGTTAAGCACTAACGATATTAAGGAGCCTATTTCACTTTTGAGGAATTCCAGAATCTCGTGCAAAAGACAAGATAAATAGATAATTGCATTATGGATAATTACTGTGGCAATACGGTTTTTAGGGGTTAGGAGACATAAAGTCATCATAGTTTAATCTCTCTCAGAGAATCAGCAAAGGTTTCCTCATACAGAGGATAACGCATCAGTTCAGTCTTGAGATGAAGGATGAGTCAAGGTTAGCCTGCATTCTGTTTCCAATTGTACCTGTATTAATCAGGTTCTATAAAGAAACAGAACCAATAGGATCCAAAACCAGAAGGATTCAGAACCAATAAAGAGATTTGTTATAAGGAATTGGCTCGTGTAGTTATGGAGGCTGGGAAGTCCAAAATCTTCAGAGCCAATGTCCCAGGTCAAGTCTAAAAACCAAAACCAGTAAGAGTCATTATCTCAGGTTAAAGGTAATCAGACAAGAGAATTTTCTCTTATTTAAGAGAGGGTCAGCCTTTCCTTCTAGTCAGGTCTTTAATGGATTGGATAAATCCCTGCTGACTCACATTATGAGGAACAATCTTCTTAAGTCTACCAATTTAAATGTTAATTTAATTCAAAAACACCCTCATAGAAACAAACAGAATACTGTCTGACCAAATATCTGGGCACACCATGAATTAGAAACTTATTGTAGTCCAGTATCTAGGGTTTTATCAGGCTCCTTAGGGAATTTTCAGGCATGCTTAACTTATAGAACCACTGACTAATGCAGTTCCTTTTTTTTTTTTTTTTTTTTTATTATTTTAAAAAGAGAGAGAGAGGGAACATAGGAGAGAGGCAGAGGGAGAGAAAGAGAGAATCTTAAGCAGGCTCCATACTCAGCAGGAGCCCAACACAGGGCTCAATCCCAGGGCCCTGGGATCATGACCTGAGCTGAAATCAAGAGTCAACACTAAACCTCTGACTGAGCCACCCAGGTATCCCCATGACTTATGTGATGCTAATGTAAATTGATTTTAAGAAACATTGCTTCCAGTCACAATTTAATTTATGTCATAGCTCCATTTAGTACCAATCCCAAAGGCATCGGTAAACACACATGTCCTGTGTGCCTAAGAAACTAATGCTGCATAGATGATGTGTGGCTTTTCTTTATAAAACTCGGCCCTCTCTGTTCTCAGCTTCATTCTCAGAAAAAAAAATGTCAATGACACTTTTAATCATAGGTCCTCATGTCCTTTCAGTAATTTTATAATCCTTTCATCTGTCAATGCCCTTTTCTCATTTTGTTCTGCTTCACAAACATCTATTTACTTTTAAGAACTAGTCATATGTCACAGCATCTGTGAAATCTTGTTGAACTTCTCAGGCAAGTTTTACAGTTCCACCTTCTATGTTCTCACTTGATGAATAACTTCATAGAGCACTTATCGCTTATTAGATTTAAATATAACATTTATCACATTTTATTGTCATATTTTTCACCTCTACTAGATTGTGAACATCTCAAATCTAGGAATCAGGTCTAGTTTATTTTTGTTGATCATAGCATTCACAAATACTAAGAATATTTCCTGATACATCAAGTTGTATTAAATATGTGAATATTGTTTGTCTTTCATTTCTGTAGCTACCTTATGTGCCTAAATACTTCATTATGATTACTAAACTATATATATATATTTCCCATTTTGCCCTAAATATCCTATTTTTCCTTGTTCTGTGCACTGAATATGAGAGCTTACTCCACCCGATCGATACACCAAAATGGGACCCCCATTGTTCATTCCTTGCCTGACAGTTGTTAGCAAAAGCCAGGAAGATGCTACTTTAATACATACCTCTGATGAGTCCAAAAGGTTACGCTCTTAACCAGATTTCACAAGTTAAAACAATAACATTGCTTGTTTTTTGCCTTGTTACAGTATTTGCCTCAGCTGTTTTATTTCTCTAAACAAATTATGTACATAACCCAGTCTAGAAACCAAAGTTTACATGCTGTTTACAGTAAAATCTTGCTTTGGAAGCATAATTTATTCCAGAAACATGTTTGTAATCCAAAGCACTTGTATATCAAAGCAAATTTCCCCATAAGAAATAATTGGAAATTCAGATGATTCATTCAACAACCCAAAATTTCATATAAAAATGATTGCTATACTCTAACATAATACAAAATAATACAGAAAAAGCAAAATATAGGGGCACCTGGGTGTCTCAGTCAGTTAAGTGTCTGACTTCCCCTCAGGTCATGATCTTGCAGTCTGTGAGTTTGAGCCCCGCATTGGGTTCTGTGCTGACAGCTCAGAGCCTGGAGCCTGCTTGGGATTCTGTGTCTCCCTCTCTCTCTGCCCCTCCCCGACTCACACTCTGTCTCTCTCTCTCTCTCTCTCTCTCTCTCTCTCAAAAATAATCATTTAAAAAATTTAAAAAATACAAAATATAAAGAAAAACAAATTAACCTGGATATACCTTTGAAAACCTTCATGTCTGGTGTGAGTGAGACAAGAGAGGAGGTTTTGTGTAGGACAAACTTTCACCGTCACTAACAAAATCACTGCTATCTATTTACTCACTGGAGTCTTTTCCTGCATGGGGGCCACTGTATATGCTTGCACGGATGTTAACTACAGTACAGTATTAATAAACTCATCATATACTGTATTTAATGTAACTGGCAATAGGAAGCAGAGGAAAGGGTCTATATCTGCAGGCAGCTTGAACTAGAATAAAGCAAAGTTTCTTAGCTTCTCCTTGTATGGAAAAGCAAAGGACTGTCCATAGGTACTTTGAAGTGACAAAAAAGTACACTAGTGCCAGTTTTGGGCACCTTCCAGCATTCTGAAAAATCACTGATTTGTGTCAAACACTGTGGCCTGAGACCAGGCATCCGAGCATGGTAGACAATCACCCACAATCCCACAGAGAGAGGAAGAGAGAGAGAGAGAGGGGAATCATTGGCTCAGCTGTGATCATGTGATCTTTGGCATCATGTACTCTTACTGCAAGACATCACTCGTTTATCAAGTTAAAATTTACTCCAAACGTTTGCTTGTCTTGCAGAACACTTGCAGAACAAGTTACTCGCAATCCAAGGTTTTACTCTATTTGTGTCTTTGTATTTATTCAATCTTTCTAGTTTGTTTTATCAATTTTCATGCAAACATATTCAGAGATTGGTATCCACAAATTTCAGATTTAACCCAGTTGTAACTTTAGGTGAGGGAAGTGAAATAAATTTAGATTTTATTAACTCATTCCTTGTTGCTTTTTAATCTGAAACAAAATTTTGTTAGCCGCAGCATGTAGCAATACAAAATTCCATTACTGAAGAGTGGGTGGTTTTAAGCCCCTTGAGCTTCTACACATTATTTTGCTATTGTCAGCGTACTTATTTTGATATATGGAATTCGCCTTTCACAAGTGTGTTCATTCATCCTCATTCACATTCAGGGTGACGTAAATTGTCCCTTCAGATATCCATTGCAAATATTGCTCCAACTAGGTTTCAACTAATCACGATTAACTTTTTAAAAAAATAATATTTAATACATAATATGTGCCCATAAGTGGATTAATTATGGCAAAACGTGGAGTTATTCACATTAGCTCAGGACCATCGAGGCCCATTTTTTGATCTTTACTTGCCGACAATTCCATTCAAACCTCTTGAGTTCAGCTCGTAGAGAGAATTTTGGTGAGGCAATTATAATATAAATTAGAATCTATTCTTATATCTTACATCTATTCAAATGTCGAAACATTTGAATTCTTAGAAATTGCACTATTCCAATCTCAGTGTCAGATTATAGAAGTATTAGAATAAAGTCTTTATTCCAAAGGAATTGAATAACTGAACCAATTATATGCATCACTGCTAGATATTTATTTTGTAGTTCTTGCTCCTCAAATTTCCAGCACCTTTCCCAATTTCCTTACATACATCAGAAAATCTTGCTTCTCTAATGTGTATTCAATAAGAACAATCGTGAAAGAGTTTCCACAGCTTCCTGCCATCATATCTACCAACCTAACTAATACTGTGGCCCTTAGTCTCCTTAAAGCTGGCTCCCTTCAGGTTACTGGGAGTGAACTCTTCATTCCATGCTTATGACCACCCCTCCATGGACACCTGAAATCCTGATGTTCCTTGTTCACCCTGAGTCACTGCACTGTGAATTATTTCCTCCCCTATATCTTTCAAATCCACTCTACACAGACCTGCCTTTACTACTTCACCAAAATTAAACCCGTCCTCCATATTCCAAAATGTAAAGTATAATTCTCCTCCATTTGCTCAGCAAAGCAGCAACATTTGGTACAAATGTAAGGTACTCCCAAGTAAATTAAGGTTACAAAACATGACACTCATAATGGGTGACACAAGATAGACACACACACGCACACACACACACACACACACACACACACCCTGCCGAACTAAAGATTAAGGTAATGCATATCTTCTGTTTTCACTTTAGTTCTGGGTCAGGGGAATGAAAATGTGAAAATGCTACCCATTAGAAAATTGTGTATATAACACTTTTTAGATACCTTGGCCTCAATAACTCTGTGACAATAGAAACAGAAAATATGTAATACAGAAAAAATTTCAAACAACCAACATTGAGAAAGCTTACACTGCTATTAAAGAATTTATTAAAAAGAGAAAATTATCTCAAAGTATTCAATCTCAAAACGGTTCAATAAAGAATGATGACAAAAGAAATGGTACAGATGAGGACACCTTTCTTTGTAATAACAAAATGTCAAATTTGACAATTTAACAAACCCATAAGAATCATCATCATCATCAACATTAACATCATGACTTATAGGTATAAACTTGTGAGAAACTTGATCCTAATTAAACCATTTAAAAGTTATTACAATGGTGGGGTTCCCTGGGTGGCTCAGTCAGTTAAGTGTCCAACTCTTCATTTCAGCTCAGGTCTCATGATCTCAGGGGATATCAAGCCCTGTGTTGGGCTCCACGCTGAGCATGGAGCCTGCTTGGGATTCTCTCTCTCCTCTCTCTCAGCCCTGCCCCCACGTAGGTTCACTCTCTCTCTCAAAATAAACAAATATTTAAAAAAAAGTATTACAGGGTTTAGAAAGAGAGTAAAGACGTTGATTATTCTTATATTTTCCAGGAATACCCAAGCATGTTAATATTTCTGAGTTAAAAAAAGAAGAGAAATTTACAGTATACAGACTTAAAATTACAGAGAGGATGTAACAAGGATAAAACATTAAACAATATGCTGGAAGATAATATTAGAAGCGATAAAGACAAAATATTAGGACAAGTTTGAAGCACACAATAAAGTGGTAAAAATATATATTAGTAACCAAGGTGGCATAATTATAATAAACTCTTCTGTTAAAGAAAGAAAGAAAGAAAGAAAGAGAAAAAGACCATACTGAAGCAAAGTAATAAAAAATAAAATCATCTTTATGGTACAGGTAATAGGCACATATGAAATATAAAGGTGTGTAAAGTTTTAAAATAATAGTAATATAGTAATAAACAGATAATTATAACCAAAGAAATTTGGCAAAACTGTTAATATTAAACAAAATATACTTTAAAACAAAAAGCTACTGTGATGATGAGGTCTTGCCATACTGACATATAGTATAAGTCACCAGAGTGATGTAATCATTTAAAACTTGTATGAGCTAGCTTTAAAATAAACAAACATAATCTTGTAGGAAACTGTTAATAGACTGCTCTCAAAAATGTTTTATGAAGCAGACCAAAAAAGGCAGTAATTATAAAAGTGTTTCAATGGACAAAATAAAAGCACTTGGTGTTTGATTATCTGACAATGAATAAATTCAAAGAATGCATGTAATTTTCAAGCATGTGAAGCAAAATATATTAACAATAAATGACATACCAAAACCACAGAGCAACTTAGAAACTGTGTTAATACAAGCTGTATTTTCTATGAACCACACAGTCAAAGTGCTACAAGGCCGAGTTGTTTGCCAGTCAGTAGGGAGAATAGACAGACACTTCAACAAAGAGATGAAGACAGAATTATATATCCGGCTCTGCAAATGATAGTAAACTCACCTATGTACATCACAACTATTCATGATAAGTAATTCTAGTATGTAGAAGATAAACATTAAACTTGAAGAGTTGGATGACATTACTATGACTTTGGAATACAGAAAGTTTTATAAAAATATAAATTGCACACTCATAAGGAAGACTGATATATAAAACTATGAAAATTGTCTTTATTTGGAAATTATAACATAACCTGATATAGTGAATGAAAATGTGTATACAAATATGGGGTGTGAGTATGTTATGTATACACACATCTATCCCTGTTAATATTTGAATAAATTTAAGTAATTGTACCAAATGTTTTCCAGTTAGAATTACATTATATCAAATATATTGATATATTAATATATGATCAGTTTAAATAATGAAATGAACACCAACTTAAGAGCCCTTTCCTCAAAGTAATAAGCTTTAAATACACTCATTATTACATCATTCTTCATTCCACCCAGAACTCACCAATATTGATTTTTGTATTATTTGTCCCTTTCTTTTCTTATAGTTTTACCAAATATGTTTTGGACAAGCATATTTCCATATTTATGTATATAACTACATCATGGTTCATGGATAGTATATATAAATGGGTTAATATTATACATACTTTCTGTAACATTTTTATCAGTGCTATTTTAAGATCCATCCAAGTAAAGAAATACAGCTGAAGTTTTTTTTTTATCTTTACTATGATGACAAAATAAATCTATTTTAATTCATGCTTAAAAATTATGATGTAATTTGGTTGTTTTCAGTTTTTATAGCTTCATGTATTATTAATACTGCTGCTATAACATATCTTGCACGTTTCCTATTATAAATATGAAAAACTTCTCAATATATGTAACTTGGGTGCACATACCATATAATATATTCTTAAAAGTATTCTCAAATGTGTTTCAAAGAGAGAATGTTAAATTTGTTTTTAATAAATACATATGAATGACCCATAAATTATTATGTTTGCTTAATACATGAATTAAAGCTCTTACTTAATATATTTTGTTCCATGAAGAAAAATGCCACCCTAAAATATGTTTGCATTCAGTTCCAAAATTATATTAACTGTCCTAATGACTCAGCTTTTGTGTTACTTGAAATTGTAAAAATTTAAGGGTTATAGAAAAGATGTCTTAATATCTGTATCTGAATCAGAAACCATTTTAGTGAATTCTTTACTAAACACAAGATAACAAAATATTTACCCTATCTCTTCTTATATTTACATTTAAGGTTTTATATTTTGTTCTGTGGTGTACATTGAATAGTATTTTATATATATGATGAGATATAAGGGTTGGGGCAGCTGAGTGACTCAGTTGGTTAAATGTCTGACTTGTTTTTGGCTCAGATCATGAACTCACAGTTTTTGCATGAGTTTGAGCCCCATGTTGTGCTCTGCACTGGGAGTGTGGAGACTGCTTGGGATTCTTTCTCTCTCTCCCTCTCTCTCTCTGCCCCTCCCCTGCTCACCCACACTCTCTCTCTCTCTCAAAATAAATAAATAAACATTAAAAAAATTAATGTAAGGGTCAAGTTTAATTTACTTCAAATATGAATTTCCAATGGAACGTCTGTTTGTTATAAATTTCTCTATTTACTAATCATGTCAGTGTGCCTAAGTGGTTTGGTCAGTTAAGTGTTCAATTTTAGCTCAGGTCATGATCTTATGGGTTTGTGGGTTCAAGCCCCATGTCGGGTTCTGTGCTGATAGTTCAGAGCCTGGAGCCTGCTTCAGTTTCTGTGTCTCCCTCTCTCTCTGCCCCTCCCTTGCTCATGCTCTGTCTCTCTCTCTCAAAAAAAAATAAACATTAAAATAATAAAATAAATAATTGTGTCAACTTTGTACATTAATAGTTGCCCATTTATGTTTTGACTAATTTCTGGACTCACTTTTGTGTATACCATTAATCATATAAGCATAAAATATAATATAATATAATATAATATAATATAATATAATATATAGACACACACATATATAATCTTATGCTAATACCATTGTCTTGATTATTGTGGCTATTTAGTAATACTTAAAATCATAAAATGAGTTCAGCATCTTTCTTCTTTTTTCAAAATTGTTTGGGCTAACAGGACATTTTCTTTTTCAGATGAGTTTTAGAATCAGCTTATCAAATTCTTCAACAGTATAAGCTAGAATTTTTATTGGTATTGGATTGAATCTGTAGTTCATGTTTGGGAGAATGGGTATCTCAAAATTATTGACTTTTATCTATGAACATAATGTATGTTTCTAGTTATCTAGATATTTTAAACTTATCTTACTAATATTTGTAGGTTTCAGGATACAGATATTGAGCACATTTTATTTGGTTACATTTTTTCACATGATATTAATTTGGAATTTATTTAAATGTTTATTATTATTGTTATAGAAATCAATGTTAATATAAGCTTGTATCCTATGATATTGCTAACTCTCATGTTAGTGGCAGCAGCTGTTTGTAGATTATTTGGTCTTTTCTACATGGATGATCATCTGTGAAATATAGATTTGTTTCTTACTTTGCAATTGACATAACATTTATGTATTTTTCTGTCTAATTGCTTTAGTATGAATCTCAAGAGAATTGCTGCAGGATATATCCCTGCCTTTTTTTTTTTTTCTGATCCTTAAGTTAAAACATTTAATCTTTCACTTATAAGTATGGCAATTGTAAGTTTTTGTTATAGAATTATTCAGGTTGAGGAAGCCTCTTATTTTTTTTAACATTTTTATTTATTATTGAGAGACAGAGAGAGATGGTGCATGAGCATGGGAGGGGCAGAGAGAGGGGGAGACACATAATCCAAAGGAGGTTCCAGGCTCTAAACTGTCAGCATAGAGCCTGATGCAGGGCTCAAACCTACAAACCGCAAGATATAACCTGAGGTGAAGGTGGACTCTTAACCCACTAAGCCACCCAGGGACCCCTGAGGAAGCCTCTTCTATTCTCAGTCTACTGAGTGGTGTTTTTTTTTTTCCCTCTTAAAATCAAATACAGGTGTTATGTTTGTTATCTTTTTTCTACATCTATTGAAATAATTATGTGTGTGTGGTGAATTATATTCATTGATTTTTAAATGGTAAACAACCAGCCTTTCCTCCCTGGACTATATCCCATGTGGTTATGATGAACGTAATATCAAAGTTGGAGGCTCATGGAACATAGTTATGTGTCTGTTTGCCAGAGTGTGAGAGGACATTATCTAAATATAATTTCAGTTTTATAGCCTTTATAAAAGCAGGTTAGTCTGGTATTAGTTGCTATTTCCTGGCCAAAATCCAAAGGTTACTTTCTGAATTTCTATTTAAAATCCTGCTGGGGTGGCTGGTTGGCTCAGTCAGTAAGGTGGCTGACTTTGGCTCAGGTCATGATCTAATGGTTTGGTCTGTGAGTTTGAGCCCCATGTTGGGCTCTTGCTAACAGCTCAGAGCCTGGAGCCTGCTTTGATTCTGTGTCTCCCACTCTCGCAAGGGCTCTTGCTCTCTCGCTCACGTGATCTGGCTTGCTCTCTTGCTCACGTGATCTTGCTCTGTTTCTCTCTCTCAAACATTAAAAAAATAAAATTAAAAAAAATTCCTGTTAAACTTGTCTTTGTAATTATTTAATTTATTTAAATTATTACACCGAGTGATATCAGATATGTGCATAATTGAATGAAGATTTGTGTAGCTTAAGTTTTCCTAAGACTTGGTAAAAAGAATTTTAACTTAAAAAAAAAAAAAGAATAGTTGCATTTTGGAGAAAAATAAGACTATTATAAAATTTCAGGGAGTTTCATTACAATGCTGCTGTGCTTAAAACTTCTTTGAACATATCTTCATGTTATTCTTTCACTTGGAATAAATTTGGGGCCCATAGATGATGCAGTGAGTGTGATTTCTTTCAAGAATTGTGATGTGGAACCCCAAGCAACAGTTGCATGCTCCGAGATAAGGCCTTAACTGTACCTCAGAGTTTAGAGATTGCTGAATGATTAGATGTTCAGATATTTTAATACAAATATTTGAAATATATATGTATTATTTTCATTAAAGATGTCATATGTTAGCTGTTTTTCTGTAATTAACAAAACCACTTTCATATTCTGATTGCATCTGATAAAAAAATTTATTATCCTCACATTGTTCACCCCCTTAAAAATGCAAAATGATGGTGGTTCTATTAGTGAACTTCTAGGCAGCGTAAAAAAATATGATTGCAAGTGTAATTTCAAAGGACAGCTTGATAGTTGACCATGGACACTCTGGATGAATAGAGCAAGATGGAAAATAAAGGTAAAAACTGAATTATCACAAAAATTAGAAAATAAACATTACCTTTGTTAGATTCTTTCATGAGTGAGCCAATTTTAACAAATTTAAGACTACTTTCAATTTATTGTATAGTCAATAGCAAATACATTATCCCATATAATTAATTTCACTTAGAGGTGAAGTACTTTGGCTTTACAGTTCTAACTTAAAGAACAAAACAATGCTTATTACTAAAATCAAAGGCAGAATTTAAAGTTTTGTAACCTCCCACTTAGTCTCAGGCAAAAATACTAAAACATATTGGGAGTTTTTGGAGGATTTGTAGGTAATGAGGGAAAAATATCTTAAGAGAGTTGAGATTCATTTTAAGGAATTCACTTCAATCTGAGATCTTTATGATGACTGGCCATTAATAAATTTTTATAGAGTAAGCAGACAAAAATTTAGATATATACATTGAGTAAGTTTGGGGTGATGTGTTTCTAAATGCTTTGTAATTTTTCTGAGTTTCTAGACAACGACCAGGTTTTTTGAAGTATTATGAAAGGAGTAAGTGATCTAAAAACATGTAGGGTTAGGGGCACCTGGGTGATTCAGACTATTAAGTGTCCAACTTTTGCTCAGGCCATGATCTTACCGTCTGTGAGTTGGAGCCCCACATCAGGCTCTGTGCTGACAGCTCAGAGCCTGGAGCCTGCTTCAGAGTCTGTGTCTCACTCTCTCTCTGCCCCTCCCCCACTTGCTCTCTGCCTTTTTCTCAAAATAAAATAAAGACATAAAAAAAGATTTAAAAAAAAGAATAAATCTATTAGATATCAGATATGAATTCTTACATATCCATCTTAACAAATTTTTTGAATGCGGTATTTCTCAATATTTAGACAAGGTACAAAGAAGGGAGGGAAGGAGAGATCAGGGGTATCTGCAGGGCACCAGGCTTGTACAAAGCATTGTGATAGTTTTATCTATAAAATCGTCCATAAATAGCTAAAACACTCATATTAGTAAGGAGTGTCTGTTATTTATTAATTATTTTATCACAGTTTTTGGCCTAAAAATTAAATAATGACTTTTATATACAAACTTACAAAATACTAGTTAAAAATGGAAGAATTATCTCATTTCAAAACAAATATATTGGATGAAAAATTTCAGTTTCATATCAGCCCTACTTTGCAAAATTTATTTCTATGTATTTAAGGAAATGGTAGAAACATATTTGTTAATAAAATATTAGCCTAGCATTTTAAAATGGTCTAGGCTCAGTTTACAGGAATGATTCACCAAAGTACAGACTGTTTTGGTTTATAGATATTTGCCAATAATGAAAACTTTTAATAGAAAAGAAACGCAGACCAAAAAAACAAAAAAAAAGGAAGGAAAAGGAAGGAAAAAAAAGGAAAACAAACACATTTTTAACACACAATTGTAAACACATCCTCATATGCATGGGCATGTATGAATTATAGACAGATGTAAATGTGATTATATAATTAAATTTATAATTGCTACAATTTACTATTATAGTATTATGTAAGGATTTTCATTTTAATGAATTTTCTTAAAATAATGAAAGCACATTTTGAGGAAAAAATCTGTATCTTATAGACAGGAAAATTTGTACTTATCTATGTTTTTACAAGTACTTAATACTAACTTCAGAATATGAATATTTAAATTAAAAATCTATTGAACTACCTAGTAAACCATATACTAATGGTCATGACTTAGAGTTTCAGGAGGGAAATCTCTAAGTAATAATGAATTTGGATAAAAATAAATCAAGCATTTAAGTCACAATTTTAAAGAAAACAAATTGAAAAATATTTATATTTAATTTATTTTCTTCATTCTGTATTGATAGTGGGAAATCTAGAGAAGTGGCATATTTCATTGTCCTGTGTTCTTTAGAGCCCATGATAGTGGCATGCACGTCAGACTTTCAAATTAATTCACTGGATAGAATGGATTCTTCCTCAAGTCATGGAAAATCCTCTAAAAATCAGTATCAAGCTTGCAATTGCATTGAAATACTGTATGTCAATAGTTTCACTGTGTCACTATCTGCATAGAGGGTGTTCTGCTAATGTGAGTTGCATTTATATTGGTGTTACATGACACATGGGTGATTTTTTACAGTGTAATTTCTGCTGGGATCCAAATGTATAGGATTGCCAGCATGCTGTATGTTTTGTTTTTGTTTCTGTTTTGTTTGTGATTTTCAGACAGGATTCAAATGTGCAGTCTGCTCTCTCAGGGCCAGTATTTTAAAATTTACATAACTTCCTTAATTGTTTTTCTAAAACAGTTTGGGAAGTCAAATAATGCATTACAGATTAAGTAATCAAGATATAAAAATAATAAATACCTTTACAAATGTCATGTCCTAGAGAGGGCTGGCAAAGGGGATTCACACTTAAATTTGTCTGATTCCAGTATATTTACTCTGCCATCACAATACCTAAAATTGAACAAACAAACAAAAACAAACACAAACGTCTAAATACAGAGAAAGAACTGGTGCTTGCTGGAAAGGAAGAAAGTGTGCAGAGCGGGGTGGGTAGGCAATAGCGGTGAAATGGATTAAAAAGTGCAAACTTCCAATTGTAAAATAAGTAAGTCACAGAGATGAAAATTGAAGCCTGAAGAATGTAACCACTAATATTATCATACCTTTGTGTGATGACAAATGGTAACTACACTTATCCTGGTGAGCAATTTGTAATGTATATAATTGCCAAATCACTTTGGTGTACACCTGAAACTATTATAATATTGTATGTCAATTATACATCAATTAAAAAACCAATTTCTAGAAATAAAGCACAAAGACAAAAAAATAATAGCAATAACAGAAATATTGCATTAAGAACTTCAGGAACATTATCTAATTTTTGCCAGAGAAAAATGCTTCCACACGCATGAATGTGTGCAGGTACAGTTATTGTCATTTGAAGGGTAACATACTAACCCAAGAGCTGTGGGAAATAAGAAAGGGAAAGCCAAAGGCACTTGCCAGTTTGCGAATTTAGAATTAGCTAATTTTATTATTGAGCAGAAAATACCAGAATGTATGCAGGTAGGCTACAAGTGGCTACAAAGCCGTCATGTATTTCTGGCCTCTAATTATATGGAATTAAAGGCACAGTTTTTATAAATCATCTCACATTTAGTAAACAGACAGCAGTTATTCACTTTGCATCGGTAACGACAGTAAGCTTACTCCAGCATTCTGTTCTCTATAACTCCCCATCAGTATCTCCTTCAGTTGCCCTGACAGAACAGGGCACACAGATCATTAGTCCCAAACACACTAAGCTTAGAGTCAATTCAGCTTCTCCACAGACCACAAACTGGCATTTGTCTGCTGCTGAACACTGTGCTTTTAGTCATTAAGGGAAGGAATAGTAATTATACATTGAATTAAAGAAATAATATTTGATAAACATTGAGTCTTTTTCCATCTAGAAGAATTGAGTTTCTGTACCCCAGTATGGAATGAGAGCAAGGCCATTCCAGTCCAGAGGACCTCATGAGCAAGACAGAGTGGGAACTGTGAGAAGGCAAAGGTTGAAAACAATTGGATGCCTAGTTCTTTTGTTGTAGAGTTTTCTCAAGATGTAGTCTTTCCAGAAGCCTCTCCTACAAAACTGTTGTTTTTATCCATAACTTCACTAAGCTTGCTTCTAATTCTGCCTGCTTGGAAAATGAACTGAGAACTATTTACTCAGGGACAATTAAGGCTGCTGATACTAATGATTAGAGCCAATAACATGATTCTTGCCTCAGATTTCTAAAACAGACTGCTTTTGTCTGCTCTTAAAAGGTGAGCAAGTAGGTAGTTGGGAAATATAAGAATACATGAGAAAAATCAGATCTGACATCTTGAATAGAAGAGAGATATTTATATAATATATATATTATTATCATATAATAAGCCTTGTAAATAGTAGCGCAAGTATTCTTAATTGTTCTCCTCCATACAAGTCAAATAATCTTAGTAATTATAAATTTTAAAATTAGCTTTTAATTCTATGAACATTGGGATTTTCAATAGATTACATTGAATATACCATCAAGTTGGTTTTTGTTAAAATTTATTTTTTTGAGAGAGAAGGGGAGGGGCAGAGAGAGGGAGAGAGGATCCCAGGCAGGCTTAATGCCATCAGCACTGAGCCTGACATGGGGCTCGATCCCATGAACCTTGAGATCATGACCTGAACTGAAACCAAAAGTTCAATACTTAACCAACTGAGCCACCCCGGTACCCCAATACACACATCAGTTTGGAAAGGTGGGCTTTATTTGTGTTATCTTTGTCTTCCTAACCACACACATGGTATAGCTCTGCATTTCTTTAGATCTTCTTTAATGAAGTCTAAATAAGCTAAAATAATATAACACTTCCATAAAGTGTTCTGCATATAGGTCTTTCACTTACTTTGTTAGATTTATTTCTATTTCCTTATAGCTTTGTTAATTAACTCTGGTTAGTTTTTCACCATTGAGAATAATGTAGTCTGTAGTTTCATTGTTCTTTGTTTAATGTACCCTTAATGAGTTGGAGAGGGCACATTCCTGTTTCTGGTTCACTCAGAGTTTTTGTTTTTGTTATGTGTTTGTTTTGCTTTGTTTCATTGTGTTTATAATATATGGATATTGCGTTCTAATTCTTGGTTTTTCCATATGTGTTGAGGTGACTTTTTTTGTTCCTCCTTAATTTAATTAATTTAATTAAATTTTTGAATAATTTTTATGCTTTTTAAAATGTCCTTCCTCATTTCTTCCTCTGTATTTTCCTTCCTTCCTCTCTTCCTTTGTTTCTTCTTTCCTTTATTGCTAAACTAAGCAACCATGGAACTAAATTGATATAGATTTTTTTTTTTTTAATTTTACATACCAGTAGAAAGGGTTTGCTACCATCTTGTTTAGGCTGTTTACACCTAAACTCTCTTATGAGTGAGAGTGTCTGGTATTGATATCAACATTTCAAAAGTCATGGAAAACAAGCTTTAGAGTATTTCCTTCTTCCACTGCATTCCTGGAGGAGATGTATGAGACTGAAATTGCCTGTTTCTTTAATTTTAGGTAAAATAACCTAGACTTGATGTTTTTCTCTTTAGAAAAAGTATCACTTTTTAATGTTTATTTATTTTTGAGAGAGAAGGGGGAAAGTCAGAGAGACAAGGAGAGAGAATCTGAAGCAGGCTCTGTGCTGTCAACGCAGTGTGTAAACTCACGAAGCATGAGATCATGACCTGAGCCAAAATCAAGAGCCAGATGTTTAATGGACTGAGCCACCCAGGCACCGCTAGAAGAAATGTTTTATTTTTATTTTTAATTTTATTTTGAGAGAGAGAGAGATTGGGAGAGAGAGAGGCAGAGGGAGGGCCGGGGGAGGGGCAGAGGGAGAAGGGGAGAAAGAAATCTTCAGTGGGTTCCATGCCTCGTGTGGAACCTGACAGAGGACTTGATCTTAAGACCATGAGATCATGACTTTAGCCAAAATCATTGCTGGACGCTTATAGGCTTAGCCACCCAGGTCCCCAGAAATAATAATAATTAATATTATTATTATTATTAAAGCTTATTTATTCATTGTGAGAGAGAGAGACAGAGAGAGAGACAGAGAGAGAGAGAGCACAAGCAAGGGAGGGGCATAGATAAAGGGAGAGTGAGAGAATCCCAAGCAGGCTCTTCGCTGTCAGTGCAGTGCCTGACGAGGGGCTTGAACTCAGGAACCATGATATCATGACCTGAGTCAAAATCAAGAGTTGGATGCATAACTGACTGGGTAACTGAGCCATCCAGATATCCTGAAAAATTATTTTTTAAATGAAATTTGATTTTCTTTAGTTACTGTGGTACTCCTCAAGTTTCTAATTCTTTTTGAGCTACCTCTGGCACTTTTTATTCCATACATATTCTTATTACCTTTAGTATCTTCTCTTTATATATATATCTATATCCATATCCTCTTTTTTCTAATATGGTTAGTTTCTGCCATCTCATGTTCTGCTTTCATAATTTATAAATATGTCTAGACTTTGTCTTTTTTAGTATTCCATTTTTAAATGTATTAGTCTATTTTAATTTTGGATTTTTTAAAGATAATAATAGAAACATCAACAATAAAATATATGTTTAATTTTACCATTATTAATTCTTCATTTATAGCTTTAACATGTAAATACCAAATATTTGTCTTTTTCTTCCATCTCAGAATTAATTAACTGAAAAATAGGAAGATATGTTTAAGAGTTATTTTAGGGTATTAACTATAATATGTTTATATCTATCAGTGTTATATATTAATTCTATGATAAGTTCTGGTTTAAATTATTCTCTATTTCTCCCCAAGTATGACTTAACATCACATGCTGCATGCATTTTTTCTATAAGAAGAGAGTTATCCTGGGGCACCTGGGTGACGCAGTTGGTTAAGCGTCTAACTGTTGATTTTGGCTCAGGTCATGATCTCACAATCATGAGATTGAAACCCATGTCAGGCTTAGTGCAAAGTGCAAAGCCTGCGTAGGATTCTCTCAGTGTTTCCCTCTCTCTCTCTCTCGGCCCCCTCCCCACTCACGCTCTCTCTTTCTCAAATAAATAAATAAACTTAAAAAAAAAGAAGAAAATTATTTGTGTAAAAAATTGCACTTTTTATTTTCTCCAAGTTTATTTAGATTTGAAACATAGAACATTTTAGAGATTATATAATTTTATGTTTTTTACCAGCTGCAATGCTTTTCTTAGATTAATGATGAAACCAATTGTTCATCCCTTAGACTCTGACAGCGTACAATGAATTCTGACAACTTTCTCCCACTCCAGTTCCTGAATAACATGTAATTTCCTTGATATGACAAAATATCATTTTAGCATTCGTGTCATGCCTTGGTGTTCATTTTTCATTTTTCTGTAAGTTAATGAGTTCTAGCAAAGAATGCCATCATAAAGTTGTCTTTTGCCAAAAGTCCTGTTGCAGCATATGGAGATAGTGACAGGCTACAGTATAAAGGAGATTTGTTTTAAACCAAGCCTCTAAAGTGTCCATGGAAATACTAAATATATCCCTGTGTGTTTTGCAGACAATCCTGGTTTGCTGAGCCATGTCACAGTGGGTATTAGAGTTCTGGATGTCAATGACAATCCTCCCGAACTTGCCAGGGAATATGATATTGTTGTCTGTGAAAATTCTAAGCCCGGCCAGGTAAGTTAATTGTTTCCTTCCCGTCATTGGAATGGAAGAAAAAGAAGCAGCTCTATTTCTATTGTTTTTAGATATAATCCTCAAAATCCCTCAGTGTTATTTTTGTGCTCAGTGAAAATAATTTTATAAAGCTTTATTTTAAGTACCCCATACAGCTTTTTGAGAATCCTTGAAAATAAATTTTCTCCAGATCCCAAATGTTATTCAAAAAATGAACTCATTCGTGCATATGTTCATCACACCAAGAAAATTATATTGGATGCTTTGGGTGTAGCCCTGTGCTAAATTAGGAGGAAACAGTGAACTTTCCTGTCCTAGTGATACGTTGAGCCTAGGTTACAGAGAAGGGACTGGTTGGTCTCTGTTCGAGCACCTGCAGGAGTGACATGTGTGTGACCATTGAGTAATATTGGTACTAAAAGATGTTAGGTTTTAACAACATGAAGAGTATCTATGTATGAAGGAAGTGGGGACAGTGGAAGAAGGAAAGAAGAGCTTGACCTGGGTGGTGAGCCCGGATGTGGCGTGGCAGGAAGCGAAAGGAGCACTGTGATTCTGAAGGAAGACCACTGTGGCTATGGCCCAAAAAGTAAGCAGAAGTCTAGCAGGGAATATGCATTTGTTTTTTTCTGCTGTATAGCAAATTACACAAACTTAGCAGCTTAAAACTACACTGATTTATGATCTCAGACTTTCTATAGGTCAGATGTCTGTTCGTGGCTAAGCTGGGTCTTTGCAGGGTCACTCACAAGACTGGAAACAAGGTTTCCATCAGGACCATGATCTTACCTGAGGCTTCTAAGCTCACCTGGTTATTGGAAGCATTTGATTCCTGTCAGCTATAGACCTCAGAGCTTCAGGACTTTCCTTAGCTCTTCGGTATTTCCTAGAGTCTTAACATGCTGCCCCCCGTGCTTGCTCTATGGGCTTTCCTAAAGTGGCCACATACTTCATCAGACAAGTAAGGAGAGATCTGTTAAATCTGTTATGAGCCAGTCTTATATACTATAATGTAATGTTATATAATCGGGTGAATAATATATCAACACTTTAGCCATATCTATTGCTCAGAGGCAAATCACAGGTCACATCCAGACTTAAAGGGGAAGAGATTACACATAGGCATGAATTCCATGAGGAACACCGTAACATTTGTCACCGGTGAATCTAGATAGAAACGGTGTAGGGTCTAGGTGCAGCCAGGTCATTCGTTCCCCTTTTCTGTCTTTGGTAAACCAGAATGACTATAACTATATTGTCCCCAACTACTTTAAATCTTTTTAAAGCTTGTCCTAAAATTATACTACTGAGAAACACTGCCTATGTATTTTCGTATGAATCCAGATCAATACTGTGCTAAAGTAATCATTGCTTATGTTTTATTAATACCCCTCTGAGAAGGTACTTATGTATATATAAATGAACAACTCCTTTTTTCGTAAAGTTTTTTTCATGTTCATGGCCCACCAGAAAATTAGAAAATATGCTAAGGACAAAGTGGATGAAAATCATACCCTAAAGTACTTACAGATTATATATTATATTATGTTATACTATATTTTAATCATAATATGTTAGAATATATCAGTAATTAATATATTAATATACATTATATAATATATTAAGATGATCACTTCAGATGGTTAAGTATTTGTCTATATCACCATTTCAAAAGCAGCAAGGCATTCTATTGTATAAATATATAATGATTTATTTACTAAACCCTATTCAATTGTGTCAGAAATGGATACACACATCCTAAAATTATTTTATTAATATCCATTATAAAAGTACAATTGATGAGAAAAATGCTAAACTTTCAAGTGGTTCAAGGATTCTAGAAGGACTATTTTATTTTTTTTATTTTTGAGAGAGAGAGAGAAAGAGCACGTGGATGGGGGGGAGGGACACAGAGAGAGGGAGTCAGAGAATCCCAAGCAGCCTCCTCACTGTTTTAAGCTGGCTTAACTCACAAAGCATGAGATCATGACCTGAGCCAAAACCAAGAGTCAGACTCTGAACCAACTGAGACACCCAGGTGCCCTTGAGGGACTATTTTAAAACTAAAATATAATCCTAATAAAATATGAAGTTGAAAACCATGAGAAATTCCAAAATAATCCAGAAATTCCTGTGAAGTGTGTAAAACTCAAAATTGGAATGACAAATTTTCATATTTGCTGCTGACATATAGATAGTATGTAGGCAAAATAGGCAAAATAAGAGAAAGTTGTAGTATACAAAATTCTAGTAGCTAGGTAGTGGTTAGGTAATTTAAAAATCAAGAAATAAGACAAAAATAAATATAGAATAAGTGGGAAAAATAGAAAGAAAATTAAAATGTAAATTTAAGGTATACATTAATACTTATGTTGAAATAAAATCAACTAAATATTCAAATTAAAAGATGTGTAGTGTCAAAATAGTTAAGAAAAAAATCATTTAAATATTGTTATAGGAGGTGTAAGATAAACATAATAGAGGAAAAGAATTTGAAAGAAAACATATAGAAAAACATACCATATAAGTACTTCAATATGTATACTTGGAGATATATTCATCCAACTACACACACACACACACACACACACACACACTTCATCAAAAGAACATTACTAGATATAAAGAGACACACTGATTGGGATGGAAACAGTATATGCAAGTAGAAATAACAATTTTAAATTAATATATACTTATCAATGTTGCCTCAAAATGAACACAGCAACAAAAAGATAGAATTATTTAATAGTTGATTATTCCATTATTGTATTGGGACTTTAGAATGCTTTTACTGGAAACTGATTAATTAAATAGATATTTATTAAATTAATTAGATTAATTAATTATTAATTAAATTAAATAGATACTGATAATTAAATAGAATTTTGGTAAGGATGGTGAAGATTGAACACCACAATTAACAAGCTTAAATGTTTGACATATGTAGAATAATGCACTAAACAACTTCAGATCATGCATTCTTTTCAAACTTACAGAGAATATTGACCATACATCTATTGTATGCAGGGCCACAAAGAAATTTTTAATAACTTGTAAAGGATTGGCCACATTATTTTCTGTATGGCAAGTAAATAAAGCTAGATGCTAAGATGCTACTTCAAAAGAATTGCTAGAAAAAAACAAATCCATTGGAAATAAGGGCATCTCTAAATAAGCTGAGAAACACTTAAGAAATAAAAATTAAAAATATTTAATTGGAATGATAGGGAAAATACACTATATTAAAAAAGACAAAAAGGGGCAATCTATTTTCTACTTATTTTATGATGAGAACATAATTTTAGTATTAAAATCTGACAAGGATATATTTTGAATTATAGATATGCTCTCTCGTGAACATAGAAATGTCATAAATCACATGTTTTCAGAGAATCCCAAAAAAATAATGCTTTCCAATGAAAAGGAAAAATTTTAAAAATCATTGGAATAGCTGAAATCAAAGCTTTTGATAAAGTTCAATGTCCATTAATAATAACAATAATAACCACAGCAATAATACTACTGTGCATTTGTACAATTTATAGATAAAATTAATACTTTTACTAAATATAAGGTCAATATAAATATATTTCTTATATTTCTTTATATCACCAATAATTAGAAAATAAAACTTAACCACTATACCATTTAATAAATCATTAAAAAATAAAATGCCTAGAAATACATGTTACCTTTCTTAGGTATCTATCGCCTAATCAATAAATAACAACTTTGAGTAAACTTAGGTTATTTCCCTCACTGAATCTTTGTTTCTTTGATTTGTGGGTTATTCAGGGAATTCAAAATTGGATCATTTGAAATGTGACATAAAGATTTGAAAATCCAAATATAAAGTAATGATGGCATCAGCCATTTTTAATTTTTTTTCCTTTTAGGTAATATATTTCTTTTTTTTCTAGGTAATTTCAAAATTTATAGGGTACAGTGAGAAGTTATAGTAGGAGAAACTCAACTTGCTAGTCCATAGCCACCTTTGCAGGTGAAACCATTGAAAATGTGGGCAAACAATACTGAGTCCTTGCTCTTAGATGAGTTGATTTTGCTCCTGCGAATGTCAACATTCGCTCCCAAATCTAAAACAATAGTATCAGTTCCCTGGATTGAACTCTCTTCATATTGGCCAGTGATCTTGACTTTTTCCACTGACCTCCCCGCCTATGCTGCACGTTTTGTTGATGTGAAAGCTTATTCAGGCATTCTTTCCAGGTCATGTTCTCCTGTCTGCCGTCTTGCTAGTCTGGGTCCTCTGTATCTCTAAAATGAAGAAAATTGTCACAATGTCAGGACCCTTCCAAGCCTGAGATTTTATAAGTATATGCCTAGATGACTCTCAGATTCCTTTAAATGTGGATTACTTTATTTTCCTGGCATGAAAAGCTATTGCATTTATTTTTAGAGAAGGTTAAATTTGTGACAAAATGTATCTTTATATTCTGGGTTTCATAAACCATTTATATTTATATATATTGTATTTTCCTTTTCTTCATAGAACTAGTACTGTTTTCAGAAAGAAATCAATCACTAGACTTAGCAACCTAAGCTCTAATGTTTATTGATTTTGTTATGTGATTCTGTTATTATCTTTTAAAGACTATATTCATATTTAACATCACTGTTGTTTTTAATATTATATGATTTTAGAAGTCACTTTAAGAGAGCTAGATTCTTCATATTGCTCAAGTATTTGTTTCTCCAAATATTTTGTTTCACCAAAATGAATTAAAACTTTTTACTAAGGGAATAAAGTCATGTGAAAATATTCTTGGGGCACCTGGGTAGCTCAGTCAGTTGAGCATCTGACAGGCTCAACTCATGATCTCGTAGTCTGTGAGTTCGAGCCCTGCATCGAGCTCTGTGCTGACAGCTAAGAGCCTGGAGCCTGCTTCAGATTCTGTGTCTCCTTCTCTCTCTGCTCCTCCCTCACTCGCACTCTGTCTCTCTCTCTCTCTAAAATAAATAAACATTAGAATAATTAGAAAATAAAATATTTAACCATATGTTTGTAGCATTTCTGGAGAAACTTTGTGTGTTTTGATACACACAGTAGGAATAGGAACTCTATCTAAATAACGATTTGTGAAATAAGTTTTCTGAAGTGTATTTATATTGCCCAGCTGTACAATGGCTCCTCTTTCAATAACAATTGCTTTTAGAATTACAGACATTTTTATTATGGACACTGTGCCTCTAAATATAACAGCACGTGGCCATGGCAAAGAGATTTGTCTTTTGTGAAGCAGAGGTTTAAACCACATATAGCAGCAGAGTTCAGGTTGATTCAGGTATCAATACACCTGAAATGCAACTATATGTTTCTCTGAGTTAATATATTTCCCTGTTCTGAAAAAAAAAATATTTACGTACCTAGCATGAAAAAAATATTAAGAGGAAAATCATGTATGCATGAAATTTGAAGTCAGTTCCCCAAGTAAAGTGAATTCAAAATAAATGAGATGGGCCTACATGTAGCAACTGAAACATAAATGATGAAGCTACTTTCTATCTTATTTATACTGAATTTTCCTCTCTGTGGACATGTGTGCCTGTGTATTTCATTAGAAGTCAACTTAGGAAACATAACATATATAAAAAAAAAAAAAGTTGTATTACTTGACATGAGCCTCCCTCCATCATGTTAATTATTAACTCTATAGCTTTGTATGAAAAAAGTACCTAGATCAATAGACCTTTTACACTTAGAGTTTACAAAGATCAAGCTCATTGAACTAACAAAGGTTGGTATTATTATTAAATAAGTATATGCTCCCGTTTGAGATTATATTATAAAGCAAATTCATTGATTACTTTAAAGAAGATACAGTGTGTTCCATCAAATGTTCTTTTACTTTAAATGTTTAGTTAGGACTAGCTCATTTACCTAACAGAAGACTACATTATTTGTGAAAATCTGTGACACTGACTAGTTTGATGTTTTCCCCTAATAAAGTACTCAAGAAGTAATAGACTATGGAAAACACATTTAAACAGGGGGATATGCTTATTTGATAAACACCAACTATCAATGTGGATTCCCTCTCCCTTTTCTAGAATAAATCTGTAACTGTTTCTCTCAGATCTTTCGAAATATTCAAATACTTTATGCACTAATTACATAATATGCATATGATAGGAATCATCTAAGTTAGAAGTTATGAGAGACAGAAGGAATGAGAGACAGAAAACAAATTGCTATGGATTGTGTATCACCAACAAATTGCACAAACAGAAGGCACAGGTAGTGGAGTGTGGATAAATTGTTAACTGACAAAAGAGTAGAAAATATTGATGACAGATACATGGCACTTATATAGGTATCTGCCAGAAACTTAAATCTTTTAAAAATCACAAACATATTAACTTTTTAGATTTATTTATATTTTGAGAGAGAGAGGGAGCATACATACAAACAGGGGAGGAACAGAGAGAGAGAGAGAAAGAGAGAGAGAGAGAGAAAGAGAGAGAGAGTCCCCAGCAGGCTCTGCACTGGCAGTGCAGAGCCCTACATGGGACTCTATCTCACTAACCTTGAGACCATGACCTGAGCTGAAATCAAGAGTCAGACACTTAACTGCTTAACTGACTGAGACACCCAGGCGCCCCAAACATGTTAACTTCTGAGATGGGTTTACTAATAAAAGTTCAAGGAAACAATAAATGGAAATCTATTTCCTACCAAAAGAAAAAATGTGATTAGTAAATAGAAAAATTGAATATACCTTCTTGCATCAAGAGAATATCTCGGAGTTCTAGATAAAAGTGGAGCAACATTCTATGTTTTGGGAAGCATTTTTCAAAAGCATTTTGGAAAAATATTTAAGCATAGATATGTGAGCAAGAATTCTGTAGGAATTCAAGATAAATGGTTCCTTCTTAAACAAAATGTGGTAACCAGCTCATCATTTGCTATGTCCATGAGATCGAGAAATCTATGAGGAAGACAAATTTGCTACAGTGAGCTTCCTGGCAGATGCAGATTTAAAATTACTGGTATGAAAATGGAAAGTACATTTTACTAAAGATAACAGTAAAACAGTAAAACAGTAAAGATAAAATATGAATTATATCAGTGTTCACCAAAGAGAACAAACTCATTTATAAACACATTGAGGGCATTTAAAATAATATATAAATTAATTTCAAGTGAGAAGAAAATTACTGTCCCAAAGAAGTAAAAGAGGAAACATAAAATAATTTAGTTGGTTTAAATTAAGTGTTCTCTACCACGCCCTTCCAGAATCACAATCTAGTATAAGAAATGTACTTGCAAATGTGTCCGTATGTTTGAGGTTTCATCAAGAAAATAGGATTGAGAATTAGAGAATGGCAGTGAACAAAGTGTAGGGGAGATAGTACATTTCTTTTCCAAAAGAAAAAAATGTATATTTACGTTATGTAACCCTGAAAACAATCCTGAAAATTTGATATTTTTATGTCAATTTTATATTAAGTACCTGACATGTACAGAATGTAGGTATGTTCTTCAGATGTGACCTCCATGGAGCTTTTTGTGCACTTGAGAAAATTGTCAGATTGCTTCTGATTATCCACCAATTTATTCTCCTCTCAAGTCAAAAGCTAATAGCAAGGGGGAAAAGATCTATCGGGAGACCAGCTGTACTTTAGATGGAAAAGAAGGCAAACATCAAGGAGATATGTAGATTTTTCAGTTCATAAAATAATAGTGTGAAGGGAAGGAAAGAAGAGACGAATGATACAGTCTTCTTGGGATATGTGGGCTGGGTGGCGGGGAGGCTTTTACCTAGGATTTCTTGCTGAAAAAGTATATTTTGAGCAATGATGGAGGGGGAGAGCCACGTGCATATATGGACGAAATGGATCACTTCTATCCCCTGAAGCACTTTCGGCAAGGAAGTGCATGAAGACACATGCTTTTCTGGTCTCACAGCCACTGATTAGTCCTTTTTTGTACTTTCATAATCGTCCTCATCTGCCAGACCTACTAATGGGCTCAATACTTGGACAGGAATTTAGGTTTTAACTGTTGTACATACAGGTTTATTATTTCACTCAGAAAAGATTGAAAGATTGAAATGGGATGAAATTGAGTAAGGTGTTTTTAAAAATCCTAACAACTTTTGAAATGAACACACTGTATTTCCCATATAGGAAACACTCTTTTCACAAGCTTCTGGTCCCTCTCTTTGTTCTTAATTTCTCTACGGAAGGGCTAGAAAAAAGATACCTAAGCATTAGGATACTAAGTTTTAAAAGAGGAGAAAATTTCCTGCTTATTAGTTTGGCTAGTTCCTCTTTAAGAGTGTAATGTCTACAGCTATTGAAATTTGTGTTCTGTTCTTTGGTCACCTGGAATGTTTTATTTACGTATTTGAACTTTTTCTGCTCCAAATTTTAGAATTGCTTTTTCCCAACCACTGTATCTGAGAAGCATTCCATAAAATTCTGAGTGGTCTGGTTTTGCCTCTGCTACTATTTTAACAGTTTGGGGGCACATCACAATCCTTTAGGGTCTCAGATTCCTTATCTGTAAAACAGAGGAGCTAGATCATGCTCTCAAAAGTCCCCTGAAACAGTAAAATCAGTATGATTCCACTGTTTTTGCATTTACTGAGAACCACATATACCGCAAATCTATTGTACGTGAACACAAGGATATTTATATTTATACAAATGATACTTCATGTTTCCCCAAACAGGTGTCCATACAAAATCTTGCGACTAATTGGCCCATGGTACTGTGGGTGATAAAGAAAAAAATTAAATTTTTGTGCTATGCTAGAAAATAAAGTGCAAATGATTATAAATTATGCCATAATGTGTTTCCTAAAATCTCATACAAGAGAGACTCAGTTAGCTGGTACATTTATTAGTTGAATTTGAAAGCAGTCAAGGTGGATAGAAGGGTCCTTTAAAAATCCTTTTGTGATGACATTTGAAAATGTTATATAATTAAGATCAAAGGAATAAGCAACATTAAGTTTACTATTTAGTATTTGCGTTTTCTCTTTAGGTTATTCATACCATCAGTGCCACTGATAAAGATGATTTTGCAAATGGACCAAGGTTTAACTTCTTTCTTGATGAACGCCTGTCTATAAACCCAAACTTCACTCTGAAGGACAATGAAGGTGAACATGAATTGCATATACTTTTTAATCTATGTGATATCTGCTTTGACTTAATAGGGAACAAGCCTGAGCAGTTTTGTTTTATTCTTACACACCCATGAACAGCTTGCAAATCAGCATTCAAAGTCAGTTTGATGTTAATGTGTTATGATCTGTGAAGAGCTTGTATTTAAAATTGAGCCATATGTACAAATAACTTTCATTGAGTTTATTCAGAAGCATCCCTTTAAACAAGAAATGTACATGTAATATGCTCTTGGGCAAATTTTAAGAGAAATCTTAGCTGACAAACATGTTTATGAGAGTTGCTTGCAATTGCTAGGAGGTAGAAAAATTTTAAATTAGGAAAAATGAAAAATATGTCCTAGGGACAGTTAGGAAAGGAAATGCAATGTTTGAACTCATCTTGCATTAGCAAGGCTATCAAGATGTGGAGTACAAATTATATTTCCTCTTGTTATTATGAATATTTTTCAAAATATGGGTAGAATATGCATAATTGCAGAATATTTTGTAAATTTTGAATTACCTTTGTTTAAACTTCTGTACTAGGTGGGGAAAGAAAGAACACTTATAATTTAGTACCTAGAGAAGATTCTCCATGATTTAGATTCCCTGTTCGGTAGATTTCTCAAGGTTGTGTAAAAATCAATCCTCTGTATGTAAAGGAAACATTAAGTCATTCAATGTGTGCAGTGTTCTGATTTTTAGCAACTCTCCTCTTCCCCCAAACTATCTTTGATCATGTTTATCTGAATATGCTATTATTTGGAATTTAACACTTGCCTCAGAATCATATGAAAGAAACAATAGTATATCCATTTAAGAGTAAACATTTAGTTTCCTCTCTATATACTTTAGGGAGAAGCATTTTCAAACACCAAAGGAAAAAAAATGCTATCAATTAATGTCAACTAACTAAAACATTATTTCCAGCACTCCTAATTCCTTCTTTAAATTATAATAACAATAATACCAAACTCTACATGTGGCCATAACAAGGTTTATATGAAAATACAAAGCTTCATTGTCTCTCATTTTAACTACCCTATAGTCAGTTTTCTGTACAAGTATAAATATTTGTGCATGTTTGTGTCTGATAAGTTGTTTTAGTTAATTGTTGCACATTTATTTTCATTTGAACATCCCATTCTACAATCCCAAATATATTTAATGTAATTACGTTAAATATATAAAAAACTATTACTATTTCCCATATTTCAAATAACTGCAAAATATGGAGAGCGTTAAACTTTCTGCTTTAGTAGATTAAAATAATATTTAGATATCTATATTTATATTTCAGTTGTTTCTTTTTACATTCTAATAAGTATTTTATTTTTGTTTTTTGAGTAATTTTCATTTGACGATACAATGAAAATTTGACTTGGATTTAAAGAGGTGCATTCAAGTTATTTAATCCATGTAAGAATAACTCCAAAAATATTTTTTAAAGAAGAGAGAATTTTACTGTTGTTGAGACCCACTCAATGACTAAAAGTCCTTCATACAAAAATATTATATCTGGAATTCGTGAATTTAATGACTAGATACATTCAAAAGGGGTTAATTCAATCATTTGACTCATCAGTGATAGGAACTCATTTTCAGGAATTTCCGTCAAATATATGCACACTCTTAAAAGGATTTATGATGCTGACGTAAATTTTTAAATTTGATTTAAAGATACATATGAATGCTTTAAATGGCCATACCATGTCAAATGTATGAGGCCTATGGACAGCTGTGTAGGGATAAAGATGTTTTAATCTATTTGTAAGACTTTTTTTAAATGCTGGGAATTGATAAAATTATAAATAACAGGGAAATTTCTTTTAGATAGGTAAAAGAGCAATTTCTAGAAAAAATAAGGTGCATAGCTGAAAGCATGAACTTTATGCAAGCCGATTTGATTATGCTAGATAAGCCAAGCCACCTAACCTTTCCAAGCCTCAGTTTTTACATCCATAAATTATGTTTTAAAATACCTACTCTTGACCAGTAGGAGAATTAATGATACTATATGTAAAGATGGCCTTTTCTCTAAACACAAGGCAGTTATGGATAATAAAATGTAAAGATGAAATTAAAAATGGAATAGCCATATCAAAATGAATGCTCTCATACATATATACATTCATGAGTGCATACATACTTCTCTGAACAACAAAGCAGCACACAAATGCAAAGGAGTGAATATTAGCAATCTAGGCCTGCTGAATCCTGGTAGCTTCAGCATTTATATGCCCCCCAGAACATACAAAATAAATCTAAAGGAAGCAAAGACAACAAAAATGTGTGTATGCATGCGCATGCGCGCTCACGCACTCACTACTTAACACAAGAGGGTATCTGCAGGGAACGGTAGAAGGCAGACCCAGCATCTGAGCCAGGATGGGTGATGGGGAAGCCATTCGTTTGGTAGAATCTACAAAACTGCTAAATAGTAAAGACTGAAAAGAGAGAAAAAGAGATTTCCAAGATAGGAGAGAAATGTATATATTATTGTTTACTCTAAGCCTACAGATCAACACATTAAAAGATAGACTATGAAATAAGAAAAAGTCAGAAAATGAATTACTCTGAATAATACAAAACACATAAATGATAAGAAAAAGACTTTAATAGAAGTATGTTTAGGATTCTCAAAATTAAAAAAATAATAATATTTTTATAAAAAGACCAAGTGATTAAGTAAAATGAGACAATGAAAGATAATAAGTCTGTATGAAAATAATTTACAAATACCTGTCGAAGTAATTAATTAAATGCTTATCAAAATGAAACTAACATTTTTGCATATATAGAAAAGAATATAGAACTATATGAGAAACATATAGTAATTCAGTTTTTATATATGTAATATTATGTAAACATATATCTAAAAATTAAATTAAAATTTAATTATATATGTATGTATAATGCATGTATGCACATTATATACATAAAATGATAGTTATTGAATATATAGTAAAGTATACAGAACTATATATAGAAATATATAGAAACAGTTATATATACAACTTCATATATGTAAAATATATTAAGTTTAAAATGTAATTACAAACACATATATATGTATATAAATATAATATGTGCATATGTATACACATACACATAGACACAGATATACAGAGGGAATAACACATATTATGAGGCAGCATTACCTCTAGTCTGGGCACAAAGAAAGTTTAATAAGTCAAATGTAAAATTCATTAATTCAAGCAAATAAGCTCAAATAGATCAGAACTTTAAAAAATATATAAAAACACTTAGCAGATATGGAGTATAGCATGCCTAGAAGAATTAAGAAGAAATTATAGCAATCAGCAATATAGATAGGTAAAATTACTTGACAGTATTTCACACTGAAAGTAGATGGGCCCTAACAATGAACATAAACACCAAAGCCAAGCACAAAATTAAATCTATACTTGGATATGGCAGTTTAAAACTGGTAAACCTCTAAGATAAAGAGAAAAATCTTTACATGGTCAAAGGGAAAATGTAAAATAATTAAAAAGCAATGATAATTAGATTTAAAGTAGATTCCTGGTTTAAAAATGTTTTAAAGCTGGAAGAAGCTGATAAAAATCATGTGCTCAAAATGCTGAAGGAAAATAATTTGCTATTATCAATAACCTTCCCAAGATTTAGTTAAAAATGGTAAGCTATCTTGAATCAAGGAGGACCCCTCATTTATGATTTTTTCCAATGTATAAAAATAAGATTTTTACTTTTAGCTACTGATATTATGGCAAATACTCTATTAAACTTTGCCTTCAGGATCTCTGTGGAATATAACAGAAAAGAAAAAAATACCTGGTAATTCATGTTTTATATCATATGTTAAAGCTTGAAGACTAAACACTAAATTAAGAGAATAAAAATCTGTAATTTCCAAAGCAAGGAATGATTTTCAGAAAGTTAAATAATAAAGCTTATTTTATCCATGGAGCAGAAGGCCAGAAGGGAGAATAAAAGATGCAAAGTAAAAGCATAGAAAATGAAAGAAGAAAGTAGAAATAAGTTCAAACATATTGTAGTCATAATCAGATTGAATATCATTTTTAATCAAAGCTATATATAAACATGCTGCTTAGAAGAGATGTACCAAATTCAAAATGAGATAGGAAATTTGGTATAAAAAGTTAGAAATATTTACCTATTGCTTCAAAAGAAACAACTATTGCTGAAAAAAGAAAACCCATGACAAGGTTGGTGTTTATTTATTTATCTTTTTAAATTTTTAATGTTTTCTTTATTTTTGAGAGAGAGAGAGAGATAGCATGAGCAGGAGACGGACAGAGAGAGAGAGAGAGACAGAGGGAGACACAGAATCCAAAGCAGGCTCCAGGCTCTGAGCTAGCTGACAGCACAGAGCCCGACGCGGGACTCGAACTTCTGAACCGTGAGATCATGACCTGAGCTGAAGTCGGACTCTTAACCGACTGAGCCACCCAGGCACCTCTCAAACTTGGTGTTTAAAATAAAAGACATTTATTCAGCTCACATTTCTAAGAAGGAACAATTTCTGATAGGTTCATCTAAGCAATTCTTCTCGTCTCAGGATACCTACAGTCACTACAACCAATCAGTATTGTACAAAATATTCTCAATTCAAAGAGAAAAAAAATAAGGACAATAATAACTGGAAACAAAACACAAGATTATCCTCGTTAACAGAAGATGAAGTTGTCTATATGAAAATGTAAGAAAATCTACAGAAACACCTTACATAATAATGGGATATTTTGCCATTTTTTTTGAATACTAGTAAATGCCCCAAATGGATAGATTTCCTCTATTTAAAGAAATAGGCATTGACTCTTGGATTCGGCTCAGGTCATGATCTCCATGTTTCCTGAGTTCGAGCCCCACATAGGTCTCTGTGCTGGCAGCACACAGCCTACTTGAGATTCTTTCTCTCCCTCTCTCCACCCTTTCCCTTCTTGCTCTGTCTCTGCCTCTCTCAAATAAATAAATTAATTAAAATATATATATGAATCAATAGTAAATCAGATGCAATTTAAAATAGCAAAAACAAATCAAACAAATTAGCACAAAACCCTTCTCAAATCATTAGAGGAAAAAATCCAATACATAATTTTCAAGTTTATTCTATATAAAGAGCAATGTTACTTAAAATATAAAAATACACCCACAAAATAATATATTTACCAAATTAGTGAATCAGAGCACTCAAATTTTCATATTAATCTATAAAGTAAATCTAACGTTAATGATAAACTGAATAGTAATCTGTTAATAAAATGCAAATAGTAAAGGATTAAGAAAAGCAAGAATGTATTGAAAGAGAAGATGAAGGAAGTATATAATTAGCAGAAAGAGAAAAAGAGAGGACATATACTAACAGATATCAAGACATTAAAAAGATGAATGTAGAGAGTGTAAACCCAGACAGTTGGCTTTTTTTTTTATTATTATTATTATTATTTTTATTGCAAGTGCCTGACTTAGGCTTTGATTGCCAAGACATTCACTTCAAAGAGGCCTCCACTTCAAAGAGGCTTCCACTTCAAAGAGGGCTCTCTGGAACAAACACCTTGTCAGCCACAGGACTACATAGAGATCCAGGCTCCCTCCCCCTGTCCCTGGAGACTCTTTGTTTTAGAGACCTTGATTGATTTTGATAACTGACCGTTTGGGCCTTTTCCTCTCTGTCTCTCTCTCTGTGCTTTGAATTCTCACTCTTATGTTTTAAATTCATCAATAAAGAGTGAGTCTCCCAAACCCTAGGACCCACCCTTGACCTCAATACCAGTAGAACTTTAGCGCCCCCCACACACACACATTCTGTTTCTCTCTACCCTCCACCTCTCTGTGTGATCCCAGGTATGCCACATAATTTTCAAGACATGTAAGGAATAAACAGTTTTGTTTTTTGTTTTTTCAAAGTTTCCTAATAGTTATTGCTGAAGAGTGTCTTGTAATCATAATAAGAATCACAAAGCCTGGTCCAATCACAAAATTTATTATTGATAGGCTGAGACTAGCATAAAACAATGAAGTACTCTTTAAATATGGTAGTAGTAGAGAAATAAAGAGGAAGAGAACAAATTCAGGAGACTGAATAAAATAATTAGATATGTAAATCTATATGTAAGCATATGACCTTGGCAGAAGGCAAAGGCAGCATTTTTAACCATTGTGGAAAGGGTAATACAAAAGGTACATAGAAAGGGACCAACTAGTTATCTAGATTCTGTAGAGACCCTCTCGAAACACATGAACAATATATATAATGTATAATATATATATATATTAAAGAACTACCTGTTTAAGCATATTTTAAGAATTCTAGAAGAAAATCAAGTGAACTAATTTTATATAAACGGGGTAGAAGAAGATTTCATATAAAAGATATAAATATCACATTCATAGAACATTGACAAGTGTGATAATATTTAAATGATTATATTTCTGCATCAAATAATTTCTAAACAGATTTTTAAAACAATTTATAACCTCAGGTAAGATATAGTCAATATTTAAAAATGAGTAAGGGTTAGGGTCATGAATTTATTTAAAAATCCCACAAAACAAAAGAAGCATTCCAACAGACTAACAGACTAAAAGATACAAATAAGTAATTAACAGAAGAGGAATAACAAAATAACAAATAAACATAAGAACACATGTTCAAAACTATTAATGATCTCACGCATAAGAATAAGAACACAGTATCATCATCGTCACATGCATCCCATTAGCCAAAAATAATAACAAAATCTGGGGAGGTCAGTGGTTCAACAACCAACTAGTACTGAAAATGAGTCATAAGAGCCTTCACACCTTGATGTTGAGATTACACCTTAATTACAGGCTAACCAGTAAGTCTTGACCCAGTTTCATGGATACTGGGAGAAGGCTCCATACTCCTGGGTCAGGGATAAATGCTTTGTTTCTGACCACATTGGAAGCAGAATGAACTCCATGTTTTCTCTGATTCTCCTAACACCAAAGTCTACAGAGAGTGACATAGAATGGCCCAGGTGCATGGTATGCACCTAGTGGGTTTGCTTCATAGCAGAGGATCCTTAAATCAGGGAATCCCAATATTCTGTAGTGGGCTGCAAGAAAATTAGATTGGACTTTGCCCCAGAGGTTTTTCTTGTATATATTATATGGGGTGATAAACCTGCCCTCTGCTCTGGAGGGAGACACTCTCCCTATTGTCTAAGGCTATTCTGAATGAGAGCTCACGCTGTGTGCTCTGATAGGAGTAATGAAACCCTTTGTGTCTGACCCAGGAGACTTGTATCTTCTGGCAGCATCCATAAAATCATAACAGACTAACCCATTAGCCTATTAGTCTGGTAAAATCTCAATCCCTCTTGAAACCTCACTGGATTAATTCCCACTAAAAACAATTGTTATTATAACTTACTATTATTTGTTATACTAAACTTATTCCAAAGACAGATACTTTAATAGTGTTTATGCCAGCAATCATATAAACTCATTAATGTACTCATAGCACGTAAGATCTTTTTCCTCCATCTATGTCCTGATAGAATTCTCCTACTTACCATTGAGATCTGCTTACTAAATAAATTTAAGACATTGTTTCATGTTTTCCCAGATCTTCACTGTCTTTGTTAGCTCTTTTTTTGCCATATGTCTTATCCCTCATTAATTTGGAATTTTCTAATTTATATGAACATTGGAGAACAAATGTCTTTTTGCATGTTCCATCCTATTTAGGTGAAAATTTATTTGGTGCCTATTTTTTAGTATTCACTGTGACATTTTCTATGAGTATATTGGTAGAAAACACCAGCATGTAGCTAATATTCTGTTCAAAGAAGCAAGAGTCCTATCAAAGCTTTTCTTCTTGCAAAGAAAACATAGCACAAATACTGACTGCTTTGATTGATAGCATTTCTTTCTTTCTTTCTTTTTGAGAGAGTACAAGCAGGGGAAGGGCAGAGAGAGGGAGACAGAGGATCCAAAGTGGACTCTGCAGTGATAGTAGTGAGCCCGATGTGGGGCTCAAACTCACAAACCATGAGATCATGACCTGACTGGAAGTCAGACACTCAACAGACTGAGCTACCCAGATGCCCCTCTTCCCTCTTTTCATAAAGATATAAATCTCTAGTGAAATGACCTATCCTTCCTTTTTTTCCTCTATTTCTTTTTTAATTTTTTTAATGTTTTATTTATTTTTGAGAGAGAGAGAGAGAGAGAGAGCAGGGGAGGGTCAGAGAGAGAGAGGGAGACACAGAATCTGAAGACAGGCTCCAGGCTCTGAGCTAGCTGTCAGCACAGAGCCTGACGCGGGGCTTAAACCCACAAACCGTGAGATCATGACCTGAGCCGAAGTCAGACTCTTAACCGACTGAGCCACCCAGGTGCTTCAATTTCTTAAACATATTAATCTTAATGATTTTACAATCATTGTCAACTAACTCCAATATCTCAATAAGATGACAGGTTTTGTTTTTCATAAGAAAGTTTGGATAGACGGTACTGGGACACATGGTCTTGTTTCCTGATATGTCTGTTAATTTTTTTGTTAGATGTCACATGTAGTGATGTAGTGTGTAGACCAAGGAGGGTCTCACATGACATTATGTATCTTCAGAGGGTATTCACCATTTTCTCTGACAAAGAATGAAAGAGGGGGATTATTATTTTCATCCAATCAGAGTTGAGTTAAGTCAAGGCTGATTTGTAGTTTTGTTCAGATTCAGTCTCTGCCCTGTTGCTAGGACATGGCCCTCTAGAACTTACAACCACAAGCTTGTTTGGCTGGGCCACCGCCCTGGTCCCTGACTCTAACTATTGTCTATTCAATACAAAGAGAGGAAAAAAAACAAAAACAAAAACAAAAACAAACCCTCTTCTTTGCATTCCAGGACTTTTTCACTTAGCATTTTAGATCTCTGCTAAACTTTCAATTTAACTTCCAATTTAAACTTTCAATTTAACAAATGTCTTTAGGGAAAGTTAGCCATGTGTTTAGGGCCCCTCAATTTTCAGTTTGACTGTAGGCCCAGGAGACTTCTGAAAGTTCTAGTTTTCTCTGTCCCCAGGTTGAAATTCCACCCTCCCATTAGTATGTAGTACAAGGAAATGGATTATAACCAGTAGTGCCCTCTTTAGGCATTTCCTCTCTCTGGCATCTTACCCCTTTAGTTATCTTGCTTCCACAGTTCTTGAACGCCATTAAACAGATATTTTCTTGAAATGTTCAGGCTTTCTCTGTGTTATCACTAAACGTATTTGTCAGTCAAAAATCATTTTACCTAGACCTCCATTTTATAAACCAAGAATTGTCTGGTAAGAGTTCTGTTAAATAGTTGGGATATAAACTGGCTTAGAAGAAAGGATGCTCTTCACTAATATCTAATTTTCATAGAGATGCTGGCTCCTCAACGTTTACCGATATTCTGCAGATATTTGTTCCTTAAAATTTAATTGAAACTGATTCAGAACACCCCTATATACTGAGAAAAACCAAGATCCTTTTCAAAGTTTCTGATAAGTTGGACTGGGTAACAACATTATCACTCTGTGCCAGGTACCACTTCCACTGATTTTTCATATTTTTCTGGCTTTTGCTTTCCCTGTTACTGTCCCATTTCTGCTTCAGCCCTTCTCCCAACGTACCATGTACTCAAAGCACACACTAGTACCACAAGTATGGGTGAACAGAGTATAGTGAAAAAGAAGCCCCACTTAGCAGATATCTGAAAGGAAAGACATCAAAGAAACTGCAGCTTAAAAACAGATTTCAGGCTCATTCTTCTAAATGTTTCTAGGATAACAGCGTACAGCTAAATAAACTTGGTCTGTGGATGGATCCTAAAAGTCAACTCCAAAACAGAGTGGCTTTGAGATTCACAAGAAAGTATACAAATAGTGGTCCAGATCCACTCACTACTCCTTACTGTATTGGAGAAATCACTGGGAAATGGAGCTCAAAGAACTTCCCTAAGTGGAAGATCATAGGACATTACAAGGGTCAAGCAGGATGAAAGAGAGGAAGTTAGCATAGATTGGGATACACTTAATGTTAGAAAGAGAAAACTATACTTAAATATCTAACAAAGCCTTTTTGAGTGGACACATGATAACACTGCCAATTTAAAATTTCTGGTAAGATGAGAAAACTCAAATAGACACTGCTTAAAACTGAATTATTAATCAGAACTATGGAAAAAGAAGGAACAGTGCCCAAGAGACACTGATTTCTTCACATTCTCACAAGGGAGTTGAGAGGTGGCATCAGCGTCCTTGGACGCCTCCTGCTCTTTTGAATCTTATGGAATTTTGCTGCCTCTCCTGATTTCTATCACCTGTCAAGCTTCAGTCACTTCCCTCTTTTCCACAAAGTCTTGGGAACCCTGATTCCATCCATACTCAGAAACATAACTAAAGAATTTAATGCATTTAAGAGCAAATTGGCCAGCTCTTGGGCCACCCAATGCCCAACACCCAACAGTCATTAGCTAGAACAAATCCATCTTTTTTTTTTTAATGACAAATGGTTATATGATAACCAGTATTTCTGTAATCACAACACTTGTCACAGTGCAGGCTCTCTCCCCATTTAGACTATAAAATCCAGGAATATAAGAAATTTTGTCTGACTTACTTAACTGCTGTATTTCTCACTCTGCCCATCATGCCTGACACAGAGGAAACTTTAAGTAAATATCTGTTAAAATACATAAGAAGGAAAAACAAAGAAGAACATTTAATAGGCTGCCTCTATTTGAACCTGGTTTCTCTGCTAATTATGTGTGAGACTACCATCAAGTCCTAGTTCTTAGTGTGTCTCAGTTTCCTCTTTTGTAAAGTGGAGATATGGACACAATTATTACCATTTCATTTGTATGAAGAGAGATCAAAATATATAAAGAATTTGAAATCGCATACAAAGGGCTACATGTTTTAAGGGGCACACTGAAGGTAACTAAAATGTTAGGAAATAGGAAAATAATATGAAGAATCCAAATAAATTAAGCTGAATAAAGAAATATTTGAGTTTCAGATGGAAACAATATGTAATAATTCCAGAGACATCCTCTAACTTGACAAAGAAATAATTTTACCAATTTCCAATAAGTTTAAATGATAAAGATAATAATAAGTGGTGCTGAAGTAATTATTTGCAAAATAACAAGCTAATAGTCGATGGATCTTTTTTAGTGACACTTGCAAAAAAGAACTACAATAAAATAATCCTCTTCCTGTTAGGATATCACTCATGTGACAATCAGGGAAGAGTATTTTAAAATAATGAATGCCTCAGTATTTAATATAATTAATATAATGTTAAATGTAAAATCTATCAATTGTAATAAAATTCCACTGATAAAATATTTGGAGCCTTAGCAGCCAAATGAAAATAAGATAAGAATAAATATCTGAGGGAAGCCTGGGTGGCTCAGTCGGTTAAGCATCCAACTTCCACTCAGGTCATGATCTCCTGGTTTGTGGGTTCGAGCCCTGCATCAGGCTCTATGCTGACAGCTCAGAGGCCGGGAGCCTGCTTCAGATTCTGTGTCTCCCTCTCTCTCTGCCCCTCCCCGGCTCATGCTCTGTCTCTCTCTCTCTCTCAAAAATAAATAAACATCAAAAAAAAAAAAAAAAAAGAACCAATATCTAAAAAGGTAAAGACAAAGTATTAAATGAACAATATATAGTTAAACATCAAACAGAAAAAGTGATCTAAGTGTAGAATTTAATCACATATATGAGTAATAAAGATACTATAGAAAATACGCATCTTTCTTGGGGCAGCTGGCTGGCTCAGTGAATTATGCAACCGACTGTTGATTTGGGTCAGGACATGATCTCACAGTAGTGAGATCAAGCCCCACATTGGGATGCTGAACTTGGAGCCTTCTGAAGACTTCTCTATCCTTCTCCCTGTAACACTCCCCCATGCACGCTCTCTCTCTCTCTCTCTGTCTTGCTCTCTCTCAAAAGAGGAAAATATGTTTAATTTTTATGTTTATTTATTTATTTTTGAGAGAGAGAGAGAGAGAGAGAGAGAGAGAATCCCAAGCAGGCTTCATTCTGTCACTGCAGAGCCCAATGTGGGACTGGAACTCAGGATCACCAAGGTTATGACCTGAGACCAAATCAAGTTGGACACTTAAGGGACTGAGCCACCCAGGCAGCCCAAAGTAAATACACTTCTTAAGAAATGTTTATGAAATGAACTCTGAATATTTTCAGTAAGAATATACTCATTTATTGTATCTACTTAAAAAATGAAGAAAAGCACCTGAAACACACACACACACACACACACACACACACACACACAGCTTTATTTCATGGCTTGACACTTACACTGGCTGCCCAGCATTCTACAGGATACTCACACTTTGTTACTCCCATCACATTCTTCCTCTCTCATCCTAGAATTTTTTTTTTCTCTAAAAGAAATCTGTAGTTAGCTCTTAAATTAACTTTGCTTTTCTCCTACCACTTAATCTGTAAGGGAGCATGTGTTGTCTGTGCTGTATAAGGCAGTGATCTAAGCTGTCCAGAATGTCGAGAATTAAAACACAAAGCTCCTGCTTTCAGGGGACTTACCGTCTAGATGGGGAAAAGAAGATGTTATGAAATGTTACTTGCAACTGAAGGCAATGACACTTCAGTTACTTTAGAGAGACCACTAAAAGTTGTACTGAAACGTGATTTGACTTTAAAGGATAGAATCTGTTCCTCCAGGTAGAATGAAAATGAGAATACTTTTCAATTAGACTGGGAATCAAGACAGCAAAGAGATGACAGAATGCAATATCATTTAGAAGAATCTAGCCAGGAAAGTGTGTAAGGCAGAGAGCAGGCCATTTATTCACTATTGAGAGCACACTGAGTATTAAGTACTGTGTTATCTATGTTCTATCCTTTAAAAAAAGTATTCTGCATTTAATCCTTTATTTGTCCTAGTACCAAATTGTGGTGAATAGAAAATTTGATGCTTAACCAAATCTTCAGTATTTATCTGGAAAATGATGACCCTTACCTATTAGAATACTGAAGAGTTTGATTTGGAAAGCAATGAAGTGTAGAATTTCTAGTTTTTTTTTTTTCTTTTTACAACATATACAGCAAAATATACACTGCAAATATGTTTGTTTGATAAATAACCTTATTTATCATTAACATGTCACTAATAATAGAATTTTGTTTAAAATTAAAAACCAGAGTTCAGAAGATATTTTTTAGGTCACAAGCATTTTCCAATTACATTACTCTAAAACAACAGCAAAACTGCATGAAATGCTTCCTGATTAAAATGTAATTTTTCCTATAATTAACTTCTCTTGAAATTGTAAGAGGTAAACTTCATTTTAGCCTCAAAAACTCCATTGTTTAATTCCAACTTCTTAACCAAATATCTAGAGCTAATGAAGTATAGTCATATCACCAAGTCCTTCAGTATAGACTTATACCAGGTTTCTGTGCACACGATAGTTGTATTTATTCATTTTGTAATATAAAAGTCTCTAATCCCCCAATATAAAATTATCATTAGTCTACCAGGTAAGACTCTTCCGCTTCATAGTCTTTATGCTGCTTTCTTGAGGGACTAGGTTTTTTCTGATGCAAGGTGATTTGCCAGCCTAATTCCTAGGCTTAATTCTCATTGTCAAGTGCATTTGTAAGTCTTACAGATTTTACTAGGGGAAGCAATCATTTATAACTATGTGTATACTTGTATTTCTGTTTGCAGGGTTCTAAATCACATTTAATAAGCCTTTCGAATTTGAAAATCCTTATCATAGTTTTGTTGATAATTTGCTACCTACTCATATTTGTCTCTTGGTTTTCTTCTTTAGATATATGTTTTCCACTTTGGTAGACACTCCATTCTTTAAAAACGAATAAGTCCAGATACCACATTTTTAAATGAATGAACTGCCCTGAAAATTATCATTTTAATCCCATTAAACAAAAGATTCTATAGACTATCATATTCACTTTGTTGCAGCCTTTTGAAGATTTTGGGTGTTCCTTGTTTTTATGACCTTTAATTGTTGCTTGGGAATATTCATTTATACTTCTGAAAATGAAGGTCCTATCATTTGTAAGTTGTCTTATGATTTTTAGCAAAATACTTATGGAAATTCTGGAAAATACTGTTTTTCCTTGTGACTATTTGGGTTTGGTGAAAGGATATCTAAGTTTATATTGAGTTTAAGATAAGGACTATTTTCAAATTTGATGATTTTTTTAAGGTTTTTTTTTTTTTTTTGGAAGAAAGGGAAGGGCAGTGAGAGAGGAAGAGAGAGAATTCCAAACAGGCTCACGCTGTCAGCACAGAGCCCTACACAAGGCTTGAACTCATGAACCATGAGATTATGACCTGAGCCAAAATCAAGAGTTGGACACAACCCACTGAGCCACCCGGTACCCATCAAACTTGACTATGTTAAAAAGCTCTTAAAGTGGTATCATTTAGGGCCTTTTCTTTCAGATTTCACAGTCCATTGGTTTGAAATATGTTGGAAGCCATGAGAGACTTGATGCATATTTTGTACTTCTTTCGCACTGTCAGATTTGTAGTAGTCAATATTCCCAGAGTTTATTTTTGTCCTTCAAATGAGAACCCGCAGCTGGTATCGTAATGTGCTTAATTTCTCTGCAGAGTCTAACCATTTAAAATTCTGTTTTTAACCACAGGGCTTCAAGAGACCATTTAGCCGTTTCTCCCAGTTCCTAAATAAAATAACAGACACATAGTCCAAACTGAGAATATGGTTGCAAATGATTCCTCAAACATCCTCTAGTGGATGTGGTAGCAGGTGGGCCCTGTTGAGTAACTTACCTGCAGTCTCTGGTGAGGCTGACACACGCTGTTTGGGTTCTGTTAGGGATCTTCCTTCCCTCACAGTCAAATCTCAGTCCTCCTTACTAGCATGTAGGCAGTCACACCTGATAGCGTGACACTGTCCTTGATGGGAAGACAGAGACTCAAAGCTTGACTAGTAAGAAGGCAAAGGGTTCATACGCCATCTTGACCCTAAAATCGGAAAGCATGACTTCCAAATGCGGTGACTTGTTTTAGTGGCCATTTTGCTCTACATAAGAAAATATTATTCTGTTCTCTTCTTAGTTATTTTAATCTCCATTGATTTTTTTTACTTTTATATATTTTTCCTAATGCATTTGCCAGACCTTACCTCCTCTCACCTCTTTATAGCCCTACTCACAGAGACAGCAAATGACAGCTCCGTCCTACTCTTCTCTAAGCAAAAGTATAAAAGTAGACAAAGTAAAATGTGCCTAATGTTTACCATTCCATGTCACTTTCCTTTTTGTTTTCCTTTTGTGAAACTGTAGGTTATTCTCTGCCTTGATTCCTTCCTGGCTCAGAGAGACATAATGCGCTAGGAGTTATCTCCTCCACCCTCTGCTCTAGGGCAGGGGAAACATTAAAACAACTTCATAAATAGGATTATGTGTTTACTTTTTCAAGCTAAGGATTTATCTACACAATTTCCTTTCGTGTTTACAAATTTAGTGACTCCCAACGTAATGTCTTCTACTTCGATTCATCCATTTCCACTAAAAATAATAGTATTCATTAAAGGTATGTGATAAATAATGAGTAGAGGGTTTCTCTTGTAGTTCATACACTTTTTTCTTTTTTGTAAATTACCCTTATCTCTTCTTCTACAATTATTATATTGTTGTGATATGTTTATAAATTATTTTGAATTTGAGTTTGGATTCTATTTTAAAAGTTTCTGTTATTTTTATCACCTTCTCCACAGTTTTTAACACTCTTATGCTAATTCATATGTGTTATCCATGAGCAAATTTACTGATATTCTTCAAGATTCATATTTTTGCCTCACACGTATTTATATTTTTTAAGTCTCTAATATATAGTCTTGTACATAGAGACAGACATAATTAATGGCAAAGAGGAATTGAACAGTTTCAAATGTGGTTTTAAAATTTTGATCATAGATTGTAGCTTCTTTTTGGGAAAGACATTTTCCTGCCGTGAAGGCAAGATTAAAGCTCAAAGGAAAATGGCAAAAGAAACTCAGAATAGCTACTGCCTGGGGTCTGATAAAGAATTGATATTAATAAATTGATTGCTAGCCTCCTTTAAGAGCATAGTCTGAGTTTCTCTACATACTTGGTGGAGCCAAGTAAGATAATTATAACTATTTTACCAACATAGTTTTTTAACGACTCTGAAAGTGGAAGCCTTAGACAATGGATGGTTGTGTTTATCTGGGATTTAAAGATTATCAAGAAGGAGTGTGGCAGATGGTTAAAGGGTTGACATTCCAGGGTGTAAATAAGAACATAATGACATATTGGATCACACATTTGTGGTTTGGCAGAAAAGCAAAGGAGGCCAGGAGGATGTTTACAAACTTAAGTGAACAGGCAGAATTAGGCGTCTGAAAATTTATATTAGGGTGATTCTGAGGTAAAAGAAGGGGAAGTCAGAAAGCAGGAAAGAAGCAATAAACATTTAATAGAGAGCATGAGCAGATAATGCTGCTGAAGTGTTACAGGATATGTAAGTTCATTTTCCTTTTAATGTCTTAATACATGTCAACATAATAAGGAAACGGTAACAGAAGACAAGTTCCTGCTGAGTGTAGTTCAAATCATTATTTATCAAGTACCTATTATGTGAGAGGAGCCATACAGGAAAGCAAAAGAGCATTGTTTCATGCATGGGCTCTGATAATAGTTAAATTATGACTACATCTTATTGCTGCCAGAAGACCAGGAAAAAAAAAAGAAAACAATAAGAAGTCATGCATATTTATCTGTCTGGTGAAATTAAGTTTCTATTTCCTAGATTTCTCTTCAGACATTTAAAAAAAATTTTTTTTAAGTTGAGTTCAATTAGAGATTCACATCTGGGGACTGTGAGTACTTCTGATGGATTTAGAATATTATTTTAATAGTCTGCTGGCTGTGATTGAGACAAAGCCTATTTTTATACCTGTATTATCAAACGAAGAATCCTATGAAATGGCAGGGAGTGTATGGATGTCCAATAATCTAAGTTTTGAAGAACAGATAGTTTTAATACTTAACAAGATATAAGGCATTTTTGGACTTTGATATAGGATCTGTTTTGCCTCAGGGGGTATTTAAAAAGCATCCCTTATTTTAACTTAAGCTGTATGACAGTGTATACAAGTAGCACACAGATTGGAATCTTTCAAGGTCTTTCAAAATATTGAACAAAAAATAATAAGGCACATACTATTAGTACAAGAAAATTATGTCTGAATTCCAGAAGCAGTATGCAACTTGCATTATACTATCATAGTCTGTAGCTTATCAGCCAGTTATAAAATCCCTGGAGTTCTTGTAGCTCCAAAGTGATTTTTTTTCTTATTATGATCGCTTTTCCCAGTCATCACAATGCTATTTTTAAAGTGTCTACATGAGTTAGACATTGCATATCTGTACAGCAGTCTCCCTACTTCCTCTCGTATGGGTCATAGTCATTTAAGAAAAAGAAATAGAATATATATCAAAATAAAGAATGCTTTGTCATCTGTGTTGAAAGAATAAAACACATTTAGGGCTATTTCCAAATTACACTGAAGATACAATTGCTGGGAATATCAGGAATATATTGATTATATTCTAAAAGACATTAATGACTAAGAGAGTCTCCCAATTTTTATGGCCATTTTCTGAGACCCTATGGTCACCACCTAAATTTATATGCAATATATAGAATTTTCACACTTTTGCTTCAAAGATTCTTTATGTGACATATTTTTTCTATTTTTTTTTTTTTTTTACCGTCCCAAAGTCCTCTCAGTGCACCCCCTTTGGGTTAAAATAGAACTTTTAAGGCGGTAGACCCAAAGTATGCACAGCATTTCAAGTGCAGTCTTCTCACTAAAGAGATGCATAGATATTCCATACCTTTACTGAATGATTCCAATACTGATTAGTTTATCGGAACTTCCTATGGCCTTATTCCTGCATTCAGAGATACATATTATAAAATAACAGCTGTTACTCCAGATCTCTCATATGATATTTTTACTCATCTAACGAGCATCTTTATCCAAATTGTTTTAGCTGAAGTTCTTTGCGCTACCTGTTCAAAATGTTTTTGAATCCTAGCCAAATATATTTTCTTGGCTTCCAAGAGTTCTATGAACTTCTGTCTTCATTCAACCTATTGAGAATTAGAATTAAGGACCAACCTTGGGTACACATTGTTAGTGACTGTCCTTTATTTGGCATTGATAGTTAGCACTTTTCATGTCCTTTCCTGTTATGATGGACCTTTATTAAGCTCGTATATTTTTATCCACTTGGAAGTGAAAACTTTCTATATTACTTGGTTTATGTTTTAATTATACGTTAAATTTAGAGATTTATTGTTGCTCTTGAAACCTAACCTTGCAGTTTCAACAAAACAAATCTTCTTCTCTGTATAAAAGTACATTTGTGTATATATATGTATATATACACATCTGCACATGTATATGTATGCATACATATCTTACCTCTTTCATTTTAGTTCAGAGTTTTCGTGTTCAAGTTCAGTGAGCCTTCAGCCAAGTACATTGTTTGCAGTTCCAGTTAGGTACACAATATCCCTTTTAAGGAGCTCATTATTCTGCTCTGCTAAGTCTCTCTAGGTCGGAAGCTCTTTGCTTCTTGAATCCTCTTGTCTTTTCAAAAGTCAAACCTTCAACTGGAAAAAAAGAACGAACAGTTTTACATCTCTATATCTGAGTGCTTTCTATTTATGAACTTAACGTGTGCTAGTAACATTTTCTGGCTTTCTCCTTGCTTCTGATCATGCTTCTGATTGCATTTCCAATAATTATTCTGAAAGAGAATATGCTCCCAGATTAAGAATGTAACGTGTACACTAGGTCAGAGACATAAAAGGAGGTCCACACCTACCATTGCCTGTTATATCATTCTACACGTTATTAACCATGCTTATTACAATCAGGGACCAGGACCTTACGTCTCTTCTTCGGAGGCCAGCAGCGAGATTCTCAAACGTGTTTGTGCCTGTGAACACTTAGTTCATAGCTTTTCCGTAGACTAGGGAGCTGTACATGTAGACAAGTTTATATTAACCATGATGCAATGTTCTACACCTGAGAGATGTCCTGCCTCAAAGCTCAGGTCTCTGGGAAAGGGTTCATGGCTATTGTAATTATACAACACACATGATGCAATTTTGGTTTTTTTTCTTTCTCATTCTCAACTTGCTTCAGAATAGAAAATCGATACATATTTTTTCATTTCCACTGAGTAAGAAAATCTTTTGTAATTTCTCATTAGATTATGTAAGCTCTTTAACAAACCTTCAATCATATGTATATGTGTACATATATGATCATATGTGCATATGATTATAAAAACATATCATTCACGTGTTTATTACTTTATGACATTGAATATTTGAAACGTGTTATCTTTCTATTGCATTAATTTGGCAATGTAAAATCAAGAAAATATAACTGTAGGGTATTTTATCATGCCTATCTTAAACATACTCATTGGTGAAAGAATTTCAATTTTCAGAATTAAAAAAAAAATGATAAGATAAAAGAATCCCTAAATGTAATTGTCTAACGATTCACTTACTTTTTTAGTGAAAAGTAATTAACTCATAAGTGTACGTGCAGGTTAGTTTCTCTGGAAGCTCTGACTTGGAGTTTCGAGGGCAGATTGTTTATTGGAATGTGCCCTTGGGATCAACATCTGTGGGCAGTGGAAGGAAACAGGTTGAGCAGAGCGAGAATTGAGCTGCGGTGCAAATTTAATGCCTCACAGTTGACCCAATCGTAAAGCTCTGGAACTAACTCTGACATTCAGTAGGTCTACATTCAGTAGAAATGGCTCCACCTTTATAACCTTGAAGCAATGAGTCATTGATGGTATGCTGCTCCAGAAGGATGCAACACAGGGCCAGGCGATAATCTACAACTAGGGCAACTAGTTATTCCATGCGCGGGATCTGCACAGCACATTTAAGTATATACCAGAAGGGTCTTTTGACCAACAGACTTGCTGGAATGAAGAATAACAATACTAAGATATCATATGCTATGTGCACTTGAGAGCATCAGTATAATTGGAGGTGAATTGGTAAAAAGGCAGTGTGACGTTGTGGTTTCAGAATGTATTGGGGTTGTATCGTGATTATTTACTAGCTCTATACCTTTGGGCAATTTATCCTCTGGGGCTCATGTTATTTATTTTTTAATTATTGTATATAGTAAAAATGATTTTTCCTAAAATATAAGAAATGTAACATCTTATGTCTATAATCTATAATCCACAGATCGACTATGCAAGCAATTGATGTAATATATAGCATTTTGAAAGCACATAAAAAGTAGAATTAACTATTTTAGTCCTCATTACCTTTCCATGGTGTGCCTACTATGTAACAAGAGTGGTTCACATCACAACTAAATCTGAAAAAGTTTATTGATTGATCTGGTTGGTGTGGGGACCACTGTCTCATTTCAAAGTTTAGGACCCATTGGCTTGAATCTGTATCCTTTTAAATCTTTTTGCCTTCATGTCCATGTCCAAAATGTTGATTGCTTCCTCACTCCCCTGTCTTCCGCCCTTTCCCTTCTCTTTAAATATGGGCTCAATTAATTTTCCAAGTCAGTATCTCAGTTTAAGAACATATATTAGTAACTCTTTAATGATCGCCCCTTCATGTCCCTTTGTCCATGTCATGAACTAATTAAAAAAAAATAAAAACACATACCCATTTTATCCATTAAAGGAAATGTGAATCTTGAATGGCGGCCTTACTAAGTACATTTTGTTTTGCTTATGTCTGTCATAGATAACACAGCCAGCATTCTGACAAGGCGGAGGAGATTTAGTCGAACTATTCAGGATGTGTATTATCTCCCCATTATGATCTCTGACGGTGGAATCCCCTCTCTCAGCAGCAGCAGTACCCTCACCGTCAGGGTTTGTGCATGCGAGAGAGATGGGCGCGTGCGGACCTGCCATGCGGAAGCGTTCCTGTCCTCGGCTGGCTTGAGTACAGGAGCCTTAATCGCTATTCTGCTGTGTGTTGTCATTCTCCTAGGTAAGTCATGGTCGTATGATGGCCATTCGGAATGTACCGTATGGTGGCCGGAAGTGCATTAGAAAAGGGAGGCAAAGAAAGTCACTTTGACAGAACTTAAAAACTAGGAACACAAAACTTGGACCACAAAGTATAGCAGCACAGACTTCCTTCTATTGAACTTCCTCAATACCGACGCTGATGGAGAAAGAATTTGACTCAAATGTGAGTGCAAGGGTTGAAATGTCAGAAGAAAGGATAGGCTAAGAGAGAAATCCTTTTGGAAAGGATAATTTGGGACATAATTGATATTAAAAATTCTAAATGCCACATTAAAAGAGCTTTCACATACAATGTATTTCAAAGGACACAAGTGACATCATTCTAAAGTAAATCTAAACACCGTATAAAAATAGATTTCTTGTGGAAACTTCTATTCACCTAAAATATTATCTAATCATCAATGTTAGCTGAATTTTAAAGTATGAAGTCTGAATAATTTTGGCCTCAAAGATATTAAATTTTATTAAGTTTAATAGGATTTCTATTTGAGATTTGTATTACATTTCATTTTAATAAAAATAAGAAACTTTCTCTAATTATATATTATCATCTTAATAGTGTAAGTCTTACCACAGTCACATTTGAAGCTATTACTGTAACCTCTTTAGAATCACTATTTCAACAAGACCACAAATCCAATTTTTATAACAAGAGAAGTAGATGCAAAGAATCCTTCTGTTTTGTTCAAAGTGGTTAGATATTTGTTTTTCCAGCATGGCCACTCCCTCTTCCTTTCTTTTAGCATCCTTATCATTTGCTCAATTTTTCAGTACTGTGTACATGTGGGGGGAAAAAAAACAACTATATGGTTTGTTGAGACAGATTTTTTTTTCAAGGGGTGTTCCTTGTTTTGTTTCTGAGGTTAAAGACAAATCACCAGTACAGAAGGAATGGAGAGCAAGGTAGAATGAGGCTGGAAAATGGAACGGATGTTTAGGCAGCAATGAGATAGTTTGGGCAAAACGGTAGATGGTAGATTATTTTCTAGGAGTGTCAAGAGACATTTCGAGCAAGAGAGTCCATTCATAATATTTGTATTTTGAAAAAGATGGGTGTAAATGAGGCAGGGAATAAGTGTCATGATGGAGAGAGAGCACATAAGCAAAGCAATTAGGACAAGAATGTGTTTGTCTTGCTCAGCCCTGTTTGGACCTGCATAGTTAGAGCAGAGGTGAAGAATAATAGATAATATCAAGATGTTTTAGGTGAAATCAAAAGTGATCTTGGAAAATATGATTCAGATCCCTGGATGAACCATTTTTTATCAAAATCTTAACAGAATGATTAATGAAAGTGCCTGCGATTCATTTGAAAACTGCAACATTCAGAATTTCATGTCAGTGAACTAATATATAATGTTTATGACATGTATATTTTTTCTTTTTTTTTATTTTTAAATTTAAGTTTATTTATTTATTTTAAGAGAGAGAGAGAGTCCAAGGGACCGAAAGATAGGGAGAGAGAGAATCCCAAGCAGGCTCCCCACCATCAGTGATGGAGGACCCAATGTGTGGCTCTAACTCACAAAGCATGAGATAATGACCTGAGCTGAAATCAAGAGTTGGATGCTCAACCGACTGAGCCACTCAGGCACCCCAATAGTGTGTTTTTCTTGAAACAAGTTTCCAAGGGCTAAAATAAAATGGCCGGAAAAAAAGGTGATCTTGGGTAAATTAGATAGATATTGTCTGAGTTAGAAGAGGTTCAGAGAAGACTTTTCATCCCTTGCTGAATGTGGATGCTGATCCTCACTGAGCTGGGGGCATCAGAAGTGCATGTTCTTGAGCTCACTACAGCAGGAGAATGTAAAGAGAGAGATAATAAACTAGGCTGAGCTGTGATGAGTTTAAGTGCGGTCATGGTGTCAAGAAGGATGTGATAGCAGGACAGAAGGAAAGGAAGGTCAGAGAAGAAGTAGGAATCAGTGTAAAGTATAATGTCATCAAGGTCAAAGGAGAAAATAGTATGTCAAAGAGGACAGACCATTCAACAGTATCAAAAGCTGCTCAGAGATTAAATAAATTGTGTATCTAAGTGTACCAATTACACTTAGCAACAGGGAGCATGGGGCTTCCATGCACTGCTGTCGATGTGTTTCCCTGCAGTATCGTCTTACACTAGAAGCGTAATGGAGAAGGAAACCAGGAAAATCAGGCTTTCTCAATTTTATTTATATGTATATTGATCGGTCACAGCTGATACTTGCTTTAGACATTTATGTATTACTTTTTTGGTGTTTGAAAATTAGAACAAAAACTCACAAACAAAACCAAAATGGATAATAAAATAAAACAGCTACACATATCAATCCCTCCAGGTTTCTACCCTAAACCACAAAGAATAGAACCCAGTAACTTTAGTATCATTTCCTCGAAACTCCTTATTCTGAAAGATAATTTCATTTGGAGGAGTCACATTATCTTTGCCTTTTGTTTTCATTTATTACCATAAAACCATTCTTGTATGCTAAGGTAAAGGCTTAAAATGTTAATTGAAAAATGTTAATATACAGGTACATTTAAGGTATATTATGTAAAATAACATTTTACTTCTTCATGAAACAATACTTCCCTTTAAGTGACTTTATGAAAATGCCGTTTCTCCTCTGGGGTAAATAAGAGAGCATTCTAAATTTTACGCTCTCCCTCAGGACTAATGGCACAAAGGTGTTATTTAATATGTTTACTCCTTCAATTTTTATAGAAACTCAGCTGTGTTTTTACAGTTTTATCTAAAGGTTGCAGAATAATTTCTTAAGTTTGGTTTAAACAGCTATTATTTATAATGTAATTTTAATTTTTCATGACATTATAAGGGTTTTTATTGTTATTCAGAAGATATCTAGTCAACAGACTAAGAATGTAGTCATTTGTAATTTTGAAATAATGTTGGCTAATGTGCATGGTTACGATTTGCAAGGAAAATATCAGCTATACCAGTGATAGCAAAAGTTTACTTTAGAACTTTGTGTAATTCTGAAATAATGTTAAAAACTAACAGCTAAACAAGTTGTGAAACTAATATTTTAATATTGAAATATGTTTTAATTATTAGCTGTTTTTGGAGATGACTTGTATAAACATAGCCCTAGTTTTGCCACTAATTAACTGAGCAACCTGTACAGTCTCTTGTTTCTATATACACATCTATAATAATAACGCATCAACTAGAGAATAACTTCAGAGGCATCTGTAAAATTATGTTTTCTTATAGGATAAATATGATTCAGTATTTTGCAGTATGGTCAGATTACCTCTAAGTGTATATCAATTATCTGAAATCGGTGCTTGAAAACCAATGAAACTCACTCAGAACGGTAGATGTGCAAGTTTTGAGTTGGCTTATGTTCCATCAGGATTACCTTTTTACGATCCTTTTTAAATAGGATGAATGGGAGAGAATTTAAGGTGAGCCTTCATGGTGCGCTCAGAATTTGGTTCTCGAGGAAGGGATAGCTGGAGTTCTCTTTCCCTTCCAGGGATCTGACATTTCTTTCCCAACCTCATCGCATCACGTGTGATAGGGTCCAGAGCAGGCAGAAGAACAAACCTCAGTCACACTTGGGACACAACAAACCTTTAAATCAGGCTCTGACTCACCTCTGTCATCTACCCATAAGTCCACACATCACATAAAAGCAAGTAACTTAAATGAGTCTACCAACTGGACTGTTCCTGTCCAGGATAGGACTGTTATATCTTGGATATAAATTTCTTGATAAATAAGGATCAGGGTGGATTTGATGTGAGAGGTCGAGGGACTAGGAGAGAAAGGTGGAACTGGTGAGGAGCTAAGCACCAACCTGTTTGTCACCTGCCATATCTTACTTAACTGTGTGGGCTACTCTTGGTTTGGATAAAAAATGTTTCAATGAGAAGTATAGGGGTGCCTGGGTGGCTCAGTCAGTTGAGTGCCCGACTCTTTATTTTGGCTTGGGTTGTGATCTCACTGTTCGTGAGTTCGAGTCCCACGCTGGACTTTGCAGAGCCTGCTTGAGATTCTCTCTCGCTCCTTCTCTCTCTTCCCCTCACACGCTCTCTCTCTATCAAAATAAATGAATAAACTTTAAAAGAAAAAAAAAGTGCCACTAACTGGTTATCTTCCTAACTTGGGCCACCTCCTTTCTACCAAACTTGGTACCTACATATGATCATATAAAAAAGAATGAAGTGATATTTATGGGTAATAAAATCTGCTTTTAAAAATATTTGGGGGGAATATGTCAGGAGTCAGTATGGAATGTATTCAAATGCAAGCTGTATGACAGTTCACGTTTTGAAAACTCAGACCCCTTTAGAACTCCAGACACATTGGAATCATATATAAATAAATGAATAAATGAATGAGTGAATGATGTGAGAAAGGAAATATAAAAATGTTTCCCCAAATTTGAATGCCCTCCTAAATACAATAAATTAGTAAAACTCAATTTAAAAGTTCATTTTAATTTTCTTAAATAAAAAGAATACAATGGATTTAAAATCCTGACCAAACTGAAAGAGAAGAAAATGAAATATACTAACCCAGAATAAAATAGTCATTAGAATAAAGCCATCCCCAGGATGCCTGGGTGGCTCGGTTGGTTAAGCATTTGACTTACGCTCAGGTCATGATCTCACAGTTCATGAGTTCGAGCCCCATATCAGGCTCTCTGCTCTCAGCCCAGAGCTTGGTTTGGATCCTCTGTCTCTTTTTCTCTGCCCCAACCCTTGCTCCTGCTTTCTGTCTCTCTCTCAAAAATAAATAAACATTAAAAAATAAATAAGTCCTCTCCAAAATACTAAAGTTTATTATTTCAATCCGCATTACATAAAACTCAAAAATACTTAAAATCTCATATAATTTTGAACAAAGAGGGCAAGAGCTCTATCCCATTTCTTTTTCGATGCCATGGTTCCATCACATTCTGTCCTCCCAGATGTGGTTTGATTGACTGTGGGAGGAGGGGAGAGGAGTCATTTTAATACACTCATTTGACTGCAATTTTTAAACAAGAGTTTAACTCTCATATTTACGTGAATAATTATTATCTTCATTCTGTTAAAATATATTTGGACATGGAATATTTTGGGAAACATTTGGTTTGGTTTTCAAACACTAAAACGTGTTATCAAGCAAAATTAGGTGTTTGGTATAATTAATGACCATAGACTGGTTTAAAAATTATTTCCTAGTGAGGCTATTACCGTTCATGAAGATTCACTTAACACAATGACACATCATCACTTTCACAGAGATTATGCTTTTGATTTTTTTATCTTTATTTATTTATTTTGAGAGAGAGAGAGAGAGAGAGAGAGAGAGCAAGCACAAGTGGGGGATGGTCAGGGCGCGAGAGAAAATCCCAAGCAGGCTCCACACTATGAAGCCCAATGTGGGGCTCGGTCTCACAAACCATGAGATCATGACCTGAGCCAAAAATCAAGAGTCAGATGCTTAACCGACTGAACAACCCAAGTGCCCCAAGATTATTCTTTTGTTCATCCACATAAGAATTGTTTTCTGAGTATCTACCTTGTGCCATCTGCTCCAAAAACATCTACTGAACAAACATGAATGTAAAGCAATTCACTGGAAACACGCCTTCTTATCTGTGTTTCCACATTCTTCTCTTGAGTTTATTTAAACTTGCCTTTGACTAGAGGGACCACCCGTCCATCTTTGCCATGAGGTCTTATAGTAATTATAAACAAAATACCCTTTCAGTCTCAAAAGTGTCTCAGATTATATGGTTAATTATATGTTGATTATTTTAGTAAATAGATATGTATTAAATCTAGAAATCATTGGTCACTGGTAAATGACTATGCCTAGATAAGAGATAGAGGTAAAACCTCAAAAGTTCAAACTTAATTAGTATCTATATTCTGAATCAAATTATATCAGGAATATTTTTTTTACTTGGGAAAATAAGCAAATATAAGCATATTATAATTATATAAATATAATATTATAATTATATAAATATAAAAAATCAGCATAATCTCCTATATTTCATTAGGCAAATATGGCACTAATATTGGTGAAGGACACAAATTACATCCATAATTTGATAATACCATTGAGCACATTCTCCCTGTTATATATGCACATAAATTGCCTTGAAATCACCAACCAACCAATTTAACATAAAGGAAAGTAACTTGAGGGGTTGAGGGAGAGGGGATGGGCTAAATGGGTAAGGGGCATTAAGGACTCTACTCCTGAAATCATTGTTGCACTGTATGCTACTAACTTGGATGTAAATTTAAAAAATAATAAAAAAATAAAGAGGATTCAGGCAAATAAAAAAAAAGAAAAGTAACTTGATTTATTGACAAAGGTAAGACATTTTACTATAATAAATTAGGCAGTCTGTAGAAATAAATGATTTAAGTTAGAACAACCTCCTTTACTTAATCATAAAGATGAACTGAACGTATACATTAGATGATAATTCTACACCTCTGAATCGAATGAAGTGAGTTACTTGAGGATGCCGTTTGGGGCATTGAATTAGAAAGCTCTAAGTGGGATTTATACTAAAATAAATAGGAAGGTATTAGATGCATATTTGCTGCATTCAGCAAAAGTCTGTTTGTTGTTGTTTTTTTTCCCAGCAATAAAGGGCTATATTAGATAATGTCTTTGAGGTATAAGCAGCATATTTGGGAAACTATTTTTAAATAGCATAACATTTGTGAAGCAGGGTCACATGTAGCATCAGCTTTTCATTTCCAGCTTTCTATAAGCATCACATTCCAAACACAGTGACTCACCGCTTCGCCATGTCTGCCATAATCTCCCCCATTGTGGTCTGCCATTACCTAGTCAGTATCCTTTTATTCTGTACTTTTCAAGATGATTTTCTGACCTTTTCTGTAGGTGTTCTTTTTTTTATTCATCCCTAGAGGCACTTCTTACCTTTTCTCTACAAAATTAGATTCTCCAGTACACTGTAACCATCTCTTTCCACATAAAGTGAACTTCTCTCGCACAATTATCCTTTGCACTTATGGACTGAAAATCTATTTTTCCTCTTTCTATTGTCATCATAAAAGATCATGCACACTAAAATATATAGTTTAAAAACAGACAAATCTCATTTATAGTATTATTTAGGGATATCCATAAAAATGGGTTAAATTATAAGAGAAACAAAGAAACAGTAATGATAAAATAAGGGTAGAAGTTATGTTTTAGTGGTATGAGGGAAAAGGTCACTTTCTAGGGTACTAGGTATGTTCTTTATCAGAGGATAGCTAAACCTGGGGTTTGTTTGTTTTATAAGATACACATTGTTAAGCCTGCCAGGTAAAATAAAGTATACAACAATAAATAGACAAAAAACAGTGAACAAAAATTCACTGAAATGTGAATTTCAGTGTGACTTGGTGGCTCAGTCGGTTAAGCATCAGACTCTTGATATCGGCTCAGGTCATGATTTCATGGTTTGTGAGTTCAAGCCTCATGTTGGGCTCTGAACTGACAGCATGAAGACTGCTTGGGATTCTCTCTGCACCTCCCTTCCCCCAGCTTGCGCTATCTGTCTCTCTCCCTCTCTCTCTCAAAACAAATAAATAAACACTAAAAATGTGAATTTCAGATAAATATATATATCTGTAGGTGTATATTTGTGTGTGTGACTATAATAGCATAAGTATGTCACATGCTACATATAGAAAAATTTTGTTTCTATATATGTATATTTATCTATGTATATGCATATACATACATTAGGTACACACATAGACACATATATGTGTCCTGCATGCCATTTGAATGTAGTCTTTTGATTATTATACTGTAAAGAATGTTAATAACAATGAACCTAGTAACTGCTATCATAAAACCTAGAATACCAGCTGACTGAGAACATTCTGTAGAGCTGAAGTAAAGAATATTGTGCCTAACAGCACAAAATAGAAGTGAAGTAATGCTTTCTATTTAGTAATGGCTTAGTATCATCAAATAGGAAGATGTGAAAATAGTGAAAAACAGCCAAAGGAAAGTGCCCAAGACCCATTTACATCATTTCATCTAATGGTTGTGACATTATTGGTAATAATCCACATGCCCAACTGCTCATTCAGTTCCTCGTTCTGTATTTTTTTATTAAATAACACAATGGGATGTGGTAATGGGAACGTCATCCTCTTTGGTGTGAGAAATCATAGATTACAGTCTAAGTTCTTCCACCAGTCACTTGTGTGATCTTAGACTTGGATCTTAGTCATTCATGTAATTTCTCTTGAGCCTCAGTTTCCCTGAAGAAACCCACAGTTTGCCGTGAGGATTAAATCAAAAAGTTATGTAGAAAAACATTTGGTAACCTGAAACTTTCCTATGAAACAAAAGTTAGGTACAAATAAACTAACACATCGAAGGGTTCCTGGGTGGCTCAGACACTTAGGCCTCGGATTTTGGCTCAGGTCATGATCTCACGGTTCATGAGTTCGAGACCTGCGTTGGGCTCTGACAGCTCAGAGTCTGGAGACTGCTTCAGATTCTGCATCTCCCTCTCTCTCTGCTCCTCCCGTGTTCATACTCTGTCTCTGTCTCTGTCTCTCTCTCTCTTAAAAATAAATAAAAAAATAAAAAAAAAACAAAAAAATAACATCTTGTACAGATTGATAGATACATGCAGTTATGAATGCTTGATGATATTATTCTAAAGGGTAATGGACAAGAGAGATCAACCATGTAACATATTCCTGCTGTGGTTTCCTACAAAGTGTCAAAAGTAAAGGGTTTAAGGTAGGGGCTCCTTCTTCCTATTTAACAGAAACTTAAAACATCCTTCCTTTAGTGTATGTACCTAGAAGGATTAAGAATCCAAACGTAGAACAACATCCACTATTATCCGTCCAGCCAAAATTCCATATTGTTCTTCCATCATCTGTTTCCATCAGTGTGAAGACCAGATGGTTAGGCCACAGTGACCCAAGAATCCTGAATACATAAGCCTGAAAAATGAGAATCTTCTGTTTTTCTAGAGAAATCAGTGATCCTCAATGCCTTGTAGGGATAATCTTTTTTTTTTTTTTTTTTACATTCCTTGAGAAGATTAAAAAAACAACAAATGAACAAACGAGCAACAAACCACTTCAAATGTTTTCCAGATAGTGCAGACATGAGGGTTGTGTTGCAATGCCTGGCTAAATGGAATGTAGTTGATGACATTGCTGATGTCAAATATCCAAGAATCTCCTTCCTTTTTTCTAACTCTTCATCCTCTTTCCATTTTTCTTTAGCAATTGTAGTACTTTTTATCACCCTGAGACGCAGCAAAAAAGAGCCCCTGATCATTTCAGAGGAGGACGTGCGAGAGAATGTGGTGACATACGATGACGAGGGTGGAGGGGAGGAAGACACAGAGGCCTTTGACATCACAGCCTTGAGGAATCCATCTGCCGCCGAGGAGCTCAAGTATCGGAGAGATATCAGGCCCGAAGTGAAACTCACCCCCAGACACCAGACATTGTCCACCCTGGAAAGTATAGATGTCCAGGAGTTTATTAAGCAAAAACTGGCAGAAGCCGACCTAGACCCCAGCGTCCCCCCTTATGACTCTCTTCAGACTTACGCCTACGAAGGTCAGAGATCGGAGGCTGGGTCCATCAGCTCACTGGATTCAGCAACGACACAGTCAGACCAGGATTATCACTACCTTGGAGACTGGGGACCCGAATTTAAAAAGTTAGCGGAACTCTATGGAGAAATAGAATCGGAAAGAACAACTTAGGGGGTTAATTCTTGAAAACGTTCTAGAATTCACTTCCTGAGCAAGTGGAGATATAACCTCAGCGATGGCAAGGAAGACACGTGGAAACAGTACTTGGAACTGAGCAAGCTGTCCACAGCTACTGTAGAAACAAGTGCCCTTTTCATGATCGAAACTGGGTCATTATATCAGAAGAAAGTCAAATGGAAAAAAAAAAATACAGAGAAAAAGCTATTGTTCCTTGTGTATATTTTCAATTGCTCAATAAAGTCTGTGGTACCGTTTAATTAAGAATCCCTGAATGAAGCCAAACAATGATATTTGTTTCAATATCTTGTGATTTCTTTTCAAAGGCATAACTAAACCGAAAGGTTCAAAGTCAGTTAGGATTAGGGGTGGTACACTGCAAAATGAAGGCTTGTGCGGGTACTTGGGACCTCGTTTTCCACTTCTCTGTGTGGACTCTTGAGCCCCACACTCTGTTACCGTGCAAGCTCTAATTATTAGCATTGCGTTGTGTTCAAATGCCATGAGATTTATCCAGTACACCGGGCCACGCCGTCATGGACTTGTATGCACCATTTTCCTTTGCCCTCCCCACTTCTTTTCTCCATACGAAATTGATGGAACATGGGGACTTGCTGCTTGCTCTCTAATGTATGCAACTTCCGTGCACCACCTGTGCACTGCTCTGAAACACAGAGCCCACTCGGTCTCTCCTGCCTGCCCTCCTTTATTTTCACAAAAGAACCCCCCCCCTTGGTTTTTTTTTTTAAATGGATAGAATGAACGGTTTCAGTAAGATACACTCAGATAATCTGATATGTCAGGGAAAGATTTAATTTAACAAATAGCCACACACCTTATCCTGCATAAAACATTGGAAAACTCAATTATTTCTTCCAGTCCATTTGCTTTCGTACATTAAATCCGCGGTTTTGATCATTCTGATACCTAAAATTAGTTGTTGGACATTTCGCTGGTTGCTTTAGATGTCGGTCTCATCTTGCTTATTTATATGTACCTCACACCATAGCAATGTAATCTGAAAAGATGGTACTCCAATTTGCGTGATTCTTAGAGACTTTGAATTGACTGACCTTTATTCCTTACACACGTTCAGACTGTCCGCCTCTCACTGGCTGTTTCGTTCTTATCTGTTTGGGATCTATAGCAAAATGTATAAAACTGAAGCCAAAAATATAGGAGATTCATAGTTATTATCCTTGGAAACGTGCCTCAAAGTCTCTGAGCTTCAGGGTCCCAAACTGCACACTAGAGGTGGTGAAGACTTCCTGCCTATCTCCTGGGTTTGTGTGAGGATAAATAAGCATCTGTAAAAATGCTTTGCGCACTGCAAAGTGTTCTGTTATGTAAAGGCTTGCAGGCACTATCTGATTTTCTAATTCTATTAGCTTATAAATATATAGTTCCATACATTTGAATAAAATATTATATTACCGTGAAAGAATTTCATAAAACTTTCAACAGTAAAGCAAGTGCTGACTAAACATATAATACACAAGTTTAATTATTTTGGTATTTTCCCAAATAAACTAATTTTCTTCAAATTTCTTGGGTTTTTTTTTCCTAAAATTGTTTAGATAATATTTTGCTGTTGTTGCTATTGGTATTAAAATAAGCATAATGGTCCTGTCCTCCAAGCATTACCCTATTTATGTATTGCAGATAGATTGGAATTTGGAAACCCGCAAATTAATAGTTATATCAAAGAGGAATTTTTCCTTTGCTCTTTGCAATTTATCAAAATCTAGTGTCCTCAAAATTTACATGGCCTTTTCTGTCTGATTCTACCTATGTGCAAAATTTAAATTTTGCTTCTGTTTGCAACTGCCCTGTGCTATCATATTTCCGTTTTGAGGTATGGGAAGTAAGTAAATTTAACTTGAATAATTCTGTGTTCTAAGCCTGAGGAATAAAATTCAATTTAAGTTTTTTTTTTTACAACATTTTAGTTTTCCAGATGCTGCTTTATCATTTTTTATATAGTAATGGTGTGGAATCCCGTATAAAGCTGTATCAGAAGAAACACTCAGGGGCTTTGGGGAATAACCTCTGGAGACACATACTCTGATTATACTAATATTGGACTACATTCACTCTGGAAGTAGGGTACCCATTTGGAGGACAATTATGGATTCTGGTGTTAAGACTTTCCTATAGGCAAGGAGGAGCTAGAAGGTCAGGTTTTGGAACTCCATTACATTAGACTTTGGATTTAGATTTTTGATAAACTATTCACAACCTTTTTTTTTGCTTTGTTTTGTTTGATTTTGTTTGGTTTGTTTTCTTAGTATTCACCTGGTAACTTTACAGATGAGGGTTTGAAAGATGAAACTGTATCTGTACATTTAACCATTTACATAACAGGCAAAGTCCTCTACATGGTTTTGAGTACTAAAATACTTTCCTGATTTTATGAAAAAAAAAAAAAGCACCTCAGATCCATCTAATTCTATTTATTTATTTGTTTGTTTGTTTGTTTTTAAAGTTTTTCTTTATTTTGAGATAAAGAGAGAGAGCATGGGCAGGGGAGGGGCAGAGAGGAAGGGAGAAACAGAATCCCAACCAGGCTCTGCACTATAAGTACAGAGCCGGATGCAGGGCTTGATCTCACGAAACGTGAGATCATGACCTGAGCTGAAATTAAGAGTCGAAAGCTTAAATGACTGAGCCACCCAGGGGCCCCAGACCCATCTAATTTTAATTACACATTATAATAATAGATTTTGTCTAAGCCCATAAAATTAAATCTAATATGGAGGCAAAATAGTGCTTCCGTAGTCCTGAAATATTATGTTTCTGTGTTTATTTATTCTAGAATTTGTTAGTGTAAGGATTCCAAGTGCTATATTTATATGAACTCTGAAATTAGGCAATTATATCATTATAAGTGTGAATTAGATCTCATTTTTTAAAATATTGCTACTTTGAGTTAAGAAAAAAATGATAAATAAATGCTCTGCAAATATACTGAAGTAATTTTAACACTTAATATCTTGCTTTAAAAGCTCCAGTTTGTCAGAAGAAAATTCTCAAAGACTTTAGTGGGCAAAGAGCTTGTATATCAACTCTGAGTATTTAGTAGCGCAATTGGCTATAAATCATAATGTGACTCCATATAGAATCAACTATCGAATCACTCATGTCTCAAAAAACACATTTTGTAAGCCTTAGTTGATATTCACCCATCTAAATAAAATACAGCTTTAAAATAAACTTATTTCTAATAAAATAATTTTCTACAGACAGACCCTATACAAAATCACAATCTCTAATTCTGCTAATTAGAGAATATATAAACAATTATGATAAATTTTTATTCAAGGTTGTTTTTATGAGAATTTTTAAACTCCAAATAGTCTTTGTGGAAACACTGGAAAATTAATAGATCTTTCAGGAATCACTAAAGATGTATTGTCAGAAATTCTTTCTGTGAGAAATCTGTACAAACACAGATTTTAGGTAGAGACTGACAACAAAATTATCCTTAAAACAAGGCTCTACAAAAATTAACTTATGACTTTTTCTTTAACCTGGTACAAGTAGAAAAATATTCTGAGGGAAATTGCATTCATATGATCACACACACACACACACGGCTTCTTAAAAAAATATTGGAGAGTAAAAGAATTTTTAAAGTAGCGACTTGGATATTGATATGATCCAAATATGTGATGTATATACAAAATTTTAGTACTTAACATGTGAACAATTAGCCTTTATTTGGTATCCAGTCTCAGGCTAACCTTCAGTACTGTCAATTATTAGGGCTGATTCACAAGGATCTTTACACAGAGCAGATAAAATTGTTAGTTCTAAATCAAAATTGTATAAATGATGATTTAATGGACACAATGCAACCATTAAATACTAACAAGTACTTTAACTGAGATACTGTGTATACCACAATGTAGTCAGAAATATGGGTAGGAAGGGGAAGGTGTATTGCGTTCACCATTTTTAGCAATGTAGAAAGCTTCAAAATACAATTAGTCATCGTTTAATTTGTTCTTACAGACCTCCATAGGTTAGATTTCTTGTCTTCTTTTTGGTTTAGCTGAATATATAGAGAAAACAAACTGGAATTTAGTTAGACTCATTCATTTCAACAGCTATCAAGAAGTGCCAGCTAAGTGAGCATGGTAATATGTATACTGGGACACACATATATCCGATACTTCGGGGTAAGTCTTCTTTGCTTTTTAGGATGGACAGTGCTTGATTAGCTACTTAACAAATTAGAACTCTAAAGCTGATTATTCCAGAAAGAGGAAAGAGTCCCGTATTTCAAACTCAAAGTGTACTTAGCTTCAAGGTATGATAACATTCAATTAACTCACTTGGCTTTCAATTTCGAGAAATAGAACAAATCTCAGAATAGTTCTTGGGAGGTATGTGACTCAAATTTAAAGTTTCTCTCTCTCTCTCTCTCTCTCTCTCTCTCTCTCTCTCTCTCTCATCCTTTAGAATTAAAGACAAATTAAATATTATCTGAAGGAAATAAAACCGTATCAACTTTTATTTTCTACCTCATCTGCAGAAGGTAAATCTTTTTGCAACATAAATTTAGAAATCTCCTAAACCCGACAGCCCAAAGTAGCTCATGACCATCTGAAGATAAAACTAGCACAGAAGCCACTCTCTTTTCCAAAGATTCCAAATACATCATTTTTAAATGAAAATTCAGCACTCGTTAACATGTCAAAAGATGTATTCTTAACTTTTACTTGTATCAATGAAGGATGTAGTTTTGTTTTTAAATAAGGAAGAGGTCAGAGGAAAACAGAATGCATTCTTCTTTGAAGCATTAATACAGGGGGGAAAAAAGTGTTCTTAGGCTAGTAAGGAATTATTACATTTATCTACTTTACTGAGTCTACAAAAATGAAGGGTTTTTACCCTTCAACACTATAAAGACATCAAACCTATTTTAGTAATGATTCATTTTTAAAGTCTTAGGTGAGAATGAATGGAGAAAATAGGCATTTAAGGACTCTCAAAATTATATCCTGTGAGGAAGGCATGTGCCATTTATAGATTAAAGTGGGTTCACCAAATGGTTTAGTCTTATTGCCCAGCAATATTAGCTTGGAAGTAAGAAAATGGGCCATAATAGTTAGTGTCACCCAAATAATTTCATCAAGGCGATTTTTCACATGTCAAATGCGTCAAATTCTTACTCTAAATCATCTATCATTTCAAAGTGCTTTTTCAAATGTGTTAGATTCAAACAGAAATTCTCTCAATCTAACATTTATTAATTAAGTTCTTCTAATCATGCAGTACATGGAAGATACTATTCCAGGAACTGAAAAAAGAAATATATATATATATATATATATATATATATATATATATATATCCTGATGGTAGGTGTTATCAGCAGTGAAATTAGAGTCTCACTTCAGAGTTAAGGCTGACATCTAAAAAGCTATAGACAATATAATATAAAGCAAAAAGTGGCAAGTGTTCTAAAATAGACTTGGATGCCATACTAGGAAATGTCCCAGGATCACACTTACAATGTGTCAATACTGACAACCTGGAAGGACCCTATAGGACAGGGGAATGATACAGTGCGGGGGGAGTAGAATAGAGGGGACAGATTGTACAAATGTAGAAAAGTAGATTATTCTATATGGAATAGAGGATTCATTCAGGGAAATAATGATAATGCAAGATGTTATGAAAACTTGGATTTAGATTTAAGGTAATTGAATGAAATGTACTCATTAAGCAATGTAATTGAGTTTATTTTTCCAAAAAACAGAAGAGTGATGGTGGCCAGACTTCTCTGTTAGGTATCTGAGTCTTTTATTAAGGTCGATGATTCAGTGAAGACATATTAAAGAAAGATTCCAGAGTTATGTATACCAGCAGAAGAAATATTAGACCTACTTTAACTCATTTCCAAAGGATAATTACTTATTTTAGGAATATATCTACAGAAAAAAAGTCATAGGTGATGTGCATTTCAGGTTTGATTTTTGGTTACTTAATCAATTTATTCATTATAATACAAATAAAATGAGGGCAAGAAATACTTTTAAGAACAATATTTATTCATATAAATTTATTCTTAACTGAATAAATGTATCTATTATAATCATTGTTTGAGACAGAACAATATTTCAAGGTAAAAAAATAATATTCAAATACCAAAGACTGAACAGAGGCCTTATTAAAACTATGAGTTATTTTTAATAATTATTTTTAATACCTAATAAAAGATGTCACATACTCTAGTGTTTCATTAAATAAAAATTTCCATTTGGATTTATTTTTAAAAAGTGGCTATTATGCAACAGAAAGCTTCAAAAATTTGTTAATATCACAGGTAGACTTAGCCTGAAAGCCCAACTTTTATACTTTCTATTTCTCACTTTTTCTTCCTTCACATTTACTTGCCTTTTTTTTTTTTTTTTTTTACGACCCTGAGTAGCTATGTTTGGGCAATTTCTATATTTCATGTATTTTTCAGAACAAATTCAAGAAAATGTTTTTCAGAAATAGAAAGTAGTTATCATGTTATTTTCAGGGTTTTGATTTTCAATGCATTTTCTCCCCCTCTGTCACTAATCACGCTCTTCCTCACCAAAAAGTAATAAAAGAAAATTGCCTTCAGAAAAATACTCTGTGAAAATCACTTTTTGAGCTTGAGGTTTCATTCCATGATGGGATTGGGTTTTGTCATTCTTGCAGCCCTGTGCATCTGCAGACCCTTGGGATTCATTCTATCTTCATTCGGTCCAAGGTAGCTGGGGCAGGGGGAACATCATTTTTGTTCATTTGAAATTTATTTCAAACATTTCAAAAGGCTTTGAATATGTTTATTAACCATTGATATTATAAATTAAAATAAAGCTTTACTCTTTGCAAATTATTTTCAATATCATGCTTTAAACGTTTAAAGTATAATCATTTACAAAAATAAGTGTAATTTGATCCATAACCCTTTCCTTCATTTGAAAGAAAACTTAGATAATTGTTTTTCTGAAAGAATTAACACCGAGTAAATCTCCCAAATTGATCACCTGAGTTATGTTTTCTGTTTCTGATTGCACACATTTCACAATGGTTTGACAATGATAGTATGTGACAACCAGCATATCAATAAAATCTCACAATTAAAAATTACTTTTAATTGTATCTAATAGTTTAGGCTGAGTGCTTAACCTTCTTTTAATTTGTATTTCACTAAATTCTCCTCAGAATATGATTTCTGAGACATAGAAATATATACACTCCTTCCCCTTACTCCTACCATTTGTCATTTTCTTTCATTCAGCCAATCTTAAATCAGTCACCTGCCTCATCCGTATCAGTTTCTGTTTTGGAGAATCAATGATACAAGAAAGTGAAATTCTTCATTGGGACAAACCGTCTTGAAAAAAAACAGGTCACAACTCAACTTTCTTGATTCCTACTCAATGTCTTGAGTAAAATATGAAACTGGACAATATTAGTGGGGGGAAAAACCTTAGGTTTAAGAATCTAGGATTCAGAACACATAGTTATGAATTTCTGACTGTATGTACTTGTATGAGTTTAAATGTCAATGTAAACATTGTTTAAATTCTTCTTCAGTTTCAAATAAAAATAGTAATATCTTAAATTTATCTCACAGACTGTTAGGAATGCCAGATGTGGTTTTTTGTGTATAAAATATAGAAATGACTACATTTCTTGGCAAATTGAGTAATCTTATTATAATGTTTTTTTTTCTTTTTCTTTCTTTTTTTTTTTTTTTTTTTTTGGTCCCTTCAACCTTCCCCAGTCTCTGGCCTCAGAAAATTATGACTTGGGTTATGTATTAAAGGAATGAAGGCTTTACATAGCCTCAACACAGGCTAAGCACAGAGATACATTCTCCATCTAAGGAGACAAAGAAAAAGAGCCATTCCAATATTAGCCCACTGGATCCTTCTTTTCCCCATGCAGAGAACAAAAGAAATTATAATCTCTATTTAACTGTATGTATTAGATTTCCCTCAATTACATTAGTACACAAAAATCTAAACATAAGATTAGACTAATACATTAGCACTGTTATGAATTATACGTACTCTTCATTAACTTCTCTGTTTCAGAATATATTTTATAAACACCAGTTTCTCTTGTTACATAATTATTAAAAATATGAAAAATAATTCTCATGATTTTTTGAACGAACAACAAAAGTGTTTAGAGCAAGGATATTTGGCAGTTTATAAAAACTCTTAAAATTCAAAGGAAACAAAACTCATAGCATAGCCATGGGATATATTTTGCATGAGCAAAGAAACACACTTCTTTGACCTCTGGGAGGTCTTTGGGGAAAATTACAGGAACTCTATCATGTACAAAAGCACTATTCTATTATATAATAATTAATAAACAACCCAGAATAATAGTCTAAAATCACCCAGTGCTTGCAAATTCTTGAAGAGAATAGACATGATGCCGAACATAGAAGAAAACCTGCATCTTCTTTGAAATCTATCTTCCTCTCTATTTTACCCACAAGCCAGGAAAAGCTGGATGTTGATTGTTATTAATACATTATTCATTGTGATATAGTTGTATCTCCAATAGAGAATAGAGCTTATTCTCCAAATTCAATCAAAGAAGAATGTTCCTATTTAAGGAGGCATTGAAAAAAATAAAATGATTTATTAAGGCTACTTAATTGTCAGACAATAAAACTTCATATTCTACATATAGGAAAAGAAACATTTGTTTTCAGAAAAGATAGCTTCCTTTTGAAGAATTAATGTCAGCATATTTCATTAGGACACAGCAAGTTAAGAATATTAATGCAGGTTTTTTTTGGAAACAACGGCACATTTTGAGGAACTTTTGGATTTCCTCTCTATCCCAATCATACACCAGCCCTTCTCTGTTAAATGACAACCTAATCTTCTTGTTCACTGAAAGGTAGATGTCACTAATTAAGTAAATTAACGGAAGTCCACATCTTTATCTTTCCCAAGCCTCATTTTGCTTCAACAAACAAATTTGACATCTAGGACATTTCAAAAGTCCCTCTGGAGTCTTCTTCAATAGCTATTTATTTTTTTCTCAGTTAAAGATTTTTCTCTCTAATTTTCATTCAGCCTTTACTCCACAAAAACCATTGAAGATTTTTTTGCAAAGCAACATAGAAAAGGAAAATCATAGTGTTGGTGAAGTAATACAGTTTTCTGAGAGTGTTACACCCTGGCACATACTCACCGATTTTTGCCAGGGCGTCTTAAAGATGAGTAACCAACAGCCTAACCAGGATACACCTAATTCTTTGAAGAAAACATTAAATAATGAGGGAACTGAATTTTTTCACCCCCCAAATAAAAGTTACGACAATATTTTCATAGAACAGAACCTGACTATACAGTAAAGGAAGTAAACAAGGGATTGTGGGAGTTTTTTTTGTTTTTTGGGGGAGAGCTTTTTGGAGTATAGTTGACACACAATGTTATGTTAGTTTCAGGTGTACAACAAAGTGAGCCAACAATATTACACTGTGCTCAACCCAATAGCACATCCTTCACCTCACAATGCAATTACAATATCATTGACTATATTCCTTATGCTGTGCCTTTTATTCCTGTGACTTAACTTGTTTTGCAAAATGTTAGTGACCATGTCAAGATTAAAGCCAGAGGTAGGTAGAAAGAGATTAGACTATTTGGAGATTTTTTCATCTCCTAGTGGGGGCGACTAAACATCCTTATGCAGCATGAGGGAGTGTAGAGACAGGGATTTCACTCTATTCAGTCATCCTTTTAAATAAAAACACTTCCTGGGGCTCCTGGTGGGGCCAGTCTGTTAAGCATCAGACTTCAGCTCAGGTCATGATCACACAGTGAGTTAGAGCCTTGCGTCTGGCTCTGTGCCGACAGCTCAGAGCCTGGAGCCTGCTTCAGATTCTGTCTCCCTCTACCTGCCCCTCCCCCATGCTCGCTCTCTCTCTCTCTCTCTCTCTCTCTCTCTCTCTCAAAAATAAATAAAACATTTTAAAAAATTTAAATAAAAACACTTTCCCACCACTATGCATAGGGGCTGACAAAGATCAGTTTGAAAAATCAAATGAAAACAAGGAGCATAAAAACCCTCAAATCTATGAAGAATGAAAATGCCTCATATTATCCAAATTATTACAACAAAGGACTTCAATAAATTAGGACAGATAGCTAATGGTAGTCACTTTCTGTATGACCTTTAGAAAGCAAATTTTTGTTAATGAGACAAAGCACTCACCGTGGGTCTCTCCTTAGGAAAGTTTCTAGTGTTGAATTTTCAGACAGAAATTGGAAGAAGAAATAAAGCTACCCTGAAGGATTCATCTGTAAAATAATCTGGGTCTACACAGGGGGAGGTGAAAGTGGAGAAGAGTGAGAGTCTTAATTCTTGGTTCAATTGTTTAGTATTTGTAGGAATATTCAGATTTTCGAATTCTTCTTGAGTCAGTTTGGGTAGAATGATACTTTTGTAGACATTTGGTTTTTTTTTTTTAATGTTTTCAAATCTTTAGCAAGAAGGTATTTGTATTATCTTACTATCTTTTTAATACAGAGTGCATCTGTATCTCTCTCCCTTTTTTCAAATTTGAAACAATTTTGTCAAATTTATTCAACTTTTTTTATTTTTTCTATAGCATAGATATTAATTTTCTAAATTCTGCTCTCAGCTTCATTCTTTTTAAAATTATTCTGCTTTATTTGGCTTTATTCATTAATCTCTATCAAATACTTAAAGTTTAAAACCCAACTCATTTAAATTAAGATTTTCTTATTTTCTAATATTAGTCTTCCAAGATACACATCTCTTCCCCAACTGTTTTATCTGTATCTATCAGGGCAATACTCTCTGTTATAACAGACAAAATGCAAATCTCAGTGGTTTACCAGAATAGAAGTTTATTTCTTGCTCTGGTAAAGTCTGTGTTCTCAATTTACAGTTGGCTCTTCCCAGGCTGTGATCCATGCATCCAGTCACCGTCCATTTTCTATTTCTGATACCCCCTAGGACTTGGAATCCAATGTTCTATATCCAGTTGCCTTCATGAAAAAGAGACTGATCCACTCATATTCTACTCAGGGAGATCTGGTACTATAGCTTGCCTGGATGCAAGAAAAGGGTATGAAATGTTACTGCATATGGCTCATTTGGGGACTGGTCATGTATGAATCCTTTGCCTACACATGTCCACATTCTAGACTCCCAGTAGGAAAGAAAATGGTGAGAATAAATCATGTTATTTTTTCACCACCAGTTTAGGTACTATAAACCATGCTTACCATTTAGGGAACAGTGGGAAGTCTTCCAAAGTCCAACCCCTCAGATGGTATCCAAGGGGCCAAACTGCAAGCAGATCTTTGTAAGGAAAGCACTCATAGGTTTACTATGTGCATTGTTTCCTGAAAACTTGCTAGGTCTTTTTGTGAGAAAGTAAACAATTTCCCACCATTAAATAGTTTAGATTTGGAGTGGGGGGGTTGTAAATGTTATTTATTAAGGTAAGGAAGTTCATGATTATACCTTGTTTGCTGAGAGGTTTGTTGTTGTGTTGTTGTTGTTGTTTTAATCACAAATGTGTGTATTACTCAGGGTTCTCTAGAGAAGCAGAACTGATGGGGTGTGTGTGGGAGGAGATTGATTATGAGAAATTGACTCAAGCAATTATGGACGCTAGTTAGTACAAAATCTGCAGTGTGTCCAGCAGGCCGGGCATTCAGGAGAACCAATGGGGTACAGATGAAGTCCAAAGGCATTCTGCTGGAGAATTATCTCTGCTGGAGGTAGCTGGTCTTTGTATTTCATTCAGGCTTTCAGCTGACTGGATGAGGCTACCCGCATTGTGAAGGAAAATCTGCTTATTCAAAGTTCACAAATTTAAATGTTAATCTAATCCTAAACATCCTCCAAGGGATACACACAAAAAAACCATAATGGGTATCGGATTTTGTCATGCTTTCCCTGCCTCAACTGATATGGGTACATGACTTTTGTTTTCTTTCGCCTGTTAATATGGAAGATTCCACTGATTGATTTCTAAATGTTACAATTCTTGGAAATTAGAAATAAATTTCACAAGTCATAGTGTGTAATTTTTTTATACTGTTGTATGATAAAAATGTTGTCTAACCTTTGTTCTGGGCTTCTAAGATAGACCTTCTAAAACTTTTGAATTTTCTGAGTGATAAGAATCTTTGTTATTCATTGAGGCCCCTAGAATCACACCATAGTTAATACTAATAAAGTAACTTATGAGGGGCTTCCAAAGAGTTTCAGCATGAGTAAAGAATAGGAGCTGACATACCAATAAGACAAATCATGTGATCAGATGATTGGATCTTTGAGCCAGGTGCTATCAGCTCAAGTTCTGGGGAGTGGAAGGGGATGGGACATTATATATAGTCACTTAGACAAAAATTCAATCATACCTACATAATGGGACCCCATAAAAGCTCTGGACACCAAAACTCAGTTGAGTTTTTCTGGTTGGTGATCACATTGATGAGTCTGGAGGAGCATATGTTCCCATTCAGCAGGATGAGGACTTGAGAGCTCCACGTTTGGGATCCTTCTTGACTCCTCCTGTAGGTGTCTTCATCTGGCTGGTCCTAATCTGAATCCTTGAAAATAAAATGGCAATTGAAAGTATGGCATTTTTTTCTAAGTTCTGTACATTGACCTATTAAATTATAAAACCTGACAGAGTTGTGGGAATCCTAGAATGTATAGCTATTTGGTCAAAGTGCTAGTAGAATGGAGACCTGTGAACTGGTGGCTGGTGTCTTATTTGAGAGCAGTCTTGTTGGGGACTGTAGCCATTACCTGTAGAGTCTGGACTAACTCTGGGCAGTTAGTGAAAGAATTGTAGTACTGTATATATCACATGGCCAATTTGCTAAAACTTTGCTAAAGGTTTTTGCGTCTATGTTCATGAGATATATTACTCTGTAGTTTTCCTTTCTTGCAATATCTGGTTTTGATATTAAGATAATGCAGAATTTATAAAATGAGTTCTGAAGTGTTCCCTCTGCTTCTGTTTTCTGAAACAGATGTTCGAGTATTTCTGTAATGATTCCCCACGTGTTCAGTAGAATTCACTAGTGAAATCAATTAGTTCTGGTGTTTTCTTTTCTGGAAGATTATTAATTATTGATTAAAATGTTTTAATAGATGTGCCTATTGAAAATATTTTTCATCTTGTGTCAGTTTTAGCAGCTTATATATTTTAAGGAATTGCTTTATTTCAAAAATTTGTTAAGAGTTAATTATAATATTTATCCTTACAATACCCACATGATAATCTCCGCTTATATCGCCCTTCTTTTCTTGTACGCTGTCTACTTTTCCCATTAGTGCCCTTTTCCCCTTAAGTCTTTTATATTCCAAAACCTTTGTCATGTCTGGGTTTGATCTGTTGAGATTGTGTGTTTGCTTCCCTTTCAATATGTCTGGTAACTTTTGGTCAAAGACCAGGTATCAGAAACTCAGGTAAGTAGGTCTTTAGTCTGACCAGGAGTTGGATATTGTTGCATGTTTATGTTACCTGCACAAGCCAGAGAATTCAAAATCCTCTAGTGACCTTGTTTTAACGTTTCCTGTTCTCTTGAACTCCTCCTTCAATAGAACCTGTGTCTTGCAGTTTGAATCCACTGTTATTAAACTGTAGCCTTGTTGATATGGAGGTAAGAAGTGGGGAAGGAGAAGTGTCCTCTAATCTTATGATTCAATCTTTGCATTTTAGTCATCTGGGCTGTGATATTTTTCACAAATTCTTCTTAGATCACCCCCTTTCTTTAGCCCTAGAGAATGGAGTCAGGTAAATGCTCTTCCCCTAGGTGGCATAATACTCTCATAAACCCTTCCCTGCCCACTTTTTTTTGTTACAAAGAATACTGTGTACTTATTTCTTGATGGTTGATTTTCCCCTCACCTTGCTAGAGCCAGGAAGATTTATTGGCCCGTTGATGTTGTAAAAACCTGATAAAGTTCCCATAAGTGAAATTCACAAAATTGTAGAACCGCCAAGGCTAGGCCCCCAGGAGATTCTCATTCTGGTTAAAATCAACATCTAGCAATTTGTCAAAATTGCCATCTAGTGTCCCCTATCCACTCGTACTCCAATGGCTTCCAATGCAGACAAGCAAATCTTGGCTGTTATTTTGTGTATTTGCATGTCTCTCTACATTTCTGGGTGGCACTGTGTCCTGAGGTCTTCCTCTGCTAGGTCCAAACAAAGTTATGGATTTTTAGTTTATTCAACTTTTTTTTACTGCTTTTATAAGGGTAGGAGTAATGACTTACAAAATGTTCACATGGCAGAGCTAAAACCAAGAGTGACTGTTCTTTTTTTTTTTTTTAATTTACATCCAAGTTCGTTAGCATATAGTGCAAAAATGATTTCAGGAGTAGATTCCTTAATGCCCCTCACCCATTTAGCCCATTCCCCCTCCCACAAACCCTGCGGTAACCCTCTGTTTGTTCTCCGTATTTAAGAGTCTCTTATATTTTGTCCCCCTCCCTGTTTTTATATTTTTGCTTCCCTTCCATTATGTTCATCTGTTTTTTGTATTCAAGTCCTCATATGAGTGAAGTCATATGATATTTGTCTTTCTCTGACTGACTAATTTCGCTTAGCATAATACCCTCTATTTCCATCCACGTAGTTGCAAATGACAAGATTTCATTCTTTTTGATTGCTGAGTAATACTCCATTGTGTGTATATATATATATATATATATATATATATATATACATACACCACATCTTCTTTATTCATTCATCTGTCGATGGACATTTGGGCTCTTTCCATACTTTGGCTATTGTTGATAGTTCTGCTATAAACATTGGGGTGCATGTGCCCCTTCAAAACAGCCTAACTGTATCCCTTGGATAAATACCTAGTAGTGCAATTGCTGGGTGGTAGGGTATTTCTATTTTTAATTTTTTGAGGAACCTCCATACTGGTTATTTTTAAAACACTCATTTTTCCATCGTACATTTAATAAGCCCCTTTATTCATTTAAATAGATTAATTGTATCTGTTTTCATTAATTTATTGTTTTATTTATTTCTAAAATCCTTAGTCTTCCAGTCTTTGAGGTGACTCTGCTGATGTCTGAGGAGCGGAAACAAGCTATTCCTCAAATTTCCAGCCAAATGCAGATTTGTGAGCAAAATAAATGATTGTTGTTATTGTGAACCACTAAATTTAAAGTGATTCATTGTGAATTAATAAAAACTAGAATATGCAGATTAAGGGAAGATTTTTGCTGTTATCCTCTACAGTACTAGAGTTACTATTAACCAAGAGCTATCTCAAACTAAATAATCTTTGATGACACTTGGCATGTTAGGACCATTTCCAACCTTGTTTTATGGATAACATCATTCTCAATTCTTAAAGGAAGGTTTTTGTTGATCTGAATCTTTGATCCAGAATCCAAACTGGGATGGGCTATTCTCATTCCTGTCTCCTTTTACCATGTGATCACTGATGTTTCACTCTTCCCTAGTCCTAGACTTATGAGAAAGTTTCTAATCTGAATTTCTAACTTGCATGAGGCCCTAAGTTTTGTTTGTTTGTTTGTTTATTTGTTTGTTTTTGTCTCCTTGTAGCCCTTAAAACATCATTTCCAGGTCATCAGCTCAGGGCAGAAGCCCGTGGGACACTGCTAGCTGGAGGGCTTGTTTCCCTTTCTGGATTCAAGTTTTTTCACTGTTTGGATCCTGTCAGGATTTCCTTTATATAATTGTCTGCTCAGCAGTGCCTTTTAAAAGTATGTCTTCATATTTTATTAATATTTGAAGTGTTTTGCACAAAGAAGCTTGTTTTCTTTTTTTAAGATATTATATTCCCTTGTTGCTACAAAGAGAATTAGTTTGCTTTTCTAGCCTCTTATTTTAAAATTCTTATTTCAGAACAATTCTCTAAAGGCCAGTGACCGATCATGCCTGCTATATCTCAGAAGAAAACTGCTTTTTATAATTCTATCAAACCTCAAATTAAAAGGAAAGAAATGAAAAGGGAATGGTGAACCATATCCAACAATTTTTAGCTTGAGAATATATTCTTTTCTGTCACTTGCTTCTTCTTCTTCTTTTTTTTTAACATTTAGATGGATATGGCAAATAACTAACCTTTAGTGAGGGTTTGAAGGGGTCATAAAGCAATTTGCTTTCGTAGTAGTTCATTACTGTCACTTCATAGTAGAAATTCTCATCACAGTTCACACTTACCTGGGGAGCATCCTCCTTCCTTAATCCATGAAAAATGTGCTTTTACCAAAAAAGTATGAAGAACACCCTCTTAACTCATTTACTCGGTTACTTCATGTGCTGAATACATATATGTATACACACACTTACACACATACACAATTTAGTACTCCCTACAATATTTAATCACAAATCCCTCCTAAACCATGTAAATAAATGCGTTGATATCATCATCCATTAAAATAATTCATAAAATCACCTTTTATGTATGATGTTAATTCTAAGTATTTAATATTTTAGGTCACATTTTCATTATTATATTACTAAATTCATTGTATTATGATCTGAGAATATGAAAAAATATATATAATTTTTGAATATTTAAAACATAGCCAATGGCCTGATAAATATTTTAAATACTTCACAGATATACAACAAAACATATTCTAAGTTCAAAGAATGTGATGTTTTATACATTGAAAAGTGTCTGGTTATATATTATCACAAACACATTTTTTTTCCAGGAGCAACCTTACATGGTGTTCCATTCAAGATCAGTTTTCAGTATTTTAGATGAGAATTCTGATACTAAATTATTTTGTTTTCTAATAATTTATTGTAACTAAATGGCAGTTTGTGAGATTTTCTTGAATTTAAGATGTTTATTGGGAATACCTGAATTTGCATTATTTTTCACTATTTTAGTTTTTCAAACTGAAGGCATTGACATTTCTCCATCTTGTAAGTATTGTCTTTCATTATTTAACTATTTCTCTCTTCCATCTGCTCCTTTTCTTCTCATAACAATATTTTTATTAACATATGTTACTGAAACTCATTCCTCCATATTTTTTTCTTTGTACTTTTAGTTTAAATTTTTAGATATCTTCAGTTTGCTATCAGAGGCCAGTAATTTAGGTATTGATGGTGATTACACCCTCCAATTTTTCTGTTTTTATTGGGGTATTTTTTGTTGATTTTAAACTATAGGAGATCTTTGTATGATTACTCTTGAATCTTTTTAAATACTGCCAACACAATTAATATGCAGATGTAGTCTCTCTCCTTCAGTGACTGTCTTGATTTAGACATTATATTTAGTGGTGCCTCTGTCTTTATACTAGCGCTATCCAATAGAAATAAAATATGAAATAAAGTGTTAAAGTAATATACAAATATGCCAAACATTTATATAAGCATAAAAAATATAATTTTACATATTGTTAGTTTCCATATTGAAAACAACTAATAAGAGAAAGGTACATTTAATTTTGATATCATGCTTTAACTCAATAGATAAAAGATATCAAATATATCAAATAATCACTTTAATATGCAATCAATATAAATATTAATATGATACTTTATTTCTGTTACATGTTTTAAATGTTTGTGTGTTTTAAATTTAAAGCACATCTCAATTCAGTCATTAAACTTTCATCATTTAAGATGAAATGTAATTTTCAGTCATGCCAGACACATTTCAAATGCTTAATAGCCATTTGTAACTAGTGGCTACTATTTTAGACAATTTAATTTTAGTACTTGACCACTTCATGTGTTGTTATTTCACTTTTTTTTTTCTTGTATTCAGTTCTGGGTCTTAGAGTGTAAGGAGAAAGTTCTCATTCCAGCATCTGTTTTTTTTTTTTTTTTTTTTTTTTTTTACAGGATTAAGACAAGGGAAGCCTCAGCTGACCTATTTACTATCTTTCTCTTCAGTTTTTGTGAGGCCAGAGACAACAGGAATTTTGAGGCAAGACCAATATCATAGGTCCCTTGGAGGCAAGCTGTGAAAAAATACACATAGACACACAGGCATGATCGTCTCAAAAAATATATACATATGAAGAGAATTAGGGGAAATTCAACAGTCTTTAATGATAAAAATCTTTTGGGAAACCAAGAACAGAAGAGATTAAATTTAATGAAACCTCATTACTGAAAATAAAAGTAGAAATGATTAATTTTGTTGTGATATCTATTAGGAGCAAGAGTAGGACACACATCACTGAATCTGCTATTCAATATATGAAAGGTCTGCTAGAAAGAAAGAAAAGAAAGAAAGAGAGAAAGAAAGAGAGAAAGAAAGAAGGAAGGAAGAAAGGAAGGAAGGAAGGAAAGAAAGAAGAAAGAAAGAAAGAAAGAAAGAAAGAAAGAAAGAAAGAAAGAAAGAAAGAAAAGAAAGAGACAAAAAAAAATAATTTTAATGACAGGAATTGCAGAGGACAGAAGCTGCCTGTTATTTGAGGTCCTTTGATTCTCCAGGTAGAACATCTGAGAAAATCTAGAAACAACTTATTAATGGTTAAAAAAAATAGTAATATTGCCAGACACAAATCAATGGGGGATAAATGTATATATTTTTAAAAAATAAAAATAAACAGTTTTTAGGTGCAGTACTAATGAAAAGTTATTATTCTAAATTAAATGAAGAATTCTCAAGCCTTGTTTTTATTACCTGAATTCTGGATCAGTTCCCTTGAAATTCATATTTGGATTCTCCATAAATGTGACCTTCAACTGCTAATTACAGCACTCAACGTTTATGGTCAGATATTTCCATATTATAATATATAGAAAGATGACTTTAGGCGCATTGTAAGCATGAAGGCAGCATGTTACCAACTGTCAAATTTTGAGTGTGTCTTCTAAATAGTTGTTCACAAAATATATGTAATGCTTTATCCCTTAGCAATATACCTATTCTCATTAGGCTTTTGCTATCAAGTTTTGGACACTGCCTTGGTGGAAAGATGGACTCTATGTCTTACACTTCCGTGTTTGTGGATCAACTAATATGTTTCTCCTTCTAATCAACAGTCTCAGATGTCCTTTTTTTAATATTTATAATTTATTTTTGAGAGAGTGAGAGAGTATAAGTGGGGAGCTGCAAAGAGAGACACAGAATATGAAGCAGGCTCCAGGCTCTGAGCTGTCACCACAAAGCCTGGTGGAGGGCTTAAACCCACGAACCGTGAGATCATGACCTGAGACTTACTCAGACACTTAACTGACTGATCCACCCAGGCAGCACTGCAGTCTCAGATGTTCTATTGACAGTGTATCAGAGTAACCAAAAATTGTGAAAATTTATCTCTGGATCATGTGTCATAGTGCTATTTAGTATAATATTCACTCACCAATAATGGAAATTTCAATAATTTATGCTTCCCAATACAGTAGCCACAAGCTACATAAAGTTATTGTGTAACTGAGGAGCTGAATTTTTAATTTTATTTAATTTTTTGGTTTAAATTTGCATAATCATGATCATTCATGGCTACCATATTAAATAGCATAGCTATAGATCAACACAGCCATTAGAAAAAAATGTATCATCTATGGGGCACCTGGGTGGCTCTGTCGGTTCAGTGTCCAACTTCAGCTCAGGTCAAGATCTCCCAATCCATGAATTCAACGCCCTCATTGGGCTTAGCTCTAACAACATAGAGCCTGCTTGGGATTCTCCCTTTCTCTGTCTCTCTCTGTCCCTCCCCCACTCTCTTTCTCTCAAAATAAACTTTACAAAAAATGTATCATCTAATGGTGTATTCCATGTTTAAATATTAATATACCCTTTTAAAATTTGCCTTGTTTTATGCCAAATAGTCAAACTAATGTTGAAAAAAAAAAAAAAAACAACCAAAGCTGGAGACATCAGAATTCTGGACTTTTGTATGACAAAACTGCAATTATCAAGACAGTAAGGTAGGGGAACAAACACAGAAACTTAGATCAATGAAACAGAATAGAGAACCCAAAAATGGACCCACAAATGTATGCCCAACTAATCTCTGACAAAGCAGGAAAGAATATCCAATGGAGAAAAGAGAGTCTCCAGCAAATGATGTTGGGAAAACTGGACAGTGACATGCAGAAGAAAAAACCTGGACCACTTTCTTACACTATATACAAAAATAAACTCAAAATGGATGAAATACCTAAATGTGGACACGAAGTCCTCAGAATCCTAGAAGAGAACACAGGCAACATCTTTGATCTCAACCACAACAACATCTTTCTTGACCTGTCTCCAAAGGCAAAGGAAACAAAAGCAAAAATGAACTATTGGGACCTACCTCATCAAGATAAAAAGCTTCTGCACTGAGAAGGAAACAATCAACAAAAGTAAAAGGCAACTGAAAGAATGGGAGAAGATATTTGCAAATAACATATTGGATAAAGGGTTAGTATCTAAAATTTATAAGGAATGTATCAAACTCAACACCCAAAAAACAAATAGTTCAGTGAATAAATGGACAAAAGACATGAATAGACACTTTTCCAAAGAAGATATCTAGTTGGCTAACAGACACATGAAAAGATGCTAAACATCACTCATCATCAGGGAAATACAAATCAAAACCATGATGAGATACCACTTCACACCTGTCAGAATGAATAAAATTAACAGCACAGGAAACAATTGATGTTGGTGAGGATGTAGAGAAAGGGAAACCCTCTTACATTGTTGGTGGAATGCAAACTGGTGCACCCGCTCTGAAAAACAGTATGGAGGTTTCTCAAAAAATTAAAAATAAAACTACCCTCCGACCCAGCACTTGCACTACTAGGTATTTATCCAAAGGATACAAAAATGCTAAATCAAAGGGGTACGTGCACCCCAATGTTTATAGTAGCACTATTGACAATAACTGAAGTATGGAAAGACCCCAAATACCCGTAGACTGATGAATGGATAAAGAAGATATGCTATACGTATACAATAGAAATATTAGTTGGTGATCATAAAGAATGAAATCTTACCATTTGCAACAACATGGATGGAACTAGAGTGTATTACGCTAAGGGAGATAAGTCAGTCAGAGAAACACACAGATCATATGATTTCATTCATATGTGGAATTTAAGAAACAAAACAGATGAACAAGGGGGAAGGAAAGCAAAAATAAGATGAAAACATAGAGGGAGACAAGCCATAAGAAACTCTTCAATACAGAGAACAAACTGAGGGGTGCTGGAGGGGTGTTGGGTGGGGGGATAGGCTAAATGGGTGATGGGGATTAAGGAGGGCACTTGTTGGGATGGGCACTGGGTGTTTTATGTAAGTGATGAATCACTAAATTTTATTCCCAAAATCCTTATTACACTATATGTTAAATAGCTTGGATTTAAATTTTTTTTAATGCCATAAAAAAAGAATGTGTCCTGTTTTGAACGTCATGAAAATATTATTCACCTTTCATAAATCAAAGTAAGGAAGCATTTTCTTTCCAACCCAAAATATACTGAGTTTGACTATAGTATCACCAAAGTATCCGTACCCAGGCCCACTAAATAAATGAGGCAAGAAACTCTTCAAGGATACAAAAATATCTACTGGGAAAGGAGAACCTATTTGTCCTCACTTGGGGTATACACAGATTGTGTCTTGTTACTGTGATAAACCCTACTTAACAACCCATGGTATAGACATGGTTACTCTCCCAAATGTAAAAACTAGGAAAAATAATTAAGTGTATACCCATTCCCTCCCTTCATAATCAGCATAAATAATATGATGCCACATGTGATATTTTTTTAGTGATAGATACAAGTTCACCTTGTTTTTGTTTGTATCTCCAAATATTCTATGAATTAAAGAAATCATCTAGGTTTAAGCAAAATAAATTACATTTAAAACAAAATTTCTCTGGGTGATAACTATCATGAAAACTTAAATTTGCTTGTTTCCAAATAGCTACAGATTTTTTTTTAGCTTACAACTTTATTGAGATATGATGACATAAAAATAAAGTTCACATGTTTAAAATGTTTAGTTTTGGGAGGCATCTGGGTGGCTCAGTCAGTTAAGCATCTGCCTCTTGATTTTGGCTCAGGTCATGGTATCACAGTCATGAGATTGGGCCCCATGTCAAGCCCTGCACTGAGCGTGGAGCCTGCTTAACATCCTCTCTTTCTCTCCTTCTGCCCCTCCCTCACTTGTGCATGTGCATGTGCACTCATTCTTACCTTCACTCTAAATAAACAAACAAACAAATAAATAAATAATAATAAAGTGTTCATTTAGATAAGTTTTGCCAAATTTTCTGCTAATGTTTAACTGCATATTTAACAGAAAAATGAACTGAAGTAAAAGCCAGATTTTATAATTTTATAAATTTTAAAATTTTACAGATTTTAACATTTTTATACTCTGCGTGGAGTAAGGTAGTGGAAATCCACTACCAATGGAAAATGATATCAATAAACAGCATCGCCCCTGTCATGTTTAATATCCAAACTTGTAGAATCACCACACTAAATCACTAAATCACCACAGCATGCTGATGAGATAGAAAATTATCCCTTGTCAACCAGTGCTAATTTGATTTAGATATAGTCACCCACTATAGTTAGCTTATGCTACATAAGCATTCGTAGAATGGAGTTCAAGGCACTTAAACAACGACAGAAAGAGAAACTTGGCTCTTTGCCCAAAGAAGACAAACTTATGAGAGAAGTCATTTTATGTGTCCCTGAGGAACAAATTAATCCAGAAGTGTTGGAAAATGGCCGTTCTGAAGAACGTAGCACTTCATTTTAGGAAATGAGAGTGGAAGCATACAATAAGAAATGTTATGTCTATTGGAGTTTCTGTGTGGACTCATATATAATTCAATTCATTAGAATTTTTGTTAGATAGATGTTTATGTATGTGTGCCCTTGTGTGTGTGTGCGTGTGTTTGTGTGTGTATGTGTGTGCGCATTAGAGATTGCTGTCAATATTTCATCATTCACTTGCCTTTCCTGGACTCCAGTTACTTCTATCCATTATTTTGTAATGAAGTAGAGTACATCCAATCCTCTGAAACATCATGTAAACAGTATAGCAAAAATCATTGTCAAGGAATAACATCTGTCTAGCCTCTTGAAACTTAATAAACATATCTTTGATTAATAACTTTTAAGGTAGGCAGAAAAAACTTAAAAAAATTTTTTAATGTGTTTTATTTTTTTTAATTTCAACATTTATTCATTTTTGAGAGACAGAGACAGAGTGTGAGTAGGGGAGGGACAGAGAGAAAGAGAGGGAGACAGAGAATCTGAAGCAGGCTCCAGGTTCTGAGCTGTCAGCACAGAGCCCGACATGGGGCTCCAACCCACAGACTGTGAGATCATGACCTGAGCCAAAGCCGGACGCTCAACCGACTGAGCCACCCAGGAACCCAAATGTGTGCGATGTGATGAGTTGGGACACATGGAAACACCATGATATCATCACCAGTATCAAGGTAATAGACATATCCAACAGCCCTAAAGTTTCCTCAAATCTCTGATTTTTCTTTGTTTTGTTTTTGTGGTAAGAACACTTAAGGAATTCACCCCCTTAACAAATACTGTATTTTAACCCTAAACCCTATGTCATACAGCAGATATCTAAAAAGTACTCCTCTAGCATAACAGAAACTATATACATATTGAACAATTCCTCATTTCAAATGACAGCTCAGAGCCTAAAGCAGGACTGGAACCCATAGACCATGAGACCATGAGCTGAACTGAAGTTGGACGCTTAACCAACTGAGCCACTCAGGTGCCCCCCCACCCACCAACTTTTTTTTTTTTTTTTTTTTTTTTTTTTTTAGCAAGGAAACTGAAAGACTGGAATGAAGGTATGTAACAGGAATGAGCTAGAGAAACATTCTCTTTCTCAAACCATGCATTCTGTTCTCTGTATCGCTCATTCAATTTAACTTTAACCTGGCTTTCAAATATAAATAGCAGCCATAGGAAGTAAATAGCCAAGTGCCTAATGACTAATAGTATCTTGCAAACAGACGATGATATGAAAATGGCATGATACAATGGAAAGAATATCACACCGTAAACAAGGAACAAGACTGTGGTCCTGTGTCGCTCATGACAAGCTATATGCTGTAACATGACTGTTAATACTACAGGGTGTAAGTCTACGCATCTCTAAAGAACATAGTTAAGATCTATGATCTCTATGCTAGTTGACACCTCAAAAATTCTACACTTTTTAAAAATTTCCGTATCTTCACTCAATTCAAGGTATTTTATTTTAAGCATTTAATCCTCAGTATCATGAAAGAGAATAGATATTCTTAAGGATGCATACCTCCAACCTTTAATTCTTTCAGCAACATGCTCATTTTCATATGTCTTCATACTTAATTTTTATGAAAACAGTCTTGGAAATTCAGTGTTTGCTCTCTATACGCAGAATCAAGTATGCTCAAATGTGTGGATCTGTTCTGAAATTTTTACTTCATTTTGCCATAAATGTTTATGATACTTCAGTATCTATGATTACTTTTTAGGTTAGGACAAATATGATTAATTACTCATTACCATCTGTGCAATCCAATGTTAAGTATAATTCCCTGAAGTAATAAGTGATTCCAATGTCCCAAATTCAGCATCTTGAATGGATTATGAGAGCATTAAGAAACTAAAACCTTATGTGCCAGTGGGAATATTACATATCAGTTTTCTCAGAACTCCTTAATTCCAAAAAGTCTTGCACAAACTGTCCAAGACAGTGAAGTGGGCATGTGACAAAAATGAACGTGCATAAAGAAGTGTGTAGGCAGGGGCACCCAGCTGGCTCACTCGATGGGACTTATGACTTTTGATCTTGGAGTTGTAAGTTCAAGCCCCATGTCGGGTGTAGAGGTTACTTAAAATAAAATCATAAAATCTTTAAAAAAATTGAGTACGTGAACATGAAGAAAATTAACAATATTGACAAATTCTTCCATGATAACATCAAACAAAACTATTTACTAAAATGGAATACCTAAGTCTTAATGAAGGAAACAACAACAACAACAACAAATGCTGAACACAATCTTTCCTTAATTTTACCTCGATTGTACTAATGAAGGGTTTAGTGCTTTTCAGTTTGGGGTTTGTTGCTCTTGTTTTTCATACAGATGATCCTTTCCGTGAAAAGTAATTTCCAGTTTTTCACATAAATACAAAAATTTGTGCAGTTTCTAGCTAAGTGCTAGTCAGTTATTGGATACACAATTGCATGTTCTTTGTTCACACGTGTGGTTCACAACTGAATTTCATTCTCAAGTTTGGGAAAACTTTAATGTAAAAATTTACAGACTATGTCTTAGGTAATTTAAGTTTAGTCCCAGGTGGATATCACTAATATATGTGGCAGTGACAGTTTTACATGTGTTATACCTAAAAGTAGTATCTTTTATGTCTTGGAGATTTTGATGTTGATTTTATTAATATTTCTCACCTGACTAATGGGATATTTCTTAAACTTGGTAACATTGCAGTGCTAAGAATGTAGCCACACATTGATTCCAGTTGAAGAATACCAAACCCCAACGCATTCTAACTATGGTATTTCAGACACAGCAGAGTTCAGGATCGGCTACTTGTGTCTGAAGACAGCCATGTTTTTTCAGGGTTTTAGATAAGGCAAAACGCACATGCTGAACAATCAATCTGGGTGCTCTAGTTTCAAAATATAGTTGCAAATGATATGGCTTAGAAGGGGCATACAAAGTATTCTGAAAACTAATAAAGTTTAGTTTCAGAAAACTAAAGACATGGATTGTTTCACTTAATCTTCATAATGAGTTGATGAGTTAGGTATTAATATTTTTATAGGGATTCAGACAGGTAAAAAATCTCACCCAGGATCCTACAACTTTTGCTTGGAAATGCTGAGATTTGTGACCTGGATTTCTGACTCTGAGAAACTATGATTACATACGCACCACATTTCTCTTAGAAAGAAAATAATCAAATAATTAATATTTACTGTCTTCGAATCAAAATATGAGCTACAAATCCATCCAGAATTCTTAATTTAGGCAACCTTTCTTCAAAGAAGACTTAGGTGAGAGTCTTTGTGTGTTAGAGATTGTAGCATGCATTTTAGGATTCTATTAAAATACAAAAATGTAACCAACTAAGACCACATTTTTTACCATTAGTGTATATTTCCTTTGTCCAACAAGGCAAAAAAAGTGAATACATTTCATCAAATACTTTTTAATGTGTTCAGTTATTTGACAGAAATTATTCTGAGAACTTGACATTTTAAAAATGCAGGTAATTATGTTTTATAATGAGGAACTTTTCAACTGCCATGATGGACCTCAGAATGGAAATTACTGAACACATTGATTATTAAATTAGCATCCTGCCTTTAGAACGTGGATAATTTTTAATGTTCCTTTATTATTAAATTTAACCATAGGCAAAATACATACATGTTTTTTCCTCAAAGTTTTCAGAAAGATGGATAAATATATGTCCTATTATTATCAAACAGAATCCAGCAGAAGAAAAATAAATCCTAAAAATAGAGTACTGGCACTAAAAACTAAACGTGAATGTGTCATAAAAAAATCATCACAGTATGCAGTGGGGAAGCAATTGGTCACATAATTCTCTCAGTTACACTCACATGCAGATACTAATCATTACTCTGATGACATTTGCCTTTTGAAGGTAGTAATATATACTTATGGTTAAAATTTTAATTTAATAAAACATTGTACAAATACATACTGTATGTATATACGCAGGTCCGTGCATGTCCCAGTAGCTTGCTAAAGAACATGATAATCAGGAAAGAAAAACAATAAAAGCATTTATGAATTAACTTCTAGTTACTCAGGAAATAATTTTGTGGATTCTCTAATAATCAGTAATTTCCAATAAAAGAACTTGTACATAAAGATAATTGTTTTGGTGAAGATTATCCTACTTTTTTTTTTTTTTTTGCTTTTCCAGAAAATACATCAAAACTGCCAGTCATTTGAAAGCATGATATTCTACTTGTACTGCTACCTCGAGGACCTTTGTTCTTTGCTCTTTGTTCAAACTTTATTATAGGCCCTATAATCAAGACGTTGGTGCCCTATTCCAACCGTAGTTGCAAATCAAGCCAGAGAACCCTATTGTTATAAGGGGAGTAGCAACTGAAAAACGGTAGACATTAGAGCAGTGCCCATAAAGAAACAATGGCATCACAGCACATTGGATCCAAATAATTACTTCACCTTTAGGAATAAAGGCATGTTTTTCCAATATTATTGGAGGAAAGTGAATGTTTTTAAAAAATGCATAAATTATTGGGACACCAGGGTCACTCAGTCAGGTAAGTGTCTGATTCTGGATTTCCACTCAGATCATGATCTCCTGGTTCGTGGGATTAAGCCCACAGTGGACTCTGCACTGACAGTGTGGAGCCTATTTGGAATTCTCTCTCTCCCTCTCTCTCCACATTCACTCTCTCTCTCTCTCAAAATAAATAAAAATAAATAAATACATATATATATATAAATGTCTATATATAATATATATTATAGAGAGAGTGTGAGACTTGCCCAACACATGACTTCTGCCCACATTGTTTAAGTTCATCGATCACTTAAAGTGGTGTGTTTATGGGGAAAAGTCCCATATTTTAATATAGAAAGATTTAAAAACAGTAGTGTTCTAAATCAAAGTGTGTGAAATTCGTATGGTTGATATTGGAGAAAAATGTATAAAAAGTCTATAGAACTTATCTGCATTGTCTTCGCCACTTTTCTGTACATCTAAAATTATTTCATATTGAGTTTTTATTAATGCATATTGAAGTATCGCCCAAAGCATAATATACCCAAGTTCCTACCTGAAACGTGACTTGCTCTTCTGACATTTCTTACTCTGTGTTAAGGTTTGCCTGGTATATTCCTAGAAAATGAGTAATTATTCTCCTACTCTTGGCCAAACCCCTGCTTTTCTCATTCCCAGAAGGTATTCTTATTTCTAGAGGGCTGCTGGTCTCAGAGTGGAGATATTTCCCTTGACTATCAAATAGGATGAATTTAGTCTGATTTAAAAAAGAGAGAGGGACTTCTAAGCTCTCTTAAAATGTCCTTGCAGTATAATTCCTTTTTATATAAGTTGTGTGATAATTCATTTTTAAAAGAAACAAACAAAAAATGATCAACCAAGTACCAAATGAGGACCTCAAGTACACAAATTGTGGCCTCAAAATACTATTTCTGCCAAAAGGAAATGAATACCACTTGGAAATCCTTTCTTGGAAAGAAAACTGTAAAAAAAAAAATCTACTAAAGACCTCTAACATAGGCTGAGGCCCAATCTGAAAGGACCAAATAACCAGATAAAAGATGATGAGAAAAACAGTTCTACAAAAATCTTTCAGCCTAAAGAGAAGGGAAAAAAGGTATAAAAATGTCAGAATTATGCAACCTTGAATCAGTTCAATAGATTAATCTTCAACAGATGCTAACTTCACCAAACGAAAGGTACCCAGCCATCATGTACCTCCTGTTCGAAACAAAGTACCATCTATGAAGGAGACTTGTCAAGAAAAGAAATAATGACAAAATCTGATCAAGCCTATAACTGGTACACAATTTACAGAAAAAAAGAGAAGATAGATCATTGTTATTTACATTATGTGGTAATGATTTTTTGACCAATATATATATTTCTAAATCTATAAATCTATATCTTTATCTATGTGTATCTATTTATCTATCTATCATCATCTAATATGTATTTTTCTATGTTTTTTTTTAATATTCCTGGCAATCAACAAGTGGGATAAGAATCCTAGAGAGTCTGATTTCTAATGCAAATGCAGGATCTTCTCATTATGTTTTTCTGTTTGCATTAGTATTATTTTATTTGTTTGAAAAATCATAGTTAATGGACTTACATCATTAATGTAAATAAATATACAAAGGTCATAATACTCATTAAACTGTTTACATACTCCATAACACACACAGATACATGCACACATCCATTTTCCACTGTACTAGTGTAATCACTGTACTTATAAATTCTGAACGCATTACTATTTCCAAGATAAATAATGGCTTCTGATATACTGATTATATATATATATATATATATATATATTTAGCTTTTTATAAAAATAATCTTGCATAAGCTATTACATTAAATATTTTATTATTCTACTGATATTTATTTTCATAACTAGGATGTTGTGTATCAGGGAATAATTTTACGGACTGACTAGTATCTAATGAAGAACATTTTAACCACTATTATTTTTAATCCAAAATATCCTGTTAAAGAGAAACAGCAGGTTAAATATAAATTTCCTCTCTATCCAATACAACGTATTTTCACTCACAATTTCACAGGCCAGAGGTAGTACGAGATCTTGTCAGTTTAACAAATGATTCATAGGTAAAGAAAATTTAAACATGGAATTTCTTATATAGAATATGATGAATCTATAAAGGGAATATATATATATGTATATATATAATATACAGGCTGAAATGATTGAATATGATGGCTATGCGTTTACATGACCCCGTCTACTACCACAAATACAAATATATATAAAAATTCTGTGCAGATTAATGGAAAGACATGGGTTATTAGATTCTTATTCATCTGCTTTTGAAAGCTACTTCTGCTTCCTGCAGGGTCTAAGATATTGAGACTATTAAATAATAAGCTTTCCATTTTCTTACTAATAGTGAAAAGTACTACAAATAATATACAATGTGGTTCTGGTATCAAGTCCATGTTCAATGCTTCAATGTAGAATTCTTTCATTTCTAGTATCACTTGAAGTGTTTTCTTTCAACCTTGTTTGAAGTCATTCTTATCCAGTAATTTTATGTTCTGTTCTTCCATGTGCTAGACTGCTAGAACAATTCAAAATTCCTCCAACCATTCCTTCTGTATTAAAGAAAAATAATAGTCTCTTGAAATTCCTCAGTTGCTATCGCAAATGTTTTCTTGTGCATTATTTTTAAATGTTTTTGCTCTAGATATGAGTAAACATATGATGGATTTGCTGTCTATCCATTGCGAATGACCTTGCTAGCTCTCTGTGGGTTAGGCATTCACAATCCGGCAGAATTACCAAAGGGCAATGAGGATTTATAAACACTGCAAGATTTCTTCCAGTGAGAAAGCAAATTTAAACTAAGTAAAACCTGGAAAAAGCCATGTCTTTGTATTCCTCACAGATATCCCTCTGGTTCTAGCAACTGGGGATCTACTGGTTAACCATTTTATTTTTTTTTTACCACCACATGTAGGCAGCAGCAGTTCTATAGTGATGAAGAGTCTCAAATTATCTTTTTATTGACTGTAATTACCACAATTATAGTAAAGCCTACGGACAACTGGAGATACATAATTACAGCACATTTGTACTTAAAAATGGAGTTCCAATACTTAAAGATCAGTATTTAGTGGGAACCACTCTGAAATAAACTGCCACAAGTGGATTTATGCTAAATTATCCACAAAACTACCAGATGGTTAAAGATGTTTCCATTTTATTTTACAGAATATCGAGTGTAACATATCCAAATGGCACAGCCAAATGAAGGAGGAAAACAGAATCCATGTTCAAGACTTTCAAAGTAATGCTTAGTCAGTTTTACAATACCTTGAAATTGATGTTATTCAACTGGATGAATTTTATGTGAAAAGATTTAATCAGTTACATAAATAGTTCAAATTCATAAAGCTGAATTCCAAACCAGTTGTTTTACCAACAACCTATTGAATTTTACTAAATTTGCCAATAGACGTATTTGGAATTCTATAGATTCTGTCTGGTGGGTGCATTTGCTTCAGCATTCCTTCCATTCTATTTATCAAGTAATAAAAAAGCAAGTCAGGCATGGATTATAGCAGCTTAATCAAAAGCAAAAGATACAGTATGGTTTTGTCTTTCCAAAATGAACAAATCCATTAGGATTCGTAGTTCCTAGATGACAAAAATACACCAGTCCTTGAACAACACCGGTTTGAACTGAGCAGGCCCACTAATATGTGACTTTTCTCTGTACATACAGTAAAGGACTGTGACTATATTTTCTCTTCTTGAGGCTTTCTTTATACCATTTTCTTTTCTCTAGCTTACTTTATTCTAAGCATACAGTCTATAATACACATAATATACCAAATATGTATTAATTAGCTGGTTATGTTATCGATAATGCTTTTGGTTAACATAGGCTATTAAGTTTTGGGGCAGCCAAAAGTTGTATATGGGTTTTTGACTGTGCAGGGGATCAGTACCCCTAATGCCTGCATTGATTGGTAAGGGGTCAGTTATATTTCCAAGAGAATCAAAGGTTAGACTTCACACATATCCCTTACCTGCATTCTTTCACTTATTATCATAACAAATTTATGTGTATTCTGCATTTTAGATCATGGCAAATTATTTTTAGTAATAGTTTAGTTTGAAGCTATTTGGGGATAAAATAGCTTCTCTTCTCAGACCCATTTGATAATATATCTAGTAATGGTCCATTACTTTCATAGTTTCGCCTCCTGCAGCTCATATGCAGAAAGCTGCATAGAAAAGACAGTTGTCCATAAAAGTACAGGATCCAAGAATTTGCTGTGTTACACCTACACCTCTCACAAAATGTATCTACTCTCCATTTTACTTATCATCTCCTCCCCGCTTCCATTCCACCCTACTACCCAGAGTTTGATTCCAGTAAATTTGCCTTTTGTTTCTGCTCTATCCATTTACACGAGTCTTTTTCCGACAGCATAATTCCTCGGTTTTCTCTTCTGAGTTTGGTGTCCTTTTTAATTTAACCACAGAATGACTGATTTTGGCTTCGACATTAAGAACTTGTTTTTAATTTCTCCTCCATTCTAATAAGTAGTATTTTCTCTTAACAGATCTGCATGGCACAGACAAAGCTATGCATGTTTAGACCCAGCTACTTTGTGCTGAAAAAAAAGGTCAAATTACATGTTAGAGAATAATATGTTTTTCCTTGGTTTGAAACCACAGAGCTAGTTAAGGAGGTGTTTTTCTCCCAATATGCTTGTGGCAATGTTTTGCTTCTATTTGGGATTTTAGCACTGACGAAAAATAGTTGACAGCATTAGAATCATCTTATTAAAATGACTACACGGCATTCTTTGCCAAGCATTTATTTAGGAATTTAAGATGTATTAAGAGGTCAATCATGGATTTGACTATGTGCATGTTTCTGGAATTCAGTTAAGTTCCTGAGGTTCTAAATTGAGAGAAAATCCTCCCACTACCTTTTAAAATGGCTTAATACTATAAATATACTATGCACTATGACAAAAATAAGATGTTTTAAAACAACATCTTCTTAAGGACATTGGCTAGCTTCTTTTCCCATTCTGGGCAATGTTAGAATCATAACAGACATGATGAGTTAGGGGATAATTGCTGTAGACCTTAGCATAGTTCTGGCTTCCAAATAGATAATAAATGTTCAATACATATTTGTAGAACAGATAAATTAAAGAGCTTTGTAATTCAAATAATAACCATTGAAACAATATCATAAAATCAGAATCATATAGAAGTTGTTTACATAAAAGAAACAGTAATTATATACCAGTTTTATATAAAGTAAGTTTAATTTTTAATTGCCAAACCCCTGTACAGAGAATTAGCAAAATCTTTTAAAAGGGTATGCCTTTTCTCATTTTTAGTCATTTTGTACAATATCAATCAACTTCTGATGTATTTTCTAATGTTCTTGTCCGGTATCAATATCCATCAGAATGGCCACTTCAGTTTAGTGTCAGGATTTTAGACCTCAGCCACCAAAGTTTTTCAATTCCTAATTAGTTAAGCAGTGAATTTTTATTAACCCTTTCTACAAGACACACCATACCGGCATTTAAGAAACTACATTCTCTAAAATGCATGGTTTCCTCTTTTTTTGTGGAAACCACTTTTTCTGTTCTCTTCCTCTGAACTTCTCTTTCACTCTCTTATTTTCTTCATATCCTCAAACTTTCTTGAATTGTGAGATAATTTAATTCCCTCTTTGGTGGGGAAAGAAAGAAACATTGCATGGATGAGTGTGACTTGATGTAAAAATGAAAAGCTTCTGAGACATCAGCACTTTCCCCCCCAAATCCCAACTAATGCCCCATACCACACAGTTTTCAATGTTAATAGTTAACCACATCAGTCATTTGTCAAACTACATTACACCTTGAACTGTGTGTGCAATTAGTTATATAAATAATTATGTGTGGAGCTACATGGTTTTATATATATATGTATATGTGTATATATATGTGTGTATATATATATATGTGTGTGTGTGTATATGTATTTATGTCCATATATATGGTATCTATTGTTACTAATGAATAGAAATAGAAGCATGCCTACATGAAAATAATTACTGATTCATTCTGGATCATAGATTTTATTGCAATCTATTAAAGTTGTATGTGTAGCTGATAAGATTTGGAGTTTTAATAACAAATGTATTGACATTTAAAGCCATTGATACAGTGTCCCGAGCCTCCTTGCCTTGAATCTATATCATCCATAAAAGACTTTTACTGAAGAAAGAATGGTGGGAACAGGGGACTACATCCAAGCGCCTGTGACATGTTCCCTGATTGAATCCTCTCATAAGAAAGGCTTTGTTTCAGTTTTGAACTTGTTGAGCCTTCCTTGAAGAAAGAACTAAAGGAGCAGAAAACATAGTTTTTTCCTTGCCACATTTTTCCTCAAGCAATTCTTCCAGCTGGAGGCATAGTTCCACAGGCCTCTCATATTTTGCAACGAGTTGTTTCAAACTGCTTTTTACATTTTATTTGATGTGATACCACACATCGCTACTTTCCTTTAGTTGCAGTATTTTCCCAAACTTCCAACTATTCAGAAAGCTACTGATCTCACTGGGTAACATGAGAGATTTTCCATCAAATGTTGTTCTTTGTTCTACAGGGAAAAGTGGAAAGTTAATAACTGTTTGAAACTACATTATCTGACACTGTGGAAGTCAATGCTTATCTTTCTATCAAATGCCGTCTTTCCAAAGAGTCTACTCACCCGCATGACATAGGGAGAGTTTTAAGTAATTCTGAATTTCAGTTTTTTTCATCTGGAAAGAGGACAGATCAATTGCAATTAGTGTAAGCATTTGAGGGTATTCCTTTGATGGGTCAGCAAGAGTAGGGAATCCACAAATAGTGCTACCTGAAAACTCCTGCTGAGTTTTTGGCTTCTCTCACCAATTCCAGGTGGAGCCCAGGATGGGGGGATGGGAACCACAGAATGTGCAATGGTTCTGCCTGTATTTTCTCCTCTTACTCCTCTTTATAATGTTGTGGTTTTGTGTTGTGTTATACTTGTCATTTTTTTCCTGGATAATGTTTTGTTGACTTTTCCAGTTTTCTTAAATATACTATCTTAGTTTATTTTAATTCTCTTACCCAGATAATGTCTTTTCTCCTGTGTAATTCATTCCCTCCCTACACAGTTCCTGTAGTTAATTTTGCCCATTCAGTACAGAACTTCTTCCATAACAAACTCATCTGTGGTACTTTATTATATCTTAAACAAGAAAGACACAGAAAGATACTTGAAACATGGAAGAACTAAGAAAACAACTTATTGAGGGAGGAAAATAATTAAGAAGGTGAAATAAAAGGCTAGTCAGTATAACAATAAATCAGGAAAGATCTTAAAAGGGAGAGAGAAGGAAGAATGCAAAAATGTGAACAAAAAGTGAAGTATTTGCAGTTAAACCTAAAGAAGTGATATAATATTTTAAGTGGAAATCTAAGAATTATAAAAGGAAACAAATTAAAAACATGGTTTTAGCTTACAAATATAATCACTAATTATTCTAACACATGAAAGAATGTGACTTACGGACTAGGAAGTAGAAGTTACTAAAGATCTTTTCTTGGCAGGCTTGATTAGTATTTAATTTAGTATTTTGATAAAAAATATAAAACTACCCCATATTAGAAATGGAGAAGTCATAGCCATTTTAAAATTACTTGCAAGAGCAAGAGTAAAATAGGGGAAAGAGAATATTAACAATAAAGAAAGCGTATTAAATAGTAAACATCCTATAAATATCCAGTAGGAACGGGATTTGGGGAAATAGACCAATGCTAACCATAAATAAGTTTTGCTTTTGATTATGGAACAATCAAAACCCTAAAAGACAAAAACCAAACCAAACAAAACTAGATGCTATATAAAACAAATCTATCTTAAATGGAAAAATAGTGAAACAACGTAGCAGGTGAAAAGAGAGTGATAGTTGTATACAAATACTGTGAAATGGAATAATTTCAAGGAACCATCTTGCTACTAGAAAAGGCAAGGAGTAGTTTTGCACAATTGGTATTATAGAAAAAATACATACGTATAGACATTCACACATACATACATTCATGTGTAATTTTAAATACCAAGACATATACATAAATAAATGCAAGAAATATAAAGTTTGGTATTGATATATCTTAAGCTGCTTGCAGAAAAACAAGAAGGAAGATAATAGGGAGCACCATTATTGCTCTAGACACAACTCTATTCTTATTTGTACAATGAGTATGCAGATGTGTATTACTTTCACATTTCAAAAAAGTTAATTAAAACAAGAGGTATTGGGGTGCCTGGGTGGCTCAGTCAGTTAAACGTCCAACTCTTGATCTCGGCTCAGGTCATGATATCACAGTTTGGGAGTTCGAGCTCATGTGGGGCTCTGTACTGACAGTGTGGAGCCTGTTTGGGATTCTCTCTCCCTCTCTCTGTCCCTCCACAGCACGCGCTCTCCCAAAAATAAATAAATAAACTTAAAAAAATAAACAGAAGTGATATTTAGGGAATTTGTCACTGTTGGAATTTATTGTTAGGTAATAGTCTGATCGGATTAATGCACATTGATGTAATATCATTTCAGTTTGGTTTGACATAATTTAAAATGATATATCCAACACAAGTAGAAGCTTACTCTTATGTGTTGTTTCCTTCTTGGTACTTGCTAGTTCTGAGGAATAATCTGTTATGATTTATCTAAACATTTGTCAGTTACACATGTGGTTGCCTATAAAGACTTTGAGGAGTACTGGCATTAATCTCATTGGTCCCAAATGATATAGATGAAGTAGAAGCTGTTGGACAAATGACTCATTGGATGTGCTGGAGTACTTTCCAATGCTTCTCTCGTATCTTCCATTGAGAAGGGCACACATATATTGTATTGTCACAGTACAGAATAAAGAGCCATTTGGATTCAACAGAAACAATAGTGAACAGAACCATTAAAAAACTTGGAACAAGGGAGCCTGGGTGGCTCAGTTGGTTAAATGTCCAACTCTTGATTTCAGCTCACATCATGATCTCATGGTTCGTGAAATGGAGCCCAGCGTTGGGCTCTGTGCTGAGATGGGTGAAGCCTGCTTGGGATTCTCTCTCTCCCTCTCTCTGCCCCTCCCCCCATTGATGCACGTGCACGCTCTCTCTCTCTCAAAACAAATAAATAAACTTTAAAAAATCTTGGAACAGAAATTGAATATTTAAATAGAAAAGAAAAAAGTTGTAGAATACAAAGAGGTATGAAGTTTTGAAAATGGACACAAACAGAATGGATACAAACAGAAGATAAGTTTCTGTTTATATGTGTACTGAATAAAAACATGATCTATTACTAATATAATGTAGGTTCCATTATTTTATTTATAATGATTTTATTATTTACAAACCTTTTTTTTCCCAGAAGAGTTAAAGCATTATAAAAAATTCATGCACTATATCAAGACAAAAAAATAGTTGGACAAATATGGATCAATGAAAGGAGGCATAATAAAATAGAGAAATACAGACAGAAATTTTAGTAAGTGGTCCATATATTTCTCTAAAAGAGCTCAGACTCAAATCTGTTATATAATTATACTTTCCAAAATCCAATAAAGGACAAAATCACCATTGGTCATCTGAATTAAATTTTCCACAAGTAAAAAAAAAATACTATCAAGTATTTATCTCAAGATCATGAATATCCTTAACAGTGAGACTTCTAATGAGTGTCTTAGATGGATTTTGAGTTGCATCAATGCACAATGGTAGATACCATTGTATAATTAGTAACTAATCCATAAACTCTTTGTAGTAAATATGACAAGGATTTGTATATTTGTGTCTCAAATTCCCTCCTTGAGGAATAATGCCATAGAGTCAAAATACATTCTAAGAAAAATTGTTTTTATGGTTGAAATGTTTTTATGGGTGGAATGTGGAGGATGTCAACCTGGCATGGGCTGTGTGGTTCAAGTACACAAGCCTGTGGTTTGACTCCATCCTTATTTAGCTAGTCTTCTATAAACATTACTATGAGTTCAGTGTGTTCCTGAAAATTCATATGTTGAAGTCTTAAAACTTAGTATCTCAAAATGTGAAGCTGAAACAGGGTCATTGCAGATGTAGTCAAGTTAAAATGATATCATTGGGGTGGGCCCTAATCCAATGTGACTGGGAAGACAATTTGAGGAGACACAGAGAGAATACCATGTGATGATGAAGGCAGATGAGTTGATGTTTCTACAAGCCAAAAACCAATCTTGCTAACATCTTGATCTTGTTATTCTAGCCTTCAGAACTGTGGGACACTCCAGTTCTATTGTGTAAGTCACCCAGTTTTTAGTAGTTTGTTACAGGAACTCTAAGAAACTAATACAATCATCCTTTTGATAAATATTGTGTTGCTGTGTTTTCAAGGATATAAACTTTGAGAAATACCTGGAGATGAGTGTTCTGTGTTGCAAGATAATTGCCAGGGTTTTGTTTTATCTTTCTGCAACCCTACTGATATGCTTCACTAGGGCAAGTATTTTTGTCTTTTTATTTATTGATATAATCCAAGAGGCCTGAATGGTGTGTTTGGCATATGGTTGACACTCAATAGATATTTGTTGCATGAATGATTGAATCCTCTTATGAGAGTTGAAGTCTAACCATTACTTCTCCCTGAGTAGACGGCTATTCAACCATATCACAGATGTAGACAAGGGAATACTTATCAGCAGATCCAAAACATTTCCTCAGCAAATAGTTATGGGTCAGACCCATAAGGGAAACTATTAAATTGAGCCTCTAAACTCCTATATTAAAGAGAACACCAGAATGCTGTTTCCAAACTTTGTTTCCAAATATCCATCATTGAAACCTGATGTAAGAAGAAATATTGAGAAATAATAGCCACCATGGAACATAAGCTTGGAAATTTTCTGCAAGTATCTTTGTGTAACCATTTAGAAGATGCTTTTAGACAGTTATCATTCATCCATCTCTCCAGAAGCTATAAAAATAATTGGACTTATACACAATCTATAAAATCTCAAGAAGTACATGTAAAATCAACTGTTGTTACCTCATTGCAAAAGTATGAATGCACCCAACTTTTGCACAATTGCTAAGTGGAAAACAACAACAACAACAACAAAAATCCACACATTTAGTTTCTATAATTGCACTGTTGCAATGTAGTGGGGGTAATAAGAGCATAGATCGTTTTCAACAATGGTTGGACATAATGATTTTCAACATGCAGTGGTGCAAGTGCAAAAATGATATTTAGCAGAAATCTTACAGCAAATATTGAGTTTGGATCTTTCCCCAGGCTAGTGATGTGTGATCCAATCCTCTCTCGTGATGCTGGGCAGCGGAAGCCAGTGCTGCCTCCAGCCAGCCACCCGATCAGGACGGTAAGCGACTGGTGCCCTTACAACCATCTGTACCCGTAAAACCATTCTGTTTCTCACTTTCAGTACAGTATGAGGTAAATTACATAAGATAGTCAACACTTTAATATAAAATAGGATTTGAGTTAGATGATTTTTGCCAGACTGTGGGCTGATGTAAGTGTTCAGAGCATGCCTAAGTTAGGCGAGGTTAAGCTATGAGGTTTGGTCGGTGTACTGAATGTATTTTACATTTAGGGTATTTTCAACTTATGATGGGTTTATTAGCATAACTTCATCTTAAATTGAGGCAGATCTGTAGTTAATTTGATCTGCCATTATGAGCCAGAAAAGGATCTTGAAATCACGATGAATGCTGATAGCTCCAAGTTTTGACTGTAACTCTGCCCAACATAAGAAGATGTCTAATGGGGAGAGAAAAATATCCCTTGTTTTAGCTTTTCTCATCTAATTTTCTGATTTGTTGAGGCTATTCCTGATATTCCTGATTCATAGTTTTCTTTACAGAAGTTTCTATAAGGAATTTATGCTGAATTTGTACAGCTTAATTTTGTTTAGAGACAAGGTCAAAGAAGATCAATAGATAATGAGATAACATTATGTGATTTTTCATATGATTAAGTCATAATAAAAAAATAAAGTGGTCTGAGGTGAATTAGACATATTTAAATCTCATTTATTTCTCAATTAAAATAGCATAGTAGTAGTGATATTAGAAATGTATTTGATTTGATTGTGAGTAAATGTTCCTACTGCTTTTAGAACAGTTTGGAACAAGAATTAGTTTACTGACAATGAAAATCATCATACAAAGGAGTTTTTGTATAATTTAAAAAGTATTTTCTATTTGTGTAGGACAATAGTCTGTAACTAGAAGTTTTTCACATGACAACACTCTGAAAAATACCTAAACATAGGTATCTAAAAATAATTCACTGTGCCATCTTTAAATAGAAAAATAAAAGATGTATGTAATTGTATATGGTTTATGGATGAAAATAGGAAAAAAGTTAGTGAGGATTGTTATAAGCGATAAATGATTTAAAATCAAGCAAATCTGAGATCAAATATTGACTCTACTTACAAGTAATTTAATGTGTTCATATTATTTCACTTCTTGGAGCCTCAGTTCAAGGGGTGAGGGAGGCAAATAATGCTTTAGTACAGTTTTTGTGTGTGAGAGAGAGACAGAGAGAGAGAGTGAGAGACAGAGAGAGAGAGAGAGAGAGAATTAGGGACTATATACAATGATCAGTGTCTTAAGATCTGGCTCTTTAATAAATAGGAGCTCTTTATGTAATTAATTATATTGATAACCACAGTCTAAGCCCAGAAGAGTTGGAGTTACTAATCTAAGTGGGTCTTCAGCTTGGAGTAAGGTCCTTGCACCTGGTTATCTGACCAAGCCAGAATAACTCTTCTATGGGAAAGTAAAAGTGATATCAACATAGAAGTGGGTCAAACAAAACCTTAACTTTTAAAGAAAATACATATTTTAAATGAGTAAATACCAGATATGAAGAATAAAAGAAGAACTGTTAACTCCATCCCTATGCACACATATATGCATACATATATGTATATGTGTGTGTGTGTGTGTGTGTGTGTGTGTGTGTGTATGTGTGTGTGAAGAATTGCAAAGATCCAAGGGAATGGAAAACGGAAACAGGAAACCTTAGAGCAGATTTCAGAACAAAATAACAGAAAGTTTAGGCCTTAAGAAGAAAAACCTAATCACTGTTACCTGTGTAGAATAATCAGCAAATGGGAAATATTCTAGGATGGAATATCAGGAATTGTCAGTAAATGTAGGAAGAAACACATGCATGGTTTATAGTCAGATAGGAAAGGGTAATTCATTTTTTTGACTTCCGTTAGACTCATGGATGTACAGTATTCAGTCACGGGAAGCACTCTATTGCTACAAAATCCTCCTGCCAACATTCCTATTATTGTTAAACCTTAAATTTTGGATGTGAGAGAAAGGGCTTTAATTTGAATATATATTTAAGGACCACATCCTAATTCTACTATACTTCAGTCTCTAGAATCTCCACTGTGCTCGTCCTATTAAGATACAGAGAAAGAAGAAATTAAGACATTACATTTGTGGCAACATTTTGTGAGTCCACACTCCTTGCACAACCATCGCCCAACTGTAAGGACGAAGTAGAGAATCTTTTCAGAAGGCATATTCCCAAGTGACTTGGGTACATTCCTTGACATTATTCTGATGTTCTTCTGGACAATGTTCCTCAGGTGAAGTGTCCAATGGAGTATGAGGGAGAGTTTACAATTTATGATCAGAGAGGATAGCCATGATTTATAGCATCCCTTCAAATTCTTTCCTCTTCCACTTTCTCTTACCTTGAGCATGATTACTAATCATTAACAATCATCTAGAGAATGTGAGATAAAGATCATACCAGAATCAAAAAGTGAGCTGGCAAGTTTTTCCTCTTTTCTGCACACTAGAATAATGTTATAGGTTTGGAATTATCTTTTTCTTGATCATTTCATAAAATTGACTGAGTATATGGATTTTTCAGTGACAACTATTGAAACTGCTGATTCAATTTGGTTAGTATTGATAAGGAAATTCAGGTTTTATGTGTAATTGAAAAAGTTTTGTCCATGTGTACATTATTGGAAATTACCTATTTATCTATTTTCAATAGGTATTTCTACTTAATATCTATTCAATCTGCTGTCGTATTTTATATTCTCAAAATCATCGATCTCAGCTGTACTTTATTTTTCAATTTGTCTTGAAATCTTAAAGATATTATTAATCCTGTCAAAGGGTCAAACTTGTTTTTTCTTTCCCTTCCTCTAACTCCTTTTCATTATTCATTTTCTTTTATCTCCATATTTTATTTTCTTCTATTTTATATATTTCTTCTCTAATAATTTACTAATTTTTCTATGTTCTAAGGGTTATTTCTTTTAACTTTGTGAACTTTTACCTTCAATCTTTTAATATTTCCTTAATTTTACATTTAAGGATAAATTATTTCCATTTACTATTTTGTTTGCATCACACTAGTTTTAAGATATAGTGTTTTCACTGTCACTTATTTTAACATATACTAAATGATATTATAATATTATGCATCTGTTTATTGCTTAAAGAAAATTATTTTCTTTTTTTAATAATACTAATTACTGTCATAACTACCAGGTATTTCCAGAAATAGCATTGTGCCTCTAATAATAATGCTAAATATTTCCAACATATCCTGTAGGTTGTGTGAGGGCTCATGACTCACTTTATAGTGCTATATATTAGGCAATTTCTTTATTTCATTATATATACAATAGAAAATATATACAGTTATAAAATAAAAAAGGTGATATACAGTAAAGGCAAGGCATATGGTGTCAGACAATGCCATTTTTTAACTCTATCTCCCTGATTATGTTGTTTCTACATGTTTTAGTCTCATTGTCTTCTTATCAAAACCTTCTTTGTGATAATATTTCTCAAGTTTGGGAGAAAGACTAAATTAGATACCTTATGTAAAACTTTTTTCCAGCTATAAAGTACTAGGAAGTTTTAATATACCAAAATGACATGTTTCAGAAAGATGAAAAGCATAAGGTCTTAGTAAATACAATAGTTTGGTCATGAATATTGAATGCTTTGGTATCATGGTGAAAAGTAGAAAACTGAACCCCAAACCCTTCTATTATAGAATCTTGTTCAGACAGTATAAACTGAGACATAAAGCAAATGTTACACAGCACAGGTCTTTATAAGGAGTTGTCAAAAACTGTGAAGGGTTTGAGGGTTTATCCTATTTGTAAGCTAACATGTTAGCTTCCCAGTTTCAAACGGTTAGAGAGAAACTCAAGGCACCAGGGTCAAGGACAAAGAATATGATTGCTCACAGAAAGCATGAGTTTCATGTTCAGATCACCCCCCCTTGCCCCAGCTCTCAATTCACTTGGGGCAATGTTAAGTGCCTTAGCTGAATGTTATCCACACAGTGGGACTAAGTCACAGCCAAGGAGCCCCAAGTTCAGGAAACTCCAATTTAGAAGGGGGCTATACGCAAAGCTGCCCAATATTTCCCAAGAGATAGGCATTACTTTTATTATCTTGATCAGGAAACAAAAATATGCCCTCTGCTCCAGAAGGAGATAATCTATCTATATTTCAAGGTTATTTGCTATACAAACATCCTTGAAATAAATATTCTGGAACACAGACTGTCAATGCTGCTTCACCAGATCTTCAGAACTGCAAGAGATCCATTGAGAATTGTCCCTCAACAAGAGTATTCAGTACACATTTGTGTCCATTAATGACACTGATCATTTAAAAAAAAATTTTAATGTTTACTTATTTTCTAGAGAGAGTCAAGCAGGAGAGGGACACAGAGAGGAAGGGAGTCACAGAATCCAAAGCGGGCTCCAGGCTCTGAGCTATCAGCATAGAGCCCGGCAGGGGGCTCGAACTCATGAACCACGAGATCATGACCTGAACCAAAGACGGACACTTAACCCACTGAGCCACCCAGGTGTCCGTTATCACACTGATCTTTCTTATTGAAAATCTTATATATAATTTTCCTAGAAAGCATACAAATGAACATAGATTCTATAAGGAATATTTTGGGAACTGAGATTTTGACATTTATTTCTGTTTACTCATAAGTATGACAATCTTGGATATGAATTACATGACTGGAGAGTCAAGAAGTAATCATATGATTCATAACAACAGGTGACATTTATTTGTAATTTCTAAATGAAATGACATTCACCATTTCTTCTGCACTACCTTTTCATCTTGGAATGAGATCACATCATTTATGGCATTTCATCTCAGAGATGGAATAAAAACAATCTTAATGAATGTCTTCTGCTTGTAAAATCTGATAGCAAGTACCAGATAATATGAATTACACATTCTCAAAAAGGAGTTGATGGTTTAATAAGAGCGTTTTGGACATACTTAGTACATAAATGATTAATCCATGTTAAAATATAAATCACTGACAAAAGCTTGTCACCAGTCAGTATAATATTGCTAATTGCCCATTTCAAGGAATTACCCAAGTGCAAGAATTTCCCTGACATTTTCTTCAGGCAAGGCAATTGCAAGAAATCTTCTTAGTCTCTTTGCAATTTTCCTTTTATGTAAAAGAACTTCATTTGCACTCTCTTTATGTAGTAATCCCACTGATCCTCAAGCTGGCTTCCTTTCTTTAATATGCTATTAGAACTTCCTAAATTCACTATCAAGACCACTATCTAGTGATTCTCTATTTATTTTCATTCTGCTTGACTTCTAGTTTTGTTTCCATATGAACAAAGAGATCCAAACAGAGTTACCTGAAGAAAGAATCTCTTATATGCTTGTGGAGTATAGCTGAGGATATGAATCTAACCTTGACCTCCTGTGATTTCAAGGGCTCTAAATTGAAAAGTAAATTAGGTTGATAGCAAATTCAAATTTGAATGAGTTGTAGACCTAAATTATTAGAAAAATTAAAAATAATTATTAGAACATTATTAGAAAAGACTGCATTTACAGTCTCTGAAATATTCCATGACAAATAAATTGTCCAAGATTTTAAACCATAATTTGAATGACAATATCAGTGGCTGAAAGCTTTGAAAGATATTTCATTGGGATCAACTGAATACAGATTAACATAATCTCAGATAATTTAATTTTGATGTGAATCTACAGCAATGTTATGTATTAAGGGTATGTGTTATTAATTTGTTTTTAAACAAACCGCCCTGCTCAAGAACACCATAAGTTATCTCGGTAGTGATTTATGTAAAACAGACGTGGGATATTTACTTGACAGGAAAAATATGAGCCAACAACGTGCCGAGAAACATAGCATATCTAATTGAAACTTACACATCATTATTAAGGGCATGATGTGATAATTAAAAAAATGATAATCTTTGATAAATCTCCAGTGGTTACCAACTCTAGAAAACAATATTGCTCTCAGGTCCCAGGATTCCAATTTCTCTTGAAGAAAAAATATGCAAAACAAGTGTTATCTTAAAGTATTTGAAGCCCAGAATAAAGAGACTAGACTTAGTATGGATTAATCTCCTGAAAAAACTAAGGAAGTTATACAGAAGCAGTTTCCAACTAAAAATTAAAAAGATTATTCTAATGGTGAGAAATCTAAGCATTATAACAATGAAATGGATTGCCTACTGAGAAGTTACCATCAGCGGAGTTATTTGCACTATGCTAAATTATTCCGCACCGTCTCATGACTGTTTCTTGCCAGAAATGGCCTGTGGAAATTCCTTTCCATTCTGATATTCTGTATTTCTGTGACAGTAGTTGTGTAGACTTTTAAAATTTCCTTCTTGATACTCTTTTTCTTTTATTTTTCAACAGGAACAATACAAAGGAATGTTTTTCAAAACAAAGCTAAAGAAAATGGTAAATGGCAAAAAGATATTAATAACAGAAGTATGGTTCAAATAAGGATTATTAAATTAATTCACTTTTTGCTCTTGGATTGATATGCTTATATGACACTAATATTACATTTAAATAGTCAAATTGCTGGGGTGCCTGAGTGGCTCAGTTACACGTCTGACTTTGGCTCAGGTCATGATCTACTGGTTCCTTGAGTTCGAGCGCACGTCAGGCTCCGTGCTGACAGCTCAGAGCCTGGAGCCTGCTTCAGATTCTGTGTCTCCCTCTCTCTCTGCCGCCCCCCTCCCCAAACTCGTGCTCTGTCTCTCGCTGTCTCTCAAAAATAAAAACGTTAAAAAATGTTTTTAAAAAATAGTCAAATTGCAGTCAGCTTTTTTTTTAAGCCACCAAGAGAAAATTAAGTTTAGGGGAGATAAAATTTTTTAGCATTGTGCTTTACATTCTGTTGGGTAATATTATTTAGGACTAATAATACTTTTAAAAGCCTAGATTTGTGGGGCACCTGGATGGTTCAGTTGGTTGAGCATCTGACTTCGGCTCATGTTATGATCTCGTGGTTTGTGGGTTCAAGTCCCTTGTCAGGCTCTGTGCTGACAGCTGAGAACCTGGAGCCTCCTTTGGATTCTGTGTCTCCCTCTCTCTCTGCCCCTCCCCCACTCACACCATGTCTCTCTTTCTCTGTCTCAGAAATAAATAAACATTAAAAAAATTTTTTAAAAGCCTAGATTTGTAAGGATAAGCAATGAGGTACATAATGCTTCTTACATATCAAGGTATGTTCTCAGAGAGTGATGTGTGCCATCATCCTCTGGTAGCTGAAACTCTTCCTTCCGCCCCTCCAATAGAAGTTGATTGCTGCTTATTTCTGCATCACTGCTTTTCTTCATGCATCGTTCCTGGTCCTATAATGATGTTAGATCAGTGCTACATTGTCCAAGTCTTCACAACTCACTATTTTCCAGAGAGCTACGGTGTAAACACTGAGAAGAATAGTAATGTTTGGCCGTGGAGGCAGGGATGAACTTCAGGCGCCCAGATAACAAGAAACTCCTCACTACCTCAACACTCCCCCACCTGGAGACCTTCAAGGGAACCATTCATCAAACCTTTCTGCCCTAAACAACGGACATGTCCTCCCTGGAACAAGAAACAGCTACTAACAAATCACCTTACATAAACATGTCAATACTTCATACCCCCCCAGCCGATGCCATAAAAATGCACTACCCCACTCCCGGGCGTGACTCCCTGGCCCCTTTCTGTCCGGATCAGGGAACCTCGCCTGAGAGCGCTCCCAATAAAGGCTTTTTTATTTCCATATCTGGCCTTGGTTTCTGCATTGCATTCGCTACATTACAAATAAGAAGCAAAATCAGCAGAATTTCTCCTTTCCAACACTGGATTGATGCATCAAAAATACATTTGCTTCCATTGTTGGTTGCCTTAGTTATCTACTGCTGCTTTAAATAAATTTAAAAAAAAAGTGATCTCACCATTTAACAGTTTAAGACAGCAAACATTTATTATCCCAGGGTTTCTGAGAGACAGGAATCCAGGTGTCACTTAGTGGGTTTCCTCTGGCTCAAAGTCTGTTAGGATTTTATTTTTATACCATTGGCAGGGGCTGTGGACGTATCTAAAAGCTCAACTGGAAGGAAACTGTCTGCATCTAAACTCACTCTCATAACTGTTGGCTGGCTTTAGTCTCTTGCTACCTGGACATCTGCACAGGGCTATTTCATGATATGGCGTCTGGCTGTCCTACAATGTGACAATTGGCTTCCACCAGGAAGAGAGAATGAGAGAATCTAAGTGAGAATGAGAGAGAGAAACCAAGATGAAAACCTGAATATCAGGAGATGGAGATTACTGGTAGGCATCTAAGCATCTGCTTGCCACAGTGGTTGTCTAATCTTTGAATCTCTAGATTCCTGCTCAAAGTGGTCAGGGTCTGCATACAGGAACACACAGCTCTCAGTGGAAATGATGTTTTATTAGCAACAGGTGAATCAGTATTCATGAGTTCTTTCTCAAGGGGAGCACACCCTTACTACATTGCTGGTGTTCATCCCAACCAGTAGGTTCAAACATCTCTTTTTAAGGATGCCCTGTGTTGTCATTCTCTCCTATTATTCAACAGAACACCAAAATTTGCATTTGATAAACAGATTGATTTTTAATAAGAACATATGATATTAACCTACTTTCTTGAGTATCTAGTTTTACATATTTTCTATTTTCACACAGTGGAAACACACTTGTGTCCCACTTTTACTATTAACTTTACTCCCCTTTTCAGGTAAATTGGGAAATTCAACATTTATCAGAGGAGGACAGCTCTTCACATTTTCAGTTTTGTTGCTGGTCACATTCTCGCTTTGGTTCCTGGTTCTAACAACTTTGTCCCTTCCTGCCTTGTACCTCCTTTTAAACTACGTTCAGTATGTGCTAATTTGGTTTGATATATATTTTGCATTCCAAGTCTTTGACTAGATTTATTATGTGCTGTTAGTTGTTCAACCATGATTGGACTGAATTACAATATTTTGCTTCAGAAACTGACATGTCATACTTATTACATATTCATGTTAGCAAATAGCATATTGCTGCATGTTTAACATTGCTATTAATGATACCTATTTGCAAAACTGTATTTAACATATTTAATATTTAATTTTTATATTTGGCATTTATTTTTATTTAATATATTTATTATTTAATATTTGTATTTAATAATTTAATCTTTATTTTTATTAATTTAATATTTAATAATTACAATAACATCAATAATTATGTTATTAGCACTTTATGATTAAGTGAACTAGCACTTGGGGTTAAGTGATATCTATGTGGTACAGTTGTTTAATGGTAAAATAAGTAATCAAATCCAGATTTTGTCAATCGCATACCTTAAAGTCCGTGTAAGTAAATGGCTACATTGCATAAGGTTAGATTAAGGAAAATTATAAAACGGAAAATAAAAGTCATTTTTAATTTTTTTTTCTTCTTTCCATAAGCCAAGAACACCTAGGAGGAAACTTGTTTCAGAAAAAATTTGGTTTAAGTGAGATATGCAAATTGATATGCGGATGTATTAGTTTTGGAAAGCATGGTTCTTACATTCTATGTTGCCAAGTGCAAAAAACATGGTATTTGTGGATATTCTGCTGATGTTTAGGAACGCTGGCTCTCTCCAAGCGTTGTAGCACTGGTACTTATCACATCTGCACTGGCATTCTCAGGATGATAGCCACTGATGATGTTGCTAGCAAGAACAAGAGCTGAGGCTAGAGTCCCAGGGTGAACACTAAGAAAATGCACTGGCCTAGTGAGCAGTAGACAATTTAAATTGCTCTAATCAATTCAATAAAGCAGGTATTGGAATGTGGTATGTAAGCAATAACTAAATATTTTTTAAATGGTGTATATACACCTCCTAAATGGAGCTTTTTGGATGCAGAGAGACGGTTCTACTTTATTTTATTTAGAAAAAAAAAACTGTACCACCATTTTCATTTAGTGATTTTCTCCCTGAAGCTTCTGTATACAAAATAACATTGCCAAATTTTTAAGTTGTTAATTTTATTTCTTTGATTACATTGCATTAGGGAATTATACTTGAGGGAACATTGCAGAGGGAAATCAAGGATTCATTTATTATATAATATACTCCCTTTCTCTCTCTCCTCTATGTTATTATTTTCAGTAATAAAACATTAGAACTAGACAGAGTTTCTGAAAAAAACAAAAGGAACAATTTAACCCAATTTATTTCTATAAAGGAATGAAATGAGATGGAGATTAACCTTTACTCAGGGTCCACTCTTTGCCAAGAGTCCTACATGAGTTATTCCACATTTTTCTTACAGTAGCTTTGCCACGTAGATGTTATTTTTTATGTTAGAAAAGTGAAAAATGCTTAAATAATTTACTTATAGCAATGATAATAATTAGTAGAGCTGGGAGTTCAATATCTTTCCTTAAATCTTCCTTATAGTTTTTAAGAGAATAACCAAATGAAGTAGTGATGATTGTCATAAAGGGTGTCCATCGCTTAAGTTTTGTGGGAATTAGCTTGTTTGCTTTTCCTAGAGAATGATTCATTTTTAAGTTATGAATTTATCTATAAACTGCACCATGCTAAAATAACATTAATTATAATAAATTAAGCAAAATGTTCAGGATGGAGATTTTGAGTTAAAATTGAAAATGGCATTATTTATTGCCTTAAAATCTACTTACATGGCTGTTCATGGCTGGTTTTGGCTAATGAGAAATAATTTGAGTAGAGAATAAAATAGTTATATATCATTCATATTTGAATAATACTTTGGATTCATACATTTATGCATCTTATGCAGGATGTTTTATTCAATCTGCTTGCTCTCAAATGACTCTTCTGTATATCTACTTCACTCGTCCATGGTACCTCTTACTAATGAATGTATCAAATCCTCTCATTATCAACTCTGAAACATTTAATTCTCCTTTGGAAGTGGATTCTGCTCGTTTACTTCCATCAGTTGCTTCACCAGTAACAGTGATCTTCACATCACCAGGACCCCCTCTCCCAAAAAACCTTTCCTTTTTTATCAACATCCAGCCTTGCTACTTGTCGGTTTATGGAAATAGTCTTATCATGGATTTAGGCTAATCAACTTGTGCTCTAAAAACACCATCTGTTCTACTTCCTTATGACTCAACCCCTCATTTCCTAGAATTCCATCATTCTGGCTTTCTTCTATCTTATTGAAACTGAACAAAATAAACTTTACTTGAGTCCAGTGCATCTCACTATGATCCCACTTTCTAGTCTCTCCTTTAATGCCAAGTTTCTTGAAAGGATAGTATGTCTTGACCACACATTTCTTCCTTTGATCACTCCGAACTGAGGATTGTCTCCACTGCTGCATGAAGGAATTCTAACTAGATCACCAATAACTTCCTCACTGCTTACTCTCAATGCAACTTTTATTTCTCATAGTAATCATAGTCTTTGCAATATTTCATATGCTTCCTTTTTTACTATTCTTTCTCTATGTTTTTTTGTTTTTTTCTTTTTTTGGTGATTTCATACCACACCTGATTTTTTTCTTCTCCTGTAGTATTTCTTCTCAATGTTCCTGTTTTTGTGGATTATGATCTCCCCTATTTGTCACAGATGAGTTCAAACAATATAAAACCTCCTATACAAAGGAGTTTACAATTGCAGACTTCCATTTCTTCTTTCCAGTATTTGCAATTTTATTTATATTTATATCTACTTCTGTTATATGTCCACAATACATTATTTCTTTTAACTGAGGCAGTCAATTAATTTCATAGACTTAAAATATGCAAACATATGTTCTATGTCTTTTATTTTCTTACCATTCTTAATACTATTAACTTTAGCATAGTTCACATTTCCACTTGGTTTCATACTCCCTCTTCCTGAAGAACTATTAATAATATTTTTTGTAGTTTAGAGTAGGTCTCCTGCTAATGGATTCTCTTGGCCTTACAAATTTTGTTTCATCTGAGAAGGTTTTAATGTTCACTTTTTAAAACACCATTATTGAGACATACTTGACATACATATGTTTAGAGTTTAAAATACAATAACTTGCTATATTTTCACCATTGAAAATATCACAAAAATAATCATATCCTTCACCTCCATTTCATTAGACAGCCACTGGTTTTTTTTCAATTTACCATAGTTTTTTTTTTTACTATTGATAAAGTTCTGAAAGATTTCCAAATACACACACACACACACACCCACACACACAGGGATGAATATATGAAAATATATAAATATTTTTATATGTTATATATTTGTATATTATATATATTATATATTTATATATACAATCTTTCCCATATACATTACATATAATCTTTCCCATATATACAATATTTCATATATATATTCTTCAAATATATGTATATTCGTATATATAATCTTAGGCTTTACAGTTAAATCTATGACCAATTTTAAGCGAATATTTATATGGCACAGTCTCTGGATCAAAGTTTTCAGTGTGGCATATGGACAGATCATTGTTCCCTCACTAGTTGTTGAAATGACTATCCTTTCCCCATAGTATTGCCTTGGCACATTTATCAAAAATCAGTTGTCTCTATATATGGGAGACTTCTTTTTGGGTTCTCCATTCTGTTCCCTTATTCTGTTTATCTTTTTATCAATATTATATTTAAAAAATAAGTCTAGAATATTTAAAAAGTCAGAGAGACACCTGAGTGGCTCAGTCCGTTAGACGTCCGACTTGGGCTCAGGTCATAATCTCGTGGTCTATGAGTTACAGCCCTGCTTTGTGCTCTGTACTGACAGTTTAGAGCCTGGAGCCTGCTTCAAATTCTGTCTCCCTCTCTCTCTGCCCTTCCCCGATTCACACTCCGTCTCTCTCTGTCTCTCTCTGTCTCAAAAATAAATAAATATTTTTAAAAAGTCAGAGAATGTTGGTCCTCCAACTTTATTTTTTCCTTCAAAGTTGTTCAACTATTATAGGTCCTTATTAGCCCATATGGATTTTAGAATCAGTTTGTCAATTTACCCCCCCCACACACACACACACACAAATAGATAAAAATATGGTACTTTTGTATGGCATTGAGTTTAATATAAAGATTGAGGGAAAATTAACATCTTAACAATATTAAGTCTCCTCAATATATCTCTTCACTTTTTCTTTTTTTTAGGTCACTGATACCTTTGCCCAGTAATGTATAATTTTCAATACAGTTTTCCCCTGTATTTTGCCAGAATTTTTCCCAAGTATTTGAAACCATTGTTCCTATTGTAAATTATGTTGTCTAAATTTAGAATTTATTTCTTGCTAGTATTTATAATATTTAATTTTTGCACTTTGGTATTTTGCCCAACAAACTTGTACATTTACTTATTGCTGCCAGTATTTTTTTGTAAATACTATTGGATTTCCTAAAACAATGCTTATGTTATCTGTGAGTAAGACAGTTTTGCTTCTTTATTTCCTTTATGGTTTCCTTTTATTTCTTTTTTGTGGCTTATTGCTTTGGCTGGAATCTCCAGTATGATGTTAATTAGAAGTGGTAAAAAAGAACTTTTTGTCATTTATCCCTCATGGGGGGGAGAAAAGCCTTTACTCTTTCACCATAAAATATGATATTATCAGTATATTTTTTAAGATGTCTTTTATCAGGTTGAGGAAGTTTCTTCTATTCTTCGTTTGCTGACTTTTTTCTTTTTTAATGAAGAATGGATGTTGGATTTTTTTTCAAACAACTTTCTTTTTTTAAATTTTTTAAATGTTTATTTTTGAGAGAGAGAGAGAGAGAGAGAGAGAGAGAGAGAGAGAGAGTGAGCAGGGGAGGGTCAGAGAGAGAGGGAGACACAGAATCCAAAGACAGGCTCCAGGCTAGCTGTCAGCACAGAGCCTGACGCGGGGCTCGAACCCACGAACCGTGAGATCATGACCTGAGCCGAAGTCAGACGCTTAACCGACTGAGACACCCAGGCGCCCCTCAAACAACTTTCTGCACTGATTAACCACATGGGTTTTTGATAAGTTGTTTAAAGTGGTGAATTGCACAGATTAATTTTCAGGTATTGTATCAGTCTTATATTCTCATAATAAACTGCATTCACTTATGACATATTATCATTTTTATATGATACTGAATTTGGTTAGATAAATTTTTCAAAATAACTTTCATTTTTGTTTTCATGAGGAATATTGGTGGAAATACTAAATACATTCTATCTTCAGAAATAAGACTAAAACAAGTATGTTCTTGAATTGGCAGAATAGAATATTCACTGTATACATTGAATCCATAGAAACTATGCAATTAATACAAATTTGAGAGAAGGTAGAAAAGTAATGTATATTAATTGGTGGATCCTTAATGGCTTAGAATCAAAGAGTATTTTATTCCTGTTGAAAATCAAGTAGTATAATCCTAATGAATAAAACCATTTTATAAAGACAAATTATAAAATTAATTACTAGAAAATATCTCACAAACTGAAAGTTAAACAAAATTAAAAAAAAGAAGACAGCATAAAAGTTTAAAAGGAACTAAGATCAAACATCTTGTCATATCAATAAATTTAAAGGTCTTTAATTCACCCATTAAATTTCAGTTCAGATTGAATAACAAGCCAAATCTGACATTTGTGTCTTATATAAGGGATGTGCATAAAACAAATCATTTCAGAAAATTAAAAAATAAAAGCATACACAATGATATTTTAAGTACAGACAAAATTATATTGGAAAAGAAGATTTTTAAAAAAAGGAGGAATAAAAATTTTCATATCAGCCGGATGAATGCAAACCACAAAACATATACTAAAACAAAGAAAATTTACAACACTGACATTTTGCAGCATATGCAAAAAACAAACTACTATGAACTTCTAAGAATAAGAAAGCCCTCTGTGCAAGGTTTTTGAAATAGTTCCAACATATAATTTTACATGGAAAACATATTAAAAAAACTGCATACATAGCAGCCTATCTTTGGTAAAATTTAGCAAGTTCACCACCATGCTTTCTGTGATGAATACAAAATTTGTTTCATAAAGGTTAGCATATTAAACTTAGGTTTACATTTGATTATTGTCTTTTATAAGAATAGATTTTTTTTAATGTTTGTTTACTTATTTTGGAGAGAGAGACAGAGAGAGAAAGCATGAGCCAAGTTGGGGCCAGGTTGGAGAGAAATGGAGAGAGAATCCCAAGCAGGCTCAGCGCTGTTAGCACAGGGTCCAACCAGCACAGGGCTTGAACTCACAAACCGTGAGATTATGACATGAACTGAAACCAAGAGTCAGCCGCTTAACTGACTGTGCCACCCAGGCGCCCCAAGAATTTTTCTTAATTTATATAATTTTATTTGGAATGAGGCAAGACTTGAAATAATTTTAAGTACATAACCTATGACAAAATTTGAAGTGAGCTTCATTTTATGAGAATCTGAAATTCCCTGTATGAATAAATATTGTATTTTGATATTTCAAGAAAGAACGTTTTTATTTTGTTTTGAAATACCCAAGACATTATCACAACAGCCAATATTCTTTCATATTTAGGTATTTGCACAGCCGTGGGAATTGTTTTTACTCAGTGGTTCCCATCTGGCAGTTTAGTATATTTAGTACATTAAGTCTTTTGTTCCATATTAGTAATTTTATTAATGTTAGTATTTTATTTACACTGCAGCGTCCTCTTGAATTAAAAATGAAAATATATTCCATAATGTCATTAAAATATCACTAAAGCAATATTATATTTGATGTCATTAAAGACATTAAAGTTAGATACTTATTTCTTCAAGTATTTATATATTTTTCTTCAAGTATTTATTCGTGTATTACTTACGTTGCCATTTAATATCCAATGTATATTATTTATATTATTTATGTTACTATAATCAGAAGCAGAAGATATTAACAAGCATATTTGTAAGTTAAAGAAAAAGGTAAGTTTATGGGGCGCCTGGGTGTCTCAGTTGGTTAAGTGTCCGACTTCGGCTCAGGTCACGATCTTACGGTTGTGGGTTCAAGCTCTCTCGTCAGGCTCTGTGCTGAACGCTTGCTCAGAGCCTGGAGCCTGCTTCGGATTCTGTGTCTCCCTCTCTCTTTGCCCCTCCCCTGTTCATACTCTGTCTCTCTCTCTCAAAAATAAATAAATGTAAAAAAATTTTTTTTTTAAAAAGGAAAAGGTAAGTTTAAAATCAAAGCCAAATGAAAATAGAATCCAGGAATCGTGCAGGATTTTTAATATATATATAACCTACATCCTCTATTTGGTTTCCTTTGCGTTCATTACTTAAACTTATGTATGGAGGAAAATCAAGAGGGTGACCTGTCTCTAATTTCACTTCACTCAAAACTTGTGTGAATGTGACTGAACCAAGAAGGATTAAATTGTTTGTAAAATCCAATTTACCGCTCTGAAGCAGGTTCCCAGGAACACTAGTCCTGAGACTTTAAAGTCATTTAAAAGGCTTTGTAATTTGGATCTAACTACAGTTGAATAGCCTTAAGGAAAGGAGTAAAATACCTTGAAAAATCTGTGTGAGTGTGTGTGGGCATGTGAGAGAGAGCGAGAGAGAGTGTGTGTCAAATGCAGTCCTGAACACCCTGAACCCATCATCCTCTGACCCTGTTTTTTTCTGAAATCTGACCTCTTGAATTCAAGCTAGTTCTTCCGGCTTCCTATCATCTTTCCCTTCGTTCTCCCCCCTCCCCCCCTTCTTCTTCCTACTTTCCTTCCCTCTCATTCTATGTGCTGGGCAATATATTGGTTCAAATAGTGAACAAGATGGAGATGGTCCTCATTCTATGACTTCCCTATTTTGTGATCAGATATAGGAACTGATCTGTATCAACGTATGTATGTCTATTTATGTATGTGTGTGTTTTGTGTGTGTATGAAGTCAGAAACAGAAACAGAGAGGGGAAAGAAATATTTGAGAATGAAATTATTTCCTTCGATATTCTCTTTGGATGATATGACATATGAAGTAAAAGGCAGTTTTACAAAACCTTTATCTCCAAGTAAAAGCAAGCTACTTTGGAGTGAAGTTAATATTTTGCTTTCACTAGGGGTGCCTGGGTGGCTCAGTCGATGGAGTGTTCGGCCTCGGCTCAGGTCATGATCTCACAGTTCATGGGTTCGAGCCCCGCGTCAGGCTGACAGCTAGCTCAGAGCCTGCAGTCTGTCTTCTGATTCTGTGTCTCCCTCTCTCTCTGACCCTCCTCTGCTCCCTCTGTCTGTCTGTCTCTCTCTCTCTCTCTCTCAAAAATAAAACATTAAAAAAATTTTTTGTTTTCATTAAAGGAAAGGAATAGATAGAAGTTGTTTTAAAAAGTACGATGCTACGGATTTCACAAGGCATTTCCAAACTTTTTCCTTTACGTTTTGAAGACTCTATAAAAAAATGTTGAAAATATAATCATATGCCATACCAATTTTGCAATATAAACCATGATTCTGTTAAATAGGTTGTGATTGAAATCAGACAAATGTGCATATAAAATATGGTATTATCTCTGAGTTTAAAATAAATAATTATATGATTATAATTTAAAATTTGCATTCATCTCTAATTGTAGCCTAAAACCACAAATAAAAACATTTAAGTTTGAATTATTCAAGAATATGTGAGGTTATTATACTATAATAAATAAACTCTGCCTCTCACTGGATTGAAAAATATGTTTTCCTGCTCACACACTTCCATTAGATAAGATTGGGCAGCTGGTTGGGGGAGGGGCTGTGGAGTGAGAGAGAGCGATGCTCTACCTCTCTCTTCCTGAAGGGCCAAGTCCCACAGTTCCTACCACCATGCATCCATGATTTCCTAGGCAGGAAAATTAAATTAATGGCAACTCAGCAGTGGCTCCTCAGGTTTCCATCTGGGAAATATGCCAATCATCTCTGCTGACCTTTCATTTACCAGTGCAAATCACACGGTCACACCAAACGTCAAAAGTGACGTACAGTTTGATCATGTACATGGAAGATGGAAAGCCAAAATTATATTTGAAGAACAAAAATGAATATCAGATACATCCTCGTCATTGTAAATGGCAAGATTTTATTTTTTTAGATGGCTGAGTAATATTCCATTGTATATGTATACCTCATCTTCTTTATTCATTCACCAGTCGATGGACATTTATGCTGTTTTCAAAATTTGGCTATTGTTGATAATGTTGCTATAAACATTGGGGTGCATATTCTTCTTCCTGGGTGGCTCAGTGGTTTGAGTGTCAGATTTTGGCTCAGGTCGTGATTTGGCAGTTTATGAGTTTCAGCCCCGCATCAAGCTCTGTGCTGACAGCTCAGAGATTTTGTGTCTCCTTCTCTGTCTGCTCCTCCCCTGTTTGCACTCTGTCTCTCCGTCTCTCTCAAAGATAAATAAACATTAAAAAATTAATTAAAAAATTAAAAAACAAATCAGCATTTTTGTATTCTTTGGGTAAATACCTAGTAGTACAATTGCTGGATCATAGGGTAGTTCTATTTTAAACTTTTTGAGGAACATCTATACTGTTTTCCACAGTGGCTGCACCAGTTTGCATTCCCACCAGCAGTGTAAGAGGGTTCCCCTTTCTCCACATCCTCACCAACATCTATTGTTTCTTGTGTTGTTAATTTTATTCTGACAGGTGTGAAGTGGTATCTCATCATGGTTTTGATTTGTATTTCTCTGATGATGAATGATATTGAGCATCTTTTCATGTGTCTGTTAGACATCTGGATGTCTTCTTTGGTAAAATGTCTATTCGTGTCTACTGCCCATTTCTTTATTTTTTTAAGTTTTTATGTTTTTTATTTATTTTTGAAAGACAGAGAGAGACAGTGCAAGCTGGGGAGGGTCAGAGAGAGAGGGAGACACAGAATCTGAAGACAGGCTCCAGGATCTGACTAGCTGTCATCACAGAGCCTGACGTGGGGCCTGAACCCATTAACCGCCAGATCATGACCTGAGCTGAAGTCAGATGCTTAATCTACTGAGCCATCCAGGCACCCCTCTTCTGCCGATTTCTTAACTTGATTATCTGTTTTTGGTAAATGCCAGGTATGGCATAATATGTAATTCTGAATTCATGATTATATAAGATTAAAAATCTGGGTATAATTTCACAGTCACGTTTTACCTAATAACTACCATTTTAAAATACGTTGAGGGCCACCTGGGTGGATCAATCACTTAAGTGTCTTCCTTCGGCTGAGGTCGTGATCTTGTGGTTCGTGAGTTCGAGCCCCATGTCAGGCTTTGTGCTTATAGCTCAGCTTCAGATTTTAAGCTGATAGCCTGCTTCAGATTCTGTCTCCCTCTCTCTCTTCCCCTAACCCCCTCATGCTCTTTCTCTCTCTCTCAAAAATAAACTTAAAAAATTAAAATATATAGAATATTTGTTGATCATCTGTTTTTAACTTATTTCTTCTGTTTATATTTTGAAATTTTTTACTTGATAAAATGGCTATGACTTAATTTTTAAAAATGACTATCCATGTAATAATATAATTGTATACCTTGGAGTATCAAAATTTCAATGTATGATTGAGGCATACATTGATATTAGTTGTTGTGGAAAAATTCAGCTGAAGATAGTTCAACAAGGTGAGACATGGTCTGAAAAATCCCCATATATCCTGATTGCATTAATAACATTTTTGTCAGATAATAAATCGTAATAAGTCACACTACCTTCTCCAAGTTCTATCAGTTGTAGGCCAGGAGTCTTCAGTTTGGAAGGAAATTAATAGCCTCAGACTCTTGAGTAGGTGGTATTCTTTGGCTGGGCTGCCGTGTATCTTAAAACACGCAATTTTGGTGTCAGTCCTCAGTCCATGTGTCTTTATGAAAATGCCTCTGTTGTGATTTTCTGTTTGCATGACCATTATGATCCTTGGAAGCAGAATCATTTCTAAATTCCAGTCTAGACAAATGGATTCTGTATCTCATAAGCATTTGCTAAATCACTTTCCCCATTGTCCCTGCACCTAAACTTTAGCAACTAGCAAGAGTATTACTTCAAATAACACCCACACCTGAAAACGTTCCCAACTTCCCCAAGATTCGAGCATCAAGAAAGTATCTTAGTATTGCTGCAGAATGGGATTTGTTCTGATTGTATACTGTTATGTCCAGTGCTTAAACTTGATATTATTTTAGTTTTAATTTTGTGTTGGCTGTCTTCCTTGGGACCCATTCCTTCAGGGTTGCTTGTATCTCTGAGTCAAAGCTATTCCCAATTTGTTGCCTGTATTTGGTTTTTGTGGCTCTTGTAACCAATCAACACCAACTTGCTAGTTTAAAAACACAGAAATTTATTCCCTCACAGGTATGGAGTATTGTCGAGCAGAGATCAAGGTGTTGACAGTGTTTGGAGATGTTCTTGAGGGCCCAGAGGGGAAAATCCACCTTCTTGTGGACAACCATTTTATTTGTCAATGTCAACTTTTAGTCTGTATCATGCACACCTTTCTTTTTATTTATTTACAAGATTGTCATTTCTTTTTCATATTTAACATTTATTTAAGCATCATAATGATGTGGTAATCTATTAGTCTGTGGTTTCTTTTTTCTTCCTAATCTTTGATACTCTCTACTGAAGCCATTGTAGCTTTGGTAACTGGTGTCAAAATTTCTCTCTCTCTCTTTCTCTCTCGCTTATATATATGAATTGGGGAGTAAACATGGTAACATTCTGTATTATTTTCTCTCATGTTATAGGTTTCACTTAACAAAATATTATGAAAATGTCTCCAAGACTACTGGTATATATATTTTATTTATACATATATTTTATTTTATTTATTTATACATATATTTTAATATATAAATTAAAAATATATATTTACATATATGTGACTTATTTTTAACAGCTGCATAATATTCTCCACTAAAATGCACCATTTTTTACTTAACCATTTTCTGCTGGTGGATATTCCTGCAGTTCCCAGATTTTTGCTACTATAAAAGATGCCAAAATAATCACTGCATAATTTTACATAGTGATGCTTTCATCTCTATAGATTAACTGTATAAAGTGGGATTTCTGACTAAAGGGTGTGTATTTTAATTTCAATTGCTGTTATCAGATCGCTTTTAAAAACTACTTTTCTAATGCATATTTGCAACAGGAATGTGTGAGAATGCCAGATTTCTTATATTCCTGCAGGCACTAGGTTTTATTACTTATTCAGTTTTTCCTAATGATAAGAAATATTTTTTATTGTTATTTTTATTCAAATTTTTTTTGACAACCTCTGAGATTGAGCATCTTTCCTTTGGTCTATTGACAGCTTTGGAATTCTCTTTGGATATCCCCTTCCATGAATTCAAATTCTTTGCCAAATATTTTTTATTACACTGTACCTTTTTCTTAATTAGTAGCAGGTGTTTAAACAATGTTAGTGTCAAAAATTTATCTCTGTTAAACTTGCCAATAGTTTTGTTTTGAAGCTGTATAATGACACCATTTTAAATTTAAATGCATAAAACTTTGTATACTCTATATATTTCATTGCCTCTTGCTTTCTTATTTCTAAATCTCCCTTTGTGCATGCATCTACCCTACTAACATTTATTCATTACTCTTGATTCTCTTTAAATACTTTAACTTTTTCATGCAGTTTGCACTGATCTTTCTAGATTATGAGGCAAAGTTACAAATTTTTTTTCCAGATGCATAGTCTATTTTTTCAGCAAAGTACATACCCCATAGAAATGACATACCACCCTGACATATATTAAATTTCTATACATACTACAATCCAATTTTGGAATCCTCATTCTATTTCTGTAAACTGTTTTCTATTATTTTTAAAACATTACATTGTTTTAATTAAAATTGCTTTAAGATATGATTTAATGTTTGATGACAAAACCTTTTCTAAATATTCTTTTTTCAAATGTTTGTTTATTTTGAAAGAGAGACAGTGTGTGAACAAGGTCGAGGCAGAGAGAGGGAGAGAAAGAATCCCAGGTAGGTTCTGAGCTGAAAGCACAGAGACCAACGTAGAGCTTGATTCCACGAAAGGTGAGATCATAACCTGAGGGTAAATCCAGAGTCGGACTCATAACTGACTGAGCTACCCAGGCGTACCCTTTTCCTAACCATTCTAACTTTCCAGGATTTTAAAAATATTTTTCACTATTTATCCTTTTCCACAAGACCATAAAATTGTTTTATTTATTTAAAAAGAGTCAAGAAATTTCCAGAGATATATGTTCAAAATGCATGTACTTCTCCCAACTTTACCATCAGCCAACAAATATTTTTTTCCATCTTCTCTATGAAGAAAAACAAATATATTTTTAAATGGCTTCTGAAATCCACATATACTATACCCTTCATTTTCTCCTTTAAATATTGGGTTAATTTTGTGTGAAATTCTTAGAGTGGATTGATATAATTTTTATCCATTATAAGTTAACCAATTTCACCATTATAATACATTGTAAGAACTCAGAAATCCTTTCTTAAACAATCCATTCCAATATTTTGCTACTCTCCTGTCATTCATTATATCAATGATTGTGACTTAGTTTCTCATTCTCTATCCTGTGCTGCTTTTTTCAATTTCAGTGTTAATTCAGAAATCATCCATTAGTTCTTCCAGCTTACAATTTCTATCATATCTCTCAGGCTTTGGAGTCCCTACAATTTTTCTGGAACAGACTATAGTTAGATACCTTTCAATATATGGGAATTGAAATCAGAACACCAAGAGATAGAAAGCAAACACTTTTCACAAACTTACTATTCTATTTCAACAATAATACTTAACAATAGCCAAATCCTTTTCTTCATTGCTCCAGTCTTCTGCCAAATAATAAAAAGTTTAACTTTTTCTTAATTTTCTGGAAATCTTTGAAGCTCAGAGCTGTCCTTTCACAATGACCAAAATGATGGTAGGAAAGGAGATTTTAAGAGGAGATAACTTTCAGGTCTGTAACTGATTTCCTTTAGTGTACACTGGGTGCTCATCCCCAAAATTTAAGGGAATTTTAGACCATGTTATTACTTCTACTGTGGCATCAGTTTGAAGTTCATAAGATGGAAAGATGGACACTTACAAAATCCTTTGGAGAAGCAAAAACTGTAATTTTTTAAATAAATTTATGAATATGAAAGGGCAAGAAAAGTCAATTCCTAAAAGAAAACAAACAAACAAACAAACAAAACCCTCCAGATATGATCCCTCAGAACAGATATGCAAAGAACAGTGTGCTTGGCATACCTTATTCAAAAACAATTATGGGGCCCCTGGGTGGCTCAGTTGGTTAAGCAGTCAGACTTCCAGACTTCAGCTCAGGTCATGATCTCGCGGTTTGTAAATACCAGCCTTGGGTGGGGCTCTGTTCTGGCAGCTCTGAGCCTGGAACCTGCTTCAGATTCTTTGTCTCCCTCTCTCTCTGCCCCTCCTGGCTTCTGCTCTTTCTCTCTCTCAAAAATAATAAATATAAACAAAATTATGATTGAGGTAAAAAAGGTGACCATAAAATGCAAGGATTTCAGTTGACTCTCAGGAACTATGGTAATATATTAGAAATAAGTAGACTTCATGATCTAAAAGAAATCCCCTGCCTTCAAATATCAGGCGTATTCACCAACATACGAGGCAACTTGCTATCAGTAAATTTTGGCAGCAGTATCAAGTATATTTTGTAGTGTCAATTGCAAAAACAAAATATAGTTCTTCCAATTAAAAATAAATGTTTATTTATTTTGAGAAAGAGAGAGAGCAAGAGGCAGGCAGGGGGAGAGAGCAAATCCCAAGGAGGCCTCTGCTGGCAGAGCAAGCCCTACCCCGGGCTCGATCTCATCAACAGTGAATCATGGGCTGAGCCATCAAGAGTCAGATGGTTGGGGCACCTGGGTGGCTCAGTTTGTTAAGCAGCCGACCTTGGCTCAGATCATGATCTCATGGTTTGTTCAAGCCCCACATCAGGCTCTGTGCTGGTAGCTCAGAGCCTGGAACCTGCTTCAGATTCTGTTCTCTCTCTCACTGTCTGTTGTTCCCCTACTCTGTTCTGTCTCCCTCTCAAAAATAAAAAAATTAAAAATAAATAAATAAACATTTTAAAAAATAAAAAAAAGGAGTCAGAAGCTTAACCCACTGAACCACTCAGGCAGCCCACAAAATATAATTCTTTCTTATGGAAGAAATTTGCTAGCATTACGTTTAAGGATGCCATCAAGATTTCTTAGTAAATCCAACCATTCATCACATTATGGAGATATGTTAATATTTTAAATTGACAATAACTACTAAAATGGCCTCTTGAAATAAGAACTGAAAAGGAACCCCTGCGGAGCTCTGAGAACTGGTCCTTATGAGTTAAGAGTTACTTTAGCTCTTCACTGTTCTAATCATTTCACTTTTATTGATGCCAGGGAGAAAAGGTCCTGCTGAGAGCAGAGGAGCAGGAGACAGTTATCAATAGCCATGATTTACTATAGTTCTGCTCACTCTGGCGCAAAGGAAACCATGGCGCATATTGTCAGCACAGATCTCCGGTCCCATGGATTTTCCATAGCAATTACCTCGGGGTTAGAAAGATGATGTTGTACTGATGGAAGACACTGCTAAACTGCAAACAAAGATTATGTTCAATGACTGTATGAACTAGAAAGAGGATTCACAGATGCCCCCTGTTCCCTGATAACCATACTCAACTATCTCAGTCATTCCAAGAGAGGCATACCAAACACAGATACTCCCCCCAAATGACATACAAATGACACAGGAGGCTGCTGGGATTTTGTCATCTATGTTGCATTTCTTCCTTTATGTGTAGAATATATATATATATATATATATATATATATATTTTTTTTTTTTTTTTAGTGTATTTTTTTTGAGAGATACAGATAGAGTGTGAGTGGGGAAGGAGCAGAGAGAGAGAGGGAGACACAGAATCTGGAACAGACTCTAGGCTCTGAGCTGTCAGCACAGCACTCCAACTCCGGAATGAGATCATGACCTAGACTGAACTCGGAGGCTTAATCGACTGAGCCACCCAGGCGCCCCAGAATATATATATACTTTTTTTTTTTAATTCTTTGATTAAAAAAATAGAGGTACAAGTGAGAGGTTAGTAGTTTCACTTTCTGTCAGCTCTGTATATATCACATTTAATTATGTGTTTTGTTACCTTCCTAAAACCAACCCCATGCTTACTTTCATTCACACTCTACTGTTGAGACATACTCTTACTATTTTTAGTTTTCCCATGTGGACTATGTGTACAAAAAACCTGTTTCTTAAAGAGAGGTTTTCAAGTTTTTCTTTATCAGTTTAAACAAGATATATATATATATATATATATGTTAATATATATATAATATAACATATATATTTAATATATATTCATATCTACAAATTTATAAATTTATAAATATATTTAACATATAAATATAAATATATATTTAACACCTACATAAATGTATATTTAATATATATATTATATATATATTTAACAATATGCATGGAAAAATACATGAGTTTTTCAAATTGCTTGGTCACCAGAGAAATTGGCAGGATTTGCCTGAGGCAATGTGCAGGAGACAAATTGCCCCACCCCGTTTTAGGGCTAAGCCCTTCTCCACACCCCCTGTGGCTTCTCATTAAGGGGTTTTACATTCTGTACTCTTTTAATTTTTTTCTCTCCCTCTTCCCTCTGACAATTGCTCTTAGGGAACTAAAATGAAAGAGAAGAGATAATTCATTTTGAGTGCAGGCTTTTGCAGAAGAGTAGCCTTTCATAGAACTCAGAGCCCAGAGGTGCAAGTTAAAACACAGATTTTAAGCTGAACATGATCGGAGGGAGTTAAATTGTTTTTAAAAAATTGCCTCTCCTCAATGAAATGGAATGATAGATTCTTTTTTTTTCTAAATTAAAAGAAAATATCAGAATAGAGAATTTTGACAAATTTTCTCTTCCTTGGGTCATTTTAAAAGGCAGCAATCTCTTTATAATATACAATGGGCCCATTTTCAGTGCCTTTTTAATTAGTAGTGTCTTTGATTTACCAAGCATAAAGTATCTTAATTATCCTCATAATTACCCCAGAACACATTGCATTAATTTATTTTGGACCAGATAAATAAAGTGGAAAATAATAACTATGTGTTGGCTTTAAATCATGAGCTCCGAGCTGATTTCTCTACTGAGTCATAGACTTTGCACATTTCCACCCCAGATTCCCTGTAGGTGTTTAGAATGTAACATTTCTAAAAGGACTGCCACTGGTCATCTTCATTCACCTCTTTCCCTTTCTTTCCTTTACCATTAAAGCTCCTTCGGAGGTCAGTATCCTCTAATTTTACTTTCTTGTTTTGTCAAAACCTGTTATAAGTATTTCATAAAGGATCATCAGTTCCTTACCAAGGCGGAGAGGTACATCTACTCAGGAGGATTAACATGCTTTAAAGAATGGGGCACCTGGGTGGCTCAGTCGGTTGAGTGTCTGACTTCAGCTCAGGTCATGATCTCACTGTTTACGAGTTCAAACCCCTCCTCGGGCTCTGTGCTGACAGCTCAGAGATGGGAGCCTTCTTCAGATTCTGTGTCTCCCTCTCTCTCTGCCCATCCCCTTCTCACGCACTGTCTCTGTCTCTCACGCACTGTCTCTGTCATCTTAAAGATGAATAAACATTAAAAAAATTAAAAAAAATCTGTAAAGAATGAGCAGCAGAGGCTAAAGATTACCCCAACATCGGCTACAAAGGAAGAGAGGCGATTGAGGGAGACAAGTCCAAGTGGCCCCAGGCAGGCTTTTCTCATTTCCTGTTTCTCACCGAGATGCTATTCCTGGACATAAAACATTTTCAATGTTTTGAAATATAAGAGTTGATAATCATCCTACATCAAATTTAGTATTGAATACTTCTGTCCAATGAAAATCTTAGATGTGCATAGTTTGGGAAGTTTAGAATTATTTCATAAAGTTGACAAGTAGCCCTAATAATATGCATATCTATGTGACATCATCTTTTGAGAAGTTACAGAGAAAGGACCACGCTGTCTCTGTCAGAGTATTTCCGTACCTATAAATATTCCTGTAAACTTCCCCTAGAAAGTTCATTCAGCAGAGGTGGTAGGAGCTTCTTTACAAAAATCTTGCGTACATCTTGATAAACAGACTGTGCAGAGGAACCAAATGGGGAATCAAATCCTCCTAGAAAGTATTGCATTACAGTGAAGAACTTCTTAATAGTACACTTAATCTCTGTTTTGAAGAATGTCATTTCTTTAAAGCATATCTGTAAACCAAATTAACTTGAACTGATGCACCAAATGAGAAGCTGTGTGCATGTGCTTATGCCTAATAATGTCTTCAGCTCCGGATGAAAACGCCCACCTGTGCTAACTCATTTCCACCTCTGCCTCCTCTGGTAAGTTAATTATGTAAGGAAGGTAAAACCTTGTAAGTGATCTAGAATGTTTATGTCAGTAAACATCGCATCTTATAAATTCCTACAATCTTCTAATTTCCTGTGGTTTATGCACTAATGTAAATCTTGCGGCTCAGGTCTTGCAGTTAGTGAGATTTAAAAAAAAACAACAACTTTATAGAACTACTCTTTGATGCATTAGACAAAATTTGCAACTTACTTTGCTGATTTAAAACATTATTTAAATTGTAAAATTGAGGCATTCCTTATTCCTTTTACATAATTAGCAAAGTCAGAATCTTATTGAGAATAAAATGTGAAAGTCTTCCCATCGATTGAAGATATCTCCTCTTATTATCATTGTCTGTCCAGTCGTGAACTTTTCCTGTGATTTTTCTTCTTCCTCTGATTCATCTTTTTCCTGTGATTCCTGTCTTTAATACCGCCTCTCCCTTCTCTCCTTAGCTCCTGCCTTCTTTCACTTTCTCTCCTTGCTCTCTCTAGCTCTCCCCTGTCTCTCTCCTCTTGCTCTCTTTTATTTTTCCTCATTTTATATATCTTTCTCTCACAATCTGTTTCTTTTTTGGACATTCTTTAATTCTCTCAGAGTCATTTCTTGGTGCTCTTTGTCTTTGAGTCTACACACACACACACACACACACACACACAGACACACACACTATCTCTTGTAATGAAGAACTGTAGTTGCTTTTGTAACAATCCGTAACATTTCTTATTTCGGTTATATCTAGATTTTTTTTTCAATCGCTGCTCTTAAGGGATATTTCCACCCAAGATGTCTTGTGTGTTTTCTGATATACATGAAAACTAGTGTTTCTTATATGGTAACTGTTCATTCTTCTTACTTCTATGTAATACTCCTTATACTGCATGAACTTAAAAGAAAACTAAGAGTGATGATAGTAACAAGTTTATTTGTTCGCAGTTTCAAAAGTAATGCTACTGGCAAGGTCACCATGCTGGGAAATATTTGTTGTTAAACTTGGGGCAATTACAAGAAGTTAAGGAAGTAGCTTTTATTCCTAATCTGTTGATTTGTTTACTTGATGTTTAGCGACGTGGATTATGGATTTTATTCAACATGTTTCAGCATGAATAAATATTTTGGGGAATTTTTATCAGCTGTATGATAAACATATTCTCTTCATTCCAGTAAAAATGTCATTTAACTATAGGTTATACTTCTTTTAGAAAGTTCTTTCAAACAGATTACTGTTTTATCTTATTTATTTATTTATTTATTTTTAATGGTTTTTTAAAAAATATTTATTTATTTTTGAGAGAGAGAGAGAAAATGAACAGGGGAGAGGCAGAGAGAGAGGGAGACACAGAAACTGAAGCAGGCTCCAGGCTCTCAGCTGTCAGCATGGAGCCTGACGTAGGGCTCGAACTCACAAGCCCTGAGATCATAACCTGAGCAGAAGTCAGACGCTTAACCGACTGAGCCACTCAGCACCCCCATATTACTATTTTATATAGGAATTTGAATATGTATTCCAAAGTCTTAATTATCTTTTTTTTTTATTTTTCAAACTGTATAGTGCTTTATTGCTATTTTTTAAAATCAGGATTTGTTAGTATGTAAAACATTTAAAATTGTTTTTGAAAATATTCTAAACTATGTTTTTAAAGTATAAGGGAATTATTCAGTAGAATACCATTTTGAGTTGGTACTCCTGTAAATGTTTAAGCCACTCTGAGATTCTCTATCTGGATTAGGCAAATTAAACATAGACACACACACACATACACACACACACGTCTAAGGTATAACATATTTCAAATAGGTATTGAATGTGTTGTGCTGTCTACGGCCACACCACCCTGAACATGCCTGATCTCATCTGAATGTATTGCGTTGACTGATATGTTTACTATTATTTTTTCTTATAATTTTGCTTTTACCAATGTTTATTTTCTCCTTCCTTTTTTTAGTGTTACCCAATTTCCTTTGGTTCTATTTTCCTTTTCAAAATTATACATTCTATTTAACTTCCCAACAACTGCAATTCATTAAATGCAATATCATTAAAATGTGTCTAGATATGAATATATTTACCATCCTACCAAAGATTCACTTCTGTATTAAAATCTGGGAAGTTATCCAGCATTTACATCTTTGAATATTCCCTCTTGTCCATTCTCTGTTCTCTCTTTCCTTATAAATGAGAGAGTTCCCAAGATGAAAGCTAGTCTCGCTTTTTTTTTTTTGACCTGATTTCAGAAATGTTAACCCATCATTTCTATGGTGTTTTATTATTTAAAAGTTAATCAAATAATACCAACTCATATTCAAGGGGTGAATGTTATACAAAGACATGGACCCAGGAAACAGAGATCATTGCAGGTCATTTTAGAGACTGCCCACAATATCTAAAGTATTTAATGATATAAATTTATCTCTGAAATAAATGGCCTATTCACATGTTTTCAAATGTAATAAAGTTAATTATTTATAGCTTTATCTGATCAAAATTTGTAATGATGTTATCATAAAATAAAAATATTCATTTTAAGCGATTTTGTTTAGAGTACAGGTTTTATAGGTAGCAAGTAAACACCATAACATAAATCATTCCTGTTTTTGTCTTTTAACAAATCTGATCTCTCAATGACTGAGGGAATTTTATTATTCTTTGCAAATATCAGATAAACACCAAGGTATACTTGTATTACTAAAATTATTTGATTCACTTAATATGATTTAATGCATTTCACTTGTGGGAGAGTAATTTATTTAGAGTTTAGTTTTTTAAGCATCTCACCAGCTAAACCTCTCCTGCCTCTATTCTCAGAAAAAAAAAAAAAGACAAAGCATATTTGCTTGACAGTAACTTCTAGTTTGGAATGAAAGACCACAGACTAAAATTGTTGAGGGAAGGAATTTAGATGAGTTTACCCAGTGCTGTATTTCCAGCACAAAGAATTTACATGACAAGATTTGTTGGAATATTAAGTCAAATGCAATATATGATGAAACAAATGGAAAAAGTATACCCAACTCACAAGAGCGAGGAGGAAGAGTGACATGACCATAGACCATATGAATCCATCTTGGATCTAGAGTGTGGACCTTGGAGCTCTGAACAATGATCATATCAGTGACAGTGTTATTTGTTACAGCTAAAATCTATGTCAGACTTCTCACATTTCTAAAAACTTTTTTAAAGTTTATTTATTTTTGATATATCGAGAGAGAGCGAAAGTGGGGAAGGGACAGAATCCGAAGCAGGCTCCAGGCTCAGAGCTCTAAGCAGAGAGCTAGATGAGGGGCTTGAACTCACAAACCGTGCGATCTTGACCTGAGCTGAAGTCAGACGCTTAACTGACTGAGCCACCCAGGCACCTCTGACTTCTAACATTTTAAATAAATTTGGAATAGAAATAAAGCCCTTATAATGACTGAGAATTACCTTTTTCATAAGACTGCTAGGATAAAGGCATCGGTTGGTTTTAAGTTTAGTAATTTGTATGTTTTACTATTATTTTTTACCACAACCTTTTAGCATTTTCAAGGTTCCAATCCAAACATCACATATGTCACATACATGTGATTTTTCTAAAATGCTATAATTGCAAAGAATTACAGGCAGATTACCCAATTGGTCATAAAATGTTGCTATACTTGACAAGATCATTATCCTCATTGACTTTTAATAAAAGTACCATTGTGAATAAATGTCTAGAATACCAAAATGTCCCTTTAAATGTATTTTAGCCTATCTTTTCCTTATTCTTAATTGTGGATGTAATACATGTAAAATTAAGAAGTATATCATATAAGATTTTCCCAGTATATCTGAGTATTTAGTTATTTATGCATTTTTAATTTTTTTAAGTTTATTTATTTTTGAGAGGGGGAGAGGGGCAGAGAGAGAGAGAGAGAGGGAGAGAGAGAGATACGGAATCCTAAGCAGGCTCCAGGCTCTAAGCTGTCAGCACAGAGTCCAATGTGGGGCTCAAAACCATGAAATGTGAGATCATGACTGGAGCTGAAGTCAGACAGACAACAGACTGAGCCATCCAGGGGCCCCATAATATGTCTGAGTATTTTAGATTAAGAGAGGGTTGTAACACTGTAAACCTTGGGTGAATGGATTCGTTTTCTATTAGTGCTGTAAGAAGTTACCACCAATTTGGTGGTTTCTTACAGTTCTGTGGGTTAGAAATTTCACTGGGCTAAAATCCAGTGTCAACAGGGCTTTATGCCTTTTCAGAGGCTCTAGGGTAAAAGCCATTTCCTTATCATTTCCAGTTTTTAGAGACAGTCTCCTTTCCATCCTGTGGCCCTCCTCTACCTTCAGTCAACAAGGGGGGGGTACACACCTTTTCACATGGTGTCGCTGTGACCTCTGCTTCTGTCTTCACATCTTTTCCGCCTCCCTCTCCACTGCTAAGGACCACTGTGGCTACACGGGACCCATCTGAATAATCCATGATAGTCTCCCTATATAATTTTTTGATCAAAAACAGTTAATTAGGGCAACGGGATACAATGTCACAAAGCACTAAAGCATTTCACAGAGTGTCCTTTTCAAAAGTGAGCACCAGCATACAGTTAATGTAGCTTCCTCACTAATCCTCATCAACTATAGCTACTTAATTTAATCCTAAAGATTGAGTAAAATATTCTTTCCACAACAGGCTGAGCACTCACTGTAGTTTACTGTAGTTGCTTTTCTAAATGCACTTCCCTCTTCTGGCAGAAGGGACATTGCATCTGAAAACCTACAAATGGGGTCTTGCGCTTGTCTAATGGTCAGGACCCCCAAAATTCTAGTCTCACATCTAGCCCATGGCCATAGCACCAGATGGTACAAACCACTCCCATATCTCCTTAACAGCACATTCCTGGCAAGGCTGTGCATTCAAGACAAACCCCTTCATCACCAGGGGAAGAGGAGTCTTCCAAATGGTGGGGGAGGGGCTAAAAGAAATTGAAACTTAACTCTTCATTGGGAGTGTCCAGAGTGGCTTTGGCTCCCCGCTGTAGGCAAGGCCTACAGATCCTTTTCTCTTCTCTTTGGTGTCCTCACCTACAGATTGCACCTGGGCTGAGTTGGCTGCAGTGGGGCAGAGATTGAGGGGGTCAGAAGTGAGCAATAGCAGCCAACAGTCCCTGTGCCTACACTACTCTACCCCTTTATATAAATTCACCAATTTACAGCTCAATAAAGTAGGTGTTGTCATTACCCCTCACTTAGAATCACAGAGAGAGTTTCATTTGCCAAGGATGTTAAGGTTACTGAGTGATAGGTAGATCCAGGATTTGAATCCAGGTCATTTGGACCCAGGAATTACACTCAAACATCTATGGGATCAAAGCAAGCTTCATGGCCAGCAGAGAAAGCCAAAGCACAGAGAGGGTGAGACAGTTTTTTCCAACCCAGAAGCAGAGCCAGAACAAACCACCTGTTTCTCTAGTCCAGGCCCATGTTCCACATTCCAGAAAGGCCCAGGCTTCTCTTCCCTTGTTTGAAGTCCTCCTTGAACCAGTCTCCTGCCCTTGCCAGCCCTGTTGTTCTGGGCTGCTGCTTTTCACTCTGAGGCTCTTTCTCCCTAGCCCTTTGGATCAACCAGTTCCCAGCTCCTCACCAACCCTGAGAGCCGAGTTCTGCAGGCCCAGACAAGGAGCACATCAGCTATCTCTCCTGGGGCAAAGGGTTCTTTCAGCGTGCAGGGTTCCGATAAAATATGAGCACCTTCTCTATCCTCACCTCCTGTCATCCTACCACAAAGGTAGTACTTCAGTCCCTGGCAGCACCTGCAGGCCATATCATTGTCACCATCCTCACCCCCGCCCCAAACCCTACAGAAGGGCACCTCACTTCCTTTGCATCTTAGGTATCAGCTCCAGCTTCTCCACTCACCAAGCCAATTCTTGGGCCAGCTGCTCTGACTCTCATTGATCAGAGAGAGTGGTGGAGAGAAGGACCCTCCATCCCTATACCACCCTGTTCTTTCCTTGTCTCCACAAATCCAAGACCATCCAACCTCCCTATTATAAGTCAAATGATTAGCCATCTTGCTTCCCCTTTGTCATGTAACCTGACATATTCATTGGTGCTGTGGGTTAGGATATGGACATTTTAAGGGGAGGGGCCATTATTCTGCCTATCTATCGTAATGGCTTTAAGATAACTTTAGTTTGAAAGACATTAGTCAAATACCCCCATTTAATGAAAATATGCATTTATCAACACTATATTTAAATGTTTATTTATTTTTGAGAGAGAGAGAGAAAGAGAGAAAGAGAAAGAGAGAGAGGGAGAGCATAAGCAGGGGAGGGACAGAGAGAGAGGTAGAGAGAGAATCCCAGTGCCTCTGCATTTCCAGTGCAGAGCCTGATGTAGGGCTTGATTCCACGAACTGTGAGATCATGACCTGAGCTGAAATCCAGAGTCAGACACTTAACCAACTGAGCCACCCAGGCCCTCCAACACTGTATTTATATTATTTAAAATGCAGATGTTGTAATAATGATGTGACGAGAAAAAATGTGAAGTAGATTTTAAAAATGCTCAAGGAACTATAGAACTGAGAAAGTGTTACAAAGACTTTCTTAGACTATTATGAAAAAAGAACAATGCATTTGAAATTTGAATATGTGTGCATGTTTGTGGGTGTGTGAGAGAGACAGCACACAGGGAAAGAAGAGGAGAAAATTAGAACAAAGGAGAAAGAGGATACAATATTTGACAAAAAAAAGTATTTCACAAGATAATTTTCTGTTTAAGATAATATTTGTTCCTTTGAAATCTCTCTGAGATTTCTTTGGGAAAGATTTGTTTAGACGTGCAATCATTTACACTGTTCTTTAAAGGCCAATTTCCTTTTACTTAAAAGCCACCATTGCAAATTCCTAACTAAAGATAATGACTGTGCTGAAATTATATAGCTCCCTTCTTTCGTGTTGCATTTTCTCTTTCCTGTCTGTGACACCATCATGCTATCGTGCTACAACCAATAATTTTCCTTTCCAAAAATGTTTTCTTTCAAAAAAAATCAACAGGAATTCTTTCATATTTTTTCCTATTCAAATTGGTTTACTCTATTCCCTTTCCATTAAAAGTGCTTATATCTCCGCGTGTGAGTGTGTGTGTGTGTGTGTTTTAATATAATACACTACCTCTGCACTTAATAACACTTTTTTTACATGGCCCCAATTTAAAACAAATACAATACTCCACTGCACAAATAATGACATTGTTTCCTACTGATAACTTATGGTTTAAACCTCTTTTAAGAAGTGCATGATACTGACCTAACTCGCAAGAAATTCCATCCATATTTGTTCATGATGCCTTGACTTTTACTCCTTCAACGTTCATTCCTTTCCTTGGTTTCAGAAAGTTGGTCTATTATTCATAGTCTTTTTGAGCTATAACTAGTGGCAATACTTCTCTGAACCTAACCTGACAAGACAGGTTTAATCATCTCTTGCCCTTCATGTATACATACATATCATGCTAAGGGAGCTGGGTATGTCCTAAAATTCCTACATTGTTAATAAAGTCCCAGGGACACTATCAATCAATGTCACTTTGACTCAACTTCCTAATACACAGTCTATGAACACATATTTACTCTTTTCACCCCAATTTTCTACTACAAAACCTTCTAGAGTTCATCCAAGTTAGCTCTGATCATTGTATTGCCTCTGGTATTTCATACAATACTCACCACGTTTAAAATTATTTTTATTAGTATCTTCCCTCCTCCTGAGACTGGGGACTCATAAAGGACTGTGTCATTTGTTCAACCCTGCCTCCTAGCTTTTAGCCTAGTGGCTGGAATAGGAAAAGCCCAAAACATTTGGAAGGTTAAATGAATGCGGGATGATTCCTATTTCCCTTTCCATGCTTCACCAGGTTTGGAATAGGCATTATGGGAGTAGAGCTAAATAACTCTTTTCACTTATTCATTATTATGTATTTTCTAAACTCTGTTAATCAGTATTTTCAAAAAATATAGGGAAATCATATGTATAAATGCTAGTCCTATAAAGCCACCTTAATTTTATGACACAAGAAGGTAACAAAGCTTTGGAAATAACATGAGAGTTTAGACTCTGTGACCCCTGACTTAGAATCCTAGCTCAGCTCCATCTAGTTATATGATGCTGAATATCGCACTTAACCTTTAGTAGCTCAATATCAGTATTGGATATATAAGAGAATTGAATTTTGTTTGGATACAAGATAATGGAGCTGATATGTTGAATTTCTTTCCAATAAAAATATTTCTTCTAGCATTTGATTTTTTTGCATATCCATTTCTTGATTAATATCTGTGTTGCTTAACTTACTGTTCATATTTATGGATGCTATTATTTTATATTTCTATATATATTCTACAATAAACTTGCTTAAGTCTTTATCAACATACCTTAGACTTCTTTTTTAACTAAAGGATTTATCTTATTTGTTGATTTTAGGGGATATTTCTTTTCCTCTTTTGTTTTGAAAAACATCACTTGGGATCTTTTTTGGGTGGGAAGTTTTCTTTTATTTATTTTCTGTCCTTCCTATTCTATCTTACAGGTGCCTCCAAAAAAACCCATTTTGAACCGCATTTTATACTGGGAGATCTTTCCCACCATTCCCAAGTGATCTCAAAACTCAGCCCACAGAAACTACTGCCTGGCTAGGTTCCCAAGGGCTCACTTCCCGCCACCCCAAAGAAGCATGCAACTTTCTTGTTATCAGCTGCATCTATGGATGTGATCTCAGCCTCGGTCAGCCCCTTCCCAATGACTGGAATATCACTCAGGGCCTGTGTTAATGTGTAAGTTTCCCGTTGTTCCATTGCAGCCTGCATCTACTGGCAGAATCTGAATTCCTGGCCATATGGATAGATTAGGTTCTGTATTCAAAAGCCAAAAGGATATGCCAGAAGGTGCTACCCATTTCCTGATAATTTCATTCTATTTAATCTCTTAGAGATGTTCAATTTTTAAATATACTTCTACCTATGCTCCTGTGTCTGTAATGGTCGTGGTGTTGCTGTTAGTAGTGGTAGGACACAGCACAATGATCTGAACAAAGAAGTCAATTATTGTTATTTATTGAGATCCTCTTTTCCAACCAGGCATCACACAGAAACGTCAAACTCACGTTTGCCCAAATATGAAAGCAACACATTTCCCCCTAATTATACAATTCTTACTGCAATTCATGTCTTGCTGCCTAGCATTATCATTCTAAGTTATAGTTCCTGAAACCTTGAACTTTCCCCGAACTGCTCCTTTTTGTTTTGCAATGTAATAATACAGTGACCAAATACAGAAAGATCATAAATCCTTCACTTGTTCTATACCAAATATTTCTTAATTCGTCATTGCTGCTATCTAATTCAAGTTCTTTTCACATCTGATGTCATGGTGAGGGTGTTATTTGCAAAGGCAAGGCAATATATAAACTTCATCTTGGTATTTTCAAGTAGATAATGTGGACCCACTGAGTTTTTTAAATGAGAAAATATTAGCTAAATTTCATAATTTTACAATAGTATAAAAATAGACTATTCTTGCCTCTGTTTATAACTCCCTCCAACATCTGCCTGCTTTAATGTATCTACATGTTGTTTACATGCATTAGCAAGATAAACTTCCAACCCAGGAATGTGTCTTGCAGGCCCTCAACTGTTTGGAATGGAGTGGGCAATAAATCATAACCGATTTTCCTACTACTTTTCATTGTAAAGATGGCAGACATAGTTATTCTTGTGTACATAGAATAGGATGGATTTTATAAATGTAACAGACTACAATGAATGAGGAAAGACTGAATTTTTTTCAGATTGTTGTGAGTTGAGTTCATCCTAGTGAGCCATTAAGCAATAAGTCACAGTTTTTTAAAGCTATATGCTAAAGACATACAAATATCATTTTGGAGTTCATATACAATATTTTCCATAATAAATCTGTATACAAGATTTAAACTATGACTTCTATAGCATTTGAAACTGATATGTTTTGTCCATCAAAAATGCCACAATATGCAGCAATGCTTTATAAAATATCATATATCTGTATTTATATCTATATATTTACATCTGTATCTGTGCATGTGTGTTGTTTGTGTGACCTTAATTTTCATAACCTTTGCTAAAGACAAAAACGAATAGAAGTTTTTAATCATAAGAAAGGCCGTGTTAGATTTTATTCTTGTTCTTTTTAAAATTTATTTATTCTTGAGAAGCGGGGAGGTGTAGAGAGAGAGAGAGAATCTCGATCAGCCTCCACACTGTCAACGCAGAGCCTGCCATTGGACTCCATCCCATCACCCTGAGATCATGACCTAAGCTGAAATCAAGAGTCGGACGCTCAACTGCCTGAGCCATCTAGGCAACCCCCTGTGGCATTTTTTAAGAGATATTTTGTTAGAGGTCCATCTAGACACGAAGAAGGTGAGTTTTTTCGAAAGGTTTGGGAATTAAACGGGCAACAATGAAATGTCGATGTCAAGAAGAATTGCTCATCTGTGTGGGTTGTGTGTGGTGTTCACAGAAATGAAAATAGGTGGATGTAGAGGACTGCTTCTATTTCCCAGTATTAGAATATAGCCTCAGATGCTGTGAAACAGTCTGCCAGTTCTGACTTGTTTCTTTTCAACATGATTCCCTGGTAACTGCTATCTTACTTCCATCACATTCTTCTCCACGTGACCCAACATTCCCGTTACCCTTCAACTTTCCTCAGCAGGTGTCTCTAGCCTTAGTGAAGGTGTCTCTTATTTAGCTTTAGTGAGGCCTTAGTGAAGCCTCAGTTTCCAAAGAGGATTATTCTTCACTTACCCTTTACTCTTTCTTGTTTTATTGTTAAGGACTAATCCCTTTCCCCATCTCTCAGGACTTTAGCTTTCTCTAGATTCAATTTTGCCAGTCATAGACTCTCTTTTTATATCCTCATAATTAATATTTCAATTATTATAGAGGCTAAATTTGTGCCTCTCAATGGTTAGGAGAGAATTCTCATTAGAAGTTGAAAACAGGAAAACCCAAAGATTGATATTTCTAGCTATATTACAAATGAGTGATGTGTAAATACCACACAGATTTCTCAGAAGACAGACTCCATGCAAATGATGAAATCATTCAAGAGTGTATCTGAAGGAAAAGATCTTACATAATTTAAAATTTTAATTATGAGATAACTTGTTTTAAGTGTTTTCTGGCTTATCTAGGTATTACTTTATGTAATTAGTATTTATTAAAGACCTATTCTACGCTAAGTCTTATGGATACAGTAATAAAAAGACAATAAAGGAGCCAGTTCCCATGGAGCTCACTTTTTATTAAAGGGGATTTAAAGATAGGTAAACAAGGATTATAAGTAGCTTCATTAGAGATCAGTATAATGGCAAAAATAAAAGGAGGTAATAGATGGTGACTGGAGGAAGGATAATTTAGGTTATGTGGTCACGGGATTGCTGATAAGACAACACTAGAGCTAGAATTTGAATGCAAGGGAAAGTGAGAAAATTCTTCTCTGGGCAGAGGAAACAGTGACTAAAATAGCTTTCAGAAAAAATATGTTTAGTTCGTGTATTAGTTTGCTACAACTTCCATTGTTATGTACCACACACTGGATGGCTTAAATAATAGAAATGTGTTGTTTAATGGTTTGGATGCTAATTGGTAGGGTTGCTTCTTTCCAAGAGTGGTTAGGAAGATTGCAGTCCATCAGTCTCCCCTAACTTCTGGTAATTTGCTAGCAATCCCTTGTGTTCCTTCATTGTGTATCACTCATCTTTTCCCCCATCTTCACCTTGCATTCTCCCAGTGTGCATAACTATGTCCAGATTTTCCCCTTCACATAAGGACATCAGTCATATTGGACTAGGGACCCTCCTTATTCCAAAATGACTTCATCTTAACCTGAGTGATTATACTTGCAACAATTCTATTTCCAAATAAGTTAATATTCTGAGGTTCTAGAGCCTGGGGCTTCAATACGTGCATTTTATGGGTTCACAACTAAAGCCACTAGAGGTTATGGAAAGTAAGCTTTTGCTGTACAACAAAACATCCTGAAACATAGTGGCTTTAAACAACAACCATTTTTTTGTCCATGATTTTATTTGTTGGCACTCAGGTCCAGAATCAGTTGGTAGTTGAACTAGGTTTTTCATGCATTTGTGTTCCGCTGAAGGTGAATGGATCTGCTCTGTTTCTAGAGGTTGGATGTTTTCAGTTGATGTTCAAGTACAACTAGGTTATATGTCTTTTATCATTCACCAGGGTAGCCCAGAGTTATATACATGTTGGCATCAGGTCCCAAGAGCAAAAAAAGTGAATGCCCAGTGTGTGCATTCTTCTCAAAGCTTTGCTTGTTTTACATTTTCTGTGTCTCATTGGCCAAAGCAAGTCATGACCAGGTTCAGTGGGTCAGGAATTAGATTCTAACCCTTGGAAAGAGGGTCTGCAACCTGATATGACGAAGCTCTTGATGCAAGGATATGACAAAATTGGAGCCCTTTTAGTAACTGACCATGGCTTATCTGAAGACCAGAAATAAGATTTGTATGAATATCTACAAGTTTCAAGGGAATCTTTTTTTAATTTGGTAATTTAAAAAGAAATTTAATATTTAACTGTGTATATGAAAAAAGTGAACACAGAAATGATGACAAAAGCCAAAAATTAATTCCCCCATTTTTGCTTCCATAACTCCTGCTCCCTGTGCCCATGGTAGATGACTTTCATGATCTGGGCACTTTTCTCCATGCAATGCACATAATTTATAATATATGTGGGACTGACCATTTTTTCAAGCCAAAGAAGAGTCAAAGGTTTAAAATTCAAACTCTCAGTACCATGACAGAATTATAGATGCAATCAATACTGTGTTTCTCAGTCAGGCCAGCTCATGTTTGAACAGGTTTTGGATATTTATCATTATCCTCTTTTAACCTCAATCAATTACTACAAAAGAACCTGCTTATAAATGTGCCCCTTTTCTTGAAAAGTAGTACATTAGGCATTGAGGGTTACATATTCAGTTGGCTTAATGCTTAGTTTCAAAAAGAGGATTCAAGTTCTTTTTCCATGTAATCAAAGTTTTCTGTTTATGAATGACCCAGTATCTATCCCTTCCCTCATATTTCTAAGAGTAGCCTTATTCCCAGCTAGAGAATTCTATTTTCCCTTTTGAACAGACTTTGAATGCCCTCACATAAATAAGGCCTGAGAGTTAAATTAGATCAATCTGACTCTTTACCTTGGGATTTTCAGTCTTGAGGTAAATGATTTAATGATGAAGCATGTAAAACAGAAGTTTATTAGCTGTGGAGGCTCCTGAGTGGGATTATTGAGTAGGGTCTTATGCACAGCACTCAGAGCTGCCCAGTGTTACCATTTGCTAATCCTGGTTCCCAGTCTCTTAGATTCTGTAAAATACCCAATATTTTTCTATCCAATTATTTTTCTACTCAAGTTAGCCAGGGTAAATTTCCATTGCTTGCCACTAAAACTTTAGCTCATATACTCTTAAAATCTAAGGAATTAGAGTTTACTTATTAAGAAAACTTAATGCATATGAAAATTCTACTTCTTCTGTCATACTGAATAATACAAAATTATATTTAAATAATAATTAATTTTGAATGAAAGCATAGTCATTATATAAAACGTAAGCATCATCTGGTCTTGTTTTTAATTCCAGTCACATGAAAAAGCTACTAATTTGTTGTAAATTTCAACTACCAAGATTAGAAATTTCCATAAGAACATATAAATATAATTAATTAAAAACTCATTATTTTTCTTCCCTGTCACTCTCTACATTGTATAATCTTTACACTGAACAATGTAATTGTCTTGAATGTGTGAGCAACTAATGGGAATGATTTGGGAATGAGTATGCTACCAACAGAGGAAAGTGATACAAATAAAAAAGTTATATTAGATATGAAAATACCTAGATTAGAGTGCGGGGTGGGGGGAAGCTTTTATTATAAAGAGATATAGCAGACACATAATTTGGATTTAAAAGATAAAAAATGACTAGACTTTGTCATATACTATAAAAAGGTTTCTAAAGCATTTTAAAGACTTCAAAATTTTTGCCATTATATATTTGATTTCTCGGTCACTGTTAATAGATAATAAAGTCTAACATAATAAATACATAGCTGTAAAAAAACACTCAACTTAAAGATAATTTAAAGATACCAATATAGGAAAAATCTTCTGATGTACTTAATTGTTTTGCTACATTCTTTTTGTCTGCATTTAACTTCTCCATTTCTAAAATGTTGTATGTGTAGAAATAGTTATATGTTTATCCAATAAAAAGTGTGTGTAGCCACCACTGATGGGGTACTGCTCAGATGCTGGTTATTGGTCCTTAGCATGTCACTGCACTGACTTCCAATGCAGCATGTGCCTTTCTCTGCCTGCTGGCTTCATTTGGTAGCAGAAATCTGCTCTGCTAATGCATACTCAGGAATGAGTCAACATTCTGTAAAGAAAACCAAACATAAATTAAAGAGAATTTCTGTCTATGATAATGTAGGGAAATCTGTGGATTTACAATGTTGAAAGACTGCAAGGCAGATAAACTAAGTCTTCAATTGTGAATGGAACACTTATATTATCTAACTTCTCTACCAGACGAATATAAGACACTTTAAAAAAATTACTTCAGTTCCTGAAATTAAAGATAAGAGAAACTATAAGAAAATTAAAATATTTTTTACCTAGGTCTAAGCTCCTCATCTTAAGGGCACACAAAAAGAAATGAGTGCAATGAAGTGAGAAGAAATGAGTGCAATGAAGTGAGACTCTGATGGAAAGTTGGGCTATTATATCTTCTAAAGCTTCAGGTTATTTATAATCAAAACACACATCTACTCGGAGATAAAAAAAAAAAAAGTCAGTCAACCATGTACTCGGGAAGACTGAGTACTACTGTTCCACTTAAGATATTCTTAATGATGTGGAAAAGTGATATAAGTTTTCTGACTTGTGTTTATTATTAGTTTTCTCTAATATGTTTATTTTTGGTTGTCTATAGATTAGTTTGTTTTATGTTTAGATCTCCCACAACACACTATTCGCACGTTTATTTGTGAAGTGATTTAATCTTTAACTTAATTTAAAGCCAATAATATATATAAAAAAGTACATAAAAGAAGGGAGCCTGACTGGCTCAGTCAGAAGAGCATGTGACTCTTGATCTCTGGGTTATGGGTTCGAGCCTCATTTGGAGTGTAAAGATTACTTAAATAAATAAAAAATAACTTCAAAAAAATTTTAAAATAATATAAAATATAAGATGTTTCCAGCCATTGTTAAATCCATACTTCTGACTTGTCATGTCAGGATATTAACTTGAAAAAAAAATCTCTCCCAAAATCTAAAAGATATTTTCCAATCACTTCTCATTTACATTATTATTATTAAACATATGGTAATGCTTAAATAATTTTATATTGGGTTGAAATTAAAAAATCATGAAATTGGATAAAACTATTATCTTCATTAAGAAGCAAATCTGTCTACATTTGAAAGCTACTTCAAAAAAATCTTAGTTTTCCAACTATATGCTAACTACAAATTGAAAAAGAATAAAAAAGAAAAAAACCAAAAGTGTCCATTTTGAAGCAGACATTTTCAAGTTACACTTAATATTTAGGTATATTTTACCTTTAATAATAAGTCTCTTAAATATTCTACATTGAAAATTAGAGTTCATTGTGTTCTATCTTATAATTTTTCATAATTCACAGTTGGAAGGTATTAAATATTTAATAAAAAGAAGATGAAAAGATATTAAAGGTACTTGTAGCAACTCTTCACAAAAAATTTAATTTTTCTAGTGTTAAAAGCAAGACAAAAAGTCAAAAATGGAGTCACTTATGCTAAACCCCATATCACCAATTCAAAACAAGTTTGTAATGGTTTCTATTCTTCCAGAAATACAATGTTAAACCAGTCAATCAGTAATCACTGGACTGAGCTAGTTAGTTAATTTGCTTCATAGACCACTGCCTGTCTCTAAAGGAAAATAACCTTCCAAAAACCAACCTGCTTTTTTTTTTTTTGCCTAATATAACTTCTTTGTCCTACTCTTTTCTGCTTATAAATGACTTTGATGTTGTACAGCTCCTTTCTATCTGCTAGATGGGATACTGCCCGAGTTGAACTGATTTTTGCTCAAAACAATTTGCTGTATTTTTAATATGCCTCAGTTTAACTTTTAACACAGAATCGATTGACCCCAATTGAAAATAATTTTCCCATTACTTGTAAAGAGCCCCTACAAAATCTGTAAGCCATGAGCTGGAATTTTATCAATGTGGAGTTAGAGATAATATCTTTGTGTTTACCTATGGAGGTAATGCAATATATTATACAGGACAAAGTGTAGATGTAGTGCCTACATATTAAATCACTCCCACCAACAACAAAATGACTGAAAATAAAACTTTTGAGATATAATTTTAAACATTGGAAAAATGTTTAATAAATTGAAAATAAGATGTTGAGATTAGACACACATAGAAATGAAAGGTCATATGTTGTAAAAGCTAGAAGACACCGTGCACTTTGAATATGCTTTAATTGGAGAGGTTTATACTGGTAGAGATAGTCAGAGAAAACTTCATGAGGATATTGAGATTTGTCTTAAGCTTGAATGAATGGCAACAATAATAACAATAAAAGATATTAGAAAAATAAAACAAATGGGGTGTCTCCTAGGTGGCTCAGTTGGTTAAGCATCCAACTTCGGCTCAGGTCATGATCACACTGCTGGTGAGTTTTAGTCCTGTTCTGTGCTGACCGCTTAGAGCCTGGAGCCTGCTTCAGATTCTGTGTTTCTCTCTTTCTCTGCCTCTTCCCGCCCCCTCCGTCTTTCTCTCAAAAATAAATAATCTAAAAAATTAAAAAAATAAAATAAAAAATAAAAATGAAACAAAGAAACAAACGAAAGAGCATCTATGAATTATGAGTCCTGGAATGAAGTGATTGGGAATTTTCTTTCAAAGTAATGAGGATCCACCACATGCAGCACATGAGTTATTTGCCTTCCCTCCCTAAAAATCAACAGAGAGAGGCATCCACAATCAAATCTAACCACAGAAGCCCAGAAGCTATTAGCCAGAAGGCCAGAAGCTATTAGCAAATAAAAAAGAGAAACGTCCAATTAATACTAATTAAAGAGTTCAATAAAAGCAGTGCCAAAAAGGAATTATTTCAAACTAAATTCAGAGAAAGTGTAACAACTGAACAAAAATAGTAAAGGACATGGAAAAAGAATAATTTAAGTTAAATATAATACCTTGAAAAAGGTAAAAATGAATCATGCAGTGAACCAGATATTTGAAAACTTTATATATAACTTTTTTTTAAACAAAACAAAACAAAAAGGATTGTAGGACACACTGGTTTAAAAAAAAGAAGTACGTCTAAATAATAAATTTGTGAGCTGGCAAAAGATCATGGGCAGGAATTTTACAGAAAGGGATAAAAACTTTTAGGAAACAATTTGGCCATGTCTATCAAAACTGAAGACTCACATTACACAGAGATACCAGGTGTTAGAATATTCGTAGTGACTTTGTTTTTAGAAACAAACACTTGAACCAAAAACACTGTCCCTTGTCATTTGAATAGGTAAATAAATTGTGGATATTCACAAAATAGTGTAATAGCACAAAACCATGTTAAATGGAAAATACAGGTTACACAAGGAAACATGCAAAGTTAACCATATGAATTTTTAGAAGATGCAAAATTATACAATATAAATCTTAAGGATAAATGCCTATATGGTGAAAGAAAAAAAATAAAGACCTGATCAATAGAGAATTCAAGAAAATGGTTATTACTGAGAGTGGGAAAATGTAATCAGATAGTGGTAAACTGGATGTTTCCAAATTATTAGTAATGATTCTTTCCTTATTCTGAGTTGTGGATATGATGTAATTAATTAATAAAGCAAATCTGAGGTTGTAAAAGATGAAATAAACTTTGAATATACATTTAATGTACATCAAGAAGTCTAAAGCAAATAAAAAATAAATTGCAAAATATATTTAAAAAGTGTATGAAGATGGATTATAATAAGATATGCAAACTCAGGGGCACCTAGGTGGCTCAGTGAATTGAGTGTTGGACTCTAGATTTTGGCTCAGGTCATGATCCCAGCAGTGTGTAATCGAGCTCCTCTTTGGCCTCTGTGCTGAGCATGGAGCCTGCTTGGCATTCCCTCTCTCTCTCACTCTCTCTCTCTCTCTCTCACTAGCTCTCGCTTTCTCTCTCTCCCCTCTGTCCCTCTCTCCCTTGTTTGCATTCTTGCTCTGTCTTTCACATTAAAAAGAAAAAGATATACAAACTAAATGAAAAATGAGGGAATGGTTGAATAGGAAATTCATAGTCAAATAAATCAAATATCTATTTATCAAAAGAAAATTGCCCATACTCCTAAATCTGATTAAAAATAATGAAACAATAGATATACTTTGTTTCCTATCAGAATAACAAGAAAAGAAAAATAAAATACTGACTTCTTTCAGCAATATTGGAAAAAATGGAAATTAATTTTCATTAAATTAGAAATCCACCAAACATGAGACTCAGTATTATTACTCTTAGAATCAAATCTAAAGAATCAAATTAATTGGGTTATAATGAAAATGAGATATAGCACTTTGTGGATTTTTTTTGTTTCTGATTTTTGTTTTTGTACAGATTCTGGTATCCATTACTTGCTATTTGTACTTGAAAATTTTACTTACCATCTCTGTTTCTCAGTTTCCTTATCTGTACATAATTTTAGTACTTTGTGAAACAATTATAGTATGTCATTTTAGTGTTATTAAGAATAACATCTACAAAGATATCAACACATATACAAAGTTGTTAATGTTGATCCTAGAAATGGGAAGTAAATCTGTAAAACTGTGGATGTCGATTTTTAGAAAACATAACATGTTTGACTATATAGTGTTAACAAATGTTATATATTCCAATATTATTTATGCTTATGTATACATGTGAAGTGATGAATAAGGGGTTGTCACTAAGAAAGAAAGAAGTAGAAACCACTGACAACCCTAAAACAAAGTAAGTACCGAAACATTTAAAATTTTAAGATGCGGTAGAAGATCCAAATAAAACAACACAGATCTACTTTGTTGATGTGTTTATATTTTTATTTTTTTTTAACGTTCTTTAGGTTGCTACTTTCATTTACTCTATAGTTGACCAATTAGCAGTCCTTTTTTTTCCTAGCTATCCCTTTACACATTTCAGCTTAGTCTCATCAAGTAAACACATCATTTAAGTGCTACTTATATTATCGCCCTCAGAAAGACTTCTCTGACTTTTTCATGTAACGCTGTTTTTCTTTCTTTTTTATGACTCATCATTTTTAGGAAAAGTTTTCAAGAGCATGATTAAGAAATAAATAAAAATTGTTATGACCAGGTGAATGGTAATCGTCTGAAGTGTTCAGGAATGGATTCATAAGAACTTATGAGAGATAATTGTTAAGTTTTCAGGATTTTCTGTTGGTAGTTTGAAGTCAGTCATAAATGAGCATATTAATTTTCTTTCTTTTTTTTTTAAATTTTTAATGTTTATTTACTACTGAGACAGAAACAGAACATGAATGAGGGAGGAGCAGAGAGAGAGAGAGACACAGAATCTGAAGCAGGCTCCAGGCTCTGAGCTGTCAGCACAGAGCCCGATGGGGGGCCCAAACCCACGAACCGTGAGATCACGACCTGAGCTGAAGTCAGCCACTTAACCAACTGAGCCACCCAGGTGCCCCAAGCATATTAATTTTCTAAGGCTTCTGTAAAAAAGTACCACAAGCAGAGTGGCTTAAACGACAGAAATGAATTGTGTCCCAGTTCTGGAGGCTGGAAGTCTGCTCAGAGGTGGTTGGCAGAGCCATACTCATCTGAAGGCACTTGGGAAGAATTTGGTCCAGGCCACTCTCCTGGGCTCTGGTAGCCCCTTGGCTTGTAGCAGTGTAATTCCAGTCCTCACATGGTGTTCTCTCTGTGTACATGTTCGTCTCTGTGTTAAAGTAATTTTGGAAATCCATCAATCAATATTCCATTAAATTATAAATCCATTAGACATAAGACTGTAACCTCATTCCTGGGAATCAAAAGTGTCATATGAACACCATTTATATTGAATTAGGGTCCACCCTAATGACCTCACTTTTACTTGATTACCTCTGCAAATACTCTATCTTTAAAAAAGCTTACATTCTGATGGTAAGGAATTCAACATATCTTTTGGTGTGTATGCAATTTAACCTTTAAGAATGAGAATATTTACACCAGGGAAATTGGCAATCATTACACGCAATGGTTACTCTCTAAAAGCCAACAGTATTTACCAGCACACTACTTATGTACATATGATATCTGATAAATAGACTTTATTAAACATTGGCTTCTCTCTTGGGAAGAAAATATGAGAAGGAGAGAATAAGGTAAGTATTAAGAACGCAAAGCCACTGGGCATCCCTCACATTAGTTAGTGGCATTTCTTTTAGTGTAATGGGGCATCAGATCTCTCTTGCTTAGATAATTCTCACACATTTTCTTTCTACCTAATGACCTTCTATTCTATAATTTTAAGATAATTATGTTTAATTTTTAACTATTGATTGGTTCTGAATTTTAACAATCTACTTACCTGTTTTTGTGGCTGTTGCTGTTTGTTTTGTTGTTCTAACCTTAAGCTTTTGAGAAAGAGTCTTATCAAGTTTATTAAGCTTGGAAATAATAATGATGGGCTAGTGTAATAGAATAGAATAGAATTAGCACAATCCAGGATAACAATAAAGTACGGCATTACTAATTAGATTTATATTTGTATTACTAGTCATTTTAACAGAGCATAAATTTTTCAACTAAATGCTTACAAAAACAAGGTGTTGATGTGTAAGAATCAATACAACCCTCCCTTCTTCAAAATGGTATTGTTTCCAGGTCATTACTTGAAAAGATGTCATTTTCTTTGACTTCCTTTTACTTTTGTAGGAGTGAAAAGTTTAACTCTTTTAACACTGACCACACTAAAAAAGATTGCATTTTCTAGGTTTCTTACTTGAAATATACATAGAAAGTAGTTAAGCTGGAGGGATACTTTATTTATGAAAATATTGATTATACACTGTTTCATAAGGTCTTCAACTAAGGAGCGATTTACACAAAATCCATTGCTTGAGAACTATGAGGAAGAAGAAAAATAAGGAATAAAATATATATTCTCCTATGGAGAATGAAATTAAGTATGACTGCCAAAGTTTCCTAGTGGATAGAAAATAAAAATAATGTTCTGATATGCATTTCCTTCCCCATTTCATTTTTTCATGTCCATTTTTTATGGATAGTGACTTATTTTTTTTAATTTGTGTAAAAAATCTATATTTTGAAGTAAATCCTATAGAAGTGGAAGTATATAAAATTGTGTTAGTAAATTTACAAATAAGACAAATAATGTATTCATTCAAAAAATATTGAATATGCATCTTCTATTTTTGGGGTCTTGTATTAGTTGTGCACATACCAAAATAAATGAGATCCCCTTGTCTGTGAGAAACATAACATCAATTTATAAAGACAGACAAATAACCAAATGATTACAATATCACATATAAAGAAATAAGTGCAGGTCTCATGGGTGACTCAGTCAGTTAAGCATCCGACTCTTAGTTTCAGGTTAGGTCATGATCTCACATTTCATGAGTTTGAACCCTACATCGGGCACCTCCCTGATAGTGCGGAGCCTGCTTGGGATTCTCTCTCTCCCTCTCTCTCTCTGCTGCCTTTCTCTCTGTCTCTCTCAAAATGAATAAATAAGCTTAAAAAATTAAAAAAAGAAATAAGTGCAATTAAGTATGATAAGTATTATAGTTTTTTATAGATTGAATGAAATCAAATATTCAACAGAAAGCAAGGAAATAAAAAAATAGATAAGTCTCTTTATAAAGTAAAAAATACAGATTTAAGGTTATTACCATAGTGTTGATAATGGTGGCATCTATTCTTCTGAAAAACATTTCAGTTAAGTGATGTCCTGTTAAAATGACCTCCATTAGATACATACCATTTTACTTCATTTGGCTTTTCAGTATTGTACTCTAAATATACAGCACACAACACAAAATATTTCATAAAATCACATATTTTCTAGTAAGACTTTTTTTCTCCCAACTGCAAGAAACTGAGATAGACTCAGGGAGTATTAAATAAAAATGTTTTATAATAAGGGTATCCATAAAAGGAAAATGAGAAAACATAAGAAAAAGAAGGAATCTCTAGGGTATAGCTGACTGCTCCTTCTCATTCTCTCTTATCTCACTTTTATAAAGATTCTCGACAGTTCTCTACTGAAATTGCCATTTCTCCTTGCACTCCTGCTGAGATGTCCTGTCTTTACTCAGCCTCCCCCTGATAGTCCTCTTCTGTACTTCTTCCTACCTATAGTTTCCACAAACCTGTAAGGGCTGCTCTGGTCTCTCAAGCAATCAAGACCATTCCATCCCATCTCTCACTAGCAGGGGTCGCCCTAATACACTGCAGTGTGTTTACTCATCTTCAAAATATAAGAAAATCTGTAATACTATTAGCAACTATTTTTTTTAATTCCAAGATATGTTTGGGGAATTTCAAAAAAGAGAGCATGCATTCTTGTTTTTAAAAATTTCTACAAAACCAGCAAATCTGTATAACCAGGGTTATAGTTGACCAAAAGATACATTGAGAACAGATGTTCCCTATACCAGCTTAGTTAGCTTTAGAGAATATAAGGAAGGCAAAGTGACTCAGAGGAAAAGAGTTGTATTGGGATGTTCTGCAACATGTCAAGCCTACTTTCCTGGACACTTTGTCCTACTGGTCCCCTCTTGTCAAACTGAGACAAACCTGAAGCTGGTGCAGACCGCTTCAGCTCAGAAAAGTCACTCCTCCATTCTAGACTTCCTTACAAACCATGGTTCACACGTGGCCTTCTGAGAATGTGTGCCAAGGCCAAACCTTCCAGTGTATCCTGAGTCTGGAGGTCAAACTTCAGACGAACAATTAACTAAGTACCTGAATAGGTTTAAAACCCAGCCCAAACCACTAAATCCAGGATCTTTCTAATGATGCATGGATAGACCTCGTGGATTTTTGCAATTCCCTAAAAATACTTATACAAAGATCTAGATGGACATCCATTTATCTGGAGAAAGTATAAAAACTCCCATCAAACTCAAACTTTGTGGTGCAAAGGGAAAACAAAAAACAAAAGCAGAATCTGCATTACATGCTACAAGAGTGACTTAAGGGTTTGTATTAGACATCTCAAAGGAGCAAAGACCGAACTACGAAGTCCCCACGGTGCTTACTAGGCATTGCTTTTGGGAAAAACACTGACCAAGACAGTAACTAGCAAATACTTCTTATTTCACAAATAGTAATGCAACGGCTCAAAAGCCCTCTAGAGTTAACACTACTGTGTTCAATATTAATGCAATTTAATCATGCTTTAGAAGTATTTGCTTATGTTGTAGACTTTTTAGTGCTATAAATCTGCTTTTTCTTTCCTATGAAGATAATGTCTGTTTGACAGTAAATTAATCCCTTATTCACAAAAGGATCATTAATATTTACCTCTATGCTCATTTTGGAGCATGATTTAATAATGATGTTTGTATATTTAGAATTCTCTAGCCTCCTGTCAAGAAGACCATGTCTATCATGTTGATTTGTTTCTAACATCCACAGGTTAATGATCAGAGGCAACACAGGCAATAGAACTTTTCCTATTTTTTGTTGCAAATATTTTCATTGAGGACTATTAAGCAACACAGATTTTGCCAACTTGAGTTGCCTGTAAATATATAACTCGTTATTATTCAATTGACTAAACTCATCTGGGAAAACTTACAAAGATAAAGTGTGACAAAAATGATTGATTACAAAAAGAGAAAAAAGATTGATTACATTTTTTCATGGAAAAGATATGTTGATAGTTGATATATTTTAAAAAGTTATGTATATTACATAGAGCATGTTTCTTACTTAGGAAAGTCTCCTCAATTTTTTTAATAGACTAATATATTTTAATTAAAAATAAATTATTATTAGCTCTCAAAGACTTGGAAACTAATTTATGTATCCAAAGTGCATAACCTTTCCATCTAAATACACATGTTGAGAAATTAGAGCATTTTATATTTTTGGATTTGTTTTATTTCAAATATGTGTGCATATATGATTGTTTTAGCAAATTATAATTCACTGAGTAATTTTTACAGAGAGATATTGTTACTACTATTCCATTTGACCAAAATTTGGAGGTAGATATTTCTTAAATTTATTAATGACAAATTAGAAAACACATTCATGTAAATGTATTCAACATGCATGTGGAAGTGTCCTTAGGATTGAATTTCGTTATTCTACAAATCAATGTATTTTTCTATCTATTTTTATAATTTTTAAAATTTATAGCCATTTCCTAAAACTTGATGTTTATAATATATACAGTACCAGGCATTACAACAGAGAATTCTTGATTATATTTAATATAAACAATTAAAAAGCAAATTAATTTTCAATATTTTATGTGCCAAGCCTATGGCATATCACAGCAACCTTAAAAGGGCCTGTGCGGTAGGGGCTTTCCCCAGATTTAACACATCCAGCTTTACAATGATGCATTAAAATAGGGAATTTATTATGATGATCACAATTTTTTTTTAATTTTTTATATTTATTTATTTTTGAGAGACAGAGACAGAGCACAAGTGGTGGAGAAGCAGAGAAAGAAGGAGACAGAATCCGAAGCAGGCTCGAGGCTCCGAGCTGTCAGCACAGCGCCCAAAGTGGGGCTCCAACCCACAAACCGTGAGATCATGACCTGAGCCAAGTCGGACACCCAACCAACCGAGTCACCCAGGCACCCCTGATGATCACAAATTTTACATACATTTATCTCAACTTCATAAATTAAGCGCAACTATTCTCTGTCAGCCTTGCTATGATAATAAAGAAATCTCCAAATTTAGTAACTTAAGAAAACGTGTACATAACACACTTTCTACATGCTTGTCACAGGTCAGCCAGAGACTCAGCTTATCGGAATCAGTAAGGGTCAAGGCTGATGAGAATCAGTGGAAGCATGGCTTCCACGATCACAAAGGAGGCAGTAAAAGAACACAGGGGCCAATAAGCTGACTCATAAAATGACTACTCAGAGGGGTTATATTTTATTGACATACATATTGTATTGACTAAGACAAATAGTCTATCTTGAATAAATTACTTCAGAAAATGTTAAAATTCCTTCTACTTAATTAAAATGATAAACTCATTTTACCCACTACTAAGAAGATTGTAGTAAGGATTTCCATAAATATCTACCTACAGTAAAGAATGTGAACAGTGTCACAAAGTGGACTTATAAGAAAATCATTGAATTTCATATATAATGCCCTAGTTTGGGTCATAGCTTATATATATGGCATGATTTGAGAAACATGACTTAAATTCTGTAGTCTTTTGGTTTTCTTACCTCTAAAAGGGTACTACTCATATCTATCCGATAAAGCTGTTGGAAAGACCCTGTGAACTGACAAGTGCAAAGCTGAAAACCCTAAAGACATAAAAAAAAGGTCAGAAATGGTGATATTTTTTACTGTTCAGATGATATATATCCATTCTTGTAAGAACAAGACTAGCTTAACTTGAGAAATTGGAGAGTATTTAGTTGAGTCCTATCAGAAAAAAAAAATTATATTTCCACTCTTAGCTAAAATTGATAAAAGAACAAAAAAGCTTATTTGATCTGCGATGTGGATATGGTGTGGTCCATAAATGATTGCTTAATGTCATAACAAAGCATAATCAGTCGTTATTCTACTGGCTTGTTTCTCTGCAGAGCCTACAATCTTAGTGAAAGAAATATTCAGAATTCTATAATGGAATGATTGGAAGCCCAACCGAGTTAGAATGGCACTGAATGATAAAGACCTAAAAAGTGACTGAAGCAATGAAGACAGTGCTTCTGAGAATAGATGTAATATTTCTTCATGTCAGCTGATAATCACTTCACTGACGTGCGTCACTTTCATACCAGTAGAAATTCTAGGAATGACAACCAGAAAAATAATGACTCCTATAAAAACATTTGCAGGCATATAGTATCAGAAAGACTAGCCAGCTTTATTTTCAGAGTAAGAATAATCATTTTCTAAAACTGTTCAAAAGTCGCCCGGGACTTGAGTGGGATGACAAATAATATGAGATGTGTGAGACACAGTCACTGTCATCAAAGATCTTGAAACCTATATATGGAACTAAGGTTTAAACACATCCAATTGGAATTTTTAATACAATGCTAAATTCTACTTGAGTTGTGTATATGAAGAATACATATTCGTATATGAAATATATCATTGTGTAAGAGAGAAACTGTTCAATCATGCATTAGTTCAGCAAATATTTTGCATATCTGTTACATAACTGTGTTAGACTCTAGGATCACAGTGAAAAGAGCAGCCCATGTCTTCGTTGAACACATAGATGAGTGGCTGAGATAGTTAAGAAATACTCAAATACATGACATAATTATTAATCTGGGTAAGAACTACAATTGAAACACAAAAAGATACAAACTCATATGAAAACAAACTAAGGAAAAAAAGTCCTCAGAGTGATCTATAAGAAAGCTTTATCTGCTTTAACAGTCTCTGTGGTTGCACTCCCTGACACTAATCTTTCACCCATGAGTTTTTAAATTGGCAGTGACTTCGTTGGATATATATTGAGCCTATCAGGCTTCTTTGGGACTTTGGCCCTGAGCCATTTTGTACAACTGAAATATTTACCAGGGGACACACTAAGGTAATCAAGTATCTTAACAAAGGGCAAATTAACCATTCCTTTGAATTCATCTTTGTCCTGAGTCTTAGTCTTATTCTGTGTCTTAACAGATCTGTGTAAATAATAGCACTTTACAAAATTTTTATATATAATTACAAGAATCAGTTCATTTTTCTAATCTTACAAATTCCATAACTTCTGGGCTCCTTACTTTCCCTCTAATCTTTTATTGCTAACAGGCCAGCTGTGTGTATGTGTGTGTGTGTGTGTGCGCTCATACTTTTTGTAGTATTTTATCACAAAAAGCTAATCAACCAACATTCATTGCCAACATTTTATTAATTTTCAGGTTTAGTAGATACAATAACTTTGGATGATACAAACAAATTTGACCACTGGTAAAATTTTCTCTTTGGTCAGTTTTCAATGCCAGCATCATCTGTTGGCAGGAGGAGAACACTAAAGTCAGGGCCACCCCAAGCTCAGCAAGGGTGGCATATTAGGTGAGCCCATGGAGCCCAATCACATTTAATTAGCAGTCATGAAGCACTTATGCCCTTGGTATTGCCTGTGTTGGTGCTAAAGACCAACCAGACATTATGAAAAAATGTCTAGTCCAGATTATTCTCCATGTTTCTGACTCCCTCTCCTGGATGGCAGTAATATCGTACATGGACATGGACTTTATGTTGTCCTCAAACTATTAATTCAAATGGCCTGGAGGAGCTAGTTTCACTCAGCAGCCTAGAGCTCTTTTGGCCAAATTTGTACCTAAGCCTTCCACTTCCCAGCCTTTTAAAATTCATTTTTCAAAAAACAGTTATTCAAAATAAGGGGAAAGTAAGGCAAAACAAAATTTTAGCATTTAAAAATATTTTAATGTTTACTTATTTTGAGAGAGAGAGAGAACAAGTGTGGGAGGGGCAGAGAAGAGAGAGAGAGAGAATCTCTGCACTGTCAGCGCAGAGTCTGATGTGGGGACCCCCAATGTGGGGACCCCATGAGTTGATCATGAGCCCCGTGAGATCATGACCTGAGACAATATCAAGAGTTAGACATTTAACTCACTGAGCCACCCAGGCACCCCAAAATTTTAACCTTATTATTGCTAACAATGGAGTTGTTATTACTAAGAAATTTCATAGCATGATAAATGTGGGGTATAATGTGGGATAAAATATTGACTTTAAAGAATGTTCATTGCAATACTGACCACTAAGTCTGAATTTGCCTTTTAATCATTGAGTAATTCCTGAGACATGTTTGGACTGTGTACTTCAAACTGGCAGAGACTGTGTCTTATACTTTTGTATTTACATTTAGTACAATGTACCTACTACAGTGCTAGCCCCCATCAAACTCTTGTTGATTGTTTGGACAATAAAAAATTTACTCTGGATGGAAGGCAGTAAAGCCATGTGCTTCTGAATATCTTGAACAACTTTACAATCCCTACCCCCCTCCACCTTAGCAGACTTTTTCATGAAAACTCCCAGGACACTTGTACAAATGAAAACCAGACAGGTGGTATCCAGCCCTTATGCCTTTAAGAATGCTCCTTACTGATCCTTATCATGGCATCTTTCGGCCAAGGTCAGAGAGGTTGTTGCCTGCTTTCTCCTCGCATCTTTACTGCACTCTTTTCTCTTTCTATGATTTTGGAGTTGGTGAGCTGGTAAGTTTGGGGTGCAAGGCTTTCCAATGTCATGGCTTTGAGCAAAGTCTTGGGTCCCTTTAAGTCTTGTTCACATCCCCAGTTATGTCCCTCATCAGCTGTGAGCCTAAGGGCAGTTATTCTTAGCTTCAATATCTCTGAGCCTCAGTTTGCCTAACTGTTTAAAGGAGGATAATCATACCTACTTCATAGGATTGTGAGGATTAAATGTCTCACACCTTGTATGTTTTCTTTTGTGGTTTTTCTTTTCCATTCAGCTATTTCTTTATTTATGGAGAACAGGGTGAGCAGAAGAGACAATAGGGGTTTCTGAAGTGAGAAGCAAATTCGTTTCTTCATCTGAAGAGAAGTCATTATTGAACAAACAACCCCCAAAGGGCTGACTCATCACTCCTATTAGGGAACCCAACTTCTAGAGTTGTGGAGGGACAGAGCTAATATTTAGGGAGAGAAAGGCATCGACTACAGCTTCAGCAACATCAACCTTATTTCTGATCTTGCTTACTATCATCTTGAGAATGTCTTTCCAACGGGACTCAACCCCCCTCCTCTATATAATGGTCACCATGCTCTTCTATTAGATGCCTTAGTGTAGCAAAAATGTTTTCTGATAAAGGAAGCCTTCTGCGTGGTCAACCACAGCTGAGATACACTCTCTTATGGCTCCCATTCTGATTATAAATCATACCGGAAGATCACACTTGCTTATGCTCTGGCTAAGGCTGGTTTTCTCAAGGTGTTTTACTTGGTTGCTGGAGCTGGCTTGGAGAATGGTACATGGGTAAAGAGAAGAGTGATTGAAGCAGCTCAGGTGGACTGTGAACCTCATGTCCTCTCAGGTGAAGTAGGTGCTGCTGATAATGCCTGAAGACTTCAAATATGATAGACTTGGCTTTGATACATTTCACAAATGATTCAGTGATCTTCACTGCAATCAAGCTTCAGGTGTCCAACACCTTCCATAATCTACCCCAGTTGACCTTTCTTTGCTATTAAAAATAAAGCTTTCAAAGAGTGCCTGGGTGGTCTCACCAACTCTTGATTTTCGTTCAGGTCATGATCTCATGGTTCATGAGTTGGAGCTCTGCATTGGGCTCTCTGCTGACAGTGAGGAGTCTGCTTGGGACTCTCTCTCTCTCCCTCTCTTTCTGCCCCTCCTCCACTTGGTTTCTCTCCCTCTCTTGCTCTCATTTGCTCTCAAAATAAATAAACACACTTAAACAAAAGACATACAACTTTTTAAAGCAGGGATTTGATATTTTTTTATCATTACACTTCAATCACCTACATTAGCATGTGAGATATTATAGGCAGTCAATCAGTATTTTTAAAAATGAGAAAGAGCAGAAAGGAAAAAAGTAAACAAAAAAGCAGTAAAAAATATAAAGAAAAACAAATACATTATTGAATTCAATTATTTCAAAGTTTATATGGAAAAACAAGTTAAAATATTTGACCACATGCAAATACTATTTTATACAAGTAAACATAGATTGGACTTTCCATGTATTAGAGCATTTTATATAAATATAATTTAAATGATATGGGATAAATTAAAAACCAAACATACTGAACAACCAAAGAGTTGAGAAATCCCAAAATAACATCATATAATAATTATAATAGAAAAAACTATATATAAGCTAACAATTGTTAAAATTATCTTATTACTATAATCTATTAGAATATTTATGTCAGTGGGAAAATAAAAATGTTTATAATTACCTTTAGCTATAAAATGAACAGATGTCTATAGACCTTAAAAGTCTCAAAGCAAAGCAATGAATATGGAGGAGAGTAACTCTCAAAATCATGTAGGACAGGCAATTTTCAGATGACAGAAATAATAGAATAAACTAAAAACTTTAAGAAATAGGCCAAAAGAAACAAGACAGTGGAAACATAATACTATTTCATATTGATCAAACTAATAAAAGAATAAGGCTCTAGATAGTCAGACAAATGCATTGTTAAAGCCTATCACATTTATGTAGTTCTGCAGAAGAGCAACATTTTTGTTCTGAATGGACTAGAACACGAAAATGACCCAAAAAAAATCAGGGGAGCTAAAATTCTTATGCTCATGTTCTTCTAACAAACTTGTATCTTGAAGAAGATTATTTGTGGTGGCGACAAAGAGAATTTTGAAAATCTTCTCCCATCTCACTCGAGGACAATGGAAAAATTACCCAACTATACAAGCATGGGTGTGACCTGTGTGTTCCTTTCTGACCAAGAAGTTATATTAGGAAGAAAAGAATATACCCAAAGAAGAAGGGAAATAAAAAACAACCTTAACAAAAAAATTCTAGAAATGCTACTCTGAAACTCTAAGTGTGCAAATCATCCTTCATGTTTTGTCTAGTATAATTATATATCAAACAAATTACATGTGTTGTGGATTTTTTGGTTTGTATCAAGTGCAAAATATTACTACAAATGCAATGCATTTTAAAAGATATGGCTTTAGATATCCAATATAAAATAAAATGTATTTGAAGAATATTATTTGAATGAATTAAAACCCAAAGAAAAAAATAAACTAAGAGGAACACTAATAGACCTTGTACATGAGACTGTGAATTGACATTTCAGATTTAATTTTGTTTTGATAGTTTTATCTTCACATTAAAAGTCATTCTAATTTCCTTGGTTGAAAAGACAGCCAAAAGGCAACTGAGCCACAAGCTTCCCATTTCGATTGTCTTAATCATTGTTTTTAATTTAAATTAAACTGAATGGCTGGAAAAAGATTTGGAGTGAAATTTGTCTGATCATGGGCACTGCTCTTTCTAATCCTATAAAAAGAAAGAATGAGACTTCATTTCTCTTAATATAGCAACCAGATAAAGACTTATACTTCCTTTTAGCTGTATTACTGCATAGAAAGCATTCAAATTTTGACTTAAAACTTGTCTATTGCATTCTATTAATTAGGACTTAATGTGGAGGTTCATTAAGGGATGCAAACACTGGATTTATTTTGGCTTTTATTTTAATTGCAGTAGCTATAATATAAAATCTATTATCCTGCATTTTTTAATTACAACATATCCTTATTCAGCTTCAATTAAAAAATATTCAAGAATGCATGTAATTTTCCTATTGGTCATGACTGGCTATGCAAATCCCCTTTTATTTCAAATATTCTTTTTTTAAACTTTTTTTTAACATTGATTCATTTTTGAGAGAGAGATAGAGTGCGAGTGGGGGAGGGGCAGAGAGAGAGAAAGACACAGAATCTGAAGCAGGCTCCAGGCTCTGAGATGTTTGCACAGAGCCCAAAGCAGGGCTTGAACCCATGAGCAGCGAGATCATAACCTAAGCGAAGTCGGCTTAACTGACTGAGCCACCCAGGTGCCCCTATTTCAAATATTCTTAAAGGTAGGATCATATTTTAGATCTTATTAAATTAAAAATTAAAAGGCACAAAACTATGAACCAAGAAAAATGTTTTTTATTCTCTAGCTTTGTCTTGATAATAGACATTTATTATTCACTTTCTGTTTTAAATTATAGTGTGCTGACTTGAATCTGACAATAGGCTTTATTTAATTTGGTTATCTGTTACCAGAGGTAACTGTAGGTACATTCTTTAATACCTACTCAGATATTTTCTCTCATACTGAAACTCTCATTCCTAGATCTATACATATGAGCCCGATGCTAATGCAGAGGTCTTAAAAGTGGAAATTAAAAAAAAAAAAAACACCTCATTAGAATTCAGGAAAAACCATCCTGCCCGATTCCAAGGCATATAAACAAGCAAGATTATAAATACACTACAACTGCAATAAAGTGAGATAATTATATCAACAAACTGTTCTGCTGTTGCAATGATTCCTATCAAAATTGTTCAGTAGATCTTAAATATTAAAGGGTGATCAATGTCAACCATTTAATTTCCCAGTTAAAGTAAGCCACTGCATTATCATTTGCAATAACATGGATATCGTTCATCGTGAAGAACATCTTTGGAGCAAAGTGGAGTCAGGCCATGGGAGTGTTCTTTCAACACCACCGTGAGTAGGCGGGAGCCTGAGGATTACTAACTGTAGATGAAATTGTAAGAACTAGAAATATAGACATCATCTCTGTTCTCATTTTACAGAGAACATTTTCACCTACAGCACTGCTAAGTTAGTAAATCTTATAATTACCCATTTTTCTTGGATATTAAAGATTAGTAAGCAATCTTGTAAGAGAGACAAAAGGGAAAAAAGTTCAAGATGCCCAGAGTCCAAACTTCTTTTTTAGCTGGGGTCTTGTGAGATGATATTAAAGAAGGGAAGAAAAGCATTTCTCTTTCCTCTGATTCCTTTCCTTGTTAGGCAAAACATTTCTTCTTCTGAGGAAGTATCTCTGGAGTATTCTCCCAGTGCAGAAATTGTTGTTCTGATGACCCAAATCAAATGGTCTTTATGTCATCTAGCTTCAGGTCATCTTCAGTGGGTTTCAGTCTTCAGTACCAGATATTCTGATTCTAATAAGCAAGACCCTGTCTTCATTTACATAAATCCCTCTGGAAGCTGTAGTCAAAGAATCATATTGTTTGGATTGTTTTGGTTTTCAATTGGTTGTTCCAGGCAAGATTCTGGAGACTGATACTTTAAGAATCCAGATCGTACGAATCTGAGCAATTTCCTTCATGTCAGACTTTTGCTATGTTTGTTCTCAATAAAATTATACTCTTACATGGATGAAATAAACAAGCTGATTTTGTATTGAGTATCAAACTTACAACTTGTATGATTCTATACACATTCTATAAGGATTTCTTTGCCAACATGTAGCCAGACTGTGAGTTGAATTTAATCTAATTTAAATTAATACACTTTTTTACAAGGGTCCAAATAGATTTTTTAACTCATGTGTGATACAATAAAAATTATCCCAGGAAATCATACTAAAAAATTGAAACTGTGTTCTTATGAATAAAATATGTTTGTTCGAATGCTTTCTGTATTAAATATTGTATTGCCTCCAATCATCTCTATGGGTTTATAGTTTCCTTGATCATTCAACTTTATATGTGAAATAGCCTAAAAACATAAATATACTAAGCTTTATAAAGTTTTTTATAATCCCACTTTATTAATCTATTTGAAAAGACTGACAAAAAGTATTCTATAAACAACCGACCATCTATAATGCTATCCTCTTTATTGTTTTGACATTTCTATTTTCATCTGTAGTTAATCTTAACTAGACCCACACAAATTTTCTATACAATCAATGTCCCCTGCTACGGAGATTTTTTTTATCTTTTCTGCATACCTGCATTATACTTATTTCCACATAATTCCATTCTTTGCTAAACATGATTTAATCAGATGTTTTAAAACCCTGATTTGACATTTAACTTTTTAAACATTTATTTATTTTTGATAGACAGAGAGAAAAAGTATGATAAGGGGAGGGGCAGAGAGAGAGAGAGAGAGAGAGAGAGAGAGGGAGACACAGCAGGCTCCAGGCTCTAAGCTGTCATCACAGAGCCTGATGCGGGGCCCGAAATGACCAACCATGAGATTATGACCTGAGCCAAATTCGGACGCTTAACTGACTGAGCCACCCAGGCGCCCCCTGATTTGACATTTAATAAAGAATTTTTTTCTGAATTGATATTATATTGCTTTATTCAAATGAAAATAGGCAACCTATTACTTCAGGCACTGTGGCGGACAATGTGTCATATGGAATCTGACATTATACACTGTCCCAGATTAAAACTCTTCGCTCTGACTACAGGGCTCTCTTACAAGGATGGTGATTTTACTTAAAACCATTGTTCCATACATTATGTAATCACAGCTCCACAGGTATTGGAATCTGGTCAGTATGACTTGTCTCTTTAATGCTTTTACACTCTCTGTGTTACAAAGACATATCCTATACTTATGCCTATAAAAAATTTAATTAAGTGCTACATTTACAATTAGAGAGGAAGACACATTGTGATTGCTCAAAGCTTTTGCTCTACTTAGAGCAACAAGGGATTTGAAGAACACAGTTTGTTTCACAAAATTATGATCAAATATACAAAATTTAAGACATGAATTTTTAAACATATTAATGTGTTTTCCTAAATGTTTTTTGTATACAATTAGTACTTTTATTTTTTTAGTAATGAACAAAGCTTTATTTTTAAAATAGTAACAAATATAGTTTGATAAAGACAATAGCTCACAAATTTAATATATTTGAAATGTAGTATATTAGAAATTAGGGCACCTGGGTGGCTCAGTTGGTTAAGTGTCCAGCGGTTGATTTCGGCTCAGGTCGTGATCTCACAGTCGTGAGATCCAGACCCGCGTCAGGCTCTGCTCTGGGCATGAAGCCTGCTTCAGATTCTCTCTATCCTTTTGCCCCTCCCTCACTTACACTCCCCCCCCCCAAAAAAAAACACAACAAAAATATATTAGCTATTAGTAAAGAGAGGATGTGATTAGCGGCCTATTTTCTTCTCTCTCTCTCTTTCTCTCTCTCTTTTTTTTTCTTTTCAAAATTTTCTTTACATTCTAGTTAATTAACATACAGATTTTGGTTTCAGGAGTGCAATTTAGTGATCCATCACTTACATATAACACCCAGTGCTCAACACGACAAGTGCCTTCCTTAATACTCATCACCCATCTAGCCCATCCCCCACCCACCTCCCCTCCAGCAAACTTCAATTTGTTCTCTATAGTTAAGAGTCTCTTATGGTTTGCTCCCCTCTTTTATTTATCCCTTCCTCTATGTTCTTCTGTTTAGTTTTTTAAATTCCACATGTGAGTGGAATCATATGCTGTTTGTCTTTCTCTGACTTACTTCACTCAGCATCATACTCTATAGCTCCATCCACGTTGTTGCAAATGGAAGATTTCATTCCCTGAAAGGCTGAATAATATTCCATTGTATATCTTACCACCTCTTCTTTCTTTTTTAATTTTTAAATTGAATTTAAATCAAAGTTAGTTAACATATAGGGTAATAATGATTTCAGGAGTAGAATTTAGTGATTCATCAGTTACATATAACACCCAGCGCTCATCGCAACAAGTGCCTTCCTTAATGCCTATCACCCATCTAGCCCATCCCCCACCCACAAACACTCAAGGCAGCTTGTAGAATGGGAAAGGATATTTGCACAATTGTTTCCTTCATTGTGCAGAAGCTTTTTATTTTAATGACGTCCCAATAGTTCATTTTTGCTTTGCTTTCCTTGTCTCTGGAGATGTGTCTAGTAAGAAGTTGCTATGGCTAAGGTCAAAGAGGTTGCTGCTTGTGTTCTCTTCTAGGATTTTGAAGGTTTCCTGTCTCACATTTAGGTCTTTCATCCATTTTGAATTTATTTTTGTGTATGGTGTAAGAAAGTGTTGTGGTTTCATTCTTCTGCATGTCACTGTCCAGTTTTCTGAACACCATTTGTTGAAGAGACTGACTTTTTCCATTGAATATTCTTTCCTGCTTTGTCAAAGATTAGTTGACCATATAGTTGTAGGTCCATTTCTTGGTTTTCTATTCTGTTCCATTAACCTATGTGTCTGTTTTTGTGCCGGTATCATACTGTCTTAATGGTTATAGCTTTGTAATACAGCTTGAAGTCTGGAATTGTGATGCTTCCAGCTTTTTTTTTTTTTTTCAAGATTTCTTTGGCTATTTGGGATCATTTGTGGTTCCATACAAATTTTAGGATTGTTTGTTCTAGTTCTGTGCAAATTCCTGTTGGGATTTTGATAGGGATTGCATTAAATGTGTAGATTGCTTTGGGTAGTCTAGGCATCTTAACAATGTTTGTTCTTCCAATCCATGAATATGAAATGTTTTTCCATTTCTTTGTGTCATCTTCGATTTCTTTCAAAAGCGTTCGATAATTTTTAGAGTACAGATCTTTTACCTCTTTGGTTAGGTTTATTCCTAGGTACCTTACGGTTTTGGGTGCAACTGTAAATGGGAGTGATTCCTTGATTTATCTTTCTGCTGCTTCATCATTGGTGTATAGAAATGCAACAGATTTCTGTACATTTAGTTTGTATCTTACAAAGTTACTGAATTTATGCATCAATTCTACCAAATTTTTGGGTGGAGTCTTACATTTTTTCACATAGAGTATCATGTTGTCTGCAAATAGTGAAAATTTGACTTCTTCTTTGCCCATTTGGATGCTTTTTATTTCTTTCTGTTACCTGATTGTTGAGACTAGGGTTTCCAGCACTATGTTAAATAACAATGGTGAGAGTGGACATCCCTGTCTTGTTCCTGACCGTAGAGGAAAAGGTCTCAATTTTCCCCCATTGACTATGATATTAGCTACGGGCCTTTTATATATGGACTTTATGATGGAGAGACATGTAAGGATAGTCCTTACCTTTTTGAGGGTTTTTATCAAGAAAAGATTCTATATTTTGTCAAATGCTTTTTCAGCATCTATTGAGAGGACCATATGCTTTTCATCCTTTCTTTTATTAATGTGGTGTATCATGTTGATTGATTTGTGAATATTGATTTAGCCCTACAGCCCAGGAATAAATCCCACTTGATCATGGTGAATAATTCTTTTAATGTACTGTTGAATTCGATTTGCTAGTATCTTGTTCAGAAGTTTTGCATGCATGTTCATCAGGCATATTGGCTTGTGAATCTCCTTTTTTTGTGGGCTCTCTGTCTCTTTTTGGAATCAAGGTAATGCTGGCCTTGGAGAATGTGCTTGGAAGTTGTCTTTTCCTTTTTATTTTTTTGTAACAGTTTCAGAATAGGTTTTAACTCTTCTTTAAATGTATGGTAGAATTCCTCTGGGAAGCCTTCTGGCCCTGAACTTTTGTTTGTTAGGAGATTTTTGATTGCTCATTCAATTTTTTTGTTGGTTATTGGTCTGTTCAAATATTCTTTCTCTTTCTGTTTCAATTTTGGTATAGTTTACATGTTTGGGGGAATTGATCCATTTCTTCCAGATTCCCAATTTGTTGGCTTATTATTTTTCATAATATTTTCTTATAATCTTTTGGATTTCAGTGGTGTTGGTTGTAATCTCTCCCTTTCATTCACAATTTTATTTCTTTGGGTCCCTTTTCTTTTTGATAAGTCTGGCTAGGGTTTTGTCAATTTTATTAATTCTTTCAAAGAAGCAGCTCTTAGTTTTGTTGGCATGTTTTACTAGGGCTTTTGTTTGTTTCTATATTATTAATTTTTGCTCTAATATTCAATTTCCCTTCTTCTGCTGGTTTTAGGCTTTGTTTGATGTTCCTTTTCTAGTTCCTTTAGGTGTAAGTTTAGGATGTTTATTTGGGGCTTTTCTTTCTTCTTGAGGTAGGACTGTATTGCTATATACTTCCCTCTCATGATTGCCTTGGCCGTATCCCAAAAGTTCTGGACTGTCATGTTTTCATTTTCATTTTCTTCCATGTATTTTTTTAAAATTTCTTCTTTAACTTCCTGATTAGCCCATTCATTCTTTAGTAGTATGTTCTTTGACCTCCAGTATTTGTGGCCTTTACAATTTTTTTTCTTGTGGTTGACTTCAAGTTTCATAGAGTTGTGGTCTGAAAACATGCATGGTATGAACTCACTCTTTTTGTTCTTGCCGAGGGCTGATACGTAACCCTTCTTCGGGTTCAGGCATATTACTTATATCTGTTTTGATTAGTTCCCTGGCCGTGACCTCTTCTTGTTCTTTCTTTTGGGATGAATTCCTCTGTTTTGGCATTTTGCCTATGTCTCTGTCTTTTGTGTGTTAGGAAAGCCTCTAGCTGGCCCTATTTCCACCAGAGCTGAAGCTTGCAACACTCTATTATTAGTAGACCTGGTGCAGACACTGAGGGAGGAAGGTGTGCTGCTCCTCTGGGAGAGGGGTTCTGCTGCTTGCTCAAGTCTGTCGATGCCGATGGGAAAGGTGAACAATGGTGTCAGCCTGCTTTCTTCCCTGGCAAGCAGAGTTTGAACCCGCCACTATTCAACAAGCCCTCACAGAGGGCTCCTTTCCTGTGTCCCAGACTTCTGTCACATCTCTGCCTTCAACTTCTCTGTGTCTGAACTATCTGCCCACCATGTGGCACAGTGTTCCACTGTTTTATCTGAGGCGCATGGCTGGGTTTCAAAACTCCAAATTTAAGGACCCAGTGTGGGACAGCAAGGACTTGCGCTGATCCTCTTGGGGAGGGTCTCACTGTGCTTTGGCTGATACTAGTTTGTTCCAGAAAAGCAGTCACAGGAGTGTAGAGGGGCTTGGATTTTGTGGTAAAGTGTAGTAAATGACCAGCATCCAGGGTAGCTGCCTTCAGCAGTTGTCTCTCCTCTTATGCTAATGGACTGGGCAGCTCAGTGGCACCTGCTGACTCACATCACTGTACCTCTTATCTTCCATGATCTGGTCTCTTTTCTCCCTCAAGTTGTGCAGTTTGTTCTCTCAGTCCTCAGTGAATTTCTTGGGCATCCAGAATCATTTGATAATTTTCTAGCTGTTTGAGGGATGAGCACGCATAAGGTCCTACTACTCTGCCATCGTAACTCCTCTCCTACAATTAGTGGCTTCTGGACTATTTGTAACATTCACATTAACTTTTGGAAGCAAAATTCACATTTTGTACATTATTTAGAGCATCATTTCAATTTGTTTTGCATCATGTTTTGAATCTGTGTATCGGTATGTTTGTGTGTCTATGTGGGTCTGTACTTGTTTGGGTATTTGTTTGTGTGTTCATGTGTGTATTATAATTACTTAAAATAGATACCAGAAAAAGAATATACATATTAAATTATTAAAAGAAAAAATAAATTTAATTATGAGTGATAAAACTGTTCAAAAATAAATTTTAAAATGCTTTAAAAATTTTTAATGTTTATTTATTTTTGAGAGACAGAGAAACAGAGAATGAGCAGGGGAAAGGGAGAGAGAGAAGGAGACACAGAATCTGAAGCAGGCTCCAGGCTCTGAGCTGTAAGCACAGAGCCCCATGCGGGGCTCGAACTCACGAACCGCAAGATCATGACCTGAGCCGAAGTCGGCCTCTTAACTGATTGAGCCACTCAGGCTCCCCTAAAATGCTTTAAAAAATCTTGGTATTCTCAGTTCCTTTTGTAAGAAATATTCCCAAATCAACTATTTCCCCTTTTTTGTGGCTGCTGTATATTTCTTGGCAAAATAAACAAAATAATACCATTATTCTACCTTGAAAATTACTTTAATTTAAACCAGAATATGTCAAATTATAAAATTTTTATTAGAATCATTTAGAAAGCAAACATCAAATATAGGTATTTTATGAATATCACTACCCCATTATGCAATCACACTTTTCTCTTTCCTTCATCTTAAACATTGCGTAGCAACTAAAAGCCTGAAAGCTAATGGGATTTGCACTGTGGTTGGTACCTCAGAGCACTGGTTTTAGAATTGACATTTTGTGGAAAATGAAAAAAAACTCATTATGAAACAAATTATACAATTTAAATAAAGTAGCAGCTGGGTAATGCAAGAATTTTATATGAAAATCATAGCAAACATTGCTCGACTTTATGGAATCAGATTTCCAATGGAATTGTTATCAGCTATGGAAGATTCACAGTGTCAACTCAATTACTACTACTCACAGAGAATAATTGTCATTATTAAGTGATTCATAAATCAGGCAGCATTCCACCCAGCAAATAAAAAGGAGCTCCATCAAAGCTGTGGAAAAAGAAAGGTTTTTCAAGGCAGAAAGGAGTGAAAAAAGGAAATGATTAGCAAAAAATCAATTGTTCGAGGCAAGGTTATTTTCCAAAGGGGAATGGAAGCATCTATCAGGGGATAACTTCCTAGTGTTGACCAGGTAATTCCAGGTTTACTGGTTACAGATTCCTGGGAAAGGATATAACTGTAATTAGGTTAAGCATAAAGTCTTGGTTTGCTGATATGGGGCTTAGCACAACTGCCTTGATTTTAAGCCTGTCATCTCCTTTTTATCACCATGCATGGATGGTCAGAAAATAATCTTGGAGAAGACAGATAGTGTAGACCTCTGAATAACTATGTGTTACCAGGTTAGGGCTTGAAAGGGTAACATTCTAAAGGGAAAAATTATTAGCCCAAAGCTTCAGAAATGATAAATAATTACTTTACTCAAAGCACTCTGGTATAACTGAAGGTAAGGTAAAGGGGCAAAAAAAACCATCAGAGAAGAAGGAAAGAAACATAACATGAAGAGTATTGCACGTTATGACAAAGTGTTTAGACCTTACTCTTACGACAACTGGGAGCCACAAAGCTAAGTCACTTTTTTAGATTGTGAAGTTATACAGGATCTTTGTCCCTTTAAAATTTTTCTATCTTATCTCATGCTCTCTAATGGAGCAAGACAGGCAATAATTCTAGTCTCATAAGACCTTCCATCTCTGGAAACTATTTTCTTCAATTTTTTTCACAAAAACTAGCCAACTCATGTCTGTACTCATCTCTATCTTGTAATAACCAGTAATAGTGACTACACACTATTATTTTCAGGTTTTGAAATCACTTCACCAATATCTAGAAGCTTCAGACACTTCAGAGTTACCATTTTTTTTTGTTTCCTAACATGAATCTCCAAGTTGTCAAAACTCAATTTCATTTTTTGTCTTTCATATCCCAAATATTATTCCATATATTTAAGGTTTTTGGCAAAGGGTAAACCAGTAATTTACTGGTAAATATTTAACAACCAGATATCCATAAAAAAAATAAAACAAATAAGAAAGACCCTGATATATAGCATTTGAACATTTCTTTGATGTTAATAACTTTTGTCACATATAATTTGAAGCTACTAACCTTCTGAATACAGAATTGAGCTCTCTTGATTCATCAGTAGGAGGCCCAATAGGAGACACAATTTTCTCTATTAGTGTAGGTAATAATGATAGATGTGATTCCTAATCCAGGTTGTATTTGTTGTTTGAAGTGGTCCTATGATTTCCACACCTATTGAAATATAACTTTGCAGTTCCTCTCATGAAGGGGAGGGTGTATTTCTAAACAACTTGAATTCACTTACATTGACTAAGGGGATATGGTAGAAGTTACTCTGTGCCAGTTCTGAGCCTAGGTCTCAATCGTCATTGCACACTTGTATTCTCAATTTTACTCCTATGCCTTCACTCTGAATTCAGACCAGCCAGCTGGGGATATTAGAAACATGAGAAAAAGAGTAGAGTCCTCAGCCAGGGATAAGCATGGACCACCAGCTCCCAGAAAATCTACTACCCAAAAACGATAGCAAGCCTAGCTGGGACCAAACTCATACCAGAGTAGTTGAACCATATAGTCACTGTACCAACCACATATTTGACCCATATGGATTGTCAACAATCCCAAATTGTGATATCCACATCACACGCTACCATGGTCTAGAACTGAAGCTTAGTTTTGTTTTTCTTTTTCTGCGCACACACACACACACACACACACACACACACCCCTCAAGAACTTTGTTGACAATGAAGGAAAATTATGTTTGTTAAAAGTTAATGGAGTACAAAAATGTAGCTCTTTCAAGGATTGCAATCAACATATACTTCACTTGGATATTTTAAGTGCAAGTAGATTATTCCTAATATTTTTCAATACAGTTTGTTGTGAAAGTAGCACACCACACAGCTAGTAAATGAGACACATTTAGTGTCTGGGACCTATAATTTTAATATCAAAAGTTCAACTTAAAAAATCTGTTCTATTGAGGCACCAGGGTGACTCAGTCAGTTAATTTCAACTCAGGTCATGATCTCATGGTTCATGAGATCGAGCCCTGTGTCAGGAACCACACTGAGAATGCAGAGCCTGCTTAGATTCTTTCTCTCCCTCTCTCTGCCCCTTCCCTATGGGCTTGCTCTCTCTCTTTCTCTCCCTCTGCCAAAATAAATAAATAAACATTAAAAAAATCTGTTTTAGTAAAGTTCCTTAAATAATAGTCTTATATGGAACACTACTCTTTGAAAATTGTGAAATGCCTCAAGAGTTTGCATTAGAGAATGTGGTGATCAGACCCCAAGGTGACTGCCAATAATGCGTGCCTTTGGGAATGACACTTTTGTAGGCTTCCCTCTCACTGAGTGTGGGCCAGATCTGTGACTTCTATCTATCCATCTTATCATCTATCTTCTACCTATGTATCAGTGGTGGAAGAGTCTGCATTGTGTGAATGGAGATTCTCTAGGAGAAGATGTAGGTGGGGATCTGTGCTGTGTAAAGACAGCCAGAAGGAAAATAGCAAGCACAAAGCAGTTTATTAAAAGCAAAGTACGCACTCAGGGTGTGAGAACAGGCAGGTTCTGTGAGATAGAACAGGCCCCTAGATTGTTTGGGGATTGGATATTTTTGGGTCTGTCTGGGTGGGGGGAGCTGTGAGGTACAGTGAGGTGATCTCTAATGAAAGCTACTTTCAGTCATTCGGGAAACTCCACCCACAGGTTGGGAGGGAGAGTTTTTACCCTAAAAGAGCTGTACTGAACTGTCATGGCAGCCTTTCTTCATCTGGATGGCAGGGTTGTGGTCAATGCAAATACATTATAATGAGCCTAAGGGCTATCCTGGGTCAGAGGTGGTAGAGAACAGTGCATGCTTCACACCTATGGCCCTTTGGTCTCTCAGCTCCTAGGTCATGGATGCCACAAGGTCAAGATGTTGTGTTCCAAGCCCTTTAATATATATCTCATTTATCATCATTCTTGCCTCCAGGTCTGGTCTGTATCATTCTCCTTCAAGGACTTCTGACTCTGCTTCTGGGCGTTCCTTCCACTGTTCATGTCTAGCTTCTACCTTATCTATCTATCTATCTATCTATCATCTATCTATCATCTTCTTTCTATCCATCTGTCTACAACTTCTCTTACTATCTTCGAAAAAGCAAACTGACATAAATATTACAACCACAAGCTATTGAATGGTGCCAACAATCATGAGAACAGGAAAGAGAACCATTCCCCACTAGATCTTTCAAATGGAAACTTCATTCTGGCTAGTATATTCATAGCAGCCATGTGAGACTCTAGCTCAGTTAGGCCTGGATTTCTAACCTATAATAACTATGAGAAAATAATTGGGGATGCTTTGAAGCTGCAAGGTTTAAGGTAATTTGTTATGAAGCATAGAGAACTAATCACAGCATGTCTCTGCTCAGAGAGAAAGAAGAATATATTTCAGTTAATTTTGAGGAAGTCCAGAAAACTATTACCTGACCAATATCCTTTTAACATACTCTCATCCTTACAACTTTCTACAGTATTTTAATTATCTTGATTTAATTATGCTTTCTTTTTAAAATTGTTTTCAAAGAGCTTGTTTTCTTCATATTTCTGATATTCCAAATATTTTATTTTATTTATTAAAATTTTATACAACCTTAGTACTTTTTCAGACTCATTTTGTAAAAGATATTTTATGATTTGACAATTTTACTAGCAAATGCATGAAAAGGAAATGTCAGTTTAGAAATTGCAACTCTAAATTAGATTTCCAGTTTTGAAATTAGATGTTGGTTGTTACAGTAAAGTTAAATTTTGGAGAATATAGGATATTGGTTCGTTTTTCATCTTCTGTTCACATAGTTGAAATAGTTAAATATAAAATCATTTAATTGATCATTAAATATTTGATGTGTGTGTATAAATAGTTGGCAGAACCAGACTAAATTGATGTCTAACTCTAAAACTTAAAGTCTTAGACATTAATGCTACTTTATTATCTTTATAGTTATATTCTCTGTCATGAATATGATAGAATTAATGTCATCTATTAACAATAATTACATTTGTATTCAACTATTTTAATTAACTCTGATTATGGCTATTGTTTACTGATATAATATTTATTGAACACCTATTATATTTCAGGTACTGTGTTGACACTGTGATGGGGATGGAGAGATAAGCAAAATAGATTGAATTCTTGCTCTTATAAAACAATGTTGTATGGGAATCCAAGACAGTTACATTAATTAGTCATTCTAAAAACTGGCTTAAAAATTAGGATATAAAAGCTAAAAGGAAACTTTTGTGATTCATTGATAAACTGCACATTTTTTAGAGCACAATTCTCTGAGTTGTCTGATTAGGTTCAATAAAAATTCTGGGCTTTCTTTGTCTTTGAGCCACTTTGCTGTTATGTAAGTTTAGGTAACAGATGCATTTGCAAATAAATGTCTATAGACATGCAAAATAAATTCTGCCCAGTAGAAAGACTTTTCTCCTCACTCCTCTGTTCTACATCCTGACCTGAAGGAAAAATTCAATTTGGCAGCCAGCCATTTACCAATTTAATCCCGTAAACTTCATTTGGCACTCTGTATTTCTCCAAGCCCTCCACATGATTCTGATGAATAGATAAGTTTGGGAAGCATTTCATAGGTGATAGAGGCTGCTGGTGAACTTAACATCAGAGGTTTTGATGGAATTTGGGAATCAGACCCAAATTATACTGAGCAGGGGAGTAAGTGGGAAATGATTACACAGCTTTCAGTCATAAAAAAAAGGTTCTGAACTATTTTGGTTTAAAGGAGAAGAGATTGTGGCACCTGGGTGTCTCAGTTAGTTAAGCGTCTGACTTTGGCTCAGGTCCTCATGAGTTGGAGCCTTGTGCTGGGCTCTGTGCTGACAGCTCATAGCCTGGAGCCTGCTTTGGATTCTGTGTCTCTCTCTCTGCCACTCTGCTGCTCATGCACTGTATCTCTCTTTCTCTCAAAAATAAATAAACATTTAAAAAAAATTTACCTACTTTATTGAAACTTTTTGTAATAACTATTACCTGGAAAAAGTAGAAAGTTGAGTTCACCAGAATAAGAATATTACAGCTTAATTTAAAACAAAACAAAACAAAAGCTAAAAATGGGCAAAGAGGGTTTATAGGATTTTCTTTGCTGTTATTAAGCTTGTGATCTGTAAATTCTATGCTAGGCAGGAAGAAATGAAAACCCTACTGAATTAGGAAGTATAGAATATCAATGGACCCAATGTATTCATAAAGTAGAAAAATAGTTCTAGTGGTATAAAATTGAATTAAAGTGGAGTTCGAGGGGCACCTGGGTGGCTTAGTCAGTTAAGCATCTGATTCTCGATTTCATCTCAGGTCATGATCTCACGGTTGAGGAGATTGAACTCCCCATTGGGCTCTGCACTGACAGTGGTGGAGCCTGCTTGGGATTCTCTTTCCCTCTCTCTTTGGCCCACTCCTCAAAATAAATAAAATAAAATAATAAAATAAAATAAAATAAAATAAAATAAAATGAAAATTAGAGTCAAAGAGTCGAGCCAGGAGGCCAGAGTGGGGGCTCTCATATCAAGCCACATTAATTGCAGACCCTTAAAGGAAGAGACATTGCATTCCCAATAGCAAAAAGCCTATTTCACTACTCCAGGAGGAAGAAGGAAGAATTTCTTCTTGCTCAGCCACAAATATAGCCAAGAGAAAGTTCCACAGCTCAGCCACTGAGAAACCATTTCTACCCTGACCATTACTAACTTTCCTCCATGGACTTTCATTCAGAGCAGCCCCTTCCAACCTCCTCCTCTTTTTATTTTTATTTTTATTCTTATTTGTATGTATTTATTTATTTTTTAATAAATCAGCAATTCCTCTCCTTTGATCTCAAGGCTTACTTATGGTTTGCCATTGCTTGTATGTCCTAAATTGCAATTCCTCTGCTATTTCTGAGTAAACCTCTTTCACAGGTAAAATAACTGGCTATTTTACTTTTAAAGTTGACAGTAGTAACACCGTCAGTAAGTGCTTGGGGATTCTCAATAAATAATTCTAGGTGGGGTCTGCAAGTTGTCCACAAATGTTTTAATTTGATTTATTTTTTTCTGGAGGATAATATAAAATTTATTCTGAATATATTTACATGATTTAAGTAACCATCTTTTAACCAACTATTGCCAATCTAGTTTTGTATCCTTTAATATATGTTTAACATGATATTGGGCACCTTTAAATAGCAATGCTAATAAGGAAAAATCATTCATACTTAATTCATGAATGAAGCTTTTGCAATGAATGAAATACAGCAGGTGAGAGATTATATTGTACTAATGAATGTTTTATGGAAGTTTCATTAGAGAAAAGAAATGGAAAATTGAGAAATCACACATTGACTAGGCTTCATTAACTCAAAATAATCTAAACCTTAACAATGATTTATCTTTGATTAGGCAATAGAAGAATTATATTAAATTTTAATTTAAAAATGCATTATTTTGTAGTTTTGTTTCATTAGTATAATTATACAAGTTAGTACAGCAAAGTTCTGATGGCTATTTTTTAAAAATTGTTACTGTTATTTTGCTTATACACATCTGACAGATGTAACTAAAATGATTTAACTAAAAAAGGGGCAAGCTTGAACAATGATGTTATAGGTGATGTAAACATTTTAGATAATTTAAAAATATCATATATTAGTTCAGATGATAATTATGGATCATACGGTAAAGATGTAGACTTTTATGTAAATTAGAAATAAACCCAAAAATAATTCAAGCTGGCTTTGTTTGGTATATGCCACCATTCTTGGCTACATTCAAATCTCCTTGGAATGCAAAAAGCCCAAATGAAAGCTATGATTAACTAGTTAGATAGTTCATAACTGAGGTCTAATTATAAGTTTAGACATTTCCTCGCCTAACAAAGAAAAAGTCATCGCTCTGACAGCTGCATAAGCTATAAAAGCTGGGAAATGTCTAAGTAAGGGAATTTAAAACAGCTGTGACATTGTCAGGGCAAAACCCTGCCGTTCCTCTTAGGCGAGGTAAGAGAAGATGTATCATTAAGTACACAACGAGACACATCGTTATGTGCGAATTCACCAATTCTCATAGGTTGTAAAATTATAACTTTCAATTTTTTAAACAAAGCCTACAACTCTTGGAGTTTTAAATAGAAAGTAATGATTACAATCATAAAACTTTTCTGGAGAAAAAACTGTCTTTATACTGTTTCACATTTCTTTGTTATGATATAACTAGACTCCAGTTGTCAAAGATCGCTACCTTAAAGAGCAGAATTTAGAGGTGTCTCTGGGGCAGTTTGATAAGATGAAAACATTTTATAACATTAATCATTATGTCTTGAATTTCCAAACTTCTGAAAGACATATGGTGAAATTTAATAAAAGCATATATATGTTTTCATATCTAATTATATATATAATTTTATATAGGTATGATGATACAAGTATATTTTATAGTCAAATATAGCCATATAGTCAAAATATATTTTATAATCAAATATATGTATATATATGATTGTACTCATATATAAAACTATATATATATATATATATATATATAATTTGACTATCAGGTACTATGTGACTATTTGACAATATTTAACAATATAATTATAAAACTAGATATATGGAACGAGAGAAAGAAAAAGAGAGAATAACTTTACTACTTACTATTTGGTTTTCATGCAAATTTTTATCACTAAAAAAATACATTTTATCTAAGAAAAAGGTGTCCTAGGATTGAAATGGTTTCATTTTAGAGTTTTTGATAATATCAGTATGTAAAATACATTAGCAATTTGTAGAGGTCTTCCACTATGTGACTTGATTTGCACATTCATTTAAGAAATGTATATATAACAGTTAATATGCAGCAGACACTACCTTAGGCTGTTGTTCAAGGAGTTGGAACAAAATAGACAAAACCTCATATGCCTTTCAGTCCAGAAGGAACATTCATTGGCCAAATAAAAATGACAACTGGAGTTATTTTTTATTCTACTACTCCTAAAATGCATTTTTTTAACATTTTGTTTTGTACTTTCATGTCTCTGCACTTAGTATCCATTGTCTGTTTAATAGTACCTTTCTCTTCCTATGGTCCAGGAACCCATTTTTTAGTAGTCAAAATTGAAAGTAATTATCATGGTCTGTCTAAAAGCACATTTTCTTGGGCAGTGTATATGTCACTATATTAGTGGCATCATGTTTTGCATGAAAAAAATTTCTCAGTCTTTAGGGGAAGGGAATTCACAGGCATAGCAGTTCCTCTCATATTAATTAATGCAATTAATTAAGTTAATTAACTAACATAAAGTAAAGAGGATTTCCCTTCAACTTACAAATATGGGCAAGAGATCCATGCAGGGCTCCAGGGAGGAGAGTAGAATTAGAAATGGCTCAAGTTCATAGGAAGTGGTAGTGATGAGACAGTCCTTTTTGGACAGGGGTATGTATGTACAGTGAAAGAATAAGCTCATGTAAGAGAACATCTGGCTGTTATTGCTGGTTGTGGATCTTGAAGGACATGCCTACGGACATTTCTATACACAAGATATTCAGGATTATTTAAAGAAGGAATAAGAGTCCTGATTATTGATCACTTCTGCTGAAATTAAGAAAGTGCCTACACCAAAACGTGCAAAATGTGTCCCGGTGGTTTCAATTGGAATCCAGCAAACAATAATAAAGTACTCTTTGGAAAAATAAAAGATTTCTTCTTTCTCTGTATTTGTCAATTCTCTTAATAGCATTCTATGGAAAACATGGCCATCAATAACTGTGAATCAGAAACCAAAAAGTTGGACTGTGAATTTAAGAAAGGCTGAGGAATACCTATACCAATTTATTTTATTACTTATAATTCTGATTTTTATATGTACAGGAGTCATAAATATTGAATAAGTTTCAAATCATTCTTTTAGAAAGCTTAAAATGAAAATTATGAGTGACACAAAAAATATTTCAATGTTTGAAAAAAGTCACTGCTTTCATAGCAGTATATAAAATAATTCTGGGCCTTCCAGTCAGATAGTGAAATACATGGTAATTAAAACATCTGCTGAAAGGAAACAGGATATATAAAACTCTATAAATTGAGGAATAATTTGTAAAGCTTGCTAGGCAACATTTCTGATGAAGTGACATTTATTTTGAGATTTGAAAAATTAGAATGGTTGGCTTTGCAAAGACATGTTTACTATAGAATTTATCCAAACTGAGCCATTTCTGAGGGAAAGGGGGACACTCTTAGTAATTATGCAGGGATTGTATACAGAAAACCAGTGAGTATGGCCAACAGCAAATGAAGAGAGGGGAGGAAACAGACGTAAGGCAGAAGAAAATGTACAATAATGAGGAAAAGATGGGCATGTAGAAGTAACTTAAGAGTGTTTGGCTGAGTTGTAATAGAATTAAGGAGTGTGCTATTGAGATGAGACACAAATGATAAATGGGGCAAGATCAAGCAGATGTTACTAGCCTAAGGTAGAGTCCATATTTTCTTCTATTTTTTAAATATAATTTATTGTCAAATTGGTTTCCATACAACACCCAGTGCTCATTCCAACAAGTGCCCTCCTGAATGCCTATCACCATATATTTTATTCTAAATGCAATTGGAATGCACTTAAGTTGAGGATGATATTGTCTGATTTTTAATGTAAAAGTATGCATCAGGGGATGAATTAGGAGGCTACTGAAATAACCCATCTGAAAGAATGACCAGGGCAGTGAAAATGGATATAAGGAAAAGTAAACATATTTATAGATTTAAACAAGAACTTTTAATATCTAAGAAGTATTGAGGTTTGGATATCATGGCTCAGGGAGAGAAAGGAGTGCAAAATGGCTCTAATTTTTCTTGCTTGAATAATTGGATGGATTCTGGCATAAGTCTCTGATATATGATTGGTTCAAAGAGGAACAAGTTTGGGTAGAGAAGTCAGGATTTCTGCATACTATGTTTGCAACGTGTGGGAGACATCCATGTGGAGATAGCAAGTAGGACTTTAGATAAATGGGACTGAACTTCAAAGGAAAAGTCTAGAAAAAAGAGGTAAACTTAGAAAACAGCATATCATGTTCAATAAAACAATAGAATGCTTACTTTGCCTAAGGAGATAGTGTAAAAAGATGCAAAAACAAAAATCTGAGCTATAACCAATGAGATGTGGAAATGGGGAAAGGGTCTGGCCAAGTAAGATGAACCACACATGTAAGTAGAAAATTGAGAAGTATCATGTCAGTGAACCCAACAGAAATTACTGCAAGAAGAAACGGTAGTTGAATATATCAACCACGGTGGTAACGTTTAATAAGATCAGGTGAGAGGGATTGCTGCCAACTGGTTTGGCAATAAGTACTGATAAAATGTAGATGATAGAAGGTGCCTCCAGCCATTTGTGGACAGATATGTAAAAGGTAAAAGTTGAGAGAATGTGGGTCGCAATTCTCTCAAGAAGGATGCCCAAGAAGGAGATGAGAGAAATGAGGTGGAAGATGGAAAGCAACTCAGAATCAAGAGGAAGTATTATAATTATTATTGTTATTATTTTATTTTAATGATAATGTCCTAGGAAGAATCTATATTCTTGGCTAGGAGGTAGGCAAGGCACATTAAGAAGGGAGAACTTGATTTAATATATGATGGAAAGAAGGGGTCCCTGGGTGGCTCAGCTGGTTGATTTCGGCACAGGTCACGATCTCAGGGTTGGTGAGATTGAGGCTGACTCTGGCTCTGACAGAGCAGAACCTGCTTGGGATTTTCTCTCTCCCTATCTCTTTGCCCCTCCCTGCTTATGCTCCTCCCCAACAAATAAATAGATAAACTTTATGATCTATCCATAGATAGATCATATAGATGTAGATATAGATATAGATCTATAGATGTAGATATATAGATGATAGTAAGAAGCAAATTTCTTGAGAAAGTTAGAAAAACTCGAGTATAAAAGCAGGGATTGCTTTCAGATTGCTGAGACCCTCTGTGGTATCTGATCTGAGAGTGAAAAATCACCTTGCAGACCTGTAACTGCCAACACCATGATTGAGCAGTGGATGGTAAGGACAGAATTAGAAAGAAAAAAAAGTGTTGGGGGGTGAGAGTGACATAAATGTAAAAATTCAAAAATAATTTAATTGTCAGCATTAATAAAGCATGAATTCTAGAAACCTGTGGTTGCTAGAAGCTGAATGTATCAAAAAGCTTTCAGGTTTTTGAGAAATTAATCAATGAGAGAAAATAATGTTATCAATGGAAACTATGATATTTTGGGTGTCCCCAAATAATGGAAGAGTGACTCTCAAAAGACATGAATACATGCATATGTGGGTAATGGGAGATATTGATGGAAATTAGTCAATACAGAAAATAGGTTAAATATGCTAAATATGCTCACCTGTCTCCTCCAGGGAATATACAGAAGAATGTTTTGCTCCTACTTACTGATCTATCTACCAGTGCCCCCTCTCACCCCTCAGTGAGGTGGGAACCAGAAATTAGCCATCTATCTTGTTTTCATAAATTGAAGGAGATAATCTCTCCCATAGCTTCTCACAGCAATATTGGGAAAAAAACTGAACATAAGGTATATATAAGCTATTTAACTTCTATAACAATTAATGTCCAATGTTACAATATACCTGACAGAACCATCACCGGTGGGAAGGAGAGAGGTAAACAGGAGGCTAAGTATTTTAGAATGCTTTCCAAGCAATCTTGTTACAACTTCACCCCTCATCCTTGGAAAGCTTATCTCATTCTTAGTAGTCAACTGATTCATAGAAGGCAACAATGCTTTCTTACAAAGTGCCTCTTATTATTACTGTCAAAATAAACAATATTCAAATGCCGCACTCAAATGGGCTAGTAGTCTATTTGACCCAGTTGTATTTTTTATCTTTCTCTAGAGAGGAAAATCATTACATTTTTAAAATTTTATATTTCTATTATACAAACAAGTATACTAATCTAGTACTGCACAGCTAATACTTTTGTAGAATCGTAAAAGTAACGCTTTCTTAAAAGATGCCAGATTGTCCTTTTTGCTATAATAATAGCTCCATGTCACAAATTGATTGCATCAATATAGATTAGATCTGATTCACTGGTTAAGACTGAAATAACCAGAAAATTGCAAAGTCAATTTAATTATTTTAACAATATTAATCACTAAATTGCATTGCACTAACTTATTTAGGTTAGGAATGATCTATTTCAAAGCAGTTGCTATGATTTTTGCTTGAGATGGAAATTAACCATTTGTGGAGGCTCATCATGCTGCCTTTTTGAATTGAATCTGGTATTGTTCAAAATTAAGTATTGACTCTTCTGATTTAGAAAGTTCAAGGGTGATAGGCAAACACTACAGGGTTGTAAAAATGTTATATGTTTTTCCCATGATTAACAGGAAAATATTCAGAGAATTTGGTTATGTAGAAAGGTTCTCAGAGTGTCTATTGCCTGGAAATAAGACAATAATGCAGAATGATATCTTTCCTGCTGTTTTCAATCAGCTCCTCTCAGTATTGTCATAAAAATAAGACGGTAATGATTGTTATATATACAAATAAAATCCCTCATATTGTAATCAAGGAAATGAATATTGACTTGTCAAACCATAGTCCATGTTACCATATACGACAGTGGGAGATGATAGAGTTTACAATGTACCATGACTAAGTGAAATTCAATTTAATTGGAATTATGTGTGAATTTTATTATGTTTTAAGAGTATTTGAACTGATAATGATAAGGCCTTTTGACCTAACCAGAATTAAATTATAACAGCTGTTATAGCTCAATCCCAACCCATGTCGAATGAACCCAACACTTAGAACATCTGTTCTGCAGTAAAAGAAGGCTAATTGCTGCAATCTCAATGACGTTCAAGTAGAATTGCCAGATTCCAACAGAGAGCAAAGAAAGAGAAAGCAAGTTGGAAGAATTAGTATTCACTAAAGTAAGAGTCTTCATTTTTTTCTAAAAGAAAAATAAAAAATTCTGTAGTGAACTGATATGTAATTTTAAGATGTATAAAAATTGTTGGAATAATTATTTTCTAAATAAATATATAAATGAATGAATAAGTAAATAACCCAGCATGGCTTCTCACATTTCTAAAGGAAGACTCAGAGGGTTGGGACACAACCTCTTTAGAAATATTATGAAAGATATCAACCTTTTCCTAAGGGAATACAGTGCATATTCAGAAAATAATTTCAAGGTATTCATTTATCTCAACACCCCACCCTTAAGTAGCTAAGGTTAAAACATCTGTTCTAGAGTTTGGGTTTTATTTATTTTTTATGTGTTCATGTTAAGAAACAAGACAGAAAAAATGAGAAGTAAAAAATAGTCTATTATCTGTAATTATTATTAATTGTGTAATGTGTATTACATATTAAAAATCTCTAATTGGAATTGTGAGTCAAAAGTAGAGAAAATTGATTAACTAAAAATCTTGAGAAAAATGGAATTAGTAAGCTATTTATGTGTAACATAGAAGTTAAATGTTCATAAAAACCAATATGAACAATATATATGGCATCTGTTATATAATGTAAGATTTCATGACATTACAGGTATTGACGTAAAAATTTCTATTTAAAGTCATTGAAATATTGGTGCTTTAGCAGCAATGTGAGTAGACATGTTAGAATATAACATTGGATGTTGAAATAATGAAATGTGTTGTAAGTAAATACCAAAATGAGAGAGAAGAGAGGCACATGGTAAATAAACCATGAATAAAAAGAAGGTAGAAGAAATATTGAAGAAAGTTCTCTAGTAATAAATAGACATTGCTTCTTTAAAACTAAATAAATATTGTTTACTTTAAAAAATAATGAATACTTTCAGAATCAGTATCTGAAAAACTGGGGTGTGGTTTAATTTTTTAAAATCAATTTATTGAATTATAACTGGAAAACAAAAAGCTGTAGATATTTAATATATATGACTTAATTTGTTTGAAAATGAATAGGCATTGTTTTTCTGTTAAAAAAATATTTTCATGATTTAATGAGAAGGTTTGCCATTGCTCTCCTTGTTATCTCTAGGAATGTGCCTCCATGATAATGACCTGATTCTGCGTGGCATTTGGGGTGGTCACCACCAACTCCCTGGTCAACCACATTATTGCTTTTTAGATTTTTTTTTTCCTAACTGTCTCCTAAATGGCTTCTTACCCTTCAATCTTGTTTCTTAATTTGAAAGGATGTTGAGTCCTCAATCTTGTTAATTTATCTCTTCTATTTGGAAAACGTAATTCTCAGACTTATTTCAACCACTTGAAATTCAAATAAATCATATATCTTACCTAAATACAAACATGTATATATTAGGACAAATTGGCAGGTTGTTTAAAATCAGGATAATGCTATTTTAATGTAATAAATAATGCCTCATGCAAAAGGAAAATAAGTAAACATTATTTTTCCTCTATTACCATTACTAATGTCAACTTGGTCAACTAAAAACAAACAAAGAAACAAACAAACAAAAACTTTAAAGGGAGATTAGACCTCTCAAAAATGAGTGGATAGAATTAGGTAAACAGTATTTCTCTCCAGTTGCCTTCACTCGTGGTTTCTCAATCACTACTTTGGAATCTGTTAAAAGAGCAGTTCTAATTCCTCATTTAAAAAATATTTATAAAATAAAACAATTTTGAAGTTTCCAATACTAAAAGGTTAAGGATTAAAATGCCTTTAACTTATGGATATTGAAAACAAATCCTTAGGCTCTTTTGGTTTATATACTACTTCAAGAGCCTCTAATAATTCAATTATAATGTACAAAAATAATAGTATGTGATATAATGAGATTGATTTTATTAGGAAAAAAGTTAACTTTTCCATTGAGTTTCGTAAATATTGATTACTAATATAAAATCTTTGACACACTAACACTTTTACAATACTTTTAAAGTCAGAGGCAACACAGAACTTTGGTCTAGCGTATGATGTGGCTGTTTATAAATAATTTTCCTCACTGTTGGGTGCCAATAGACTCAGGACCACTCAGCCAAAAAATTACAAAATTACTACCTCTTGTGATCATTTTTGTCATTTAGGTTTTTAGAGAAACTGCAGTAAGTACAAATGCTATTTTGACAAAAATGTGTTTTTGGCAGAAGCCACCATCTTAGATTTGAAACACAGAGTTTCTGAAGTGATTCCTTAATTTTTTTTAATTTCCAAAATAAGTTATGACTGTCATAGATGATTGAAAATATTCTATGAAGTTTCTGGAAAAATATTTTGTAGAATATTTGCAGAATGATTTTGTTTTTCTATAGTTTTTATAAAAAGAAAATTCACTCATAAAAATATATTTGCATGTTACATATATAGTCACTATATGAATCAGCAGTCCCACTCCTAGATATCTACTAAGAGAAATAAAAATGTGTGTTGAAATAAAAGTTGTACACAATGGTCAATAGCAGTATTATTTATAATTTTCAAGAAATAGAAACAACCCACATGTTCATCAACTGATAACTGTATAAATATAATGTGATATTTACATACAATAGAATATTATTTGCAATAAAAAGAGTGAAATAATTATGATACTACAAAATTATGCTATGTAAAAGGAGCCAGTCACAAAAGATTACATAAAATTCTATTCATATGATACTTCCAGATTTTATTTATATAACATTGACAAATCTATAGAAACAAAATGTAAAGACATAGTTGCCAAGGCCTGGAGATTAGAGAGAGGAGAAGTTAATGACTGATACCAGGTATGAAATTTATTTTTGGTGTGATGGAAATGTTCTAAATTAGATTGTGTTAATGGCTACAAAACTGTAAATATACTAAAAAGCATTGAATCACATACATAAAATAAGTGATTTATATTATGTAAATAATATCTCAGTAAAGCTGTTTAAATATATATATATATCTTTCAAAGTTTAAAAGTGTTTGGTATACTGAGTTGTAAAATAGTTTTATATTTTAACAAAAAATATTGAAAAATTATTTCAAAGTATTAGCTTTGAAAGATAACAGTAAGTCATCTGTTTAAACATCTTTTATTCTAAAACAGTCAAGGTTTAATAATTTTTATGGATCTATCTTATGAATATTAAAACAACCCCTACAAATAAAAACAAATATTGACTAATTTGAAAGATATAGAAGTTTAAAAGCTTTAAATTTTACTTAAATCTTCCTGGTAAAATACCTGTTTTTTTTTTTAAATATAGAACAAGGTTATTTCTAAGTAGACTTTTGCTTCATTGGAGTAATTGTTAAAATAAACAAATGAAATTCAAAGAAATATAATTGGGTATTAAAATTTTGCATGCCAATGGAATCTGTATCCAACCACATTTCTTTAAAGATGTTGATTTGCTAGGTCTACAGTCTTTTTACTCTTTATTCTGTGGCAGACTGGCTTTGTTTCCATCACATTACTAACGTTTATGACTACACAATCACAGAAACTTACTGGGTCAATTCAAGACCAAATCTTTTCAGTTTTAGCTGGAGACATTTTGGCATCATCTCTGGCAGGAACTGTGATATATTCTATTTCCTACAAGGTCATTTTGGTGGCTACAGCTAGTTCTAACTGTTGGTTATCTGATAAAGCTCAAGATCATGAACACCATTGAGCTTGTCAACTGCATTCAGTTTGGGTGCTGAGTGCACTTGGTTTTGCAGGTCTTGTAGGTTTCAACCCCACAAGAGAGCTTGTCCTCTGACACAATGATCTGTTTAACCCATTTACCCAAATTTACCTTATATTTATTTCCATACAACCAAATTATGGATCCCCATCGCCATTCCTTCCACTATTGGTTCCTACCCAGACACTTTTTCTTTTTATAACAATTTATCCATTGTTCACCTTTTCAAATTTAAAATGTATTTTATGGGCAATCATTCTTATACCAAGATTACTAATGGTTGAAATGTCTGAGACAATAGCACATAGGACTCCCAGGTTATGATAACCAATGAACTTGAAAAAGAAAGTTTGCTTTCAGCAGAATCTATGTGTAAACCTTGATCTCATGAAATTCTCCTGAACTTTCAAGTGAAAGGATTCTGGTGAAAAGTTGACTTATTTTGACTAGACTCTGGCTGAGCTCTCTACAGTTTTTCACATAGAGTGAGTTACAAGTAAAAAAAAAAATATATATATATATATATACACACACGCACACATACACACACATACATTTATATGTATACATTCATATATTTATATATGATATATGTTTATATATTTATATGATACATATATGTTTATATATATATGGTATATATGTGTGTGTTTATATATTTATATATTTGTTTAAAGTATTTTGTCAGCAATCTCTGAAACTGGACGCATGGTGCCTTGAAATCAGTGGCTCACTCAGGCAAGAGAGGTGCGACTCTCCTCTTCAGACTGAGCATGTCTCACTTTAATGATGCTAACACATCAGTGGGAAATAAAAGACTGGTCACCTTAGAGTTTCTGCTGTAGATCAAAGGAGAGGTTGGTGCATAGATACAGAGTTTAAACAGGAGCCAGATTAGGGATAGTCTTAGGTAATGGATGATCATGCATTTTAGCAAAATAATACTTTCAGGATTTCCTAAAATAGTTGGAAGGTAAATTTTTCAAAAGACTCCAAGATTCAGAGTCAGAAACTTGCTCTTTGGAGTACAAGTGTTGTATATATACTCTTTGGAGTATAAGTGGAGTATAAATGTTCTTCCCTGTGAAAACTGCATGATCTGCTGTAATCTTAAATTGGGAGGCTAGCCACACCCTCACCCAACACAAGTCACAGTGAGTTTTAATAGAATTCAATTAGCTTCTTTCAAAACACAAAGCTCTCTCTCTCTCTCTCTCTCTCACTTGCTTACTTGCTCTCACTCTTTTTTTCCTTTTATTTATAGCATCCAGTTATAAAACAAAATTCAAGTACTCTTCTTTGGCAAGATTTACGATCTCTTGGTAACTGGAAGCCGTTTCTGAAGTAAAGCGGGTTTGCAAGGCAGGGGCCTCCCGCTGTGAAATGGGGACCCAATGTCTACCCCCACTCAGTTATTTTTGCTTGACCCTCAGGGTGTATTGCTGACTGGCATCAAGAGTGACTTGTCTGCTTATGCTAAAAATATGCGAATGGTACCCTGTGAATAAACTTATTATAGGAGTTTCTTCTTTTGTGATTATAGGAGAAAATATTACATTTCCTGAGAAACCTGTTTTTTTTTCCCCTTAAGAAAACAGGCTATTGTCTCCTGCTCACAAAGAACTAACTCTTGCCTTTGCTATGCTAAAAACATTGCCTTGTATTTGAATGCTAAAGATACCTTCCTTCCCCCTGTGATAAGCATCTAGTCACCTACATCAATCACTATTGATAAAGATTATGAGTCTTTTACCAATCTATGTTCTGGGAAACTTTTAAATACCAAAGAACTTGTCATCAGAAATCATTGTCTAAGGCAATTGCTACTTCTGTTTTGTACCCCATACAGTTTTTCCATAAATAAAGCCGACTCTCTGGTCAGTGCAGAGATGCCTGCCTGGTCATCAGAAAGAAACCAAGCCTCTCTCACTCCCTTTCCCAACATCCATCCTTCAGGGAGCCCTGGACCTGCTGGAGCTGAACTCCAGCACTTGGTCACTACTACTCACTTCCTCAGGTTTTGACAAATGACTTTCTCTTCATCTGAGCAACAGATACTGTCTTGCATTTGTGCTTCAGTGGTTATTTGGATGATTTATCTGTTTTAATCATTTCTTCTTGAAGTAAGAACCTTCAAATCACAGTTACAGGATCACAACTTCTTTGTTTTGTTTTGTTTTCTGTTTTGTTTGAGACTGCCGATGAACTATGGCTTCTCCGCAATCTTCTCTTCTCTAGAGGTCTTATGCTCGAACCCAGGCCAAGGGTGGTCCACATCTGGGATATGCCATTCTCATGGTCTAGTGCAGGAACAAAATGAAACAGAACCAAATCATACAAGTTCCTTGAATGCTTCTGCACAGATGTGGAAACAATTATGTCTTCTTGCATGCCATCGGTCACACAATGTGTGGTTACGCACAAGTCAATAAAGTATACTCAGTCTCCCAGGAAGCATGACATGGGTTGGGAGAGAACAAATAACTGAACAGTTAATACATTCTGTCATAATTCTACCCCCTCGGCCAAACACATTTGCTTTCTCCTAATGAAATTAAACCTATGGTCTCTGAGAGATTCCAAGTGCCTCATCTGGTTATTCTAATCAGACTTCAAAATTGGAGCTGATGGTCTGCATCAGGTCAGGATGAAGTTTTATTTATCCAACATCTGTGAGCTGAAAGGATAATATACTACGATACTACTTCTTCATCACACACACACACACGCACACACACACACACACACACGACAGAATTGTGGAATAGTGATAACACAATGACAATAAATGATCACATCTGGAAAAGAGTAAAGAGTAGATACATACAATTCACTGGTCAATAGCAGTTCTGAAGACCAGGCAAAAGTTGTGAAGTACCCCTATTCCTGAGATATGGAATACCCCTTGAGGAAGTTCGGGTTCACCCTAGGAGGTACTCCCTGAGGCGCTGTTCTCCATAGCTCTGTTCTGGTGGAAAGTTACTCCTTTCCTATCAGCCTTCTTAGATATATGTGAAAAGAAGACTATTAACTTTTGGGATACTAAGCAGTTTTCTAAGCATGCTTCTTGTACCTAGAAATTTTGGAGCCTATCCGTCATATCTTCATCTTGAACAGTCATAAATTTCCTTAGTCTACACTGGTAGGATTTTAGGCTGTACAGTACACTCAATTATTAAAAGTATTTTACTAATTGATTCCAGTCTACTCTGGAATGTAGTCTACTATATCATGTTTATAGATACATGCCTCTCTCTATCTGATTGGAGACACCTTGAGTTTCTCAGGCTCCCATGGGAGCTTATCCTTGCTGTCATTACTGGAACCATCCCATTTAACTGAATATAATTTATTTTCTTTTTTTAATTTTTTAAATGTTTTTATTTATTTTTGAGAAAGAGAGAGAGAGAGAGAGAGAGAGAGAGAGAGACAGCGTGAGCAGGGGAGGGTCAGAGAGAGAGGGAGACACAGAATCTGAAGACAGGCTCCAGGCTCTGAGCTAGCTGTCAGCACAGAGCCCGACACGGGGCTTGAACCCACGAACCGTGCGATCATGACCTGAGCCGAAGTCAGACACTTAACGTCTGAGCCACCCAGGTGCCCCTAGAATTTCTAATTTCTAAGACTTTCTTTTTTTTTAATTTTTTAACGTTTATTTATTTTTGAGAGACAGAGAGACAGAGTGCAAGCGGGGGCGGGGCAGAAAGAGAGGGAAACACAGAATCTGAAGCAGGCTCCAGGCTTTGAGCTGTCAGCACAGAGCCTAAAGCGAGGCTCAAACCCAAGAACTGCGAGAACATGACCTGAGCTGAAGTCGACGCTTATCCAACTGAGCCTCCCAGGCGCCCCTCTAAGAATTTCTGAATAGAATTTCCATAGAATTATCCTAACTATATATTTTAACAGAGGATATGATGACCACATCATCCTTGACTTTGTAATTTAATTTTAAAGTGTTGTGGTGTTTCTTTTTTTTTTTTTTTTTTTTTTTTTTGAGAGAGAGAGAGTGCCCATTTGGGGAAGGGGCAGAGAGAGAGAGAGGAAGAGATAATCCCAAGCAGGCTTTGTGCTGACAGCAAAGAGCCTGACGTGGGGCTTGATCCCATGAACCTTGATATTATGACCTGACATGAAATCAAGAGTTGAATGCTTAACTGACTTAGCCACCCAGGTGCTCCTTTAATTTATCCTTAAAAATACTTCTATAGATTGTTTCACTGGCTAGAATTGAGAAGGAATTGTTTCTTCAAATCCTTAGGGCCCTGATATTCTATATTTTCTCAGTTTTTAAATTCTCATTGTAAGTAGTTCTTTCTTTTTCTAACTCAATCTATTTTTTGCAGTATTTATCCAATGCACTTAATAATAAACAATCCATGCTACCAGCATTCTCTCTTGGGTAAACTTCATTTCCCAAAGGATAAAATTTATTTGACAATTTTTCTGTCTTGCAAGTGCTTATTGGTGATAGTCGTAGCCAGTGTTTCTCTTACGCATAATGTGGTTGCAAACTTCAATAGCATTTTCCTCAGGAGTTGGTATCTAGAACAAAAGCTCATGTCATATATTTTAGGTGTTTGCTGCAGCAGCTTTCTGTTGTTGTACACATTTTCTTTTAGTCAGCTCTTGCTTTAGAAACAAATAACTGATAGATGCAGATGAGATGTTCCTTGGCTGACTTCTGGCAATGTGTGCTTTAACCAGCCTTCTCATTCCAGAATACATGCTGAAAGGAGAAATCCTCATTTAGGACATGCTAGATACATTGAAGAGAGCAGAATTTCAGGAGGTAATAGCAGAGAACATATAAGGACATGCATGTCATATATTTCATGTGAGTACATTCTATTAGCCAGTGAAGTCTTGTACTTAAAGTCAATTGGCAATAAAACTTTACTTACAGGGAAACGTGGCATAACGTAGGGAAAAAATGATTGTGGATCACAATATAATATCCCTCACCATTTTTAAAATTATTTTTAATGTTTATTTTTGAGAGACAGAGAAAGACAGAGTGCAAGCTGTGGAGGGGCAGAGAGAGAGGGAGATGCAGAATCTGAAGCAGGCTCCAGGCTCTGAACTGTCAGCACAGAGCCTTACACGGGGCTCAAACCCATGAACTGTGAGATCATGACCTGAGCCAAAGTTGGACGCTCAACTGACTGAGCCACCCAGGTTCCCCATAATCCTAACCATTTCTTATGGGCTAAATTGTGGTTCCTCAAAACTCATATGTTGAAATTCTAATCCCCAGTACCTCAAAATGTGGTGGTACATGGAGGTAGATCCCTTAAAGAAATAATAAAATTAAAATAAAGTCATCAGGGCAGGTCCTAATTCAATATAATTGGTGTCCTTATAAGAAGAGGGAACTTCAACACATACATGGATAAAGGGAGAATGCCATGTTTCAGTCTGCTCAAATTGCCATGACAAAATGCCACAGACCAGTGGCTTAAAAAATGGAAATTTTTTCTACTACAGTTCTGGAATCTGGGAGACCCAGATCAAGGTACCAGAAGATTCAGTCACTTTCTGGCTTGCAGTCAACTGGCCTTATGCTGAGTCCTCACACGTCCCTTCCTTTTCTCACCAGTCCTACCCTGTAACCTCATTTTACCTTAAAACTATAGCCATAAAGGTCCTACCTCTAATTACTGTCACATACTGTCAACATGAATAGGGTTAAGGGACACAGTTTATTCAATCTATAACAGGCTGCATGAAGATGCAGACAGAAGACAGACATCTACAAGCCAAAGAGAGAGGCCTGTGACAGCTCTTTACCATGTCCTTCATCTCAGAGTTCTAGCCTCCAAAACTGTGAGAAAACCATTCTATAGTACTTTGTTATGGAAGACTTCCCAAACTCATACACCATCCAAAGTTACCTCATTCCCCCCTGCCTCAGCCATAGTTCCGGAGTCACTGCTCCCCTATGCAAAGCCAGGATATTGTCATCGCAGGACCCAGCTCAAATAGGAAATATCACATTTCAATATACAGCCTCCAACAACACATTTATGTTCCTCCAGCTCTGTTTCTCCATCACACTTATAGCACACTTAAAGCACCTGCTTTATAATCTTTCAGGACCAGAATGTCGATTATTTTATCTGTAAAACACTGAATGCTCATCTATTAATTTTCTATCCTAATTAATCAAATTTCTCTAGTGCAACATGAATCTCAACTCGAGGAAACATCTGGTTCTTTCCTCACTTACCCTTCCGTTGCACTTTAGTATTAATAGGAACAATATGGTTTAATTCTAGTGATTAAATATCTGTGAGACTAGAATTCTACTTAAATTGCTTTAAATAAAAGTGGATGATTAAAAGAAATCTTATAGCATATAAGGAGTACCACCTTCCTCAGACTGAAATGGAGATCTAGCCACCTAAACTGGAGTTGTCATATGTTCCCCATTAACACTAATTTTCCTCCTCTCAGTATTTGTTTTCTCTTAGCCCCTTTCAATTAATCAGACAAAGAGGCCGTTACACTGAGGCAGGTTTAATGCCAAGGTGGCCTACAAAAGCAAACCAAAATCAAAGCCTGTTAAGAGCGTCAAGGTTATAAAATCTTAGAACAACCAATCAGAAACAGCCAACTAGACTTTGAGCTATGGCCAACCAATCGTTTTCTCACTTTGTTTTCATCTTTTCTCTTGTCTTCCTCAAGTCCTGTCAATGGAGCCTGTTCAACCATTTGCCGTTTGGTACTACCCTAGTCAAATTTAATATGTCTCAGTTTATCTTTTATTTTATTTATTTATTTATTTTTTTTTTTTAAGCTGAAAAGGAATTTATTGCAACAATATTGGTAGCTCACAAAGGAACACGTTAAAGGACTGGAAAATCACGTTCCGAAAACAGGCAAGAACAACCAGAATCCAGGTAACCAACATCACAGGCAAAATCATGCTCGGAACCAGGTGCTGGGGACAGTACCGAATGTAACAATGTCACAGCACAACACAGCAGCCAC